>CM065680.1:69177968-69252968 GCA_017654935.2 Phymorhynchus buccinoides
GGAAAAAGTCATGAACGAGTGAATCAGAATCAGAATCAATGTTTATTGCCCTTTAAAACCAATACAAGGTTTTTTTATGACACTAATAGAAATAACAATAACGGTAATAATAACAGTTTATAAAGTTCAATTACGGAACATTCTTTTGTTAAATACTTCTGTTTTTTCTTCTTTCTTTGTACTGGTTGCGCTACTGCTTCAGGCAATTGAGGCTATTGATTGAGACAATTGTGTATATATTTTGCAAGCTCACTTACAAGGGCGTCATTTGTAATTAATTTGCTAGGTGTAACATTATGTATATTGTATTTTAGTATTTGAGTGTGTGTGTGTGTGTGCGTGTGTGTGCGTGCACGCGCGCATGTGGGTATGTATGTGTGTGTGCGTGTGTGTGTGCAAGCGCGTCTGTGTGTAGGTTGTGGGCGAAAGAGGTGGAGAGTCGGGTTTAGTGCTATTTTAAAGATGTTCCAATCTGTATGAGAAAAAGAAGTACCGGACCATACAATTTCCCCCCTCTGATTCTTCTCCAATGACCCTTTCACTCACGTCCCTTTTGCGAAGCTTTTATCGCCCTTATCCCATACCCGGTATCATTAAAAAACCCACCTATTAATACAAAAAAAGTAGGGGTGAGGGTGACAGGGAGAGAATAAGGGGTGAGAGCGGGGAGAGATCCACGGTGGAGGTTTGGGCGGAAGCTCCTTAGAACGCACGACTCAGCCGCTTTGGATTGTGGGACAGTGGGACAGATTTATTTATTCTCTCTCTCTCTCTCTCTCTCTCTCTCTCTCTCTCTCTCTCTCTCTCTCTCTCTCTCTCTCTCTCTCTCTCTCTCTCTCTCTCTCTCTCTCTCTCTCTCTCTCTCTCTCTCTCTCTCTCTCTCTGAGCCGGTCCAGACCAGCCCGCTATGCCTCTTGGGATTAATTTGAATCCGTTTTTCGCATCCTAACTCAACTCTTCCCAGTCCCCCCCCCCTCCCACCTTTCCACGCCCTTTCCTTCTCCGCCCCTGGTATTACCATTTTTTTGTTTTTATCGCGGAGGGCAGCTAATAACTAAAACCAGACCCAGAACCCATTCACTATTCATGTAAAGACGGCCACGGTTATGACAGTGTTTTGTTTTATTTGGGGGTATTAATTAATCATCCCTGCAAATTTGAAAGTGAAATGTCACACTGATGTCGACTAATCCGATAATAGGTCAAAGAGGTTCAGCATTTCAAATCCCTCGTAGGTATGTTTTTGCTGGGTATGTGCCCGATCTCAGTTTTTTTGTTTGTCGTTGTCGTTGTCGTTGTCGTTGTTGGTGTTGCAAAACTGTGTGAGACAGTGAAGTATATCGCCCCAGAAAGCTGCCGGATATTTTATTAATTTAATAAAATAATCTTTCGAAAAGTTGCAAGCTACTTTAAGACTAAAAGACAAACTCTCTCTCTCTCTCTCTCTCTCTCTCTCTCTCTCTCTCTCTCTCTCTCTCTCTCTCTCTCTGTGTCTTTCTCTCTCTCTCTCTCTCTCTCTCTCTCTCTCTCTCTCTCTCTCTCTCTCTCTCTCTCTCTCTCTCTCTCTCTCTCTCTCTCTCTCTCTCTCTCTCTCTCTCTCTCTCTCTAGGAAGACTAGGCCCAGCCTAAATTCTTTTCCTTGTAAAATAAAGTTTCTGAGTTCTGAGTTCTGAGTTCTCTCTCTCTCTCTCTCTCTCTCTCTCTCTCTCTCTCTCTCTCTCTCTCTCTCTCTCTCTCTCTCTCGGCCTAAGGCCAATGTGCATTAAAACATTTCAGTGTTCAGTGTTCAGTGTTCTCTCTCTCTCTCTCTCTCTCTCTCTCTCTCTCTCTCTCTCTCTCTCTCTCTCTCTCTCTCTCTCTCTCTCTCTCTCTCTCTCTCTCTCTGTGTCAAAGTGTGTGTGAATTACATATGTTTGAATGTATTCATGCATTGCAATGCCCTTGACATTTTTGTTTGTTGTTGTACCCGCCCACCATGACATGGGCCTAAGGCCTGTTCATTAAACCATTCAGTGTTCAGTGTTCAGTGTTCTCTCTCTCTCTCTCTCTCTCTCTCTCTCTCTCTCTCTCTCTCTCTCTCTCACACACACACACACACACACACACACACACACACACACACACACACACACACACACACACACACACACACACACACACACACACATAAAATTTTTCTTTGTAATCTCATTCACTACAAATGAAACCGTCGGAAAACCTTTTATTGTATTTACATAAAACTTTCAAATTTGAGATAATTAACAGTATTTAAGCAGTAGATGTATGAAGCTGGCGTATTCGATGTAAAGCAGGATAATCACAAAGCCTCCTTTAGAGATGGGATTCTTAAACATACATACTCTCTCTCTCTCTCTCTCTCTCTCTCTCTCTCTCTCTCTCTCTCTCTCTCTCTCTCTCTCTCTCACTCTCTCACTCTCTCTCTCTCTCTCTCTCTCTCTCTCTCTCTCTCTCTCTCTCTCTCTCTCTCTCTCTCTCTCTCTCTCTCTCTCTCTCTCTCTCTCTCTCTCTCTCTCTCTTTCTCTCTCTGTAACTCACGCACGGAGTCAAACTCTACGCAAATGCATCCTCACACACACACACACACACACACACACACACACACACACACACACACACACACACACACACACACACACACACACACACACACACACACACACACACACACACACACACACACACACACACACACACACACACGCACACACACATATATACACACACACACACACACACAGGCGCGCGTGCGCGAAACTAAAGCATAACACAAATTGGCAAAGGTAAAGATGCGCCCCCCTCTTACATTTCTCAGCTCTCCCCACATTTTCACACCTGCCTTTCTCACCAAACATTAAGCTGTATCTTATCAACGTTTTGAGCTAATTATCTGTGTTGAATAATTAATCGCAGTCAAATTGTATGCATGCATATAACATGCACGACAACTAGTAAAATCATAACGCAAAACAAAGCAAACTATCAAACATACTCACAAAAACACACACACGTCAATACAGCCGTTCAATAACACATTGATGAATGATGACGATGATCATGATGATGATGATCATGGTGACGATAATATTGATAACGATGATGATGTTGAAGGTGATGATGTTGATGATCATCGTTTACTCATTTATCGATTGATTGATTTATTAATACTAGCGCAACGCCGAGTACCAGTAACGCCTAGTAACGGTAACGCCTAGTAACGGTAACGCCAAGTACTGGTAACGCTGAGAACAGCAAATTTGAAGCGATTCGGTTAAGAAACGGCGGAGTTATAAGGCCCGGTTTCCCGTTGGTGCTGCTGTGAGAGTGACGCGCTCTCCATAGTAACGGTAACGCCTAGTAATGGTAACGCGTAGTAACGGTAACGCCAAGTAGTGGTAACGCTGAGTACAGCAAATTTGAAGCGATTCGGTTAAGAAAAGGCGGCGTTATAAGGCCCAGTTTCCCGTTGGCGCTGCTCTGAGAGTGACGCGCTCTCCCGATTCTCGTCAAATTTCCTGCCATGCTTTGCCACGGCCATAGCAAGCCTGACAGCAAATTTGAAGCGATGCAGTTAAGAAACGGCGGAGTTATTTGTAAAAAAGTGAAGCGGCGTATAGCGCGCGCGTTTCTGAACCGATTCGCTTCCGGTTTGGCACACCGATAGGCACCGTCCCCGGTCATGTACCTGCCAAAGGCAATCGGCCCAGAAACGCCGGAGATACGGGCGCCGAGAGGCCGGCGGATGCGCGTTTCGCGCATTTGCGAAACCGCGCAAATGACACGGCCGCCTCGGTTGCCGTTGCCATCGCCCCGTTAGGGCTCACAGCAAATTTGAAGCGATTCGGTCGAAAAATGGCGGAGTTATAAGGCCCGTTTTGTGTTTCAGACACACACACACACGGACGGACAGTTGGCTTTTTACTATATGATGATGATGAATTCCTGCCCTGGCTTTCCTGCGCCCCTTTCCGGATTTTTCCCTCTCATTCTGCACTAGGCCTTAACGGTCTGAACGTGGAGTCTTTCGGATGAGACGATAAACCGAGGTCCCGTGTGCCCATGCACCTAGCATACGTTAAACCCAGTGGCAACGAAAAAGTTGTCATTTGGTCAAAATTTCCCCCCCCCTCTCCCTCATCAGTGACAAAAATCGCATGCCAAAAAAAAAAAAAAAAAATTGGATGGCGCGCCTCTGGCTGCGACGCGCTCTCCAGGTGGGAGCAACCCGAATTTCACAGAAACGCCTCTGTGATTATAAAGTACCTAATACCTAATACCTTTAATCTTACACGGTGTTAAGAATTCCCGCGTCTGTTCTCTCGCAGACTTAAGACGCTAATAGGCATTAAAGATGTTCCAGAAATGATGGTTCCGATACATTTTGCTTTTTGTGTGTGTGATATACAAAAGTCAGCCTGTCCAAAAAACACTGCCATTGTTGTCCAATCGTTGATTTTCACTTTTACAAGATTCTGAGACATTGCAGTGGCCGCCATGACAAAGTTAGCCACATTTTCCCTACAATAAGGCTTTTTACAACAATCAACAATTTAGCGCTCGAGCACCTTTTAAACGGATAATTAGCAAAATGCTACCTAAGTATTTATAACTTTTGAATTTAATTTGAAATTAAAAACTATATAATATTAAAAACATATAAAGAGAAAACAACCCGCCCCCCAAAAAAACACACACAAAAAACAGAGAAAAAAAAGGAAAACAAAAACAAAAATCTCTTAGGGAGGTTTTAAAAAAAGAAAGAAAGAAGGGGAATCATAAGGCAAGCTTTGTGTTTGTGTGCGTGGTTTTTTTGTTTTTCATTTTAAGTTTACTCCCCCCTTTTTCCCCGTTTTGTTTAAGTGTCAAATTGGTCAACAGCATCGGACAACAAATCCACAACAGTTTCCTGTCGCCAGAGGGCAGGGGAAGGCAAGCAGGGGCAATAATCTGCTAAACTGAAAGGGCAAACACTCTGACAGCCGCCATGTTTGTCGCCAAGCCGGAGCGCCGACACACAATCCGGTCATGGGCGGGAATTTGCTTCTTTTTTTTTTTGAGAGGGGAAAACATTGTCCACGCAGCTTTCCACTGCAATGCTCCGTCTCTCACAGGCTCAGACCGAGGTCCCTGAGGTCGATTTGTGCTGGACACCTCGTGGACTGGATGGACTCCAGGCGGTGCCCGTCTTGATGTATTTGACCAGCCCAATCTGGCCTTGACGTCAGTTTAGAGTTATCCCTCTGCTGTGTGTGTGTGTGTGTGTGTGTGTGTGTGTGTGTGTGTGTGTGTGTGTGTGTGTGTGTGTGTGTGTACTGTGTGTGTGTGTGTGTGTGTGTGTGTGTGTGTGTGTGTGTGTGTGTGTGTGTACTGTGTGTGTGTGTGTGTGCGTGCGTGTGTGTGTGCGTGCGTGCGTGCGTGCGTGCGCGCGCGCGCGCGCGCGCGCGCGCGCGCGTGTGTGTGTGTGTGTGTGTGTGTGTGTGTGTGTGTGTGTGTGTGTGTGTGTGTGTGTGTGTGTGTGTGTGTGTGTGTGTGTGTGTGTGTGTGTGTGTGTGTGTGTGTGTGTGTGTGCTAGGGAATGTGTGAATGTGTGAAGAGCGGTTTGACGAGCAAGAGCGTGATCGAGGTGAAAGTCTGTGCAACATGTGAATAGTATCACAGCAAATAGTGCTTTCTCTTTCTTTCAGCACCCCCCCCCCTACCCTACTGTCCTTTCCCTTCTCTCCATTGTTCTACCAGTAAGGGGTCTAAAGCAGCAAGAAATGAGCAACTTAGGACGCGGATTTGACCGCCAGGGGGCAATCAAACCACTAGGGGCTTATCACGCGATATTCTTAGCTGGGCGTAGTGAGAGAGAGAGAGAGAATATCGCGTGATAAGCCCCTAGTGGTTTGATTGCACCCCTGGCGGTCAAATCCGCGTCATAGGTTGACCATTGCATTGATAAAAACGGATATCTGATAATTTTCTTCACTGCCCGATGAAGCGACTACTTGTGCAAATTAAGTGTGGCATGGAAACCAAGAAAGATAGCTTTAGGGCCAGCTTTATTAAATTAATTTAAAAAAACCAAAAAAACGCGTCAAACCCAGACTCCTTTGCCCAGTGTAAATCGGGGCAAAGGACAAACAAAAAGTAAACAAGTGCAACGTCGAGCGGCTGCAAAGTCCCCTCGCAGCATCGCTGAGCTACTCCGAAATCGGAATGTATCGGCTGTACACATACATAAAAACGCATCAAAACAGCACGTAACTACATAAAAAGGCATCAAAACAGCACGTAACTGAATGTTTTTTTTATATATATAGCCTTGGGGTTCGGACCCGTGATTTGAGCGCGCGCGATCATGCGCACACGCGCGCACAGAAACATTCATGACAACTGTGTTATAGACCATTCATCAAGAAATGTTGTGACAAAAACTGCATTAAAATACATGCAAAACTTCGCGAGATATTAGCGATTATGTGTTTCGGGGTTTGAACCCCGTAACTGGCGCGACCTTGACCTTAATGTAAAACTAAATACATCAGTGGATAGCTTGCATCTTGGCAAACTAGTATACCAAATTTGATGATGATAGACTGAATAGTTTTTGAGAAAAACGGACGAATAGCCGGACGGACGGAGGCACGACGGACGGACGGACACCGAACGGACGGACCAGACAAAAACAATAGCTCCCCGAGCCGAAGTAATAAAACACATTTGACAGATCTACCTGCAGTATTACATTAAGTGGTGTAGAGTGGCACAGAGGTAACGTGTCCGGCTCGTATACAATAAACCTGAGTTCGAACCTGGGTACAGGGGATATTTCCTCTCACTCTGCACTAGGCCTTACGGTCTGAACATGGAGTCTTTCGGATGAGACGATAAACCGAGGTCCCGTATGCCCATGCACTTAGCACACGCTAAACCCAGTGGCAACGAAAATGTTTTTATTTGGTCAAAATTTACCCCCCCCCTCCCTTTTCCTTCCCTGTCAGTCACACACAAATCGCATGCAAAAAAATAAAAAATGGGTGGCGCGCCTCTGGCCCCGACGCGCTCTCCAGGTGGGAGCAACCCGAATTTCACAGAGACGCCTCTGTGACTAGAAAGTAGCAAAACACAAAATAAAAGCCTGTGTTGTGATCGAATTTTCCGGATCAGTTTTAAATTAACGGTTTTTGAAACTTTATTATAATAATAATAATAATGGGAATTTATATAGCGCTCTTTCTCACATGAGCTCAGTGCGCTTTACATTGATAACAAGAACATTAAAGGCAAACAAATAATTAATCATTAGAAAGTAAAATAAGCACGATGCTTACACACAACGTTCTCTTACTTCCTTACTCACACACACACACACACACACACACACACACACACACACACACACACACACACACACACACACACACACACACACACACACACACACACACACACACACACACACACGCACACATACACACACATGTATGCGCACACGCACACTCGCACACAATTAATTATACAAGTAAAATAGTTACAACATGAACATTCTAAGAAGAAACATAGAGACCACATTCACATTCCCAATCAAGTTTGAATACAATACTGCAACTTGAAATAAAATCATACTGCCATCGACATACCAATTACATTATGTGTCACTTCTAAGCCTCTGCGCCGAAGAAAGCGGCATTAATATTACATCCCATAGTCTGGCTCAAGATAAACGAGCACTAAGACAACGAATGGCCAATGCCAGACTCAGGAGCCACTGTAGCTCAGTTGGTAAGTCCGAGTCGCTAGCTCGTAATCCGTCAGGTTTGCGAGTGCGCCGGTTCGAACCCAGCTCGGTTCACAGTGGTGTGTCCTTAGGAAAGGCACTTTACTCCTATTTTCCTCACTCCACCCATGTGTAAATGGGTACCTGACGACTTTTCAAAAACCGAGGTCCCGTGTGCGAACGCATGCACAAGATCTTGCGCACACGTTAAAGTCCATTCCACTATTCGATACGAGTAGGCCGTGTGTGCCGGTGGGATGGATGACACGAATTCACATAGCACGCATCCGGTGTGCTATTAATGGTCTGAAAGAAGACCGATGAGCGCGGGGCAGGATAAACATCCCCAACTGGAAGAAGAAGAAGAAGGTTAGAAAAGGCTGGTGTGCTAAGTAAAATATCATCAATAAAGCTGAATGATGGTCTCTTAATTCAACTCCTGGCTGTGGGTGTAACGGGATAAGGATAATCTCCTCCTATTTCACAAGTAAGGAGCATGATTTGTAGTATACGAGTCTGAATCCAAATTAAATGCTTTCTGATCATGTCACGAGCCGTATATTATCTTACTCACCAAAAGAGTCATTGCTGAAAAGAAAACAGTCATGGAAGGAAATAGTGTGTGTGTGTGTGTGTGTGTGTGTGTGTGTGTGTGTGTGTGTGCGTGTGTGTGTGTGTGTGTCAAGTCAAGTCAAAATGATCTTTATTGACGATAAAGGAATAAGCTAACCAAAGCTTTTTTCATCCTGTCGTCATAAATAAATGAGAAAATGAGAAAAAGTGTGTGTGTGTGTGTGTGTGTGTGTGTGTGTGTGTGTGTGTGTGTGTGTGTGTGTTGTGTGTGTGTGATAGTCCAAAAATGGGAGCGGGAGGAGCTTGAAGCTTACGTTCCAACACTTCATCATTGATACCACAACTGGAAACATTTAATGAGAAGCTACATAGTTATATTGGAAAAAATGCCTGAAATAAGATATATTAGAGAACAAAAAAAGTCTACATGGAAATGACTGTTAAATCCGCGACCACTAATAAACGTTTATTAAATAAACAACAAACAAAACAAACAAGAAGAACAAAACAAACAAACAGGGGAAGACGGGGTAAAAAGCGCATGGGCGGGTAAGAAGCCCACCCCAATTATCTCATGAAATGAAGCAAATTTCAGTCTCATTTTGCCCATGAGACGAGCGTTAATGTCTAGCATTCGTCTCATGGGCAAATTTGACTGAAATTTTCTTTATTTCATGAGATAATTGGGGTGGGCTTCTTACCCGCCCATGCGCTTTTTACCCCGTCTTCCCCTACCAAAAAACAAAACACCCGCAATCATATTCATCAGTTGCATGCAAAAAAATGTCAGATTTACTTTAAAAAAGAAAGAAAAAGGCAAGCAGTCAGAATATCGAATAGATCGGGACTAGTTGTCGAGTTAATCGTTCTGAAATGTGACAACACATTTTCTGAAATATCTATAAAGAGAAATATGTCGTTTCTTTAATTGCTAAATTAATTCACATGACATTTACAAAGTAAGAATTCACGCAAAGCAAATTTTTTTTTAATTGTTGGAGAGAGAGAGAGAGAGAGAGAGAGAGAGAGAGAGAGAGAGAGAGAGAGAGAGAGAGAGAGAGAGAGAGAGAGAGAGAGAGAGATGGATGCCTAACCGCCGAAGACGGTTGAAAATGATCAGAATTTCCTCCAACGACGCTCGGAATGGTAGTCGGAGTATCCCCCCCGCAAAAAAACGATTATGATAACAAGGCAGAGATTGCGGAGCCCGCGATAGGCGGAAGGCTAAAGCCTCAGAGGAAATCGACAAGCCAGAGTAAACTGACAAGGGGTGGCGCGTGGCGCTAGCAGCTGTCTGTCAAACTCACGAGAGCCAGCGCGCATGCGCACGCGTTCTAGGATTTTGTTTTTTGGTACTTTTTTTCCCCCTCATCCTTTATGAAGTTAACCGCAAGGCGCGATATTCGTCTGTTTCGGCGACATTTTCTGTCGGCATTAGATACTTTTCTTTCGCACGCTGGGGTTTGGCGAAAAATGGCGACATAAAAGAGTTGGGAGTAGCGAGAATTTCAAGGGTTTGAACAATCCGCTTGCATCTACAGAGAAAAGCAACACATCATATTCGAAAACGACTGAGACTGAGGTAAAGAATTTGTAGTGTGTGTTTTCTGTGTGTGTGTGTGTGTGTGTTTGTGTGTGTGTGTGTGTGTGTGTGTGTGTGTGTGTGTGTGTGTGTGTGTGCGTGCGTGCGCATGTGTGTGTGCGTGTGCGTGTGTGTGTGTGCGTGTGCGCGTGTGTGTGTGTGTGTGTGTGTGCGTGTGTGTGTGTGTGTGAATGAGATATAGATATGGTGAAGACGGGGTAAAAAACCCATGGGCGGGTAAGAAGCCCACGAGAAACGTCTCATGGGCAAATTGGACTGAAATTATCTTTATTTCATGAGATAATTGGCATGGGCTTCTTACTCGCCCATGGGCTTTTTACCCCGTCTTCACCCTATGTTAAAATGTGTGTGTGTGTGCGCGCACGCGAACACGCACGCGCAAGTGTAGGTATGTGTGTATTATGTATTATTGTAGTTATTGTTGCTGGTTGTGGTGCTTTATATACAACATTCATAGTTTCTTCACATTCACCGAGGAGGTTCTGAATGCTTTTCATCCGTTGCTTGTCTGTGAACAGCTTCAATAAAAAAAAAAAGACGAAAGAAATGTTGTCAATGCTAGCGTTACATCGAAATGTTTTGCTAATTTCTATTGTCTTTTGCATATTTTCATTTAACACTTTACTTTTTGTTGGCCCGATTTCTCCAAATATATAAAGTTATCAATTATTATTTCTTTATTTACTTCTATTTATCTATTATTTTGTTCCTTTTATTTTCTTTCGTTTTTCTACTGTCTCGGCGCTGCGTGGTGACCTTCGTTTTTTTGTTGTTTTTGTTTTTGTGTTCAATATACCAGCCAATATCTTCAACCTGATGAAGTTGGCTGATTAACTGGAAGAAGAAGAAGAAGAAGAATGTAGATGAACTGAACTCAATAGTGCTGGTGTCAACTTTGAGGGTTTGGACAGAAAAAGAATGACCCTCCATGAACAGGTAGTATTAATTAATTGCCTTCATAGTTCGAATAGTGGATCTTTTATTTTTGTTTCTTCTTCTTCTTCTTCTTCGTCTTCTTCTGTGTTCCCAGGCCATAATGGGTAAGGTACGTAGTTGTTCGGTTTCCAGTTTTCACTGGTCTCCCCGCTGCGTACTGCCGACACATACTGATTTCGGGGGAGCTCGAAGGAGAAAAAGTATTTGGAAGATTTTTTTGAAAAAAGGCAGGCGAATGGGCCAATAAGTCAGAAAGATAGTAGATGACAGAAAGCAAAGGGAAAAGGCAGAGTCAAAGAGAGTGGCAGATTAGAGGAAGTTACAAGCACAGTACTTCCAGGAGGTGGGGGAACTATTTTTACGAAAGACCCCCCCCCGGTATCCCCACGGGGAGTTTTTGTTTCAATGGGTGTGTCTTCCAAAGAATGTAATTTATTTTAAAGAATGTCATTTCCTCCTCGGAGTATCTTTGCAGTGTTTTAAACTCTCCCTTTCGAAGCACAGCACTGTGTCTTGAGTACTTTCTTTTATATTTATTTCAACTCCGCCGATAACATTTTATATTTAATGCTTGTCAGTCGGCTTCTACAAAAATACACAAAAAGGTATGAGAGGATTTTTTTTAAAAAATGGTGGTGGGTTTCGGTACATCCAGAGAGAATATCTAATTTATTTCCAGAGTAAATTCCATACTTTGTTAGACTTACTCATATACACGAAGTTTTATTCTTTTTTCTTATTTTTTAAACTGGAGTTTTCGCTTTTGCATTGTTATGTGCTGTAAATTTATGTACGCTGATGATTGTTTTTTTGTTTTTTGGTGGTGGTGGGGGGGGGGGGGGGGGGGGGGGGGGGCAATTACAGTGCTGTGTAAACGAATAAAGCGCTACATATTTAATTTCGCAAAGGACTATTATTATTATGCTTTTTCTTTTGAATTTGACTTGTAACCTCCCATTTCACTAAAGCACTAGCACCCCTACAACCACGTATAAGCTTTTTTTTTTTGGTCCTCTTTTCCCCACTTCTTGTTCCCGGTGACAGCCTATAGGACAGCACGCGAACGGCTGGGCTTTAAACAAATTAAATCTCAGTTGTGTCTCTCTGCGGAGATTTGGATTCGAAAGCGCTTTTCTATTACTTTGCGTGTTGCATCGTTAGCTTGGTAATGACAAATAGAATGCGCATCTTTATGCGCGTAAGCGAGTATGAGTTTGCTTATTATTTATCTTGATTTATTATCCAGGTTTTACTACCCCCCACCATCCCTATTTCTTTCTTATATCATTATTATGCACAGATCATTACCCGCTTCCATATTTAATTTTCAAAATCCTGATCAGTGATATTTTTTTGTTCGCCCAAACAGTATACCTGAAAAAATGTTTGTCAGTAAAGATGGGACATAAACAACAACAAAAACAGAACAAAACAACAAATGAAAATTCCATAAAGCACAACAAATATCACACAACCTTTAATGCTAAAAACAACAACAAACCAAAAACAAGCGCGAAATCGCAATAGTTTGTGGCACGCGGTCTATATTTACCACTCCAATAATGAGTTACCTCCCCTGGATTTTCAATAATTTTAATCTGTAAACCAGAATGTTATCTCTGCACCATTTCGTAACTTTTTATATCTTTTGGAAAACATTTAAAACTATGTATCCTACTTATGCTCATCAAAAGAAGCACCGCATACTCGTCGTGTCTGTTGTAGTGTCTGTATTACATATGTTTATTATTTTGTACGCTTTTAAAATACATCATTTTAAAGAGCGGCCTCAATTAATTTTGAAGTGTAGCCTCGATTTGAAGTGCGACAATTTTGTCAAAATGTGCGACAATTTTGGACCGACAGACCGACCGACCGACAAAGTGAGTTATAGGTTTGTGGCTTGAGCCACAAACAAAAACAAAAGCAATTGGCTACATAGCAGTGGCTGACTGTCAGCAAAGTGGAAAAAAACCCAAAACTGGTTAAAAGTAGACATTGCGTTAAGTGAGGAAAAAGTACATAACAATGACGAAACCAGTATAACAAGTACATTCGTTTGAAGGTTCGGATGGACGATGCACTGGTATGTTGTTTAAAACCAGTGTGTGTGTGAGGTGTTGTTCAGTTGCCGCAACATAATTGTGATTGTTTTCTTGTGCCCCTAGGTTTTTTTTGGAAAATAAACTTAACTTAACTTTAACTTGATAAATATTGTTATTCCAGAAACGCATTAAAAATGTCCCTGCATTTTCAATTAAAATAATAAAATAATAATAACCAAAACCTAGAAGAATGAAGTGCATACACACACCAAAAAGGAGAAGCAAACAAGCCAGCACCCAAGAAACAGCGAAAAACGGAGAACAAAAACCACACCCCCAAAACAACCAAAACTAAAGTGGACAAACACGCCTATTACATTGTTGATTTAACATGATCCGTGATTTATACAATGATTAATGAAGAAATGCAACAAACAATGCTATAAGTACCTCAAATCAAAATGGCACTCTTTCCTTTCGCAAATAACCTAAAAATGTTTTATTTATTTTATCTAAATCATCACCCTTTTTCACCCCCACTCAGATTAACCCCTCCCATCCTTCGCCTTAAAAATATTATTTTAAAAACAAATCCTTATCATAGAATATAGGCACCGAAAATTGCGAAAATGTGGGGAAATAGAGAAGTACGGAAGAGTGTAGCATTTAATAAATTTTGTTGTTGAAGCTATGTGCTGTTATTAACTCCCAACATGCATTCTGGTGTAGCTTAATTTTTTTAAATAAAAATTCAAAGGATTTGCAGCATTATTATAAATAGAATTGGAAAAACATTTCGTTGTCCTATATTAAGAAAATATGGAACAGTATTATCCACAAACACACAGATACAGATATATGCACAGAGAGAGAGAGAGAGAGAGAGAGAGAGAGAGAGAGAGAGAGAAAGGCTAGGGAGGGAGAGAGAGAGTTTTGCTAATACTTGTTGGCCTTTTCGTTACGTTGTTACGTTATGATTATTTATGGGAGAACTAAACACTAATCATTTTTGAAAATATTAAACTAATTTCATTAACTCATTCTCATTCATTGTCTTTGTCTTTGAAAGATACATAGAGCAACTTAATTTTTTTTAAAAAGACTTCATCTCAAGAAATCCGTGCAGCTGCGCGACAATCCACGTTGTCACGCCATATTGCATATCCTGATATAAATAAACGATGAACGAAATCTTAAATTAACTAAACGACTTACTCTTTATTTTATAAGCCTATTATACACCACCCCAGGTTTGTGGTCAGTCATCAATCAAAATGTCAAAAAATCTTTCTTTTTTTTAAATCGGTTAATCATAACACTGCCGTTGTTTTTTCACCCCCCACCCACCCACCAACCAACCCACCCTTCTCATACTTTTCACTTCAAAACCACTTCTGACCATGAAGTAAGACGCCTGGCTACTCGCAGACCGTCAACATGAACGCAATCTGCTCATTAGGAAGCAACATTCTGCCTTGCTCGGGAAAGGGATAGGGTTAGGATTAGGTTATGCATATTTTCATGAAACGGAAAGAACGATACGTTGACATTGGAAGGCGAGAACATGAGGTGGATAGCTAAAAGTTGTCTAAAACAGCCGATAGTCACAGTCAAAATCAAGGGAAGTAAATCAACTAATGTTGTAAACCATAATCCATAAATTGATGCCCAGATATTAATATCAGTTTGACAGAATAAAAACAGTCATACTGCCAAAACCTAAGCAAAAACAGAGGATTCATCCTTAGGCCGGGTTCACATAAGACGCGTAAGTTCCGTACGGAAAACCCTAAATAAGTGGAAGTAAGAAGGATAAAAGTTTACGCATATAGGGGAAATTCGGACACGTGCGCAAATCTTTTCCCTTCTTTGTTTCACTTATTTATGGATTGCGCACGGGTTTCCGCATGGAATACCCGCTTATGTGTGTAGCCTACACGGCCTTAGTCTGAACCCCACGGGTGTAGGCCTATTTAGCCTACACACGGCGAATCACGTTCCTGTTGACGGTCTGCGAGTAGCCAGGCGTATGAAGTAAGTATGAGTGAAACTTGAAACCTGGGCCTCCCCGAAGAGCCACGGAGCCAATATGGAGGTCTATCCGGTAAGCACACACACACTGCGCGGTAGTTCTGTCCGGAATAAGGGATCTTTGACGGGATTAGCGAGGTGATCGATGTGACCAAACCCTTGACAAGCAGAGTAGGGACAATGAAAACGAGAGGAGCAGCTATGCTCCGCTGAAAACTGACCAACTTGGTCAAGAGAAAGAAGTTGATTCTCCCCCACCACTCAGCAAATATCTCTCTCGAAACGAAATATACAAAGTGTGACTGACTTCCATTAATTGTAAAGTGTGATGCAGCCTGTTGCTAGTACTCAGCTGGACACACGTGGGACATCTCTCTCGCTATTTAAAACAACAACCCCAAAACAAATAGAAGTGTGTGTGTGTGTGTGTGTGTGCGTGCGTGCGTGCGTGTGTGCGTGCGTGTGCGTGCGCTGGACACACGTGCGCGTGCGTGCGCGTGCGTGCGCGTGCGTGTGTGTGTGTGTGCGTGTGTGTGTGCGTACGCGTGCGTGCGCGTGCGTGCGTGCGTGCGTGCGTGTTCGGTTTGCAGCAGGAAAGGGGGGGGGGGGGGAGGAGGAGAGCAGTAATGGTGGAAGATGAGGAGGAACAAGGCTGGGAAGAAAATGAAGGGAATAAAGCGTGCAATAATAGGACAAAGGACAAGCAAATCAGCATGCCTTGTCGTGTTTCCTTGCGTTATTCCTTTGCCTGGTAGAACTTTGAGTCGTGTCACCCTCAAATCTGTTTCTCTCGACTCATTGGAGCGCCTGAGAAGGCTTTTAAGGCCCAGCCACACTGCATACGATTTGACCTTAATATGATACGTTTGTGACGATGTTTGTGAGTCATGATTCACGTGAAATACTTTCGTCAAAACAACAACAAAACTCAACTGTTTTCGTTCACGTAAACAGCAATACACGAATCAAATAAAATGTCCGATACAAAAAAAAGAAGGTATTTTATTACATTCGTGTACGGGAGACTACAAATAGGGTGAACAAACATGACTAATAGAATTTCATCTGATTTATTTAGACAGTAGTATTTTTACGTCAATAAAGCCTCACAAATGTCAAAATAGGATCGTAGTGAATCGAATCGTGTGCAGTATGGCTGGGCCTTTAGGGGAAGGAGGGAGCTGGGAGATGAGGATAAACTGGGGGTAGGTTTAGGTAATGTGTCCACACTGACTGTTCACGTTGGTTGATCTTAAGCCTTGTCATAAGGTTTGCTCGGTGAAAGGGCTTCTCGCTAATTATTATACACTAGCTGTGCAACCCTTGGCACATGAGACATAGGTTTAATGACTTCGCGCTTCGCGCTTCGCGTCCTCGCGCTTCGCACTCGGTTCGACCCCCTTTCGCTTCGCGCTTCGCCCCCTTGGCGGAGGTTTCCGAAAAGTAAGGACGGCATGACCTTCGGAGGGTGCCAAGGACGCTTGATAACAAATGGGGTGTTGATCGGTTGAGAACTGTGGCCGTGCATAAGGGACACACACACACACACACAGACACACATACAGATTTCGAAAATATATATAAGATTATACTTCTGGATCTTATTAATAAGCGGCTATATTGTGGGCTGTATGCCGAAGAGGGCTAGCATCTGATGTAGCAGAGGTTCTTTGCTTTGCGCGCTCCTTATTCTGTTTAGTTTGTTGATTTTTTTGTTAACACCCATCGGCCTTGTGAGTGAGTGAGTGAGTGCGCGCGCACGCGTGTGTGTGTACGCGCGCGCGCGCGTGTGTGTGTGTGTGTGTGTGTGTGTGTGTGTGTGTGTGTGTGTGCGTGCGTGCGTGCGTGTGTGTGCGTGTGCGTGTGCGTGTGTGCGTGTGCGTGTGTGTGCGTGTGTGCGTGTGTCGTGCGTGTGTGTGTGCGTGTGCGTGTGCGTGCGCGTATGTGTGTGATTGTGCCTCCATCGGCCTTGTGAGTGGGTGAGAGAGTGAGCGCTCGCACGTGTGTGTGTGTGTGTGCGTGTGCGTGCGTGTGTGTGTGCGTGCGTATGTGTGTGATTGTGCCTCCATTGGCCTTGTGAGTGAGTGAGCGCTCGCGCGTGTGTGTGCGTGTGTGCGTGTGCGTGTGCGTGTGTGTGTGTGTGTGTGTGTGTGTGTGTGCGTGCGCGCGCGTGTGTGCGTGCGTGTGTGCGTGTGCGTGCGCATGTGTGTGATTATGCATGCGTGCGCGTGTGAATGTGCATGCGTGCGTTTGCGCGCACGTACATTCGCTCTTTTCCCCTACGTGTTTCTGTCTATGTCAGCCTCTCTTTGCATTGTTGATAATAGCCATACATATGAAAGACTCGCAAAATAATGTTATTATATATGAATTCTTAAAACTGGGAAACGCTTCACGTTTTAGCACAATAATTGTCTTCGTTCTGACTATTAATCTAAAAGAAAGATAGATGAAGATGAATGCTTTATGGACCATTGTTGTGCATGAGAACAGAAGACGTTTGACATAATATTATAATAGGATCATTTACTGCATGGTGGCTAAAAAATGCGACCATCTAAATCACTAATAACATTTTAAATAATCAAGCTGGGTTTATGAAAAAAGGTTCAATGCATGAAAGACAGGAACAACTTGTTGTCCGAAATGCCTTTTAAGTGTTCCAGAAAATTTACAGTTTCCATGGCAAACCATTTTCAGAAAAAAGCATTTTTGAGGTGAACAAAAACGTTTTGCAATTTTAATGTTTTAATGATTTGATTTGATTGATTTAATTTAAAGTCTGTTCACAACAATGGTGATATTATACTTAAATAAATACATTAATTAAACAAAAACAAAACAGACATAAACAAATATTGAATTAAAATGAGGGGAAAAGAGTGTGTGAGTGTGTGTGTGTGTGTGTGTGTGTGTGTGTGTGTGTGTGTGTGTGTGTGTGTGTGTGTGTGTGTGTGTGTGTGTGTGTGTGTGTGTGTGTGTGTGTGTGTGTGTGTGTGTGTGTGTGTGTGTGTGTGTGTGTGTGAGAGAGAGAGAGAGTATGACCGTGATGGGTAGAAGGGAAAAAAAAAAAGGATTTGGGGCAAAGAAAAGAAAATTAATATTAACTAACGTATCAATTATAGTAATCTTGCAATTCCAGAGCTGGATATGACAGAAGCTATTTTGATCATTTCAGGGCTGTAAACTACATCTTGTAAAGTTCCTATGTTTGCTACTTGAATCCCAGACAAGGTGTATAGCGATGCTAAAATTGAACATTCGAAAAGAATGTGTTGAACTGATAGTGGGTGACCACAAGCGCATTCTACATTTTAATTGGTCTTCCATGAATTTAATCGAATTTTGTAAATCAGGCTAGACAAAGATCTTGAACATGACAATATTTCAGATTTTGAAGGAAGTTTCTCTTTATACATACAATTTTCTAAAATCGAATTTATTTCATGGATAATAAGCATTAACGTAGGAGGTGTGCTACGACGTGCATTCATTTTTAATCCTAAATGGGCTCAAAAACTCAGGATATTTACTTGTCTTGATTTTAAGTGTTAAAGGCAAAAAAGGATAGTCCGTTTTGGAAAACAAACAGTTTGCAGACAATCGAAATTTTCTCCGAAAATAGGTTTGTCACTCCAAAAGGGATTTCTCTAAAAATGGGTTACCACGAAGACCTGTCTATTTTCTGGAACTCTCCAAGGCATCTGGGAAAAAAAACTATGATAAACTTTCATGCATTGGATATTCATATAACATTTACAGCATAGACCTGTTCAAACAAAACGATAGCTTAACCTTAGAAGAAAAAAATAATTGGCAAGTTTGTGGGTTGCATTTGCTTTTAAGTCATCCTATATTTTGGTATTTGGTATATCCTAGTCACAGAGACTTATCTCTGTGAAATTCGGGCTGCTCTCCCCCGGACAGCGCGTCGCCGCAAGTGCAGCGCCTACCCAATTGTTTTGTTTGTGGGTGAGGAGGGTGTGTGGGCACACTTGGAAAACCTAGCTATCAATTTGGCCATACCAGGCAGCGGGATTTATCCCTGCTCTTACCGAGTTTCAACTGCCGTGGGATTTTTACGTGCGTAAAGCGCACGGGTCAGACTAGCTTTAAGTCCTCATGCGAAGGACTGGACGTTCAGTTCGATTTTCCTGTCAAACTACAAAGAAAGGGCGAGGCCGGGATTCGAACCCGGGTCATTCACCGGCGTTGCAGTCACGCATTACATTTGGCAGGCGAACGTCTTAACCACTCTTCCACCTTTCTCCTGCCACTTTTTTGACGATATCTTTTGTGGAATATTGGAAACCCCTTGCCATTGCGTGAAAACAAACCCAAGCAGACAGTCATTTCGTTGATGTTAGTTTACGCGGCAAGTTTCCAATTAACCCTTTCACCGCCAGACACATTTCAGCCAAAACATTCCTTTAAATTTACCTGGGTAGAGAGCAATATCCATCAGCAGTATTGGGGATTCTTCTGTGACATATATAAAATAAGGTCTACCCTTACTTCCCAAAACTAAGACGATAGGGTCTTTGGATAATATACCCCAATTTGATGCCTTTTAGTGACATAGGTGTTAAATCACTGTGGTGCTAAAATGTGACTTTGGCGGTGAAAGGGTTAATGTTTTTAAAGATAACTATCAAATGACTGGGATTAGCAACACTGGAATTAGCACTGAAGGGGATTGGGTACTTTTGATCACGACCTTGAAGGAGAAAGGCAGAAAAACAGATTATTCCGGCCTAAAGTGATGAAAAGCTAACAAATCGAGCTTTATTGTCCATCAAGCCCGAACAATGTGTCAAATTTCATAGGTGGACATAGTGTCAAGGGAAAACCGGCAGTAATCTGAACTCAAACCCTTCAGCCCAATAATACGGTTCACATCAAGCCATACTCTTTGTTGAGTGCCTGTTCTGGCTAATAATATTAGGATACGTGGAAATCCCTCCCCCATTACCTTCCCTCTTGAAGTCTCGAAGTCTCTTGCCCCCCCCCCCTCACCCACCCACCCCCCTTTCGAAGTCTCTTTGCTCTCCAAACGTGGTAGAATCTCTAAGCCAAGTTAAGAAGCTTTAGCCTGACTTTCACCTTTGCTTAACAAGGCTGTTCCTTCCTATTATTCGTCTCAGTCAAACACTCGGTTTGTTTGTGACATCTGTCTCTCACATACACTTTGTGTGTGTGAGTGTGTGTGTGTGTGTGTGTGTGTGTGTGTGTGTGTGTGTGTGTGTGTGTGTGTGTGTGTGTGTGTGTGTGTGTGTGTGTGTGTGTGTGTGTGTGTGTGTGTGTGTGTGTGTATGTATGTATGTATGTGTGTGTGTGTGTGTGTGTGTGTGTGTGTGTGTGTGTGTGTGTGTGTGTGTGTGAGAGAGAGAGAGAGAGAGAGAGAGAGAGAGAGAGAGAGAGAGAGAGAGAGAGAGAGAGAGAGACTTGAAAACTTAAACTTGAGAGAGAGAGAGAGAATACGAATACGAATACGAATTGTTTAATCAGATTTTAGGCCTAAGCCCCTATCTGATGGGGGCAATTACATCATAAACACACAAAATTGACACATCCTTACCTACACAAAAAGAAAATAAGGCATGGGATAAAGATATCAAACAAAGAAGTAAGCATAACATGCATGTTAATTAATCTACAAAAGGTATCAGCATACCTCTTAAGTTGCAGCAGTTTTTAACCGTTTCAACGCTTCATGAACAAACAAAGCTGTATTAAACATTACTTTGTCATTTCTACATGACATCAGCAAATTGAAACAAAATCGACATGGGTAATTATAATCTTTGGACTGTGTAAGTTTTGATCCCAAGTTATGAAGAACAGGGCAACAAAACATAAAGTGAATTACATCTTCTGCTGCATCCTGATATAAACGACACACAACAATACTAGAACTTGTTTCATTGTATCTAAATCTATGACTAGCTATTTCCGAAACACCTAATCTAAGCTTAGTGAGGGCACTTCTTGTGTATCTGTTCATGTCAATTTCAACATATGGTTCAATTCGTTGTTTTAAAGGCACTATATTCAACAAATCTCTCACTACTGTTTATATGGTCATGTCAGTCTTGCCATCGACAATCTATAATTCTCTGTTTGAAACATTTAATAAAAGCAGAAATATTTTCGACTCCTTGGTTAATAAAACAAATGAAAAAACATTTGAATGCAAGCACTTTCTAACATTTGTAGCCCAAGTTCTCTTAGCCTTAGTATCAAGATCATATAACATTTTATAAGCTTTAAAAGGTCATTTCTGGTTTTCCATCCTTGTCAGTTTAAGCCAGTAAGAAATACATTTAACGTAAGAATTCAAATAAATAGGATATCTCCCCAGCTCTCCATAAACTAAATCATTAGGAGTACGAGCATCTACATTCAAGAATTGTTTCAAAGCATACAAGTGTAATTTTTTTTAATGATGTCACCTCGTTCAAAGGCCCATATTTCAGCTCCATACTGTAAAATGGACTGAACTTGGGAATCAATCAACTTTTTAAATACATTAAAACGAACCACAATCAAGCTTGCACATAACACGAAGTATGCTCAAAACCGCTCTCTTGGACATGTTTACAAGATCTTCGCATGCAGTTGTGAAACTTAGTCTGGTTGTAAAGTAGACACCTAAATACTTATACGCGTTTCACTACTTTCCCCCCATAGGTCCAATGCTCATGGCCTGCTAGGTACCCACCCTTACGAAACACAATATTTGTTTTGTCCATATTTACTCTTAATTCTAAGCTCATGGCTGCCGAGTACAAACTATTTAATTGTCTTTGTAAACCACTTGCTGTTATTGATAATAAAACTAAATCATCTGCAACAAGTAATATAAATAGCTCTATTAAATCAAAAGAAACTCCATGCTTTCGATTTTGAGAGAGAGAGAGAGCGAGAGAGAGAGAGAGAGAGAGAGAGAGAGAGAGAGAGAGAGAGAGAGAGAGAGAGAGAGAGAGAGAGAGAGAGAGAGAGAGAGAGAGAGAGAGAGAGAGAGAGAGAGAGAGAGAGAGAGAGAGATAGATTGATTGATTTGCAGTTGTTCGAAGTTCGATAGACAGAGTCAAGTAAAACCCTGTTAAAGGATACTGATACTTGTGAACAAAATACAAATGCCTTTGAAGAAGAGCTTTCTGACCTTTGTAAGATGTGTAACTGAAGCCGAAAGGCTTACTAAATCCTTCATAAAAACGTATACCCAAATTAAATCCAGATTCAGCAATATCTGTCGTACTTGCTTTCTTGAACTCCGCCGAATTGCTTCTATCCGCCATCTCCTCTCAGAAGATATCATAGCACATGTCTGCGCATTTGTACTATCCCGCCTTGACTACTGTAATGCTCTCTTGTCTGGCTCCCCCTCTCATCTCATCAACAAACTTCAAAATCATGCTGCCTGTCTCATCTTCCGCTCTTCTAAATATGACCATTATTATAACTCCATTGCTCTGTTCTCTCCACTGGCTCCCTGTTCAGCAAAGAATATCCTACAAGATTGCCTCTGTCTGCTCCAAATCTATCGAGTCTTCCTGTCCTGAATATCTCACTGATCTGTTGCATCTCTACACACCGTCTCGAGCTCTGCGTTCTTCATCTGACACCCGTCTCTATTGTATCCCCACTGTTCGCACTAAAACCTTTGGTCAACGCTCTTTTGCCTATCAAGCTCCTGTTACTTGGAATCAGTTGCCTCGCTCTCTCAGATACTAATCCTCTCTGCCCACATTCAAATGCCATCTCAAAACTTATCTGTTTCCTAAATAACTACTAATCCCTTCCTTCATGACTTGGTGTGTGCATGTCTGAGAGTGAACGTCTGCGCTTGGTGAGCGCATATAATTATCTGTGTGAGTGTGCGTCCGCGTGTGTATGTACGTGAGTGTGCGCACGCGTGTATGTGTGTAATTCTGTGTCTGTCTGACCGTCTTTGGGTGTTTGTGTAATATTGATTTCCCATTCTTTATGCTAAATGTTAAATATGTGGTGCTATATGTGTATATTATATTTTTATATTGTAAACGCCTAGGGCATTAAATTGATTAGGCGTGCTAAATGTTCTAATAATAATAATAATAATGTCACCCACTAGGCCTATAGGCTCAAGAGATTATAAGCGTAATTAAAAAAAACCATCACAATTATGTATGATTGTTTGCTAACTTTGCCTTGCGTTATATAATAATTTTAGCTTATCTGGTGTATGCAGATCCGTAAGCACAATAGTGGATTGCATAAACTAAAGGGTCTGCTACACTACATGCGATTCGTTGTCAATGCGATGCGATTGTGACGATGTGAGTCATGATTCGCGTGAAGTTCATGTATTGGGTCTACTTGAGTATATAGAGCGAAAGGTTAAATCCCACGAGCGTATCCGAAATTGCAGGAGCCTTTTTCGCCCAACTTTTGCACCACAATAGGGTTAGAATCAGTTTAGGATTATTTTCGTGAGAATGAAATATTTATAATTATAATTTAAGAAACTAAACAACTGCTCGAAGCGTTACCGCAATACAAACTTGCCATTTCTACTGGAATTTCCCATGCCGGGTTACGGCAACACTGATCGGCGACGTTGAATTTAGAAGGTTTACGTTCGTTTTTCCTTGCTGATTATTTTAATTTTTTCAAACTTTCCGTGGCACGAAAATAATCTTAAACTGATTCTAACTCTATCCCTTAGGCCTACCCAATGAAGTACAAAAGTTGGCCGGAAAAAAAAGTTTCACGCCATTTCGGATACGCTCGTGTGATTGGACCGAGCGAAAGAATTACTTTTAGATGGAAGTATTTCACGTGAATCATGACTCGCATCGTCACAATCGCATCGCATTGACGGCGAATTGTATGTAGTGTAGCAGGACCTTAACCCCCAAACAGAATACATTGGCAACTTACAGAATTTACTCAATTACAGAATCCCCCCTCCCTCCCGCCCCTCTCTCTCTCTCTCTCTCTCTCTCTCTCTCTCTCTCTCTCTCTCTCTCTCTCTCTCTCTCTCTCTCTCTCTCTCTCTCTCTCTCTCTCTCTCTCTCTCTCTCATGTTTCGTTGGTTGGATAAAAATTTGTTTTCGTTTTCGTTTGCTCTCTCTCTCTCTCTCTCTCTCTCTCTCTCTCTCTCTCTCTCTCTCTCTCTCTCTCTCTCTCTCTCTCTCTCTCTCTCTCTCTCCATAACTCTCTCTCATTGCATACAAAAAATAATAAAAATGGGCATCAACATCTGCATACAAAGGCACAATTACGAACCCCTTCCCTCCCCCCTCCCCCCTCCCCCACCATACCCATTAAAAATGGAAAACCCGTTTCGTGGTTTGACGGGGATTCGAGCGGGGCGGTGAAAAGGCCTAGCAAGTCAGTGGTGAGCCAGTCAAATTTGTCCGGCTCTTCGCACCATAGCTAGGAATGCTGTCACACGCACTGGCCAAGCCCAAGCACGTGCAACACGGACTTCTCCATGGTATGTGTGTTGGTGTGTGTGTGTGTGTGCGCGCGCGCACGCAGCCGCGCGTGTGCTTCCGTGCGCGTGTAATGGATTAGCGCGTGTGTGCTTGTGATTATGTTGGATCTGTGGAAATGTCCTGCACACACGTACATATGTGGAAATGTCCTGCACACACGTACTCGTCTCATGGGAAAAATGTGACTGAAATTTGCTTCGTTTCATGAGATAATTGGCATGGGCTTCTTACCTGCCCATGGGAGTTTTACCCCGTCTTAACCTACACGTGTGGAAATGTCCTGCACACACGCACACGTGTGGAAATGACCTGCACAGTCACACGTACATGTGTGGAAATGTCCTGCACACACGCACATGTGTGGAAATGTCCTACACACACGCACATGTGTGGAAATGTCCTCCACAGTCACACGTACATGTGTGGAAATGTCCTGCACACATGCACGTGTGTGGAAATGTCCTGCACAGTCACACGTACATGTGTGGAAATGTCCTGCACACAAGCACACGTGTGGAAATGTCCTGCACAGTCACGCGTACATATGTGGAAATGTTCTGCACACACGCACACGTGTGGAAATGTCCTGCACAGTCACACGTACATGTGTGGAATTCTCCTGCACACACGTACATGTGTGGACATGTCCTGCACACACGCGCATGTGTGGAAATGTCCTGCACAATCACACGTACATGTGTGGAAATGTCCTGCACACACGTACATGTGTGGAAATGTCCTGCACACACGTGCATGTGTGGAAATGTCCTGCACAGTCACACGTACATGTGTGGAAATGTCCTGCACACACGTACATGTGTGGAAATGTCCTGCACACACGCACATGTGTGGAAATGTCCTGCACACACGTACATGTGTGGAAATGTCCTGCACACACGTACATGTGTGGAAATGTCCTGCACACACGTACATGTGTGGAAATGTCCTGCACACACGTACATGTGTGGAAATGTCCTGCACATACGTACATGTGTGGATATGTCCTGCACACACGTAGATGTGTGGAAATGTCCTGCGCACACGTAGATGTGTGGAAATGTCCTGCGCACACGTACATGTGTGGAAATGTCCTGCACACACGTACATGTGTGGAAATGTCCTGCGCACACGTACATGTGTGGAAATGTCCTGCACACACGTACATGTGTGGAAATGTCCTGCACACACGTACATGTGTGGAGATGTCCTGCACACACGTACATGTGTGGAAATGTCCTGCACACACGTACCTGTGTGGAAATGTCCTGCACAGTCACACGTACATGTGTGGAAATGTCCTGCACACACGCACGTGTGTGGAAATGTCCTGCACGGCATACGTACATGTGTGGAAATGTCCTGCACACACGTACATATGTGGAAATGTCCTGCACACACGTACATGTGTGGAAATGTCCTGCACACACGTACATGTGTGGAGGTGTCCTGCACACACGTACATGCGTGGAAATGTCCTGCACAGTCACACGTACATGTGTGGAAATGTCCTGCACACACGCACATGTGTGGAAATGTCCTGCACACACGCACATATGCGTATTCGTGCAATAAATAATTATGTAGATGTACGGTCACTAACCAGACGCGTCAAGGTGCACGTGCTTATGTGTGCATTTGTACACAATGCTTTCGCAAATGCGGTTATTAAATATCGCACGCACACACACACACACACACACACACACACACACACACACACACACGCATGCGCGCACACATACACTGTGCACGTACGCGCGCGCTTATGCGCACACACACAAGCAAACAATTATTAAATGATCAATGTAATCATTAAATTAAATCCACAACGTTACCAGAACGAAGAGAGGGAACAGGATTTGAATTTAAAAAAAATTCTAACCTAATTAGTCCACGCACAATATCATGAAACAAATCAATAATATTTTTGAAATATTTCTGACCATCATCATTATTTTGAAATATGACTAGAAATGATTAAACAAATGCTCAGCAAGCATTTCCAAATGATAGGCTGCGTTGCCCATGGATAAATTACCGGTCCACTATAAATCATTTTTAGATTGCTGAGATAATGCTACAATGGGTTTGACTTGTCCAGCCCAGCGTCGATGAAGCGGAGGGGGTGTAAGAAGGGTGTGGGAGTGAGCAACTGAAGTGTAGTGTATCAAATAAGTGTCCACCACCCTACTCCACCCCTTTACAAATCCAATGCACGTTTAACTTCCAGAGAGAATAAAAAGGGATAAGAAGGGTATGATCAGTGAGTGACTGAAGTGGATGTATAAAACACGTAGGCCCTATCTATTCTACCCCTTTCCAAAGCTCAATACATTCAGGACTTTCGGCAGAGTATTAGTGGGCATTATCGTCCCCACTTACAGTGCCCGGTTTCCCCTAACACGTCCGGTAATGTCCAGCAGCTTGTGACGGGAGGATTCACGTCTGTGAGCTAAGAGAACTCTAAGCCCAGTGGTTTACCTGCCTGTATGGTCAGAATCCACCTTCCAGCTTTAGGTTTACGTCTGGGGTTTGGCTCCCCCTTTCACAAACGACAGATTTATCATTGGTGTAAACAAAGTTTATTAACAACAACAGAAAAAGAACAACCAAACTAGACACAAACCGCGACGAACTTAATATACATTTACTCCTTTGATCGATCTATGATCATAGAGCGGGCGAAGGACAAAAATACACAACTTTGTTTTGAGTACACGCTACAAAGGTTGTAAAATGTACTTTAATCACACAATGATGGACAGAATAACCCTAACAACAGTCTGGGTCTGAATCCCAATGATCATTTTTGGGATGAGTTTCAGTATCGGTCAGAGTAAACCCTCTCCTTCTCTTACTCTGTGATAACTATGGACAACCAGCAGTTCCACGGGGCTCCCTTAACAAATTAGGGGGTTTAAGAGACATAGTTTCAGTTGATTGCCTAACAAACAACGAGTACACTCCCATAGTCCTACGTATCATTAGTCTAACGTAGTGTAGTATTGGTCCTAAGGTTTGGATTACCGTTAGTAGGATCATCAACACGTAGGTCTAACAACGGAAAACACATCGAATTTGATATACTTTTTGATAAGTTCCGCTTTTGTGTTTTCAACTTTGGGGCTAGCATTGTCTGTTGAGCTATTGTTTCAAAAGTAATCGGACGTATGCCATTAAACTTTATATTTGCGTACACCAATAATGGTACAAAACATCTTCAAAATTTGAAATATTTCGGTTGAGACGTCTTTGTTTTTTGCGCGCATGTAAAAATAATTCATAACGTTTGTTGATGGCTGTATTTAGAACCCGTGTAATCAGATGTCCTAAACACATTAAAGGTGAATTGTCTGTAAGGAGATGTTTGCATTGTGTCAGAGAATAATAGTTTATATTTGCAAGCCCCCCCCGCGAAGAAACCCCCCCAAAAATAAAACAAAACAAAACTCCATTCCCCACCCTCCAATCACCAAGTTAAAAAAAGAATCCGTGATGGAGGACATAGTCCTTTCCCTTTTTTGTTGTTTGTTTAAAGGAAGGTAACAGACGAGGCCGGAAATCAAGAGTCACGCACACAGACAAACAAACAGACAGCGCTAGGCGCCAGTGGAAGTCCTGGGGTGACACCGTCAACGAGCCTTTCACAAGCACACGGCTTGGGCAAATCGACAAAAGGGGTCTCTCTCTCTAGCCGTCATAGGCTGCATGTTTCCTCTCTTCCTTTTGACAGGCTGATACACTTACTTAGCCTTAATCTGTGCTGAGACAAGTTTGGGAATCCATTGACACCAACAGAGCAATGCCCTTTGGACAGAGAGCAGTGATACTTTAGAAAATCGCACAGTTTATCTGGTCGATATGCGATATAGCTATTTTGAGTTATATTTTAAAAAATAAGGATCGAAAACAGTATGATGAATAGAAGGTCCGTTTTCAATCACCAGGACTTTCTTGGTAACGAATATACACAAATTAGTTGCATTAAAGACAGACATATACATTGAACCAGAACTTAAAGAAAATCAAGTTATGTTCAAACATATTTGTGAAATAGCAGGCATAGTTATGAGGAAAGCAACTGCCACTAAACCAATGCTGGTATTCAACACATCACATTCACGTACATTGGAAGTTAATATTAATTGATTAATTTGGTTTATGCCAATCATCTCTGAATCATTACAGTGTACACATCAGTAATGTTTTGACGTTCGTCAATCGGATGTTTCGTTTGTTTAGTTTCTCTTGCTCTGTTTTAAGTTGAATGCTGAGAGAGAGAGAGAGAGAGAGAGAGAGAGAGAGAGAGAGAGAGAGAGAGAGAGAGAGAGAGAGAGAGAGAGAGAGAGAGAGAGAGAGAGAGAGAGAGAGAGAGAGAGAGAGAGAGAGAGAGAGAGAGAGAGGAGAGAGAGAGAGAGAGAGAGAGAGAGAGAGAGAGAGAGAGAGAGAGACAGAGAGAGGGAGAGAGAGAGAGAGGGAGAGAGAGAGATAGAGAGAGGGAGAGAGAGAGAGAGAGGGAGAGAGAGAGAGAGAGAGAGAGAGAGAGAGGAGAGAGAGAGAGAGAGAGAGAGAGAGAGAGAGAGAGGGAGAGAGAGAGGGAGAGAGAGAGATAGAGAGAGAGAGAGAGAGAGAGAGAGAGAGAGAGAGAGAGAGAGAGAGAGAGAGAGAGAGAGAGAGAGAGAGAGAGAGAGAGAGAGAGAGTCTCCATATCATGTGGAGAACAAGAGGGTAAAACACAACAAAACGTGACAAAAACTGCTTCTTTATTTGTCAACTGAAAAACAATCACGACTCACAAACCACCCCTTTTCAAACACACTAATGACAGGCACGCCACAACCTTCTGGAAAACAGTCCTTTCAAACAATGCACTTCTGACGTCAGCTAGGGAGAAACGAGGGACTCTTTTTTCCCCCATTGCCAGAAACTCCCTTCGTCAGGTTTACACAGCCATCCCACCATTCAAGCCCATGATTAATCGACGCTCGGCCTTCCCCTAAACACAAAAAGCCACAGAACCCAGGGGCTGAAGACTCCAGTTTAGACTCCTGTCCATCTTACGGATCGGCCTGGTTTGCCTCTGACGCGATGCGTTTCAAGTGCGAACGTTGCACACATCACCCCGAGAGCTCGGCTGTTCCGCGCGTGTTTCCACGCCTCGGGAAGAATGGATCAATTTTTGGCTAAACAATGGTGATCCACTGGCTAATCCTGCCAGAGTGCTCAGTTCTGAGACAATATTGCGCCCCAGCCATTTCCCCGATACCCCACTGGAGTAGTTAATGGGTCGGTGGCAAACTTGTCAGCCAGGGGTTAATCTCGTCTAAAACGGATCGCCGAGTTGACGTCTTGGGCGGCTAAGGAGGACCGGAACACTCGTCTTTCTCGGCAGGGACCCCTGCAATGATTCAAGTAAATTGGAAGGGTTAAAGATCCACCAGATCACGTGTCAAAATCACGGGTTTCACGGGTTTTCCCTCTTATAACTGGACAGAAATCTTGTTTCGACCAAGTCTGACTCCCATATAAATGGCCCTAAATTCAAACCGACACATCAGTTTAAAGAGCAGCCTCAATTTGAATATGATGAAATTTGTATGTGGGTCACAGAAAACAAGGGACTTAATCGTGGTGCGTCACTGGGTCTTTAAAAAAGAAAAATAGGAATGGGTGAGGGGGGGGGGGGGGGGTGAGATGGAAAGTATCATTATCACCGATCGACATAAAGCAATCTCCTCCACTCACTGGGCGTGGGGAGTTTCAAGTACTCTTCACGCTATTGTGTAATGGATGACACTTATTGTTTTTTTGTTTTGTTAGGTCTTTTGCATTTCGATAAGTATGTGCACTACAGACAGGAAGGGAAAGTGGATGTTTGTGCACACAAGTATAGACAGAGATTACGACTAAGTTAGGTGAAAGGATTTAACACCCAAGGACTGATTACCGAGGTACAGTATCTTTAAAGGGACACCCTGACGGATGATGTTTTTGTTGTTGCAAGAAACACGTCGAGATCACCAGGAAAACGCCCTTTACAGAGATCGCAACACTTACTTTGCTCTGGTTTCCTAGAAATCAAACCATCAAATCGGCGATTCCTCCTTGGCGGAGGTGCTGGAAGTCAGATTGTTTTTTTTTTTATATAGTGAAATCCGTGTAATGGCCGCCTGAGTCAGACCATATCGTTTGCACGAAATTTCCACAATACAAGCCTTTTCTTTGAATAGATATTTTATATACCAAAAGGAGTTTCTCTCACAACAAAGGAAATAGCTCCAATTATTTTTTCACTGCACTACAAAGAAAAAAAAGAAGCTTCAACCGCTCTTGAGTGGCCTCCACCCACCCCGTCCAAAATAACTTCTCTCTCCGGCAACTCCGCCAAGGAGGAATCGCCGTTTTGACGGTTTGATTTCTAGGAAACCAGAGCAAAGTGAGTGTTCCGATCCTTGAAAAGGCTGCCTTTCTGGTGATCTCTCTCGATGTGTTTCTTGCAAATACTCATCCGTCAGGGTGTCCATTTAAGTGTAAGATCTAGCAGCGGTAGTTAACAGAATTCCTTAGCAAATGCGTGGTTTGGGGGGCTTCTAAAAAAACAAGCGCCAAATCGCAATAGTTTGTGGCACGCGGTCTATTTTTACCACTCCAAGCATGAGTCACCTCCCCTGGCTTTTCAATAATTTTAATCTGTAAACCAGAATGTTATCTCTGCACCATTTGGTAACTTTTTATATCTTTTGGAAAACATTTAAGACTATGTATCCTACTTATACTCATCAAAAGAAGCACCGCATCCTCGTCGTGTCTGTTGCAGTGTCTGTATTACGTATGTTTATTATTTTGTACGCTTTTAAAATACATCATTTTAAAGAGCGGCCTCAATTTGAAGAGTAGCCTCGATTTGAAGTACGATGCTCTAGAGAGTCATCTTATCACTTGTAGCGGTGCCATAGCCGATGAGGTTTAACCGAGGCGTGGTTACCGCTACACCTATCTGTATTAATAAAAAAAATCGGGAATTTACTGGTTTCGTACTGCCTCCGGGCATTGCCTCCAGTATTGTTCCCACCATATTTGTATTTACAAATGTCCCATATGTGTCTGATTCAGACCAAGAGGACGTAAAACACAATTTTCGCCTTCGCCTCGATTTGAAGTGCGACAATTTTGTCAAAATGTGCGACAATTTTGTCAAAATGTGCGACAATTTTGTCAAAATGTGCGACAATTTTGGAACGAAGACAGACAGACCGACCGACCGACCGACCGACCGACAAAGTGAGTTATAGGTTTGTGGCTTGAGCCACAAACAAAAAGTAACAAGAAAATGGCAGTGGAGAGAAGGAGAGATACCCACTTCTTTGACAGGAGGTTACAAAACGCAATCTTCTGGTGTGCCATTCGCAAAAAAAAGGAGAAACAGCGCAAGGGTCTACTTTTGATATACCTTACCCCCCGTGGGGATACCGGGGGGTCTTTTGCATAAATAGTTCCCCCACCTTCTGGAAGTTCTGTGCTTGTAACTTCCTCTAATCTGTCACTCTCTTTGACTCTGCCTTTTCCATTTGCTTACTGTCATCTACTATCTGTCTGCCTTACCAGTCCATTCTCCTGCCTTTTTTTCTTTCTAGAAACACTTTCAAAAACATTTCCTCCAGCCGAAGTCGGACTTGCTGGGCCTAACTATTTCTTAGTTAGGTGCATAACGGCAGCATGACGCACCTGCGCTCATAATTGACAGGAAACTGTCTGAGCGATCGAAGAAGAAGAAGATATACCTTAATTCATACCGTTGAAACTGTAATTAATAGCTCCCTTCACTGGTACGAGTATCATGATCGAAATGACCTGATTAACGGGATACAAATTTAAAAGTTATGGGATTTTCTTTTTCAAATTCTTCACTGACTGAGTATTTGCTAGCCAAGTTAATTTGCAAAGTAGTTAAAATAATGTGTTATTTTTCTTTCAAATAATTTTAAAAACCCAACTGTAAATGGGTCCTAATGTGTTCTTAATTGAAATAAACTGTAACGTATTAAGCACTTCAATTTACAGAATATTGTTTTGTGAAATAGTTGCTTCAGTTAATCAACTACCCAAGTTTTATCCTTACCATTACACACATCATCTAACCCTTTTGGTGTCACTGGCAAAATAAACTTACGGTTCATCAATTTATTTCAAGATTAGCTAATACAGGACTTCTTCTTCTTCTTCTGCGTTCCCAGGCCAGATGGCCATAATGGGTAAGGTATATATATATGTCCGGTTTTCAGCTTTCACTGGTCTCCCCGCTGCGTACAGCCGACACATTCTGATTTCTGAGGAGCTCAAAGGAGAACAAATACAAATTTGGAAGATGTTGTTTTGAAAACAAGGCAGGAGAATGGGCCAATAAGTCAGAAAGACAGTAGATGACAGGAAGCACAGGGAAAAGGCAGAGTGAAAGAGAGTGGCAGATTAGAGGTTACAAGCACAGAACTTCCAGAAGGTGAGGGAACTATTTTTACGAAAGACCCCCCCCCCCTCGGTATCCCCACGGGGAAAGAACTGTTGGGGGGGGGGGGGATGGGTCGTCCAGCTCCCCGTATGGAGGCAAGATCCATCCACACATGCCCCACTAATACAGGACCAACACAGGGAATGGGACAGTGTGCGGGTGGTCCAACCGAACGGGATGGGAGTATGACACTAAAATATTAATATCACTAGAATAGGAGGGATAAGAAAGAAATAACGGAGCCTAAGTCAACAACCTATCTTCAAACAACATTCAGAACAAAAGTACGCAAGGCACGAACGATCCAAGACCACTACTACAACTGACTGAACGCAAAACGTGTTAACCGGTTCCTGATACAGGAGAAAAAGGGAAGGAAAAAGATACCGAACGAGGATGGTCTTTTCTACGATGACAGCGCGAGGCACCGGTTTCTCTATTATATGCATGGTATCATGTGTATGTTATCATAACATCCCCTCCCCACCCCCACACAGTGCAAACAGCCGCAATCGGCATACGATACTGGTCACATTGACGAGCTGGTGTCAGTTGTGTGTGTGTGTGTGTGTGTGTGTGTGTGCGTGCGTGTGTGTGTGCGTGTGCGTGCGTGCGCGTGCGTGCGTGCGTGCGTGCGTGCGTGCGTGCGTGCGTGCGTGCGTGCGTGCGTGCGTGCGTGCGTGCGTGTATGTGTGTGTATGTGTGTGTGTGTGTGTGTGTGTGTGTGTGTGTGTCTGTGTGTGTATGTGTGTGTGGACAGGTTTGTCAATGCGAGGAGGGTGTCAAGTAGGATGGGGACAGGGAAAGAGAGGATGATGATGATTCAGTGTATTATCTGAGCGAAGTAAGTTGTTGCTACCGTAGGTAAAACAGGCTCTCGCAGATACTGTAGGTGAAACAAGAATAGGTGAGAAAGGAATAGGTGAAACAAGAATAGGTGAGAAAGGAATAGGTGAAACAGGAATAGGTGAGACAGGAATAGGTGAGACAGGAATAGGTGAGACTGGAATAGGTGAGACAGGAATAGGTGAGACAGGAATAGGTGAGACAGGAATAGGTGAGACAGGAATAGGTGAATAAGAACCTCCCCGGTGTAATAGAGTGGAATTAAGGGTGGAGGGAGGGATGAAGAACAGCTCTTGAGGCCCCTTCAGTGTCCCCTCCTCTTAAGTAGGCTTCTTAATGTGTTATGGCACCTGCAAAGACGTCATATACATCGACATTAAGCAGAGACAATATGGATTACATTGCGGAGTCGTTATAATATGTAGCAGTGGTAGGAGGAGGAGGAGGGAGGAGGAGGAGGAGGAGGAGGAGAGAGAGAGAGAGAGAGAGAGAGAGAGAGAGAGAGAGAGAGAGAGAGAGAGAGAGAGAGAGAGAGAGAGAGAGAGAGAGAGAGAGAGAGAGAGAGAACACTGAACACTGAGAGAAAAATAAAAAATAAGAGCACGAGAGAGAGAGAGAGAGAGAGAGAGAGAGAGAGAGAGAGAGAGAGAGAGAGAGAGAGAGAGAGAGAGAGAGAGAGAGAGAGAGAGAGAGAGAGAGAACACTCAACATTGAGAGAACAATTTAAAAAAAGAGCGAGAGAGAGATAGAGAGAGGGAGAGAGAGAGAGAGAGAGAGAGAGAGAGAGAGAGAGAGAGAGAGAGAGAGAGAGAGAGAGAGAGTGTGAGGGTGGGGATGTGGGTGGGGTTGTGCTTGTATTTGCGCACGTGCTGTCAATAAAAGACATATAAAAAACACACCTCGAAAAGGGAGTTGGGTTGTAGTGATAAGAGGAAATTGAGAACTCTTTACGGTTTAAGGATTCTGTTCCCATTGTTTTCAGGACCCACAATGTCATATTATACGTCAGGGAACTTACATTCATCTATTATTAACCCCCCGCGGGGATACCGGGGGTTCCTTTGTAGAAATAGTTCCCCCACCTTCTGGAAGTTCTGTGCTTGTAACTTCCTCTAATATGTCACTCTCTTTGACTCTGCCTTTTCCCTTTGCTTACTGTCATCTGCTATCTTTCTGCCTTACTGGTCCCATTCTTCTGCCTTTTTTCAAGAAACAATTTCAAAAAGAGTTCCTCCAGCCGAAGTCGGACTTGCTGGGCCTAACTATTTCTTAGTTAGACGCATAACGGCAGCATAACGCATCTGCGCTGATAATTGACAGGAAACTGTCAGAGCGATAGAAGAAGAAGAAGAATCTATTATTAAGTTCAATCCAGCTCCCAGCAACCAAATCAGCCCGTTGCGTGCTCATCCCAACACCACGGACAAAAAGGGCCCTCTCCGCCTGTCCCAAGATGACGTTAGGACCTAGGCTATTACAACAGCCAGGCTAAGCGCATCACACGGGGGCTGACTGAAACCGATCACGTGGCTCTGCTAGCTCGTGCAGCTCGTGGAAAACTCGACCCACCTTCGCCAACATGCCTCAGGCGACTGAAAAGGGGCGAAGCAAGCCGCTTGTGGTGACTTAGCCCGGTGCGAGACACTCCTGTCTGGAAGCGCCTGCAGACGTTAATTCTGGCCCGTTGTCCGCTGTGACACGGGCTGCAGGCTAGATCAGCCCGCTGACTGCATTTGAATCCACTTTCATGCGTGAGGATCTCTTTCATTCTCTCTCTGAGCATGCACAGCGTGGGTGTTGTCGTCCTGCATGGGCGGCTTGTATATCGCTCAACGGTGAAAATACGTTTAATACGTAGAACATCGTTTGTCAAAGGCATCCCAGCCTCGGGGTATAGGTTTCATGTTGCATGTGCTGAGACTTCTTAGGGCAGAAAAAATGCGACGGTGATCTATCTATCCCAGGGATGGCTTTTATGGTTTTGTTTTCTGACATGATGTGTCGGATTTGCAAGGTTCACAGGGATTGGGGACTGACACAAACCTGATTGTAGTTGGTTCGTCATGGAGTGCATGTCGTGCGAGAGACATAATTGCGACACATTCTGTCATATTAGTGAACTAAATACAACGCTAAGTCTACCAGCAGACCCGATGTCTGCCACACTTAACACGCGCACGGCACCGCTGTTGGCGAAATCTGAAAAGAAAACAAATAAACACGCTAATCGTCTTAATTAAAGCAGGCCATATTCAGGGCATGTGAGTTTGTCTGTGGTGATGAAGATTTTAGAACCTGCTCAAACCTCCAGACATGGAGACAGTTGTGACACATCGTGTCGAGTCAGCGTGATAGCCCCTTGTGTCCTCTTAAGGAATTCGAGATGCAGGATGTCGCTTTTATTGGCAATTATGCATTATCTGTATTGTTACAAATTCGGGACGTTACTAGTGTTGCACTGCCTCCGGGCATTGCCTCCAGGATCGTTCCCACCATCGTTATATCTACTAATGTCCCGTGTGTGTCTGTTCCAGACCGGAGGACGTTAAACTGATTTTCATTCACTCAGGATGTCTCTAAACACAGTAGCAAGTATGTGCTCAAGCTCGCACTAGTCCCGTACTCTCTATGCCAAACATCGCGTAAATCCCGATTATTCCCGTCTGGTCGCTCAATGCGTGCGGCTGATCATCGTTTAGGGCTTTCATTTTCTTCCCAAGCAAAAAGGGGGCAACCAAATAGGGGGGATAAAGATGCGGTTGTAATTTGACCCGCCTTCAAATGGAAACCCGTGATCCCTGAACAGTGGCCGGAGAAGGAGATGCTGGCTAAGCCGACTCCCAACCCCTCAGAGAGGACAGGTCACGCAGGGGCGATAATCGTCCGCATGGTTTCCTGGTCTCATCTGCAGTGTTTTCCAAACGCCCTCCAGCCCCCAAAGCAAGCAGCGAAGGGGAAGACGTTGGAAAACACCGCCTGGGACAGGCCGGCTCCAGAGGTCTGAGCTCGCCTCCGGTCTTCAGTTTGTATGTCTCGTGTAGCCCCCACGTGTTGCCCCGCCCCCAGCTTCGCCTTTCAAGGGGCTCTGCTAATCTTATCACATGACGCTTAGTACCAGTCACACATCCACAAACAAAAAAACCCGCTATATTAAGCGGACACAATCTCATCTCTCTTGATATAACAAAATTATCTGCATGCATGACTTCTTTGTCACTCAGTCAAATGTAAACGCTGGATTCCGAAGCAGGAATGAATGAATGAAAAATGGTGTTTTACGTCCTCTCGGTCTGGAACAGACGCATATGGAACATTTGTAGATACAAAGATGGTTGGAACAATACTGGAGGCTATGCCCGGAGGCAGTGCAACTCCAGTAAAGTCCCGATTTTTTTTAACAATACAGATAGGTGTAGCGGTTACCACGCCTCGGCTAAACCTCATCGGCTATGGTACCGCCACAATGTATATAAGAAACCAGAGGTGGATTCCGAAGCAGGGATTTTTAGATTTACTGGGTTTTTTCTTCGTTTGTTTGTTAATAGGCATTGTTGTTGATGTTTTGTTGTTGCTGTTGTTGTTGTTTTTTCGTCTCCATTGATTATCAAATTTGCTAATGCTTAAAATAATTTGTGGTTTGATTTTCAATCATTTGACTTGAGCTGGGAAATTGTTCTGAAATGCATTGCTAATTAACTTTTTGAAATCAGTTCATTTCTTTAGATTTGTTAACTTTTCATTAAGTTCTAACTAGTTGTTTGTTTGTTTTCTTTTTTCTTAAAATGACTACTAATATTATCTTATATTTTTTGAACAGTCGTCATAATATGCAATATTCATGTTGATGGTGAGCACGCTATAAGCTCGAAGCTTGTTGTTGCTCATTCATTCGTTAATGTATTTATGTATATGTCCTGTTGAACGTAATAAAAATATATTTAAACCAAGGGAATAGTAGCTGTTCTCTTGTCGACATAAAGGGGTTCTCTCTCAAGGCTGTCTAGTCTCTCCACGCGTCTCTTCAGAGGACACCCAAATGGAAGAAGGTCCACAGATGTTCGTTTATCAATCAAACGAATGACGAAATAGTTTTGATTACAGTCTTCGGCTCGACCTTATTTAAACGATTGATATTTTCAAACTGGCCGTAAATCAGGCCTACGCAAATATTTGCCCATCTCACCGCGCTTTGATCCAGAACTGAAAATAAACGGATGAGGGTATGATCCAGAACCCGTTGGAAACAGAGAGACGCTGCACCGGAACTGACAACGAAAGAACGAAACAGACAGAAAGGACAACACTAACAGAGTTAGTCTCGAAATATCGATGGTAGTTAACACTCCATGGAAAACAAGGGGCCCACCAAAATAACGGTGTGTTCCACCAGCACTGGACTCTCCAATGACCTTGAACACGTTGTCCAAAGCTCAATAATAGGGAACTCAAACACACACACACATGTGATGTTAAGTCTAAATGGAATGGAACAGTAATCGTGGATGAGAAAAAGGGTGATTGTGGCACAAAGTTCACTTTTCTGTAATGTCTTGCGCTCAAGAAACCTGACCCAGAAGAAATTTGTTTTCGTAAGCCATAATCATATTATTGTCATAGTCTATTTTACCCCATGCAACCTCACACTATAATTTACACAGTATTTGGAATGCACAAAATTACGGTAGTTTAAAATGTAGCTTCCCTCCTTACTGTGTGTGTGTGTGTGTGTGTGTGTGTGTGTGTGTGTGTGTGTGTGTGTGTGTGTGTGTGTGTGTGTGTGTGTGTGTGTGTGTGTGTGTGTCCGTGCAACCTAGTATCTATGATTTACTGAATGAAGAATGAGTCTGTGTCTATGTGAATCAGAATCAGAATCAATTTGTATTGTCTTTTAAAACCGTTACAGGGTTTTATACGACACTAACAAATGTGTGTGTGTGTGTGTGTGTGTGTGTGTGTGTGTGTGTGTGTGTGTGTGTGTGTGTGTGTGTGTGTGTGTGTGTGTGTGTGTCCGTGTATGTGTGCGTGTGTGCATGTTTGTGTGCGTGCGTGCGTGCGTGTGTGTTTGTGTATGTGTGTGTGCTGCTTTGTATATGTGTTGTTGCTGGTTTGTGTCATTCCTGAATACTGTGTTTGTTGTATGCTTGTCGATGAGCATTTGGTTGTAAAGCGCTTCGGGATCATTTGAGGTAAAGCGCTAAATAAAATGTACCATTACTACTACTACTACTACTACTACTACTACTACTACTACTACTACTACTACTACTACTACTACTACCGTATTACTACTGCTGATTTAACGTGGTGACAGCCCTAACATGGCCTTAGTTGTCGACGGGGCTATAATTTTAATCTTAATCTTAACTACTACTACTACTACTACTACTACTACTACTACTACTACTACTACTACTACTACTACTACAACAAAACAATTGTTTTCGTTAAAGCGTACATGGTATATTCACATTGCATAAACTGTTGTGCCTTGCTTTAACCCTTTCACCGCCAGCCATATTTCAGCCAAAAATGTCCATTAAATTTACCTGGGTAGAGATCAAAACCCATCTGCAGCATTGGGGATTATTCTGTGGCATACATAAAATAAGGTCTACCCTTTACTTCCCCAGACTAAGCCAATACGGTCTTTGGATAATAGACACCAATTTGATGCCTTTTAGTGACATAGGTGTTAACCCTTTCACCGCCAAAGTCGCATTTTAGCACCACAGTTATTTAACACCTATGTCACTAAAAGGAGTCAAATTGGGGTCTGTTATCCAAAGACCCTATTGTCTTAGTTTTGGGAAGTAAGGATAGACCATATTTTATATATGTTACAGAAGAATTCCCAGTCATGCAGATGGATTTTGTTCTCTACCCAGGTAAATTTAATGGAACATGTTGGCTGAAATATGGCTGGCGGTGAAAGGGTTAAATCACTGTGGTGCTAAAATGCGACTTTGGCGGTGAAAGGGTTAACAGCCTGGTGTGTACCGATTTGCAACGACACGTACATAGTGGCTTTGTGTGTGTGTAGCACCTCTAAGGTGATTTAATAATCCACACAATTGGTGACTTGTTAACCCTTTCACCGCCAATGTCGCATTTATGTACCACCATTTATGCACCACCCATTTCACTAAAAGGCATCAAATCAGGGTCTGTTATCCAAAGACCCTGTTCTCTTCATTTTGGGAGGTGGGGATAGGCCTGACTTTAAAAATGTCACAGAGGAATCCCGAATATTACACATATTTTTTTTCTCTACCCAGGTAAGTTTTATGGAAAATGTTTGCTGAAAAATGGCTGGCGGCGAAAGGGTTAAACAAAATCGAATGCAGTTTCCCTTCATTATACTGTTTGCCTTCAACCGACCAAAGCGAAGACAGCGTCGTGGAATGTTTTGGTCAAACTTTGCTATAATACGCTCTCATAATCTCACACACACACACACACACACACACTCACACTCACACACACACACACACACACACACACTCACTCAAGACAACTGAAACTGCGTATACAGTGAGATTTAAGATAATGTAAGCTGCAGTCTTGAAACGGATTAGGAGCTTTAATCGGGGTCGTTCGTGTGTGGGATTGATAACAGACATTATAGCTTCCTCGCGTCTAATACACACGACTATCATTCAAAACAATCATACATTTCGTCCTCGTATTCTTCTCCTCTCCTCTCAATCGACCAGCGAGTCGTGGTCAAAATACACGTTGTTATGTTTCATTCATTCCTCATGCCAACACAGTGCTATTCTAGCAGTTATGTTACTAGCGTATGGCTATGTTGCCATGAGGAAACAGCGAAAAACAACATGTCTTTTGACCATTAGTTTAACCCTTTCACCGCCGATGTTGCACTTTAGCACCACAATGGTTTAACCTTTTCGCCGCCAGCCATATTTCAGCCAAATATTTCCAGTAAAATTACCTGGGTAAAGAACAAAATCCATCTGCAGTATTGGGGATTCTTCTGGGACGTATATAAAATAAGGTCTATCCTTACTTCCCAAAACTTAGACAATAGTGTCTTTGGATAATAAACCCCAATTTTATGCCATTTAGTGACATAGGTGTTAAATAACTGTGGTGCTAAAATGCGACTTTGGCGGTGAAAGGGTTAACACCCATGTCACTAAAAGGCATCAAATCAAAGCCTGTTATCCAAATACCCTATTTTCTTAATTGTGGGAGGTAAGGATAGGCCTACTGTTATGTATGTCACAGAGGAATTCGCAATATTGCAGATATTTTATTTTCTGTACCCAGTTAAGTTTAGTGGTATTTGTTGGCTGAAATATGGCTGGTGGTGAAAGGGTTAAAGTCCTGCCAACAGCTAAGGCCATCTCGTGTCTGTCACCTCAACCAATAAGAATCATGAGCTGAAAGTTTTAGAAAGATGCGCTCTGTGTTCTGTTTTTAAGTATGAAAAAACCCTTACGATATTTAAATCATATTAGATTAAAAGTCCTTTCCGATAGAGCAAGTATAAAATGTAAGATTTGTTTTTACCAGACCCGACCTCAAGGGACAGACCTCAGAACCAACACTCTGAGGGACGTACGGCAGACGACCTTCGCCGGACATCCGCGTTTGCGGAAGTACTCGGCCTGAAGTTTTAACCATTTCGCTGCCAGCCATTTTTCAGACAAAACATACCATTACACTTAACTAAGAACAAACATCTGCAATATTGGGAATTCCTCTGTGACATTGTTAGCATTAGGCCTATCCTTACCTCCCAAAATGAAGACAATAGTGTCTTTGGATAACAGGCCCTGAATTGATGCCTTTTAGTGACGTGGGTGTTACACCATTGTGGTGCATAAATGCGACATTGGCGGTGAAAGGGTTAATGTGTAGCTAGTTGAACGCGGAAGAAGAAGAAGAAGAAGAAGAAGAAGAAGAAGAAGAAGAAGAAGAAGAAGAAGAAGAAGAAGAAGAAAAAGAAGAAGAAGATCAACAACAACAACAAGAACAACAAGAACAACAAGAACAACAAGAAGAAGAAGAACAACAAGAAGAAGAACAAGAAGAAGAAGAAGAAGAAGAAGAAGAAGAAGAAGTTTTTGCCAATCACATCAATCATAACCAAAACCTCACACTCGAACCCCATTATGGGGAGGTGGAGGTGGTGGTGGTGGACATCATACTGACTCGACCAAACTTGTTTTTCACACAGTCTGAGGAAAACGAAACGTTGTCCTGAACACATATTTGCCGGGTGGATCAACACCTACAGTCGTTGTTCATATACCCGATCTCACGCTTACCCGATCTTATATCAAAAACCAACAGAAGCGCAATGAGCTGTGTGGGTAGATGTCCGGAGGAGCTCACCTGTAGGTCTGGGCCCTGGCTTTTTGTCTGGGGGGTCTGCCGAAAACACAAGGGGGGGGGGGGGGGGGGGGGGGGGGGGGGGGGGGGGGGGGGGGGGGGGGGGGGGGGGTCCACAAGGTGCAAGCAAACAAAGTCTCATCTTCCAGATATATTGATATTGCGCAGAAAATGAGCTGGACGGACTCTCTCTCTCTGTGTCGCGCTGTGTGTCTCTCTCTGTGTCTATGTCTCTGTCTCTCTCTCTGTCTCTGTGTCTCTCTCTGTCTGTCTGTCTGTCTGTCTGTCTGTCTGTCTGTCTGTCTGTCTCTCTCTCTCTCTCTCTCTCTCTCTCTCTCTCTCTCTCTCTCTCTCTCTCTCTCTCTCTCTCTCTCTCTCTCTCTCTCTCTCTCTCTCTCTCTCTCTCTCTCGTTGTTTATTCGCCATTAATTTAGAAGTACTTTCGGTACCAATGCACTTCCTTGGCAGAAGAGCTATGTAAAGCTATTGCCAATAAAATATTTGCGTTTGAGTTTTGCGTTTGCGTTTGCATTTGCGTCTCTCTCTCTCTCTCTCTCTCTCTCTCTCTCTCTCTCTCTCTCTCTCTCTCTCTCTCTCTCTCTCTCTCTCTCTCTCTCTCTCTCTCTCTCTCTCTCTGTGTGTGCCAAACGTTATCTATCCGTCCCCCTTCCTAGCCAAAATAGAAACCTATAAACCCAAAGTAATGTGTAAATTAACATAATCAAGTTTCAAACTAGAGTTAATACGCTAGATCACAAGCAGCGCGGCAGTATTTTCAGCTGCAGTGCTTCGTCTCTCAGCTAGTAATGAACCTTTTAAGATATCACAATGTGAATACAGGCTCAAATTCTCGGCAGCATTTTTCGGATCTTGTGACCTTGACCTTTGACCTTCATTTTCAAACCTGGCCTAGATATCCAAAGTACCTATCTGCATGCAAAGTGTGGGCATCCTAGATCCCTCCGTTCAAACGTTATCGTGACAGGTGCCCGACAGCATTTTCGGTTCCAGTAACCTAACCTTTGACTTATGGCCTTCATTTTCGAACTTGGCGTAGATATCCTTAGTACCTACCTGCATGCACAAAGTGAGCGTCCTAGGTCCCTGCATTCAAACGCTATCGTGCCAGGTTCTCGGTAGCATTTTCGGCGCCAGTGACCTTGACCTTCACTTTCGAACTTGGCTGATGTATTCTTAGTACGTATCTGCATGCAAAATTTGAGCATCCTAGATCCCTCCGTTATCGTGCCAGGTGCTCGGCAGTATTTTCGGCTCCAGTGACGTTGACATTTGACCTATGACCTTCATTTTCGAACTTGGCCTATGCATTCTTAGCACCTATCCGCATGCAAAATTGGCGCGTCCTAGGTCCCTCCGTTCAAACGCTTTCGTGATAACATACATACATACATAGCCATAGACAGCAGTGAAAACATTACTAGCTTCGCTCTCTTCGTTCGCCGGCTGGTAACAATAATGATACTTTCCCCCCATTTACTGTGAATCCCCATCTTCTTGGTGATACCAAATTGATGATAATACAAAAGGGAAAGCATAATGATCTACAAAGTCAAAACAACTTGCTTGCAAAAATGTATGAATTTGAACCAAAAAAACCCCACCCAAAACTCTTATCAAAACGAAAGTTGGACGGAGAGAGCGTGAGAATATGAATACGACTATTTACGAATACTAAATTAGATATTTAATTAGCCATACCATACTGATGGAGCTCACATAAACACAATTGCCAAATGGAAAGAAAAAGCCAGCAAACAAACAATACTATCATAATAATAGGAGAGAGAGAGAGAGAGAGAGAGAGAGAGAGAGAGAGAGAGAGAGAGAGAGAGAGAGAGAGAGAGAGAGAGAGAGAGAGAGAGAGAGAGAGAGAGAGAGAGAGAGAGAGAGAGAGAGAGAGAGAGAGAGAGAGAGAGAGAGAGAGAGAGAGAGAGAGAGAGAGAGAGAGAGAGAGAGAGAGAGAGAGAGAGAGAGAGAGAGAGAGAGAGAGAGAGAGAGAGAGAGAGAGAGAGAGAGAGAGAGAGAGAGAGAGAGAGAGAGAGAGAGAGAGAGAGAGAGAGAGAGAGAGAGAGAGAGAGGAGAGAGAGAGAGAGAGAGAGAGAGAGAGAGAGAGAGAGACAGACAGACAGGCAGATATAGAGGCAGAGAGAGACAGAGAGATCAGCAGGAGAGAGGGGTGCACTAGGAATAAGAGAAGAATCACGCAAAGAACAAAAAGATGGGGGTTGGGAGGTAGGGTTCTAGGGGAGGGGCGGACGACACGAGGCGACAACTGTCGCAGCCAACTGTCTGGGCAAGTGTCTGAGCTAATACGGGTCACAATGGGCGGACAAACTTGTCTGGCGTCAGGGAACATCCCACCCGCGTGGGCTTGTTGCCTTTAAACAAACTTCGAGCCGGGTGGAGATAGCTTTTTTTGTCAAATTACCTATAGCGTCAATTACAAAAAAAAAGAAGAAGAACGGTACATTGCCACATTGCTCAGGCGTTCGTACAAACATTAACCCCTTGACTGCCACCAACGCATCACGTACTGACCTGATGACATCACTGATGACATCATCAGATGAAGAGGAATGACCCTGCTATGCTGGCTTTTGCTCTAACACAGTCTAGAGAGTTACATTCCCAGACCATGTTGCCAGATTGGCTCTATCAATTGTCTTTTTCATGGCATGGCATGATTTGCTCAATGATTTTTTCTTTGATTTTCTCTGGCAGTGAAGGGGTTAATAAACCTACGTTGCCTTCCTTACATTACTACGTGCATGCTCTTTTTACGCCCACCTAGGCTTACCTACCAAAACGCTGGTTTAAATTACCTCAATGTTCGTTTATAGTATTAGTTATGTATTACATGCTTAGAACCAAGGACAGAGATATATAAAACATATTTGAAAATTAAGATAACGCTTCATTACTCTTCTTGGCCGTCCGTCACTATTATTGTCTGTGCACTTTTTTCTTTAAGATAGGGCTTTGTATAAGTTTTCTTGTTGCCCTATCTAATGATCATTGTCCGTCACCGAAGGTGAACGGACTTTGCGATTGGCTGGTTTGTATTTTTTTTTTCTTTTTTTTTCCTTTTCTGTCTGTCCCAAGGATATCTCCCGAACCGCTTGACCGAATCGCGTCAAATTGTGTGAAGGTGTGCCTCCTTAATAGGAAGAGATCGGCGCAAACCATTTTGCCGTCGTGACCTTGACCTTGACGTACGACCTTGAAAAACGAAAATCTATTTTTAGCCATATCTCGGGCACCGATCAACATAGGATGTTGAAACTTGGTATGAAGGTGGCTTGGCTTATGCCCGTTCTGATGATGGCATACCGATCAAGGTCAAGGTCAAGGTCAAAAAGATCGCTGGAGCCTGAAAATCGGAGGGTCAATTTTTTCTCCTTCTGTCTGTCCCAAGGATATCTTTCGAACGGGTTGACAGAATCACGTCAAATTTTGTGTGCTGGTGTGTCACCATGCGAGGAAGGCATCCATTTTGCAAACCATTTTGCCGTCGCGACCTTGACCTTGGCGTACGACCTTGAAAACCGAAAATCTTTCAGGGGCCATAACTCCCACACCGTTAGTGTTAGAGTCTTCAAATTCGGCATGAAGGTACTTTGGCTTATGCCCGTTCTGATGGTGGCATACCGATCAAAGTCAATGTCACGGTCCGGGCGATCAGTAGGCCTTGAAAGTGGTAGGGGTCTACACATTGGGTTTTAAGCCATATTTTCCACATTGGTACTTGACAGAAGCGCTTCAGATTGTGTGTGGTACTGTATACCCTAGAGAAGAAAACATCCGAGCATAAATTATCACCATGCTGACCTTGACCTTGAAGTGTGACCTTGAAAACCGAAATTTCCTTCTTTGCGCTATATGTTTCTTCTTCAAGCTGTATCTCGTGAACTAGAAGACAGAATCCCTTCCAATTTTGTGTCAGGATGTGACACTCTACGGGGTGTCGCAAGTGCGTGGCATTGCTGGTGACGGACATGTCTGCCGCTCGGCGACGCCCTTGTTGTTGATTTTCGTTTGCGATTTTCAGAAATAAAATGCTATTTAAACTAAGGACAGAGTGGAAGACTAGGCCCGGACTAAATTCTTATCCTTGTAAAATAAAATATCTGAAGTCTGAAGTCATTATTGTTTTTTTTAATAATCTGAATGTATAAGGATAATCTATAACAGAAGAATGGAAAGCAATAGGAATACAGAACGTTTAAGTCCCCATTCATTTTGTCAATAGGAGACAAAAATAATTGTCAGCAACACAGAAAACAGAATAAGTATCCAATGACCAAAGAGAGAGAGAGAGAGAGAGAGAGAGAGAGAGAGAGAGAGAGAGTGAGAGAGAGAGAGAGAGAGAGAGAGGGAGAGAGAGAGAGAGAGAGAGAGAGAGAGAGAGGAGAGAGGAGAGAGAGAGAGGGAGAGAGAGAGAGAGAGAGAGAGAGAGAGAGAGAGAGAGAGAGAGAGAGAGAGAGAGAGAGAGAGAGAGAGAGAGAGAGAGAGAGAGAGAGAGAGAGAGAGAGAGAGAGAGAGAGAGAGAGAGAGAGAGAGAGAGAGAGAGAGAGAGAGAGAGAGAGAGAGAGAGAGAGAGAGAGAGAGAGAGAGTTCAAAGGATGGAGTGTTACAATGCAGCGCGAAAATGGTGTTTTACGTCCTCTTGGTCTGAATCAGACACATATGGGACATTTGTAAATAAAAATATGGTGGGAACAATACTGGAGGCAATGCCCGGAGGCAGTACGAAACCAGTAAAGTCCCGAATTTTTAAAATTAATACAGATAGCTGTAGCGGTGACCACGCCTCGGTTAAACCTCATCGGCTATGGCACCGCCACAGTAGTGGCTTCTGTGTTACAATGCAAGTTTACAATCATGTGGATATGAAATTCGAATATCTGATCCCTAGAGAGTGTTGCCGTGTTCATAGCTTTAAAATATGGGAATTTATTTTAGTCCATTTCCAACATATAATTTTTGGGATAGAGGTTCCGCCTCAGAGCAAATTTGCCCAAAAGACGATCTTGAAAACAGCACTAAGGAGTTGCAGCAGCTGAGCACAAATAATAGAAAGGTACAGTACAGTATATTAAGCGACTTTCTCTGCCTTGCGCGATGATGCTTTCACGAGTGTTTCAATCGCATTGGCTCATTGGTCGAGCATGCCACAGCGTGTGGATAGTAGGAACTACATTGGAAGCACGTGCAGCCAGAAGAAAAAGGGAAATGTGTGGGTTTTTTCGTGTTTTTTTTTCGTTTCCATTTCCTTCGACTGATGACGAGTCCGTGACAAGCAACGAGCATGTTACGAACGCTGGAAGTCCCCGCTAAAATCCCCGCCCCCCTTTTATTCCGTCATGTTCTGACTGGCTGAGCCCGGTACTGGGAGAGAGAAAACAAAAGCATTGCTGAAAATGAGATTCAGGGAGGTTCCAACTGGAGGAGAAGAAAAACCTCTGAGAAGCAGAGAGGGTGGGTGGGTGGGTTATTAGTGAAGTGGGAGGATGTAGTGAGGGAAAAAGGAGAGAGAAGTGACAGGGTTGAAAGAAAGAAAGAAAGGGAGAGCGAAGGTGGTGGGGGTATCCGACGACAGTAAAAGGCCAAATCGTGTTGACAAAGCCTACTCGAGTGATAGGAGAGTTCGGAGGCGCGCGAGCGAGCGTGGGACGGAGACGAGCGCGGTATTCCCCCTCTCCCCCCCCCCCCCCACCCTCTTCCCACGGAGGCCATCGTATCGACACCGTTGACGCTCTATCATTCACCACACAGTGTTGATGAGGTGTTGTGCGCGCTGCTTGGATTTCCTGTCCTTTCCTTTCACCATCGATGTAGTTATTCCCAATAGTGTGACAACGTGTGCTACTGAATCAGTGCCTGGCAATAAGTGGGTTTTTTTAATTATAAAGGAACCACTGCTTAGGACGATCACGAGTTTGAAACGAAGAGAAACGTTGTTGAATCTTAAAAAATTACAAGTGACTATCATAGCTGACATCAAGAAAGAGTATTCGTTTACGACGCGATGCGATGGTGTGTGTGAATTGTGTATTCCATGATTATGTGGGAAAGGGAGAGAGAAAGGGAGAATAAGCATGTTCGCCTTTAATGTTAAGTCGATGCCTTCAAAAGTATTTTTGTCTTGATTGATTGAATTGATCTGATTGGCCCTCTTTAGTGTGTGCGTGTGCATGCGCTGGCCCTCTTTAGTGTGTGCGTGCGAGTGCGAGCGCGTATGTAATTGAATGACTAAAATGGATATCGAAGTAAAGCTTGCCCTATATATTGGCAATAACGATTGTGATTAATTTACTGTATATTCTAAAACTATCAGTGTGATTTGCATTATTATCTGTGGTGTTTAAAAACGCACATTGCACATACATTTGCTGAACAGTTGCAAAAAGGGAGAAATAAGTGTGGGCTAGACATTTTATTCACAGACATATCCACATACATACATACATACATACATACATACATACATACATACATACATACATACATACATACATGCAAGCACTCTCATTCACACTCAAAATAGCGCAAGTTTTCACTTGAAGTGTATTACATAACAAGATTGAAATAGACAAAATTGTTGTGATGATGATAATGATGATGAGGATGGCTATGTTGGTTTTCACAAATCATTTATAAAATAAACCCATACAGAGGACGATATCATTGTCATTGTCATTGTCTCTTTATGTGTATACCGCAAAGATGATGATTATATTGATAGCGGTGGCTTAGTTGTGATGGTGATGAAGATGATAATGACGATGACAAGGGGAAGGAAGGTCACGTCACCCTCTTCATCTTCATAATCCTTGCATTGTGGCTACGTCTCTCTACGTCTTGTCTTTGTTGTCTTGCGTGTCCAGGTGTGAGATGCAGAACTACGGTGGATATCTTCATAATCCTTGCATTGTGGCTACGTCTCTATACGTCTTGTCTTTGTTGTCTTGCGTGTCCAGGTGTGAGATGCAGAACTACGGTGGATATCTTCATAATCCTTGCATTGTGGCTACGTCTCTCTACGTCTTGTCTTTGTTGTCTTGCGTGTCCAGGTGTGAGATGCAGAACTACGGTGGATATCTTCATAATCCTTGCATTGTGGCTACGTCTCTATACGTCTTGTCTTTGTTGTCTTGCGTGTCCAGGTGTGAGATGCAGAACTACGGTGGATATCTTCATAATCCTTGCATTGTGGCTACGTCTCTCTACCACTTGTCTTTGTTGTCTTGCGTGTTCAGGTGTGAGATGCAGAACTACGGTGGATATCTTCATAATCCCTGCATTGTGGCCTCGTCTCTCTACGTCTTGTCTTTGTTGTCTTGCGTGTTTGTGAGATGCAGAACTACGGTGGATATCTTCATAATCCTATATTGTGGCCACGTCTCTCTACGTCTTGTCTTTGTTGTCTTGCGTGTTCAGGTGTGAGATGCAGAACTACGGTGGATATCTTCATAATCCCTGCATTGTGGCACGTCTCTCTACGTCTTGTCTTTGTTGTCTTGCGTGTTCAGGTGTGAGATGCAGAACTACGGTGGATATCTTCATAATCCCTGCATTGTGGCCACGTCTCTCTACGTCTTGTCTTTGTTGTCTTGCGTGTTCAGGTGTGAGATGCAGAACTACGGTGGATATCTTCATAATCCCTGCATTGTGGCCACGTCTCTCTACGTCTTGTCTTTGTTGTCTTGCGTGTCCAGGTGTGAGATGCAGAACTACGGTGGATATCTTCATGAAAGGGTTGCATTGTGGCTACGTCTCTCTACGTCTTGTCTTTGTTGTCTTGCGTGTAGGTGTGAGATGCAGAACTACGGTGGATATCTTCATAATCCCTGCATTGTGGCTACGTCTCTCTACGTCTTGTCTTTGTTGTCTTGCGTGTTCAGGTGTGAGATGCAGAACTACGGTGGATATCTTCATAATCCTTGCATTGTGGCTACGTCTCTCTACGTCTTGTCTTTGTTGTCTTGCGTGTTCAGGTGTGAGATGCAGAACTACGGTGGATATCTTCATAATCCCTGCATTGTGGCCACGTCTCTCTACGTCTTGTCTTTGTTGTCTTGCGTGTTGTGAGATGCAGAACTACGGTGGATTCGGGCTGCCCTTCCAGCCCCATCCCCACCACCACTACGGGCTGCTACCCCCTCCCCACGGCCCCCACCTTCCCAACCCCTTCCTCCTCGGTCACTACCCGCCAGGTAACGCCCGTGTTTGTGGTGCATCATGGTACTCTTTTCATCCTATATTCAAAACAGTTATCTACCAGTACACTATCATTATCAGAAAGATCATATCTTAACCCTTTCACCGCAAGCCATTTCTCAGCAAAAATATACTATTAAGCTTAACTGGGTAGAGGAAAAAAAAATCTGCAATATTGTAAATTCCTGACATATCCCCTATCTAACATAATGGGAAGTTTTTGTTTTCTCATATCACATTCAAAGTTTTTAAAAGAATCAGTAAAGTGTGTGTATGCTCTTTTGATTAATCATGATAAATTAAAAAACAAAACAATCAAGAAACTAAATTTAAACCGTGGATTGCAACAACAGCACACACTGATTCTAAAATTGTAAAGAAAATGTTTAAAGGTGCACCCGAGCCAATGACGAAACTTGGTCAAAACACTTCTTTTGGTGAATAAACCTTTTCTTACTTACTCTTTTGGAAACATTCTGCGCCCCTTTTTTAATAATTCGTTAAAAGGCGTGATAATACACCTGAAGGACAGAAGACCCGCCATGTTTGAAGGGGTGGGGAGGGAGCCATTTCCTTTGTTGTGACCGAAACTCCATTTGGCTAACTGAAACTATAAAATAAAGGCTTGTATTGTGGAAATTTCGTGCAAACGATTTGGCCTAATTAAAGCGACTCAGGCGGCCATTAGAAAAGAGAAGCCACATGCCTTGTCTTTCTCTGAAAATTCTGACTTCCAGCACCTCCGCTAAGGAAGAATCGCTGACTTGACGGTTTGATTTCTAGGAAACCAGACAAAGTGAGTGTTGCGATCTCTGTAAAGTTGTTTTTTTGTCCTAGTGATCTCGACGTGTTTCTTTCAAAAACGGATCCATCCGGGTGACCCTTTAAGGTAGTATCTGCCCCCGTGGGGATACTGGGGGGGTCTTTTGTACAAATAGTTCCCCCACCTTCTGGAAGTTCTGTGCTTGTAACTTCCTCTAATTCTGTCATTCTCTTTGACTCTGCTTGCTTACTGTCATCTGCTATCTTTCTATCTCACTGGTCCATTCTCCTGCTTTTTGGTATAAATTCTTACAAAGATTTCTTCAGCCGAAGTCGGACATGCTGGGCCTAACTATTTCTTAGCTAGGTGCATAACGGCAGCATGACGTATCTACGCTCATATGACAGGTAACTGTCTGAGCGAGCGAAGAAGAAGAAGGTAGTACCTTACCCCTAAAGAAAGTTTGATTTAAATCGAACTATTATTTTTTCTTCATTTATGCAGTAGACAGATAAATAGACAGACGGACAGAGATAAGAACATAACCGCCTAAGCGGAGATAAAAAACACACAAAACGACATGTCTAGATCTGCTAAATAGATGGTAGAAACGGATAAACGTGCGAAAGGTTTGTCATAAACAAAAAAACAACGACCAAAACAACAACAACAAAGAAAACAGAAAAAGGAAAAAAAAGAGAAGAAAATCCAATTAAAACTCTAAAAGGTGAACTTGCAGAAGATTTGTCTTTTATCCGATCTCATAAAAAAAGCAAGCTACCCTAAAAAAAAAAGAAAACAAGTCAAAACCCAGCACACCAAATTACCCACCAAAAAACAGAACCAGAAACAAACGAACAAACAAACAAATAAAAACCCAAAACAACAAAAACATCTGACCTTAAAGGGGCACCCTGACGGATGCGTTTTTGCAAGAAACACGTCGAGATCACCAGGAAAACACCCTTTACAGAGATCGCAACACTCACTTTGCTCTGGTTTCCTAGAAATCAAACCATCAAATCGGCGATTCCTCCTTGGCGGAGGTGCTGGAAGTCAGATTCTTTCAGATGCCTTCTTTTTTTGTAATGGCCGCCTGAGTCGCTTAGACTAAATCACGAAATTTCCACAATACAAACCTTTTTACAGTTTTTAGACAGTTTACCAAAAGGAGTTTCCCTCACAACAAAGGAAATAACTCCATCGTGTTTTTTTTTTTTTACTGCACTACAAAGAAGAAAAAGCTTCAACCACTCTTGAGTGTCCTCCACCCACCCCGTCCAAAATGGCTTCTCTCTCTCTCGGGCAACTCCGCCAAGGAGGAATCGCCGTTTTGACGGTTTGATTTCTTTGGAAACCAGAGCAAAGTGAGTGTTCCGATCCTTGAAAAGGCTGTCTTTCTGGTGATCTCTTCGTACGTGTTTCTTGCAACAACAACAAAAACTCATCTGTCAGGGTGTCCCTATAATGAACAGACACATTTTCAGTTCGTGAAAGAAATCCAGAAAAACACTAAAAAAAAAAATCTAAAAAAATCTGACCTTAATTGATGATGCACGTGCAGAGCTGCTGCTGGACAGCCGGTTCGGGGCCCAGCGGAAGCAGCGGAGGAGCCGCACGGCCTTCACCCACCAGCAGCTGACCTCCCTGGAGAAGACGTTCGCCAAGACCCACTACCCCGACGTGGTGATGAGGGAGAACCTGGCCATCGTCACCAACCTGCCCGAGGCCAGGATCCAGGTAAGCACGTTAAAAGGGCCTGCTACACTACATTATTATGGTAAGACGGGGTAAAAAGCCCATGGGCGGGTAAGAAGCCCATGCCAATTATCTCATGAAATGAAGCAAATTTCAGTCACATTTTGCCCATGAGACGAGTGCATAGGGTAAGACGGGGTAAAAAGCCCATGGGCGGGTAAGAAGCCCATGCCAATTATCTCATGAAATGAAGCAAATTTCAGTCACATTTTGCCCATGAGACGAGTGCATAGGGTAAGACGGGGTAAAAAGCCCATGGGCGGGTAAGAAGCCCATGCCAATTATCTCATGAAATGAAGCAAATTTCAGTCACATTTTGCCCATGAGACGAGTGCATAGGGTAAGACGGGGTAAAAAGCCCATGGGCGGGTAAGAAGCCCATGCCAATTATCTCATGAAATAAAGCAAAAGACAGTCAACCTTGGCCATGAGACGAATGCTAAGCATTAACACTCGTCTCATGGGCAAAATGTGACTGAAATGTGCTTAATTTCATGAGATAATGAGCGACTTAGCGGGCTTTCTGACCACCAGGTGGCATAACGCTCGAGTTGGGTTAATCCTCTCTATATTCTTAGTTGGGGATAAAGAGAGAGAGAGAGATAGGGAAATAAAGGAGTCCCATTGGCCATCTCTTAACTCTCTCTCTGGGCAAAATCTGACTCTCTGCTCTCTCTGAGATCTGAGCGACTTAGCTCTTCTCTCTGGCATAACGCTCTCTAATCCTCTCTCTCTTCTTAGTTAGGGATCTCTCTCTCTCTCTCACTCACTACGCCCAACTAAGAATATAGCGTGATAAGCCCCTAGTGGTTTGACTGCCCCCTGGCGGTCAAATAATCGCCATATGTCGACCATTGGCATGGGCTTCTTACCCGCCCATGGGCTTTTTACCCCGTCTTACCCTACATATCTGCATTGTTACAAAATTCGAGACTTTATTAGTGTTGCACTGCCTCCGGGCATTGCCTCCAGGATCGTTCCCACCATCTTTATGTCTACTAAGATATAATGTCCCGTATGTGTCTGTTCCAGATCGGAGGACGTTAAACAGATTTTCATTCATTCATACGATTCGCTTTCAATGCGATGCGATTTTGACTAATTCATGTATTGGGTCTACGTTTTGAGTATAGTGAGCGAAAAGAGCAGAATTAGTTTTAGACGGAAGTAATTTCACATGAACCATGACTCACATCGTCACAATCGCATCGCATTGAGATCGGATCGTATGTAGTGTAGCGGGCACGTTAAGGTCCTGTTACGCACATGCGATTCGGATCTCAACGCGATGCGATTTTGACGATGCGAGTCATGATTCACGTGAAATTCGTGTATTGGGTCTACTTGAGTATAGTGAGCGAAAATAGCAGAATTAGTTTTAGACGGAAGTATTTCACGTGAATCATGACTCGCGTGATCGAATCGCATCGCATCCCCATACGATTTTATGCGTGTGTGGCGCCGGCTTTAGTGTTGCCTATCCTTTGGCCCCGCCTTGTTTTTCTTTTTCTTTTTGGCTCACGCCCACATGCGCTCGTTAGCGGAGAGGGGCTTAAGTTTCTTTTTTATTTTGCAAGGAGAGAGAGAGAGAGAGAGAGAGAGAGAGAGAGAGAGAGAGAGAGAGAGAGAGAGAGAGAGAGAGAGAGAGAGAGGGAGAGAGAGAGAGAGAGAGAGAGAGAGAGAGAGAGGTCGGAAGTCGGAAACTTAATGAGTTTGGGCCTACAGCCCCTCTCACGGGGGGAAACACATACAACAGTAATCAATCCATGCATTAATAATCACAATACTATAGTGAGACAATACCTGGAATACAAAGCACATGATTAATCCACATCAATGACAGCATACAATGAATGCAAAAAGGAAATTGGAAAAATCACAGAAAATTTAAGAATACGAAGGTTATATGTTGTTACAATTTGCATTGTTTTCAATAAACATTTTGCCGAATTTTGAAAGCTGCCAGTAAGTATTTAGCAACGCGTACAATTCCCACATCTTGAGGTACTTGACAATATACTTACTAATTTTGACTCACAGTTTTCACCATTATTTGCTGTTAATTTAAACTGTTCTCTAGTCTGATTGTATAAAGGACAACGAAAGAGAAAATGAATTTCAGATTCTTGTGTATTAGAACATAGTGGACAATTAGTATTTTCTAAGGTTGGTGAGAAGCGATGTTTGTGCATATATAGTTGTGATACACCCATTCTGAATTGTGCAAAGATATTTCTGTATACATCAACAAACAAGACATCCAAATATATCTCTTTCAAATGAACGTTTTAGTTTACTATAACAGGATAACCGTGGACTAGTGTCAAGATAAAAATTACTAAACAATCTGAGTTTTAACTCGTTGCAAAACTCTATTTCATTGCCACAACCCAAACTCCAAACATTCTCGAAACCATTGTCATAAAGAATATTCTTAATATGGGTCACCCATGTTGTGTGACCTTTTTCATGCATAGACAGTAGCATTTTATAAGATTTCGTGGAATACCTGTCGTCCGTTTGTTTTAATAGTCTTAACCAATATTTAATACATCTGACAACAGCAGTTAGGCACAAAGGAAAACGTCCTAGTTCACCATACACAACATCGTTAATAGTTTTATTCCTAACATGTAACAATCTTTTACAGGCATACAGATGTACTTGTTATGTTTGCTGCCGCGTTTTGCAACCCCACATTTCAGCCCAATACAAAAGTAAGGGGAAAACTTGAGAGTCAAACAATTTAAAAGAGAGAGAGAGAGAGAGAGAGAGAGAGAGAGAGAGAGAGAGAGAGAGCATAATCCACATTTTTACCCGTAATCTGTATCCGTATCAGGTATGTTGAAGGAGCCTATAAAGGCTGTTACTCAACGGCAAGGGCAGAGCGCGTTGCGAGTTTAAAATAGTGTCCTGATGGTATGACAGTGAGTCTAAAATACTGTCCTGATGGTATGACAGTGAGTCTAAAATACTGTCCTGATGGTATGACAGTGAGTCTAAAATACTGTCCTGATGGTATGATAGTGAGTCTAAAATACTGTCCTGATGGTATGATAGTGAGTTTAAAATACTGTCCTGATGGTATGACAGTGAGTTTAAAATACTGTCCTGATGGTATGACAGTGAGTTTAAAATACTGTCCTGATGGTATGACAGTGAGTTTAAAATACTGTCCTGATGGTATGACAGTGAGTTACAAATACTGTCCTGATGGTATGACAGTGAGTTAAAATACTGTCCTGATGGTATGATAGTGAGTCTAAAATACTGTCCTGATGGTATGACAGCGAGTTACAAATACTGTCCTGGTGGTATGACAGTGAGTCTAAAATACTGTCCTGATGGTATGATAGTGAGTCTAAAATACTGTCCTGATGGTATGACAGCGAGTTACAAATACTGTCCTGATGGTATGACAGCGAGTTACAAATACTGTCCTGATGGTATGACAGTAAGACAATGGGCCATAGACCTTTCTTTCACAGCATCCAGGCAAGACCACTCCGGCCAGCGTAGCGCTCACCGGGGACAAGCCCCGACCGGCACAGCTCCTGCCCTTCATTTACCACTACTCTGATCTATGGCCCCTACTCCCTAATCTTGTTTTGGAGCAGGCCTTGGTGGTGAGCCGCCTGGCGCTGGTGATGCTACGCTGGCGGGGCCTGCTGCGATGGAGGCGTCAGTTTGCTGATTCCATTCCACTACTGTCCTTACAAAGAACGAGTTCTTGCACTGTTCTGTGCGGCAAGATCTACCCTTTCACCGCCAAAGTCGCATTTTAGCACCACTGTGATTTAATACCTATGTCACTAAAAGGCATCAAATTGGGGTCTATTATCCAAAGACCCCTTTGTCTTAGTTTTGGGAAGTAAGGATAGACCTTATTTTATATATGTCACAGAAGAATTCGCAATACTGCTGATGGATTTTGTTCTCTACGCAGGTAAAATTAATGGAAATATTTGGCAGAAATATGGCTGGCGGTGAAAGGGAATTACATAGCAGACAAGTATAAGGGAGATCATTTGATGACAGAGAAGAGCGAAGCAGGCTGTTCTTTCCGTCATCAGATTATCTTCTCTTACGGGCAAAAATGTGGATGTTGCCGAGAGAGAGAGAGAGAGAGAGAGAGAGAGAGAGGGAGGGAGGGAGGGAGGGAGGGAGGGAGGGAGGGGACGTACTTGCCTGATAACTTTGTTGTCTTCATTGCGCGTTGCTATACATTGGCAGTTGTCCGGATCCGCGGAGCATATCGCCATTGTGTCGTGCCATTCTTACTTTCACGACTGTACCACATTCTGTAGCCACTGAGAAGGAGACATTTCCCTCCTTGTTTGGTGTCCATGAACGCAACGCTGTCCTCCGTAGTATTTCACAATGTGGGAGAGTGAAAGAGGAAATGTGCACAATTGAATCGTCAGAGTAAACTGCAAACAGCAAACTGTTCTCAAGTTTGTTTTCAAGTTTCTCAAGTGATTCTGTGCTCAAGTATGTTTTCCGTCAAATATCCCAAATATTATGTACAGCTCACAATATTTTTAATCACGAAAAAAAATAATCAGTAAACGGGTCTCAGTAAACGGTTTTTCAACATACACTGATCAAAAAGTACTACGGATAGAACTTTAGACTATCAAAATAATCATGACAGTGATTGTTCGAAATCAGCAAACTTTGTGTAGCGTAGGGGAAGACGGGGTAAAAAGCGCATGGGCGGGTAAGAAGCCCACCCCAATTATCTCATGAAATAAAGAAAATTTCAGTCAAATTTGCCCATGAGACGAATGCTAGACATTAACGCTCGTCCCATGGGCAAAATGAGACTGAAATTTGCTTTATTTCATCAGATAATTGGGGTGGGCTTCTTACCCGCCCATGCGCTTTTTACCCCGTCTTCCCCTATACTCCGTCGTGTCCCCAAATTAAGATACCCGCCGGTCGTGTACATGAAATATATGCCCCAGGAAATACTGTCTCCCGAATTGAAGTGTTAGTTAGAATAGAATGATTTGGTACTGGCCCGTATCTCACATTCTCCAGGCTACGGGTACGGCGCTCAATCACGGGACGCATAAATTGTGCGCAAATGTCTTCAAAAACTACTAATATTAACTCTGACATGTTCCTAACCCTATTCCTTGCCAAGATGCGTTAAATATACGGAATAAGAAAATGCATTTTGTTGACGAAAAATTCGACTAGGAAGAGTTACTATCCCTGAACATGGTCTGAGCGTTGCAGCAACGCCGTACCCGTAGCGACTGTGAATTTTTGTGTGCCGAAAGTAGACGTGTAGAACAGAGACGTGAAGAAAGGATACGCCCCCCCCTCCCCGTCCACCTCACATTTCGGCAAAATTTTATTACGCACTTTGACTTGAACTGTTGCATATATTTTTTAATGCTGACTTACATGAATTATTATTACATATTTACATTATTACATGCAGCCAAAGGGATTAGGTTGTCTTTTCTAGTGCTGCAGTCCAAGGGCTTAGGTTGTCTTTTCTAGTGCTGCAGTCAAAGGGATTAGAATCCAATTATTACCGCTCTTAAACTATCAACTCCACCCTTGTTTTGTTTTTCTTCTATTACAACTGATACAATATGTTGATTCCAATTTGTACTGGATTCCATTTTTCTACTGGCTGTCAGTACAAATCGGAATTCCGATTTGTACTAGTAGGATTCCGAATCCAACTGGATTCCAGTTTCTACTGTGACACATACATAGGGCCTACATTAGGGGAAGACGGGGTAAAAAGCGCATGGGCGGGTAAGAGGCCCACCCAAATTATCTCATGAAATAAAGAAAATTTCAGTCAAATTTGCCCATGAGACGAATGCTAGACATTAACGTTCGTCTCATGGGCAAAATGAGACTGAAATTTGCTTCATTTCATGAGATAATTGGGGTGGGCTTCTTACCCGCCCATGCGCTTTTTACCCCGTCTTCCCCTACCAATGGCGATAAGAAAACACGCCCGAATATGACAAAATAGATAAAAATAGTTAAGACACTTACCCGTGGTACTGTGTACTGTGCAGGTATGGTTCAAGAACCGTCGCGCTAAATTCCGCAAGAGGCAACGTGCCATGAAGAAAACCACCTCCGCCAAAGATACGAACGACAACAACAACACCGGCAACAGCGCCGCGTCTTCCAACGGAAACAACAACAACGACGACGACAACAAAACATCTGCATCGAAACCACCCCCAACCACCCCATCCTCTTCCACAGAAACCTCAGAAAAAGCCACTGGAACGGAAGACACAGGAAGTTCTCCCCCTTCCAGTTTTGCCGACAAAGCAGACGTCAGGCACCAAGAAGCAGACGACAGTGATTCCAAGGCACGGATTGCGTCTCCTTCGCCGGAGAGCGCAGAGGAGGAGGACTTCACGATAGAGGAGAGCGACACAGAGGAAGACAACTCTGTCGCTCTGGATGTGGAGTCGCTTGATACGGAGAGTGAAGAAGCTGCGCTGGAGGGGCGGAAGAGAGCAGTAGACTTTGAATCCAAAGACGCTGAAAGACGTGTTCATATAATCATAGACCCTTCTGCTGATGCTGCCCGAAACAGATGTTATGAGGAAGCCACATCATACAACACGAATGAACATAGCGGTAAGCAAAAAGAAACAACTTTTACAACCGTGCGTTAATTTAAATGGCTCCTCTTTGCTTGCGTTTTATTGTATTGAAATGTATTGTATTGCATTGTATCACAGAGTTTCATAGTTTTGAAACTGTATAGTCTGCGATTGTATTACCTTATGGTCATAACAACTCGTCTATGATGTAGCAATCGTCATGGTATAGATATAGTCCAGAAGGAAACCGTCTCTAAATCGCCTAGAAAACGAACGAGATTTTTCAATTCATTTAGTTATTATTATTATTATTATTATTATTATTATTATTATTAATTGTTTTTGGTAGTATGATGTTTAAGAAGCATTATGGTAAGAGATCACCCCTGTTATCCTGATCAATATGAAGATAGGGGAAGACGGGGTAAAAAGCGCATGGGCGGGTAAGAAGCCCACCCCAATTATCTAGCATTCGTCTCATGGGCAAATTTGACTGAAATTTTCTTTATTTCATGAGATAATTGGGGTGGGCTTCTTACCCGCCCATGCGCTTTTTACCCCGTCTTCCCCTATAACCGTGTAAAGATACAATCATATAGTAAAAAGCCAACTGTCCGTGTGTGTGTGTGTGTGTCTGTGTGTCTGTCTGTCTGAAACACGAAACGGGCCTTATAACTCCGCAGTTTTTCGACCGAATGGCTTCAAATTTGCTGTGAGCCCTCACGGGGCGATGGCAACGGCAACCGAGGCGGCCGTGTCATTTGCGCGGTTTCGCAAATACGCGAAACGCGCATCCGCCGGCCTCTCGGCGCCCGTATCTCCGGCGTTTCTGGGCCGATTGCCTTCGAATTTGGCAGGAAGATGACCGGGGCCGGGGACTATCGGTGTGCCAAACCGGAAGCGAATCGGTTCAGAAACGCAAGCGCTATGCGCCGCTTCACCTTTTCACGCATAACTCCGCCGTGTCTTAACCGAATTGATTCAAATTTGCTGTCATGCTTGCTATGGCCCGGGCAACGCCTAGCAGCAAATTTGAAGAGAATCGGGAGAACGCGTCACTCTCAGAGCAGCGCCAACGGGAAACGGGGCCTTATAACTCCGCCGTTTCTTAACCGAATCGCTTCAAATTTCCTGTACTCAGCGTTACCAGTACTTGCCGTTACCGTTACTAGGTGTTACCAGTATGGTGCATTGCCAGTACTAGGCGTTGCGCTAGTTTACGTAAAAGTGTTTTACTATTTTTTTCGAGTACGCATGCGTCGCTTTAACCCTTTCACCGCCAGCCATATTTCAGCCAAAAAGTTCCACTAAATGTACCTGGACGGAGAACAAAATCCATCTGCAGTATTGGGGATTCTTCTGTGACATATATAAAATAAGGTCTATCCTTACTTCCCCAAACTAAGACAATAGGGTCTTTGGATAATAGACCCCAATTTGATGCCTTTTAGTGACATTGTTGAATCACTGTGGTGCTAAAATGCGACTTTGGCGACGAAAGGGTTAATGGAAGAAACAGTCACGTGAGCTCTAAAAAAAAAAGACAAACCCATGGTAGGGTACTTGGCAGTGAATGTCTTTGCATTTGGTGGGAGTGTAGAGTGATGTCTTGGGCGAATGTATTCATGGTGCTAGAAGAGTTTTAAACATCAGACTACCACTACCACTTGGAACCCACCCACCCCCACCAAAAAAAAAAAAAAAAAAAAAAAAAAAAAAAAATTCGCATTTTCTAGAGAACATTTTCGCATTTGTTTTAGAGACTGTTTTCCTGTTATATTCTGGACTAATACTAACAAAGCGGAAGAAGAAAACAAGGACAGCAGAACAACAAGAAAACCAAAACCCAAAGTTAAATACAAAGTAAAGGTAATTCGCTTTACGTAAAATCAAAGTAGTGAACGAAGAAGTACGTGCTCCTCCTTCCAATGCAGCGCACACACATTCATTTTTGTGTACCTTCAGTTTACCACCTTCTAGAGGTTACCGAACGTTTATGGATTTGAAAACAAACAAAAAACCAAGACAAGTGCAACGCCGGGCGACTGCAAAGTCCCCTCGGAGCATCGCCGAGGTACTCCGAAATCGGAATGGCGTAAATGTGACCTCAATGTAAAACTAAGTACATCAGTGGATAGCTTGCATCTTGTGCAACAAGTATGCCAAATTTGACGATAATAGACTGAATAGTTTTTGATATATAGCCTTGGGGTTCGGACCCGTGATTTGAGCGCGCGCGATCATGCGCACACGCGCGCACAGAAAAAGTCATGACAACTGTGTTATAGACCATTCATCAAGAAATGTTGTGAAAAAAACTGCATTAAAATAGATGCAAAACTTCGCGAGATATTAGCGATTATGTGTTTCGGGGTTTGAACCCCGTAACTGGCGCGACCTTGACCTTAATGTACAACTAAATACATCAGTGGATAGCTTGCATCTTGGCAAACTAGTATACCAAATTTGATGATGATAGACTGAATAGTTTTTGAGAAAAACGGACGAATAGCCGGACGGACGGAGGCACGCCGGACACCGGACGGACGGACGGACCAGACAAAAACAATAGCTCCCCGAACCTTCGGCTCGGGGAATAATAATTGAACCTGCCTTAGAAAATTCAGGCTAAAACAACTGTTTGTATCTGTTTTTTCCCCACAGGTCTATACTGCAATTTTGTGTGCTTATTACGTATCATCTGATCAGACCCAGTGTAGTGTGTTTGTTGTTGGTTAAATGTTTCAGTTGGTTGATAGTTGTCCATTGATGTGCAACTCGCTTCTTCTGTTTCCATGCGCTCATAAAGTACCTCTTTGTCCGGTATTCATGTTTGCGTGTATGCGTGCGTGTGTACGCGCACGTGTGTGATGATTCGACTAAAATTATTATGGTAACATGGACATTTCTTTACCTCAACAACAGATTATATGAACAGGCTTATATTATGATTGGACAGGCACCCATGATGCCAGCTGCAGTCCCAACGCGCTGAGCAGGAAATCCGCTTCAGGCCACCACGCGAGCGTCGCTCCTCCGTCCCCCGCGACGTCAAGAGTGGCAGGGGCTGGTACTCATTCCTCCGGGTCATCGCCCCGCGACGTAGCAGAGTACAGGGCCGCACACTCCCCCGTGTCGCCCGTGCTACAACAACACAGCCCCGTTGCTGGCGACTTCGGACGTTCGGACTTCGGACGTTCCGGCGAGGCAGCGATGGGAAGTAGGTTGTCTGCTCCTTCTTCTTCTTCTTCTTCTTCTCCTTCTTCTGTCAAGGATTTGTGTTTTTTTGTTTGTTTTTTGCCTGTGTCTGCGTGTTAGTCTTTTAACAGTATAACTTAGTAAAAACAAATATTCGGAGAGATTTGATCCAATTTCGTTGAAGTTAAGGCTGTCATCAAATTTATTTTCTTTTAATATCAACATCTTGATTTGTCATCCGGATGCAGGAATTTAGGGCCAACGTTATTTCGCTGAATTATATATATATTTTTGTCTACTGTTTTGGGTTAGTAGGCTCTAAATGTTGCAAAACTTTTGAACATTTTATAAATGATATTTGTATGCAATTGATGTATAATGTTTGAAAACACGTGTTCTAAAAATCGTATAATTATGTAAAGGACACAACAATCGATTAAACGCGTTTGGTACGTAGAAACCGTTTAAAATGTGTGTGTGTGTGTGTGCGTGTGTGCGTGTGCGTGTGCGTGTGCGTGTGTGTGTGTGTGTGTGTGTGTGTGTGTGTGTGTGCTTAGACCTCGACTGGGTTCACATTCACACACCAGCTGGTTTGATGTTTCAGGCCTTGTTGTTGTAGTAGGCCCAGATACCATAATTATTGTCACGATGCCACGATGTTCCAGGGTTCGCCGTCACCAGCCTGCTGCCCGACGTCCTGCGCCACCCGGGCAGTGTCCTGGGGTACCACCCCCACCCCCACCACCACCCGCACTACTCCCCCTCCTCCTCATCCCCTTACTCCCAGGCGGGCCTGCTGTCCCTGCACCAGCAAGCCGCCTTCGCTTCCCTTCTGCACCGACACTTCAACCTCCCCTCCTCCCTGACCCCCTTCCAGCCTCACCCTTCCCACCACCCCACCGTCACCCACCTGGCAGCTTGGCACCACCACTACAGCGCCGGATTCCCCCTCCCTCCTCCTCCTCCTCCCCCTCCCGTGACGGAAGTCATCAGGCGCAGTCCCACTTCCGTCGCGGCGGTAGGCATGCGCAGTGAGCCACCTCGGATTCCTCCCCCTGCCCACATCGCCATTACGTCTTCTGCCGTCGCCGCTGTGTCGGCTGGGGGTGGTGGTGGGAATGGGCGAGATGCCTCCAGGGATTCCCTGACCTCATCCAGCATAGAGAGTCTGAGGCTGAGGGCTCGCCAGTTCTCGGCTACCTCCACGACGATCAAAGCTTACCAGGACGTGTCCTGAGTGCGTGCGTGTGCTTGAAGGATGTTCGTGGGTTTGGCTTGTTGGACCCTTTCACCGCCAGCCATATTTCAGCCAAAACGTTCCATTAAGTTTACCTGGGTATAGAACAAAATCCATCCGCAGTATTGGGGATTCTTCTGTGACATATATAAAATAAGGTCTATCCTTCTTTCCCAAAACTAAGACAATCGTGTCTTTGGATAATAGACCCCAATTTGATGCCTTTTAGTGACATGGGTGTTAAATCGCTGGGGTGCTAAAATGTGACTTTGGCGGTGAAAGGGTTAATGTTATACATTGGAACTTCATTGGATGTTCATTATTTTGATCAGTGAGTGGAAACAACAGACTTTGCGTCCCCTCCCCCTCCTAGACCATATAGGTCCCTAATTTCCCACCAGAATTCTGTTTATTGGCGTGCTACTGAGAAATGCTAAGGATATAATCCAAACAGAAAGCCTGTGATCGTGATGGTGGTATTATCTATTATCAGAACAAAGTTGTTTAATGGTTTCCTTGGCATTTGATTAACGCCTTTTCTCTCATTAAACGCGTCGACGTTTTTGTCATTGTAGGTAAGTTTTCTTCTGAGCATAGAAACATATTCCTTGTTTGATCCTTTGTGTAATTGAATGATTCTATTTTGTAAGAAAACTATTAACAGATTCGTTATCAGATCAGTAAATGAACACGCCAATTGAAAGCAAAACACCCAATGATTACACTATTACAAATTAGTACTTCTTCTTCAGCGTTCCCAGACCAAAAGGCCATAATGGGTAAGGTACGTATGTGTCCGTTTTCAATTTTCACTGGTCTCCTCGCTGCGTACAGACAACACATTCCGATTTCGGAGGAACTCAAAGGAGAAAATTATGTTGAAGCTTTTTTTTTAGAAAAAAAGACAGGAGAATGGACCAATAAGTCAGAAAGATAGTAGTTGACAGTAAGCAAAGGGAAAAGGCAGAGTCAAAGAGAGTGGCAGAATAGAGGAAGTTACAAGCACAGAACTTCCAGAAGGTGGGGGAACTATTTTTACGAAAGACTCCCCGGTATCCCCACGGGGAGAGACTCGTGGAGGGGTCGGGGTCGTCCAGCTCCCCGTATGGAGGCACGAGGCATCCACCCACTGCCCCCCACAAATTATTACAAACGAACCATCTTATAAATCTATCGGTATACTTAACCTAAATCAATCGACATAATTATTATGACCTTCCCTATTGATAGGAATTACTGATGATCGTAACCGTTTGATTAAACTGTTTAGCGTATTGCTTCTAAAATTAGGACTACAGTGGAACCTCCCTTATAAGACCTCCCGTTATAAGACTCCCTCCCACATAAGACCTACTTCTCTGAGACATTGCCCTTTTTTGTAAGTATTAAAAGTACCTCCCTTATAAGACCCATCCCTTATAAGACCTCATTTTGGATGATGTTTGAAGGTCTTATAAGGGAGGTTCCACTGTACAAACAAAATACGTCATGTAGTCCACATAATATGTACCTATCACAAAGCAATGAATTTGTCGATGCACTTTGATAGCCGGCACAAGTGTTGGCTTCGTCGTCTGCCGTGCTGTTTTAAAGGGAAACCCTGACGGATGAGTTTTTTTGTGCAAGAAACACGTCGAGATCACCAGAAAGACAGCTTTTTCAATGTTCAATGATCGGAACACTCACTTTGCTCTGGTTTCCTAGAAATCAAACCGCCCAAACGGCGATTCCTCCTTGGCGGAGTTGCCGGAGAGAGAAGCCATTTTGGACGGGGTGGGTGGAGGACACTCAAGAGTGGTTGAAGCTTTTTTTTCTTTGTAGCGCAGTAAAAAAAAAGAGGAGCTATTTCCATTGTTGTGAGCGAAACTCCTTTTGATAAACTGTAAATAAAAAAGCTTGTATTTTGGAAATTTCGTGATTTTTGTTTAAGCGACTCAGGCGGCCATTAGAAAAGAGAAGATAGAAGGCACATGCCTTCTCTTTCACTGCAATAATCTTCCGCCAAGGAGGAATCGCCGACTTGACGGTTTGATTTCTAGGAAACCAGAGCAAAGTGAGTGTTGCGATCTCTGTAAAGGGTGTTTTCCTGGTGGTCTTGACGTGTTTCTAGCAAAGACTCTTCCGTCAGGGTGCCCCTTTAAGTCCCTACCACGCACCGCGCATTTGTTGTACCGGGTTGCATTATTTTGTGCATTGCCACTCGTTTATTTTATTATGCTTTATTTGCATACTGTATTCTTATTTATTGCTGTTTTAATTAATAGTGGACGGAGAGGGGCACATTTTTGACAAATTGACAACCTTTCCCCCACTGTTTTATTTCTTTTCAAAATTATACGGACGGAGTGGGGAATTTTTGAAAATTGACCCTTTCACCGCCAAAACCGCGGATGAATTTTAACCCTTTCACCGCCAACCATATTTCAGCCAAAAATGTCCATTAAATTTACCTGGGTAGAGAACAAAATCCATCTGCAGTATTGGGGTTTCTTCTGTGACATAATTATATAAAATAAGGTTTATCCTTACTTCCCAAAACTAAGACAACAGGGTCTTTGGATAATAGACCCCAATTTGATGCCTTTTAGTGACATAGGTGTTAAATCACTGTGGTGCTAAAATGCGACTGTGGCGGTGAATGTGTTAAACCTAATCTGAAGGACGTTTTCCCTGCTTGACGTTAGGTACTAATTTACACCAGAGTGGAGTGAAATGGGAGTGAAAAAAAGTATATTTCCCAACACCGCGGATCGAACGGGACTCGAACCCGAAGCCTGCAAACCTTTCTGTTTAAGAGATGGCGACTTCAGCTGCATGCCACGGTATTTCACATCTTCTGGGGAATTGCCATAAAATAATTAAAAACAATTTATTTAGACCGTTGGCTTCATTTGGCTTATAATTTATACCCGTAATGTCATTCGCTGCGTGGTCCTGACTCTCCTGAGCACAGCTCTTGAGCTTTCCTACAAACTCTCACACCATAGCTTGTGTAGCTATCTCTACACTGGCATATATTATATTATGCTCACATCGTTGAAGCAAGGGAAGCAACTATTTCTTCATTCGAATAAGCTTACCGAAGTTATCTATCGTTAAAGACACGCTGACCCGCCACGATTAAGTCCCTTGGGTGTTTTTTTCCAGGTAGCTGTGACCCCAGCATACAAATGCCCCCAACTTCAAATTGAGGCTGCTCTTTAAAATGATGTATCGTTTTGAATTTGGGGGCATTTGCATGGGAGTCAAACCTGGTCAAAACAAGATTTTTTACCAGCTATACGAGGGAAAACACGTAAAACCCGTGATTTTGACACGTGATCTGGATATCTGGACACAGTTTAGATTCAAGATTCACTCTTAAAGACCCACCAGATCACGTGTCCAAATAACGGGTTTCACGTGTTTTCCCTCTTATAGCTGGCAAGAAATCTTGTTTTTACCATGTTTGACTGCCATACACATGCCCCCAAATTCGAAACGAAACATCATTTTAAAGAGCAGCCTCAATTTGAAATTGGGGGCATTTGTATGTTGGGGTCACAGCTACCTGGAAAAAAACCCCCAAGGGACTTAATCGTGGCGGGTCAGCGTGTCTTTAACGATAGATAACTTCGGTAAGCTTATTCGAATGAAGAAATAGTTGCTTCCCATGCTTCAACGGTGTGAGCATAATATTTGAAATTTGAAATTGGGGGAATTTGAATGTGGGTCACAGCTACCCAGAAAAAAACCAAGGGACTTAATCGTGGTGGGTCAGTGTGTCTTTAACCTTTCGTTACAAATGTCAGTTATTTTTTGGGGTGGATCAAAATGAAAGGGTGGGTAGAGCGATGACACCGAGAATGATCGATCGTACGCGTTTGGTTTCAAAAGCGTTTCATTTTCACTGTCACATAAGGTCATGGTTAAAGATACACAGACGCGCCACGATTAAGTCCCTTGGTTTTTTCCTGGGTAGCTGTGACCCACATAGAAATGCCCCCATGTTCAAATTGAGGCTGCTCTGTATGGCTCTGAATTTGGGGGAACTAGTGAGACCTGGTCAAAACAAGATTTATTTCCAGCTATAAAGCGGGCGACAGACTATGCGACTGCCTCATATGACTCGATCAGGTCGTGACGTAGATACAATTTTGTTTCCCGCACAGAAGAGGTCACAAGCCATCTGACTCGATCAGACTCGATCAGTGAAATTTAGAACCCGCCCTATTCGGCCCTGTCACCTGACTGGGCCCGACTGAGTCAGACTGATCGAGCAGGATGGTATGCAAATGAGATGAAACGTCACGACCTGATCGAGTCACATGAGGCAGTCACATAGTCTGTCGCCGGCTTAAGAGGGAAAACACGTGAAACCCGTGATTTGGACACGAGATCTGGTGGGTCTTTAAGAAGAACACTTCTGCAAGCCAACAAAACTTATAAGTAAAGCTCTTATTTTAAAGTGAATTACCAAGGGAATTTGTGACGGAACAGCTAAACAAAGTTGTATCAGTAGTGCTATCCTTATTTGCATAACAAAAATGTATATATTTTTTATTGTAAATGTTAGTAAGCTTATACATTGCAATGTACGCATACCCGAAAAGCCACTGAACATTGGAAGAGAATGCGTTTTACCCGCACTGCCTGCTTTAAACATAATTATTATTGTTTCCCCTGCCGTTATATGATATCGTTGTCATTTTCCTTTGTGGGCTATTGTTTTATGCTTGTATATATAGACATCACACGATATTCTTTAAATAAATGCGAGAACTACATTGTGTGTGTGTGTGTGTGTGTGTGTGTATGTGTTATTAGGTATTAGTACTTTATAGTCACAGAGGCGTCTCTGTGAAATTGGGGTTGCTCCCACCCGGAGAGTGCGTCGCAGCCAGAAGCGCGCCACCCCATTTTTTTTTGCATGCAGTTTTTGTGTGACTGATGAGGAAGCAAAGGGGGGAGGGGGTAAATTTTGACCAAATTACAAGTTTTGTGTTGCCACTGGGTTTAACGTGTGCTAAGTGCATGGGCACATGGGACCTCGGTTTATCTTCTCATCCGAAAGTCTCCACGTTCAGGCCGTCTCTGTGTGTGTGTGTGTGTGTGTGTGTGTGTGTGTGTGTGTGTGTGTGTGTGTGTGTGTGTGTGTGTGTGTGTTTTGTTGTTTGTTGTTGTTGTTGTTGTTGTTGGGAGCGTCCTGATAGACCTACGGGTCATTAATCCCATGTAAAATTGGTCCTAGGGTTGGGGACGCCCCGACTGGCCCTTTTCCATTTGACCCTTTGTGAAATTCAAAAAACAAAAGGAAAGGGAAGTGAGTGCCCTTTCGCCTTTTCGTTTCTTTTGCCAAGACCTCTCTTTTTATTTATCCTCCTCACCTCTCTTTCCCTTGTTCTCTCGCCTCTCCGGCCCCTGTCTCCTCTCTCTCCTTGCACCTGTCTGTCTGTCTGTGTTGGATGTGTTGCACTCGGCTCTCACTCTTACTATTCTATTGGCCCATTCAAAATTGATATAGTGTAATGTAACACAATGCAATATAGTATGATATGATATAATAATGAACTATAATATGATATAATATAAAATGCTATGATGTTTTGTGATCGGATGTGATGCGGCACAGCACCGAGACACGCATGCACATCAACACACGCACGCACGCACGCACGCACGCACGCACACACACACACACACACACACACGCACGCACACGCACGCACACGCACGCACACACACACGCACGCACACGCACACACACACACACACACACACAGCACGACGTTTTTGTCAATACATTTTGTTTTATTTCACGTATATTTACAACAGTGTGATATTGCACCCAAAAAAGAGACAAAAGGGGAGTGGGGTTGATATAGAAAGAGGTGTGACAGGCGTGTTGGGTGGGGAGGGAGGGAGAAAACTTCACAGTGTAATGAGGCAGGGGTGGGTTGGGGTTGGGGATTGGGAGTGCAAGGCATAGACAAAAGAAAAAAAAGGTATATCAATGATACGTATGATTAAAACAAATTTATGACTCAACCATCATCATCATCATCGACAAGAAAATTATGGTAGTTTCACAAGATAAAAAGACATATTTATTTCCAAGCGTTAAGAAGTATTATGTCCTTCTCAGACATTGTTCATTATGTTTCCTAATGAAGAGGAATCTCTTCTGAAATCTAAATATCTACTGCTGTTGATATCAGGTATGCAAAAGAACAACAACCACAAATAAACAACAGCAAAAAACAAAACAAACAAACAACACACAGATGCACAAATATGTCTGGTTCCGTTGAAGGGAAAGTCAATACAACAGTGTTGTTAATAGTAAAATGGCACTACACTTGTGCGTGTGTGTTTTGGTTATCCTTGCACAGAGATTCCTATGTGCACCATGGGCGAATTTTGGACATATCTACACTCCCACCAAATGCAAAGACTTTCACTGCCGAGCACCCTGCCATGTGTTTGTCTTTAGAGCTGTTGTTAATATTCCTGCCTGTTAAAGCAATGGATGCGCACTTCAAAAAAAAAAAGCAGCTACTTCCCTCTTCTCATTTGAGATGCAAGAACGTAAAAAGAAAAACTGTGGTGCTAGAAGTGTTAATTATGGCCTATCAAAATTGCATTTTAAAATTAAACAAAACGAATGAAGACATCGTTCACATTCATTGTTTGCCTCTCCATCCAAATTAAGATGTCCAAATCCTGGGGAATCTGAGTCACAATAAAGAATGAAAATATAAACAAGATGATTTTTCAGTCTTAGAATATTTTCTACGTTTTTTTTAAATTATGTGGGTGAAATTGAGAAAACATAATTTGCCTGACAGTGTGCCCTTCAGTGGCCTATATAATTATCTTGCCTGAGAACTCCTGATAAAAAAAAGTATTATAATTATTATCATGCCTTGGAAGTATTGGACGTCTTTCATTAATTTTGATGATTAGGCCTACTACGCCAACAAAGAAACCAGACGGTTTGTATTCCCAAGCAAACATGCTGGTTTACCATTTTTATTCCAAGCAAACACAAACACAGTTCCAATCTTTAGACGGAGTCCAACTGAAAACCAAAGCAAAATAAAACCAAAGACTCTAAAAGGGTAAGATGGACTACTTAAGAGTTACGGCGAGCCGGGCTGATAGAGTTATCGTTAGTGGAGTAGTTATCCAAAGTATAACTGACTCATGAAAAGATAACTCTCTCAGGTTTGAAAAAAAAGAGTTAATGTAACCTAAATGTGTCACGTTTAAAAGGGACATAACCAGTGTTTCTGTCCTCACTAAGGAAAAGGGACCGGATGTTAGTCTTTCTTTTCAGTGTCTTTGATAAAACCAACGCAGCCACCATACCTTCCAAAGTCACAAAAGTTCAAACACGAACAAGAAAGCTAACATAATTATACACTGAACTTCCAGTAACAGAACTGACAGAACATCCCAGCCAAATGATCCATTGATTTTGGAAGTTCGGGTGGACTGAAATAATACCAGATACTATCACTGGGTTCTCTAAAAACAACAACAACCATACTGTGGAATTTTAATACGATCAGAACAGTAGTTCCAGATGCAAAACCTGAAAATTGCCTGCTTACAGACAGACAGACAGACAGAAAGCCAGACAGAAATACACACAGGCCCTTGTTGTGATCTTAAAGTACCCCCATTTCTTACAAAACTGGGGTCAAACGAAAAACGAAAACGAAAACGAAATTTTATTTAACCAGGGAAACATGATAAGCAATACAATGCTTTTTTCCACCCAGCCCTGGGATAGGAGATGCAGACATCTTGTATCTTCGTGGCAACACCTACATAACAATGACATCAACACTTTATACTTTTTTTTTTAACACGTTAAACACCATTAGTAGTACACACGCAATGCGCAACACCTGGCTTTGACGGTGATGCTCATTCACAACACAATAATTATCAACGGTAATTACACCTTCACAACTAGGAAATATTCATTTGACATTTAAGCAAGACATCAATAGCAGCATTGTATGTAAAACCAATGAAGAAGAGAGAGAGAGAGAGAGAGAGAGAGAGAGAGAGAGAGAGAGAGAGAGAGAGAGAGAGAGAGAGAGACAGAGACAGAGAGAGAGAAGAGAGACAGAGAGAGAAAGAAGAGAGATAGGAAGATTTCATTGGACGACATTTAAAAACAAATTTTAACAAAATTATATAGGAAACGTTTGAAAAGTCAATGCAGCGTGTAAATGTGCACACACAATAGGCCTAATAATGGGCACGATAAAAGATCTAAACAAACTACGGAAATAACATGTGGGGTATACATACAATAACATCACCACACACAAAAAGGCAAAAAGTGACTCCAAATATTTTTTTCCTGTGGATCACGTCAGCGAAGACTGTTCCTCAGACAAAAACAAAACAAAACAAAAGAGACAATAATTATATATATTTCGTGCTCCGAGTTTATAATAACGTTATTTCTGTTTCTCCCAAAGCTCATTGCAGCGAAGATTTATTTCTTGGAGCTTACCGTGTATGTGGAATGTTTTCAACAAATAAAACGGCAACAAGGTGTAATATAGAAATGTCAGCACATGCACACCAAAATGTCAAAGAGATGGAACGAGCAAATGTGTGCGAAAATCTTTATAGAAAGATCTGACCCACTTGCATGAATAGGGCAGTGACCAAAGGTGATCCGCATCAGATAAGTAAAGAAGCAAAGTTTAAAGTTGACATAAATTATTGTTTATTACTCACGTGATGTGTGTTCTTATGACGTTTTTGCCATAGACAGGCACAAACCAAAAGAAGTTGGTGGCCAAAGTGAGAGAGAGAGAGAGAGAGAGAGAGAGAGAGAGAGAGAGAGAGAGAGAGAGAGAGAGAGAGAGAGAGAGAGAGAGAGAGAGAGAGAGAGAGAGAGACGAGAGAGAGAGAGAGAGAGAGAGAGAGAGAGAGAGATTTTTTAATGATAGTAGAACAGATAAGATCGGTAGCGTTTTTACACCATTGCCCTTTTTTAAAAAAAGATTAAAAAAAAGAGAGAGAGAGAGAGAGAGAGAGAGAGAGAGAGAGAGAGAGAGAGAGAGAGAGAGAGAGAGAGAGAGAGAGAGAGAGAGAGAGAGAGAGAGAGAGAGAGAGAGAGAGAGAGAGACAGAGACAGAGACAGAGACAGGAAGAGTAAACATTATTAAACAATTCTTCTTAAATGTTTAAAATAAAGCTTCCCAAGGGCAAGAGACATTGTTAGTAAAAAGTCCAGGGTAAGAAAAAAAAGTAGATGCACAAACATTACCATGTATAAACTAAATACCAAAACAATGTCACTATCTCCCGTCCTCACCCCGCTTGTCCTTCTCGGGAATTAAAACAACAACAACGACACCAACACCCCGGGCCCATCTACTCTTCTATTATTTTAATTATTTTTTTACAAGCGCACATTCAATTCATATGTTGTGGTCTCATTACACAGGTGCGATGTATGGCTCCCCCCCACCTGCGCGCGCATCTCGACCCTTCCAACGGAAGTGTCGCCATCTTAGTCCTTATTTGTGTGTAAACAGCATCGATCTGGCATTTTTCAAACACAGTTACTGACTAAGATGGCGGTCTCCCATACTATGGAGCGCTCCTTGTGGCCGGATATGACGACACGTGGGTACAAGCCATTGCCAAAGCACAATAAAACAAATACGACACTCGAGTGTATACGTTTTTATTGGTCATGCATTGAGCACGCAACATCGTCTGAGCAAAAAAACAAAACAAAAACACGAAAACAAAGCATACAAAAGAAAACAACAACAAAACAACCACCACAAAACAAACAAACAAAATCCAACAGAAACATGGCAGACCTGTTTACTCTGCTCTTTTCGAGTAGTCTACTCAATTTGGATCTCTACTATTCAAAATTGAAAATAATGTTAGATTCTAATCATTATCAGTGAACATTGTTTGATGGTTTAATGACACATTTTGCACCAAAACTACTCATTTCAGCCATCCAGACTACTCAAGACTTGTGTAGGGGGTAAACAGGTCTGACATGGCTTTGCGTTCATAAGTGTTATAATTCAATGTGATAATCATTGTTTCTCCAGTTGGAAAAACTCCAACGCAGAACAGTTGGTGTTTGATCCACTGCGGCCAGTGTAAAAAAAAGATATATTCGTAAAAAATCTGTACTCAAAAAAGGGAAAAAAAAAGGGGGGGGGGGGGATGAGAGAGAGAGAGAGAGAGAGAGAGAGAGAGAGAGAGAGAGAGAGAGAGAGAGAGAGAACAAGAACAAGAACAAGAACAACGATTTAATGAACTGGGCCATCTGCCCATGTCAAACGGAACAGTGGGGTAGGGGCGATAACAAATAAGAAAAATACGGGGGAGAGAGAGAGAGAGAGAGAGAGAGAGAGAGAGAGAGAGAGAGAGAGAGAGAGAGAGAGAGAGAGAGAGAGAGAGAGAGAGAGAGAGAGAGAGAGAGAGAGAGAGAGAGAGAGAGAGAGAGAGAGAGAGAGAGAGAGAGAGAGAGAGAGAGAGATATGGAGAGAGATATATAGTCATAATTCAATGTAATAATCATTGTTTCTTCATTGAAAAACTCGAATGCAGAAAAGTTGGTGTTTGGTCCAATGCGGCCGGCGTAAAAAAAAAATATTCAAAAGAGGAAAAAAAAGGGGGGGGGGGACATGAGAGAGAGAGAGGGGGGGGGGAGAGAGAGAGAGAGAGAGAGAGAGAGAGAGAGAGAGAGAGAGAGAGAGAGAGAGAGAGAGAGAGAGAGAGAGAGAGAGAGATAGTTATAATTCAATGTAATAATAATTGTTTCTCCAGTTGGAAAAACTCCAACGCAGAACAGTTGGTGTTTGGTCCAATGCGGCCAGTGTAAAAAAAGATATATTTATAAAATTCTGTACACAAAAAAGGAAAAAAAAGGGGGCGGGGCATGAGAGAGAGAGAGAGAAAGAGAGAGGGAGGGAGGGAGGGAGGGAGGGAGGGAGAGAGAGAGAGAGAGAGAGAGAGAGAGAGAGAGAGAGAGAGAGAGAGAGAGAGAGAGAGAGAG
>CM065680.1:69255468-69277968 GCA_017654935.2 Phymorhynchus buccinoides
TTGATGATCTTGGTGCTCTGCACGGACTTGTTGGGAAACACGTGCTCAGGACACAGCGCCACCAGCACATAGGGGTCGCTCAGCCCTGCACACGCAGCACACAGAGTGGCTGACTCAACAAAACAAGGCCCAACTCTCTGGAACAAACTACCTTTCAATATCAGGCACTCTTCACCAGTTACGTCATTCAAGTCATCCACAAAAACTACTAACCTCTTGAAATTTTCTTAACTTAAACTTGTCCTGTATCCCGACCCTGATTCCCTAAATTTTGGGAAACGTTTTGGATCTTACTGGTAATGTCTGTGTAAAGAATGGGCTTCCTTTTGTACGTGGATGCGTGCGCTCTAGGTTTGTTTTTGTCCGTGCGTGTGCGCGCGCGCGCGCGTGTGTGTGTTCATGCGTCTGGGTGTGTGGGCGTGCGCGTGTGTCTCTGTGTGTGTGCGGGTGAGTGTTCGTGTGTCTGTCTGTGTATACAAAATCGCGTGTGCGCGTGTGTGTCCTGACAGTGTGTGGTGGTGTGTTGTGGGTGAGGGTGTGCAAGGCTACGTCGCGTTGGCTCTTTGGTTGTTTGTTTTCTTGTTTAATATTTATTGTTTAATGTTTTCTTTTTAATCAATGTAAATATGTTTTGTAAAGCGCTTAGAGCCCTTACTGAGAATAGGCGCTATAAAAATACGCATTATCATTATCATTATTATTAAGACATGGTGAATACCAAGAGCACGTATTCATACCGTGATGCAACAACTTATTGTGAATGTTAGTAGCATGGCAAGTCCTACACTGTCACAAAACACACAAAAACACCCCCAACCATGGCGAATGTTAGTAGTGCGTAATTTTAGGGCTACAACAAATCCGAGATGAATGTTACAAAACAGACATTTTTATAATTTCATGCAACACACCATGATGAATGTTAGCAGCATCTTTTCCTTTTCCCTGTATATTTCTTTCTTTCTTGCATTGTTCCTTCTAGTTATAAATGAGAGCATGATGTGTTTGTTATCTGAGTTTAGCTTTTCTTCTTTCAATGTAATTGATATTCTAATAGCTATTCAAGTAAATTCACGACGCAGCCTTATTATGTTTGTAACTGACATGTTTTTGTGTGAGTGCGCTTATAAGCTTATAGCTTGTTGTGCTCATGAAATAATGTGTGTATACTGCTATGTATAATATGTCAATACACTTTGTTTAAAACAGAAGCATGTTTTGCGATATAGCAACACAACAAATCATGGTGAATGTCAGTCGCATGCATTCGCACAAAAGTAATCATGACGCATGTTAGGGGCATTTAGTTCTTATATATAAAACATCTGTTAGCAGCATGACTTGATATATAGATGCACCAAATCATAGTGAATGTTAAAAGCGTGTATCTTTATATTAATATAACAAGAGGAAAAGCCTTCAAGGCTCACTCGAACAGGAACAAACAAAGATTGAGGGGGGTGTTTAAAGTACAAGATTGCCAATAAAATTTGAAAGTACAAATGAAACTATCGTTAATGGATACAACTAAAAAGAAAAATTGCCCGTGCCGAGAATTGGACCCAGAACCATTGGCACGGCAGACAGACACTCTACCAATGATCTATCGAGGCTTTCAGTGTTGATGAGTTTCTTAACTCATGTTGCCTGTTGAATACTCTCTAACCCACTAATCTAAAAGGTGTGTTGTTTTAAGTATTTAATTATTCAAGTCATTATTGTTTGAAAGCTTGCATAGACATCTATATGTCTGCAAAGTTTGAACAATGTATGCCTTCTATTTCCCGAAAAAAAACCAACGTTAAAGTTTGGAGATTAGACCATGGACGCAACACACACATACACACAGCCGAACAACTAGCATCATGCTATAGACTCACTTCTCAGAGCCAAAAATGGCAACATTTAGCAGTAGGTCTTCAAATATTGTACCCATAATGTTGTCTAAAAGAGAACTAAGATCTTTCACGACCACATAAACAATACTTTGAGTAACACAAGTCCATGCAGCACAACTTGCTATTTTATGTACATTTTATTCATCAAAATATCTGACTGCAATTTAGGACTAGGCCGTCACCACTCTCTCATATTATTTCTTGTTCCCCAATTGCAGAAACCCCCCCACAAAATAAGAGTAAAAACAAAGATGTCGACAATTTAGGTCAACGAACATCGAACTTGAAAATGAAACGTTTAGGCTTGCAATGAAATTGACAAGTCATCACCCTCTTTGTGAAAAACAAAACATAAAAATTAATTAAAAAACCCCAACTAAACTATCTTCCAAAGATTTCAATAACAAATAATGGACTTATATCCAAAACTTGAAGTCGCCAATTAAAGATTACCATATATTGTTTTTTTTATATCCTTACTTACACGATTGTACCTGCCGTAAACCAGTGAATTGGTGTTTTAGTTCTTATCTATGATGTAATAACTGCCAATTAGGACCTACCGTTAGCATCCAAGGGAATAAGATCTTTGGCACTCAGGACTGCAAAAAATAGAACACGTATTGTTATTTTTTGAATACACATTTTCATTATAGAATCTTTAAAAAAAAATCAATACATAGGTAGACCTTTTAATATTAAGTATTAACAACACAGTAGCTAAACTAAGGCTGTTGCGTATTGGTAATAATATTCAGGAATTGTATTTCTGTGTATTAGAAATTACACCATCCGCCGTGGTGCAGTGATAACGTCGCAGACTACTGGCTCGGGTTCGGATCAAGTCATGTGGATCGGTATGTTCTGGGGAGCTGTTGATGGACGACGACGACGACGAGAGAGAGAGAGAGAGAGAGAGAGAGAGAGAGAGAGAGAGAGAGAGAGAGAGAGAGAGAGAGAGAGAGAGAGAGAGAGAGAGAGAGAGAGAGAGAGAGAGAGAGAGAGAGAGAGAGAGAGAGAGAGAGAGAGAGAGAGAGAGAGAGAGAGAGAGAGAGAGAGAGAGAGAGAGAGAGAGAGAGAGAGAGAGAGAGAGAGAGAGAGAGATGCGTGAACATTAAATGTATGTTTTGCAGACATGACAATACTCTTCTTCGTCTTCGTGTTCTCGCCATGCACGTGACAATACAACTGTTTTTTGTTTTTTGTCCTCACTGACCTTCCACCAGCAGAAGGTGAGATTCGTGCTTGTAGACCACCCTCACGTTCAGAACCCCGTATTCTGTGCAACTGGCGTTTTTCTGCATACATACATACATACATACATACAAACATACATACATACATACGGACGCGCAAACACACACACACAGACGCAAACACACAGACACACGCGTACACACACACACCAACACACACACAGACGCACATACACAGAAGCACACACAGAAGCACACACACACACACACACACACACACACACACACACACGCACGCACACACACACACACACACATACAGAGACACAAACACACACGCACACACACACACGCGCGGCGCGCACACACACACACACACACACAAACACACACATGCGCGTGCGGGGGCATGCACACACCACATACCCATACATAAATCCACACACACACAGACACGTACACCCACCCACCCCACACACACACACGCACGCACGCACGCACGCACGCACGCACGCACGCACGCACACGCACACGCACACGCACACACACACACACACACACACACACACACACACATATATACACACACACACACACACTTAGCACAACCCAGGAAAAAATCCAACATACCAAATAAAAGAGTCCGTGTTTTCTCACGCAACATAATAATACATTATTAGATTCTGTTCCTGTGTATTATGGTCGACGAGTCCTATATTTTAGTTTTTACATTATTTCCTATCCCTTTACTTGCACCGCCTTTTCCTAGACAACTAATGCTTTTAATAGTTTTATTAGATTTTCAAACATGAAGATGCCAATGCAGTTGTCTTTAATTCACAGACTTGTCAGAAGATCTTCATATGAGCCAAAGTGATCAGAAACAACTCTACAACAAATGAAACAATAGAGCTTAATGACAAGTCATTGTTTGTTTGTTTAGAAAACACTTCTTTGATGGTTAGTTTTGTTTTGTATTTATTCCTTTATTGGCCTTTTAGCCTCGTAATGTTTGTGGCGTGAGACGTGGATGCATGTGCGAGCTTGGGCTCATGTTTTTGTTTTCAGTAACACACACAAACCGTAGTCTATATTTTGTCCGATTTTAAAAATCGTTTATTTCATTCTGTCTAACCAATACCAAGAGCGAAAAAGGTATATTTTCCCCCTTGTTCAGACCAAAGGCTACTTGCTTATTTGTTCTTCAACAAAAGTCAGATATTGCTGCTGACAATGCCACCATACCTGCTGCTCGCTCTTTTCCAAATAGAACCCTTCAATCAGCGCCAGAGTGTCCATCTTGTGCATGGTCAGCTTCTTCCGGAGGGTCTGAATACAACACACACAATATGGATAAGTAGATATCTTCAATTCCTCCACACCCCCACTACCCTCATCCTTTTGAAACAAGGTGAGGTAGCCTTCCCTTGCGTATCCCTTGGGCAGACTAGTTTATCTTTCTCAAAAGACAGTTGTGATCCAAATCGAGTTTATACCTTTCCTTATTTGCTACCTTGCATCAATAACTTTTCTTTTGCTATAGATCGCTCTGATGTGTCACGTTAGCTAGAAACTACTTCCTTGCTTATTACAATACTCTGTTGCTATTTAACCCCTTCACTGCCAAGCCCGTTTCCGATTCTGAGGTAAATATTTGCCAAGCTTTTTTAGGTTGTAGAGTCTATCGCCAAAAAATTCTGAATAAAAGTGCATATAACCTATACTTTTCTGAAAGGGAATTGAATATAGTACTACTATCATCTTTTTAGAACACTTTCACATGCATTCAAACATACTGCGAAAAGCATGTGGATAGAAAAAGGGCAACTCTTAAAATAACCCTATGACGGATATTTCCGTGACGGGGCAGTTTATAGGTTACCGGAAGTTGACGGAAATATCCGTGACGGGGCAGTGTAGAGGTTAAACCACACACTGTCTTATCAAGCCTACACCTTACTCACATTTCCTTTGCTTTTAAGCCTACACCTGTTCCATTCGACACACCCATGCTCTCTTTTCTAACTTCCTACTTCATGCCCAGTGTATAACTGGATATAAAAGCAAGCATTGGTATATCATACTGTCTTTTCCCAATCGCCCTGTCCTCCCATTGCGTGTCTAATTATTTCCCCACACCTGGAACTCATCCACCAGGATGTCGTCCATCTCCAGCCCCTTGCCGTTGGCGTAGAAGAAGTCCACCAGAAGACTGAGTGCGTCGAACATGCGCTGGTAGAAGGACGGGGGTCTCTGCGACAAGGACAAATGTGATCAATATTATGTCGCTACAGGTCATCTCCACCTGCAGGAAAAAGATGACACAAACTGAAAAGACAAAGCCTCATTCTGTTGCAAGTTGTTAGTTCATTGACAGACACACAAACAAACCTTTAACCAACACCAATAACAACGTAAATTTCTTAACGAAGGTAACATAGTACTCAGACTAAAACACAATATAGTACTCAGACTAAAACACAATATAGCACTCGGACTAAAACACAATATAGTACTCAGACTAAAACACAATATAGTACTCAGACTAAAACACAATATAGCACTCGGACTAAAACACAACATAGTGCTCAGACTAAAACACAATATAGTACTCAGACTAAAACACAATATAGTACTCAGACTAAAACACAATATAGTACTCAGACTAAAACACAATATAGCACTCGGACTAAAACACAATATAGTACTCAGACTAAAACACAATATAGTACTCAGACTAAAACACAATATAGTACTCAGACTAAAACACAATATAGCACTCGGACTAAAACACAATATAGTGCTCAGACTAAAACACAATATAGTACTCAGACTAAAACACAATATAGTACTCAGACTATAACACAATATAGTACTCAGACTAAAACACAATATAGTACTCAGACTAAAACACAATATAGTACTCAGACTAAAACACAATATAGTACTCAGACTAAAACTCAATATAGTGCTCAGACTAAAACTCAAATGCCCTTAATACTTTATTGACGTTAGACTAAACTTTAGGATACAAAATAAAGTTAGACTGAGAGTATTGGCCTTTAACTGCAATATAAATCATCGACAATTTTCAACCTTTCGTGAAGGTCCACGAGCATCATAGTCAAAAGGCAACACAGTCGCTCTCTTTTCGACTAAGTTGTAGTTTTGACACCCTCGTCAAAAGTTTGCACTGAAAATCTTCACCGAGAAACAACATTCTGCCATTCTCGGGAAAAGGGATATACTAGGGTTAGGATCAGCCTAGGGTTATTGTCATGCATGAAACTAAAAGAACCAGATTTTGAGATCGAGAGTCGTGAATGTGAGACGGGTGTTTAAAACTACAACTTTGCCCTCTTTTCTGGATCCTTGGGTATTAGTTGGCTTTTCGGGCCTCTCCACGTCTTAACGCAGATTTCAGTACTGTCTGGATACCACAGTCAGACACGGATGACGAACAAACGAAAACAAAGCTGATGGTGGATGCTTTTAGGAAAGAAGAAGAGTTAAAAAACAAACCCACACAGACAGAAAACACACACCGACAGACTACCACCACTATCACTAATAGCAAAATGCACCCCCCCTTTCCCACTGACCATCTCCTCGGTCTCCATGACCTCGTTGAACTCCTCCAGGGTCTCCTTCCAGATGGAGGCCAGGATGCGGTCGAAGTTGGTCTTGAGCAGGTTGTTGTTGAGGGTCAGCAGGTTGCTGTCCAGGTACTCCAGCAGGTCCCCGATGGCCTGCAGCGCAATAGGAATTGTTCGAAGATAATCTTGGGAAGTAATTTCATGGTGTGTGGGAGTGATCTTGCCTAATTCAATCGGTCAAACAGGGGAAGTCACTCTACCATCAGCTCTCGTAGCCTATCGACTCGTGTGTTTGAGCAGACATACAGCACTTAAAACACCGTGCGTCATTCTAAAAAAATGATGTCATTTATATTTCATCTGGCCACCCCTAATTTTTCTTAAATAAATGTTTGCAAGTCGCTGACTCGCATCCTGCGGTTTCAAGCTTCGACGCCATTGTTGCATTGTTGCTGTGGTATTTGACCGAGTAATGGAGGTAAACAATTATAATTTTCACGAAGTGCTCTCCCCTAGGTTTTTTTTCCTCCGAAAATCGTCTATTAACAGGAGCAGTGTCATAATCATAACTGCACAATCTCGTCCTCCTTGCACCGAGCTAGGTGAATAGGTCGCGCCTTGATAACAGTAGTGTGCTTTTTAGGGATGGAGAGTTAGCTAATCTTTGTTTGATTTGTTTAGCAAAAGTTAAGGTCCACATCCTTCCACAAGTCGGCATTGTTTGTTGAGCTATTGCTTTTAAACAAACTAATTAAATGAAAGCGAAAGAATTTGAGAAATGTGTGCAATAATAATTGAATTAGACATGTTGAAAGCATTAAAATAATTTGGTTCAACCGTCTTTGTTTTAAGCACTGGAACAGAAAAACAACTGTACTTCTCTTTCGTCGAGTTGTAGAAGACAGGAGACATAGTGTCTTCTCGGAAAAGTGACATGGGAGACGGTTAAAAGGTTAACAAAATGCGTTTGTGCAGATGACAAAATTGTTCCTTAAATAGACCATAAAAAGTGACAGACACAAGTATTCAAAGACAGCTAGTATGGAAACTAAACACCATACCTTACCCAAACAGAAAAAAACAACACCTTTTGTTTTAGAACGTAACAAACGAACATCAACAACAACAACATCAACAACAAGAGCATCAGCAGCAGTAACAACAAAATAGCTATTTGACAAATGCGATAGACAATACAGTAGATTATTCCTGCCCCATCCCCCCCCACCTTCCAGCATCAGCAGCAGCAAGAACAAAATAGCTATTTGACAAACGCGATACAGTTAACAAAACGCGTATTCCAGCCCCCCCCCCCCCCCCCCCCCCCCATCATTTATCTACACAGAAAACGTAGAACTTACAACACAGTGCGTGTTAACCCCCCCCCCACACACACACACACACACACTGTAAGAAGAACTTAAAACTGACCTCCTCGGCAGGTACGGACTCTGGAGCCCAGTTCAGATGGAACACATCTTTCTTGATGTCAGGTCGCATCTGCAACAGAGAGAAACGTAACAGGAAAAATTAAAAGATAAATCAAATCTGGTCATGCTGTTTATGGCTGTGACGACCATAAAGAAACAACAATATCTTGGGGCTATCTTAAAACAAGCGCGAAATCGCAATAGTTTATGGCACGCGGTCTATTTTTACCACTCCAATCATGAGTCACCTCCCCTGCCTTTTCAATAATTTTAATCTGTAAACCAGAATGTTATCTCTGCACCATTTCGTAACTTTTTATATCTTTTGGAAAACATTTAAGACTATGTATCCTACTTATACTCATCGAAAGAAGCACCGCATACTCGTCGTGTCTGTTGTAGTGTCTGTATTACGTATGTTTATTATTTTGCACGCTTTTAAAATACATCATTTTAAAGAGCGGCCTCAATTAATTTTGAAGTGTAGCCTCGATTTGAAGTGCGACAATTTTGTCAAAATGTGCGACAATTTTGGACCGACAGACCGACAGACCGACAAAGTGAGTTATAGGTTTGTGGCTTGAGCCACAAACAAAAACCACCAAAAACTCAAAGGCAAGAGCCCAAAGCTCCGCAGAAAAAACCACAACTAAAGCAGGCTTGTAGACTATAGCAAATTGTTAACATGTCCACAGCTCTCTCCTTTAAAGATGTATTATTAGTTGTGTGTTTATTACTTTTTAAACGAACGAAGAAGCACAATAACAACAACAACAATCAAGCGCTTCAGTCATTTCTAACATGGCTTCCCAACAACTTACAACAGTGTAAACATGAAATGAGTGAACAATACGTAAAAACACAGCCTGCTTAAAACATTAAATAATCCTAGTCAAGAAACTTAATTGACAATGCATTAGTAAGCCATTATTATCAACAAACAATACAATTAAAAAAAAGAAGACTTTTAGAGAGGAAAAGCTTGGCTTATTTTATTTGCACTGATAGATTCATCAGCCGTTGAACGACCCACAGTGACAATTCAACATAATAGTCTACACGCAGATACGATCTTTTATGTGTGTATGTAACACGCAAGCTTCAAATTGTTCAGTTACGCTTCGTTGCTTTAACCCTTTCACCGCCAATGTCGCATTTTAGCACCACAATGATTGTTCACCCATGTATCTAAAAGGCCCCAAACCAGGGTCTGTTATCGAAAGACCATATTTTCTTAATCCAGGGAGGATAGGCTTTACCTACATGTCATAGATGAATTCCAAATATTGCAGATAACTTTTTGTTTCAACCCAGGTAAGTTTAATGGAATTTTGTTGCTGAAAAATGTCTGGCCGTGGCGGCGAAAGGGTTAATCATGTCATTCAGGAATGAAAGAGGTGTAGAGTGGCACAGTGGTATCGCGTTCGCTTCGTGTCAAGTAAACCCGAGTTCGAACCTGGGTACAGGGGATTTTTTCCTCTCATTCTGCACTAGGCCTTAACGCGCGGTCTGAACGTGGAGTCTTTCGGATGAGATGATAAACCGAGGTCCCGTGTGCCCATGCACTTAGCATACGTTAAACCCAGTGGCAACGAAAAAGTTGTCATTTGGTCAAAATTTACCCCCCCCCCGCCCCCCCTCATCAGTGACAAAAATCGCATGCAAAAAAAAAAAAAAAAAAAATGGGTGGCGCGCCTCTGGCTGCGACGCGCTCTCCAGGTGGGAGCAACCCGAATTTCACAGAGACGCCTCTGTGACTATAAAGTACCTAATACCTAATACCTGAAAGGAATTATAAATCGAACTGGACTACACTGAACGGAATGGTCCAAGCCAGTTTCACCTTATCGGCCACCCTGTCCACCACCTGCCAGATCTTCTTCACCATGTCGTCGTCGGCGCCCTTGATGAGGCTTTGCAAGGGAGTCTGCGGCAGCTCGGCAGCCAGTGCAGAGGCCATGTCCATGGCCTGCTGGATCTCGCTCAGCTCCAACAGCGTGGGCAGCGGCTTCAGGGACCGCCGCACCTGCTCGATGTTGTTGATGGTGATGCACAGCTGCAACGATGCGCGTTAACACATTATACATGCATATGAACATTAACCCTTTCACCGCCAACGTCGCATTTTAGCACCACAATGATTTAGCACCCATGTCACTGGGAAGGCATCAAACCAGGGTCTGTTATCCAAAGACCCTATTCTCTTAAGTTTGGGAGGTAAGGATAGGCCTTAATTTCAATATGTCACAGAGGAATCCCCAATATTACAGATTTGTTTCTCTACCCAGGTAAGCTTAATGAAGAAACAGATCTAAACTGCCCCTACCATCCATGATTCTATCAAACGTCAGATCTATCAACCCGAACGGAAAGAACTGTAACTTAGACGAAATCCAGGCAAATTGTCAATTTTTAAGTGAATATAGAAACTCATGTGTACTCTGTTTTACGGAAACTTGGTTGACTGAGAAAGTTCGTGATGAGAATGTTGCAATTGATGGTTTTGGTGTGCCGTACAGAGTTGATAGAGACTGTGAGAAAGTGGGAAAGCAAATGGGTGGTGGTGTTTGCTTATATGTGAATGAAAGCTGGTGTGATAGTGCGAATGTAACCGTAAAGAAGCGTGTATGTACACAAGACATTGAACTGCTCTCTGTGTCTCTCAGGCCGCGTTATCTTCCTCGCGAGTTTGGTCGTGTCTTTTTGACAGTTGTGTATGCCCCTGTGTTTGACAAGACCTCTGCTGTACGCGCTGGAAGGGAGATAGCTGCTGTCGTCAGAGAGCTACAGTTGATTTCTGCTGATGCCCCCTGCTTCATCGTTGGTGACTTTAATCACTGTGACTTGCGTAAAACTCTACCCTCTTTTAAACAGTATGTGACATGTTTTACTCGTCAGAAGAAGACTATTGACTTATGTTACGGCAATATTCCCAATGCATATAGATCTCTACCTCTACCACCAGTGGGTGCTTCCGACCACGACACCGTGCAACTTATCCCTGCCTACAGACCCAAAATACAAACTGAACCTGTGGTGAAAAAGAGCGTGAAAGAGTGGACGACCGAGAGTGTGAATGAATTGAGGGGTTGTTTTGAATGTACTGACTGGAGTGTGCTGACTGATTCCTGTGAAACTGTGCATGAAGCTGCTGATGTTGTTACGTCTTACATTAATTTTTGTGAAGATATGATCATTCCATCAAAGATTATAAAGATTTTTCCCAACAACAAACCGTGGATTTCCAAGTCTATTAAATCAGTTTTAAATGAGAAGAAAGTAGCCTTTCAAACAGGAGATAAAAGAGAAAGAAAAGTGGTTCAATCTAAACTTAGAGGGGAGTTAAGGAAGGGGCAGAGGGAGTATAAGGATAAAGTAGAACAGCAGTTTCAGACAGGCAGAATCTTAGATGCATGGGATGGGCTTCGAACTCTAACCGGCCAATCAAAAAAACGAACAGCAAATTGCCAAATGACAAGAGAAGAACAGAAGGATTTTTCTAATGAGCTAAATGACTTTTATTGTCGGTTTGAAAGAAATGATCTAGAGGGAGATCTAAACGGGGTAACATCACAGTTAAGAGAAAAAATTATCAATGCAAATGAAGATCATGAATTTGAGGTTCAAGAAAGAGATGTTCAGTCCATATTTCAGAAACTAAATGTGAGGAAAGCTGTGGGACCAGATAATGTGTGTGGAAGATTGTTGAAAGCATGCTGTTCTCAATTGTGTGGTGTGTTTTGCTCTCTATTTAACTGGTCTTTACGTGATTGTGTTGTACCATGTATCTGGAAAAATTCTACAGTTACTCCTGTCCCTAAGAAAAAGAACCCTGCCACACTGAACGATTACCGCCCTGTTGCCTTAACGTCTATTGCCATGAAATGTTTTGAAAAGATCGTCCTTCATCGCCTTCTTTCTTTTACTAACCTACTCCTTGACCCCTTTCAGTTTGCCTACAAACGGTGTAGAGGAACAGACGATGCCTTACTGACCCTTCTTCACAATGCCTTTCTTCACTTAAATACCCCCAACTCTTTTGTTCGTATTTTATTCATCGATTTCTCCTCTGCCTTCAATACAATACAGCCCCATTTACTGGCCCAGAAACTACTAGACCTGAATGTTAACCCCAAGCTCATTCTCTGGATAACCAATTTCCTACGCAATAGAACTCAGTCTGTCCGCTTTCAATCTGCAATCTCCTCAGAACGTTCGACTTCTACAGGTGCCCCCCAAGGAACAGTTTTGTCCCCAGTTCTTTTTACATTGTACACAAACGACTGTAGAGGCACTGAAGAAACACCTGTCATTAAATACTCAGATGATTCTGCCATCGAAGATTTGTCAAACTCTGATTCTGTGTACTTCAGTGAAGTCAAAAGGTTTTGTTCATGGTGCAAAGATAATTATCTGGATTTAAATGTTGTTAAAACAAAAGAACTGCTTGTAGATTTTCGTAGAAACCCAGTGCCAGTGCCACATTTGGAAATTGATGGTGAAACGGTTGAAAGAATTGATGAGTACAAATACCTAGGCACAGTTTTAGACAAGAAACTTACTTTTGATAAACACATTGAGCATATACATAAGAAGAGTCAGTCCAGGATCTTTTGTTTACAGAGGCTAAGGAATATTGGTGTCTGTTCAGATATTCTTCAAACCTACTACCGATGTTGCATTGAATCTGTTCTTACTGTGTCATTTATCTGTTGGTATGGAAGCTTGAGTGTAAAAAGTAAGCGTGTGTTGAGTGATATGGTGAATGTGTGTAGTAAAGTTGTGGGTGCAAGGCAGAGTGGTATGCAAGAGTTGTATGACAGACAAGTAGTCAAGAAAGCCAGGAAAATTCTTAATGATAACAGTCATGTTCTGGCAAAATACTATGAAGTATTACCATCGGGCCGTCGATACAGAACTCTAAAACTGAAAATAAGAGCACAGAAAACTTTCTTACCAAGATCAATTCATCTGTTGAACTCTTAATGCACTGCATTGAGTGATTGTTTTGCTGAGCAGCCTGTCCATCTCCTTGGGATTGAATTTGTATTCGTATTCGTCCAGTTTGTTAACTACAATATTGCAGTGTTATTAGTTATTAGTTTATATTCTTTAATTGTTGATAAATGTGTTGTGGTTTTTGTTGTTGTTGATAAATGTGTTTATTGTTGCTGTTTTTCTTATGTGCACCTGACTGCAATTTCTCAGTTATGAGATAATAAAGATGATTTGATTTGATTTGATTTGATTTGATTTGATTTGCTGAAAAATGGCTGGCCGTGAAAGGGTTAACGAACACATACACAAAACACACACACACACACACACACACACACACACACACACACACAGAACAGAATCAATGCGTACAGCAGGGGCGGATCAAATGAGTCGTAAGGGGGGGGGGGGGGGGGGTTCTGCCGGGGGTCCAGGGAGCTGCATAGGTTCTGAGTTAAGGGGTAATGCACTTTTGGGGGCCCAGGCGGGCGAAGCCCCCGGAAACGCTTTGCAATTTAGTGATTATTAAGGCAAACATCGAACCATTTTCTTACTTTTCAACTTTGTATAAGGTACATCTTGGGGTAAAGGGGCGGGGGGATCCGTCCCTGTACAGACATGTAGATAACTACAGTGACATAGAGTACTGACGAGTCTTTGCGTTGGTTGGGTCAGTGCGTACCCCCCCCCCCCCCCCCCCCCCTTGAAATCGTAGAGATTGTAAAGAAATCGTAGAGATTGTAAAGAAATCGCAGAGATTGTAAAGAAAATAGCAGAGATTGTAAAGAAATCGTAGAGATAGTAAAGAAAATCGCAGAGATTGTAAAGAAATCGCGTCATGCTTGCGTCATTTATTGCAATGACGTTTATTTCTTCCAGTTTCCATTTTTCAACTGAAAGAGAACAACTTTCATGGAGTTAGAAGGTAAGATTTGAATCTACTCATTTTACGTTAAGGTTTTCTCAACACACTTGGTGTGGGGTGAAAGTTACTATGGTGTATATAGATACAAATGCAACACCCGTATGTACGGTGCTCACTGACCCATACCGGTAAGCAATGACCAATTTGTCATAGTCTTCAGAAATCCGTTTGCAGTGGAAGCAGAAACATTTTAACAGACGCTGGTGATCTAAATCTTTTCCAATATCGAACTGGAGATCCACAAATTGACGTCACATTACGATAATGCCTTAAGGGGTACGCAACCCCCCTCAGTACTCTAATGACATACCTCCTCCGTGACGTCGAACTGTCCCTCGTCGTCATAGTATCCCTTCTCCATCAGCTTGGTGTGCACCAGGTTCGCGTACAGCTTGGCGCACTGACACACCGTCTGACGTCATAGCGACAAATAAATGACGTCATCATAAATGGACACTATAATGCTCTCTCGCTCTCTTTCTCGCTCTCTCTCTCTCTCTCTCTCTCTCTCCCCCCCTCTCTCTCTCTCTCTCTCTCTCTCCGATGGCCTGCACATTAAACATTGTCCAGTGTCCTGTATCCAGTGACTCTCTCTCCATCAGTTTTGTGTGCACATGGTCAGTGTAAAGCTTGGCGCACTGACACACCGTCTGACGTCATAACGACAAATAAATGACGTCATCATAAATGGACACTATAACGCTCTCTCTCTCTCTGTCTCTTTCTCTCTGTCTCTCTCTCTGTGTCTCTCTCTTCTGCCTCTTTCTCTCTGCCTCTCTGTCCGTCTGCCTCTGTCTCTGTCTCTCTCTCTCCATCAGGTCCCATACAGCTCAGCGCACTGACGTAATAACGATAAATAAAAATGAACAACGAGGTCATCATAAATGAACATTAAAACGCCCAATCTCCCGTTTCTCGTTTCAGACAGACATAGCCTACATACATACATACATACAGACACACAGACAGAGAGGAAAAAGAGACACCCCCTACCTCCATCAGCCTGTAGACAAAGGGGTATGCCCCTTCTTTGTCAGGCCAGGACAGCTGTTTCCAGAACTCTGTCATCTGCAACAGGCAAAAGGTTAACAAGCAAAACGTAAGTTTTTTTTAAAACCTTTCAACGCCAGCCATTTTTCAGCCAAAACTTTCCAATAAACTTACTATGGGTAGAGAAAGTATTCCGTCTGCAATATTGGGGATTCCTTTGTGACATGCATAAAATAGGGCCTATCCTTACCTCCCAAAATTAAGAACATAATGGTCATTAGATAACAGACCCTCATTTGATGCCTTTTAGTGACATGGGTGTTCAATCGTTGTGGTGCCAAGAGGCGACAGTGGCGATGAAAGGGTTTAAAAATTGATTTTAAAAAAAAGCTAAATAAGAGTTAATGCTCTATTAAAGACAGAGATGGCTTTGTGATGTAGAGAAATTGCCTTCTTCACAACTATAATGATTGTTTTATTGTATCATGGAGAAACATATAATTATAATCATGCACGCACACGTCCTTTCAAGCACACACACACACACACACGAATGCATACACACACTCACAACACATAACCACACCCCTCCCCCCAAAACCCCTCCTTCCCTCCCTCCCCCCCCACACACACACACGCACACAAAAACATGCAAGCCCAAACATACATGCATACTTATGCAGAAGTACACATTTTGGCAAAATATACACAGAAACATAAACTTGAAGTCAAACACTCATATAAAATGGCACAGTGGTACTCGTTTTACAATGAGAGAGAGAGAGAGAGAGAGAGAGAGAGAGAGAGAGAGAGAGAGAGAGAGAGAGAGAGAGAGAGAGAGAGAGAGAGAGAGAGAGAGAGAGAGAGAGAGAGAGAGAGAGAGAGAGAGAGAGAGAGAGAGAGAGAGAGAGAGAGAGAGAGAGAGAGAGAGAGAGAGAGAGAAGAAAAAGAAGCGGAAAATAATAAGAAAATAACCCTGACCTGTGTAAAACAGCAGCAGACGTCCACAGCAGAAGTACTGTACTTCACCGCAGCATCAGCCTGCGCTACCTGCGAACCAAATGAATAAAATAAGTATTACAAGTGTCATTATTCTATAAACACTATGGGTGCAAAACAAACCAGAGCAATAAACACCATAGTAGTAAGTTTGTTCTTTTTTGTTTGTTTTATAAATGAGTAAAAACAACAACCCCGTAACACTCCTTGGAGATGGGTAAATAAGCTATTGTTGAAACAACAGTAGCAGCAGCAACAACAACATCAACACGCACACAATGTTACCCTCACCGCCTCCTGCCCCTATACAAAGGGACGTCACAAGCCGAAGTCAATACTCCATTTCAATATTTGAGCAGTTATTTCCCTTTAACCGGTGCCCTCAACAACATAGCCAGTTTCGAAGACTGGCTTCCGATAGACATACGGACATTTACATAACGCTTTTTCTCGGTCTTTTCCAATCTAAAATAAAAGCAATTTACAATCACTTAGTCACGCAAATGGATGTCCTGGCGAAGGAGAGTCGAAGTTGTTGCGTCACGACAGAACGCTGAAAGTTTATCTCGCGGGTGTTCATTTTCATTGGCACTGATAAATGACTTAATTAATTAAAACCATTTCATCGCCATTGTTGTTTCTTGGCACCACAATGATTTAATCCTTTCTCCGCCAGCCATATTTCCAGCCATGTCTATTAAATTTACCTGGGTAGAGAACAAAATCCATCTGCAGTAATGGGGATTCTTCTGTCACATATAAAATAAGGTCTATCCTTACTTCCCAAAACTAAGACAATAGGGTATTTGGACAATAAGACCCTAATTTGACGCCTTTTAGTGACATAGGTGCTAAACCACTGTGGTGCTAAAATGCGACTTTGGCGGCGAAAGGGTTAACACCCATGTCACTAAAAGGCATCAAATGAGGGTCTGCTGACCAATTACCTCGTGTTCCTAATTTTGGGAGGTAAGGACAGGCCCTATTTTATGCACGTCACAGAGGAATACCCAATATTGCAGACGAAATCTTTTCTCTACCCGGGTAAGTTTAATGGTAAATTTTGGCTGAGGAATGGGTAGCGTTGAAAGGGTAACTAGCTTAGTGTCCTGTGTGTTTCGACAAGTAGAATAGGTAATCAGCACGCGCAAAGATGGCAGGCACGCGTCGCACACATGGGGTAAATTATCCCTAAACTGTGAAAAGGAGATTCGAATGAAGCACAGTTTTTATGAAGTTAGCATCTTTTAAAATTAATCAGCTACTCTTTATATTGTCAGATCTAGTAACATAGATGAACAAGAAGACCTATCTGTTGTAGCACAAGAAAACGTTCCTTACACAAATTACTTTTGTTAATGTTGCTTTTGTTGTTGACGAAGCCTGGCTAAAAGACTCCAGGGATCACCCCAACAGCCGAAGCGCTTGAACACTATGGTACAAATGCACTAGCTAGGGATGAGAATATTACGTGCGTGACCGTTTTTGATTACCCGGCCACATGGACAGCCACATTCCGTCTTCGGGGGATTTTGGAGACATATAAAATAAGGTCTATCATTACTTCCCAAAACTAAGACAATAGGGTCTTTAGATAATAGACCCCAATTTGATGCCTTTTGGTGACATAGGTGTTAAATCACTGTGGTGCTAAAATGCGACTTTGGCGGTGAAAGGGTTAAACCAGGAGGAAATGCACTCTCCTGCTTAGTATTGCAACATAGAGATACGTCGGCCACACCAGACGTCAGTGGTCCTAAAAATAAAAAATAATAACGTCCTCATAAAGAATCGGGATGTTCCATGGGGTAGATTTCTCTTAGGTTAAAAAAAAGAAAAGAATCAGCCCAAAGTTTTCAGAACAAACAGCTGCCCGTTAGCTATCTGGAGGTCAAAGCTGGACACGACTGCCGCCTGGTGCACTCACACGAAAATTCGATGGCTTAGAGTCAAAACGGACTATCTTTAGATAGTCCATTGACTTAGTATTGATGATATTGAAAAAACTAAGAACTTGTATTAAAAAAGACTGCAAATAATATAAAATGGGGATTAGGCTTTTTATATTTCTGCGGTCTTTTTTTTTAATACAAGTTATTAGTTTTCGCAATAATTTCAATAATACGTCAATGGATTGTCTAAAGAAAGTCTGCTTTGACTCCAAGCCATCTTAAATGTCCTTTTACCTTTTCCAGTTCGACGGCGGTCCGGATGCGACGCTCGGCCCTCTGCTGCGCGATGTGCATCCAGCGACTGACCGTGAAGCGGAACCACTCGTAGTACTTGCTGATGGTCAGATGACACTGCTCCCTGTGAGGAGTGGAAAACAGACTACATATGTACAGTTTTCTTTAGTAATAGTGAACCGGAACCGCTCGTGGTATTTGCTGATGGTCAGATGACACTGCTCCCTGTGAGGAGTGGAAAACAAACTACATATGTACAGTTTTCTTTAGTAATAGTGAACCGGAACCGCTCGTGGTACTTGCTGATGGTCAGATGACACTGCTCCCTGTTGGAATGTAACACGAACAAAACAAACAACATTGTTACTGTCTTCTTTAGTAATAGTGAAGCGGAACCATTCGTAGTACTTGCTGATGGTCAGATGACACTGCTCCCTGTGTGGAGTGGACAACAACACAAAACAAACCAACAAACGCTGTTGTTACTCTCTCCTCAGGGAAATGGGAATTTAAAAAACAACAACTGGGCAAAGCTGTCCTTTAGACATACACCCCACATACACACCAACACATGTACCCCAACACATACACCTCAACACGTGTACCCCAACACATACACACCAATATCTCATCACGTACACCCCAACACATGCACCCCAACACATACACCCCAACACATGCACCCCAACACATACACACCAACACATACACCCCAACACATAAACACCAACACCCCAACACATGCACGGGTGCAGCACCCCAACACCCAAACACATACACACCCACACTACAACCATCCGCTAAGCAACACCTACGAAGGGCTGAGGTGCTTCCCGTAGTTGGAGAACTCCTGCAGGGACAGGTACAGCTCGAAGAGGGCGGTGCCCATGCCCATGGTGCTCAGGCCCAGCTCCGAGGGCTCCCGGTCGCAGTCCTGCTGCTTCATGATGGTGGCGATGTCCTGGTTCAGCTCCTCGCCCAGCTGAACGGCGGTGAAGAGAGTGGAAATCAGAACCACCACCCCCACCCCACCCCCATCAGAACGAGTTGGATTAACATCATCATGGACGTTGCACACCAACCCAACATCAATTACCAAGAACCACCAGTACTGTCAGAAGGCTGCGAGAAAAAGAACCAACAACAAGCAACCCCCTTTCATCCCAATGCAAGAACAAACAACAAAATCAATGCAATAATTATGCATCACAACACTCCTACATAATATCAAAGACACTGAAAAGAAAAGACTAACATCCGGTCCCTTTTCCCTATATGAGTAGTGAGGACAGAAACACTGGTTATGTCCCTTTTAAACGTGACACATTTAGGTTACATCACTTTTTGTTTCAAACCTGAGTTATCTTTTCATGAGTCAGTTATACTTTGGATAGCCGCCATTGTGAATGGCGTAACTACCCCACTAACGATGACTCTATCAGCCCAGCTCGCCGTAACTCTTAAGTAGTCCATCTTACCCTTTTAGAGTCTTTGATAATTATCAACACTGTTTCGCCTCTTGTTGACCTTTGATCAACTGACTGAAATTCGAAATGCTGTGCTGTGAGACTTGCTTCCCTTCCAAGAAAGGGGGAAATAAGTCTCACTTAGCAAACAGCAAAGGGAAACAAATATACCCATGTGTTGGGGCTGGGTGTCCCCATGAGCAGAAGTGACGTCAAAAAGACTCCATAAGCCGGAACAAATTAGATGAATACAAAATGCATGCCAGTCAGCTGTGTCCGACTCTTGCCTGCCAGATGAAGAAGAAGGGGCAGCTGCTATTCCGGCGGGCTGGGCTGGGCTAGAATTTGTTTACAATAGACAGCTTGCAATGGGGAAGGTCCCCAAAGTGCAAAGCTCCCCTCCCACCCCTCGCTTCCACAAAAGACACAACTATCACTGTTGAGGTTACATTCCAATCAACAATCATTCCTAGAAACGCCATTATTTTCAACCAAAAGTGCAAAGCCCCCCTCCCACCCCACGCTTCCACAAAAGACACAACATGATGACTATCACTGTTGAGGTTACATTCCAATCGACAATCATTCCTAGAAACGCCATTATTTTCAACCAGATAGCCAATACACCGAAGTTACTCTGATCAATTACTATTATTGATACACCATGCTGCTTACTGTAATAAGACAGCGAGAAGAAGGGAAGATCTCGAAGTGAGAGTCACTAGCCACACCCCCCACCCTCCCTACTACACTCCCCCCCGCCGCCTCCTCTCCCCAGCTCTTTCCAAATGAAAACCCCCATCATAACGACAACAAGAAACGGGCATAATTATAAACTCAATCTTGTTTTGTTTATTTATGAATTCATTTTTGAACGTACTCATTCATCCATCTATCCCTCTCACGACGATGAATACTTTTGCACGCCAACAAGCTTTGCATAAACAATACGTCGATGTCTTATTCGTCGAAAAGCTTCCCCAGGAATAATAATAATAATAATAATAATAATAATAATAATAACAATAAAAACACGAGCACAAAAACAAACAAAAGCTCATACTAAAAAGAACATAAGACTTGAGTTTTACGTAACACTGTATTGCAGAAGAAATTTTAACGAAGATGAAATAGACAGTAAATGGACATCGTAGAAAATAGCAAGGAAACATTCGATCAGTAGATTTTGATCAATAGCTTCGAAGACATCAATGATAAAAAGAGAAAGAAGAAAAATAAAATAAAAATAGTGTGACGGTGAAAACGAAGGATAAAACGGGGTGAATTTTCAAATATTCAAAAGGTCCATGAAAATCGCATTTAAAAAATAAAACAATGCGATAAAGAAGAAACAAGCACTGGTGATGTTTAGAGTTACTTAAAAAAAATTAGCAATGTGAAAAGTAAGAAAAAGTGCACACAAATCCGAAAACACTTATGAAACGTTTATAATAAATATGATCAAATGTTTCCAGTTCGTTGTGCGCTCTAGCACGCGTAATGCGTTCCAGGTTCGACTTGGCAGTGCTGGGAGGCAATATATATATATACATCATCCTAAATCGAATTTCTGAAGTTTCTTAGTATGAACAGCATATTCACTCAATTCGGCTGTGCATCATGTTTGAGTGGGATACTAGAACACGTTTTGTTTTACGTGTCAAGCGTCTTAGGAAGGTTAAAGTGCAGACTGCCAAACTAGCTCAGAGGGACTATTGTTTTGAACACACAAATAACAAATGAAGATGTGCCCCCCCCCCTATATTTCTCGGCTCTCCCCGCATTTTCACACTTGCCTTTCTTACCAAACATTAAGCTGGTTGTTTCTTTGCTCTTTGTTTGCCTGCTTTTTTCTCCTTTTGCTATATTTGCTGTTGGCTGTTTCATTGTTTGTCTGTGTTGATAAAGGCGCATTCGCCGAAATATCCAGTAGTTTTGTTTTGTCTCTTGTGAATAAAGGAACGTCACTTTACACTTGTCGTGTAGTTGTTTGTTTGTTGCTTGAACACACAGTTATATATATATCATCAGGCTAGCAACGTCATAGTCAGGCTAATAGATAAACAGCAAGACATAGCGATACCCAGGCTAGCAATAATGTCAAGACAATTGATTTGATTCCAACTAAGATTACATTATAGACTAACATATCAGGGCTGGCGATATAGTCAGGCTAATTGATCTAGCAGATTATGCACGCGAGAGAGAGAGAGAGAGAGAGAGAGAGAGAGAGAGAGAGAGAGAGAGAGAGAGAGAGAGAGAGAGAGAGAGAGAGAGAGAGAGAGAGAGAGAGAGAGAGAGAGAGAGAGAGAGAGAGAGAGAGAGAGAGAGAGAGAGAGAGAGAGAGAGAGAGAGAGAGAGAGAGAGAGAGAGAGAGAGAGGAGAGAGAGAGAGAGAGAGAGAGAGAGAGAGAGAGAGAGAGAGAGAGAGAGAGAGAGAGAGACAGACAGACAGACAGACAGACAGAGGGAGAGAGATAGAGAATGACTGGCATCTGTGCAGACAACGTGACCACTACAACAAGCCGTGGCTCTACAATACAACGACAGAGAGGACGGAATACAATGATTTGCTTGTTTGTGACAACTTCGACATTGTCCAACACAACACAGTTTGCAGTGCCCGTCGAGTCAGAGCAGTGTTGCCAAACGGTTGCCGAGCGTTGTGAGTGACAATTAATAGGCTTTGACAATACAACAGCTCTAGAGAAAGCAACAACAGACAGACCGTGGTTCAAACAGTCTGATAGACAACTATAGATATAGACACAAGCATACATATGTTAACACACCACGCACATAGAGAGAGAGAGGTGG
>CM065680.1:69280468-69282968 GCA_017654935.2 Phymorhynchus buccinoides
AAAACAACCCTTACGATAACCATGGTTTAATGTAGGCTTATACAACCACTAAATGTAATCCTACGATTTATAGAAATCGGAGATATTTATTTTTACAATCTTTATTAGGAGGTCTCTGAGCTCAAATACAGTAATTCAGATCTGTGTACCTCCTGCACAAGTCTTGAGTAGTCTGGATAGCTGAAATGAGTAGTTTGGGTGCAAAATGTGTAGTTTTAGTCATTAAACCATTAAATAATATTCACTGAAAATGAGTAGTAATCAAGAATTAAAGAGCATTATTTTCAGTTTTGAAGAGTAGTAGAGGTCCAAATTGAGAAGAATACTTACTACTCGAAAAGAGTAGAGTAAACAGGTCTGGTAATTGAATCAAAGAAGGAATGCATGCATACACTTTGAAAAACAAACCAAGACAAAATCTTAAAAGGAGACCCTGACAGGTGAGGCTATGCCAAAAAAACACGTCGAGATCACCAGAAAGACAGCATTTTCAAGGATCGGAACACTCCCTTTGCTCTGGTTTTATAGAAATCAAACCGTCAAAATGGCGATTCCTCCATGGCGGACTTGCCGGAGAGAGAAGCCATTTTGGACGGGGTGGTTGGAGGACACTCAGAATGGTTGAAGCTTGTTCTTCTTTGCAGTGCAGTGAACAAAATGTTGGAGCTATTTCGTTTGTTGTGAGCGAAACTCCTTTTGGTAAACAATATAAAAAAACAACTATAAACAGGCTTGTATTGTGGACATTTTGTGATTTGGTCTAATAAGGAATCGCAGATTTGACGGTTTGATTTCTAGGAAACCAGAGCAAGGTGAGTGTTGCGATCTCTGTAAAGGGTGTTTTCCTGGTGATCTCGACGTGTTTCGTGCAAAAATTCATCCGCCAGGGTGCCCCTTTAAGAACGCTGTAGACCCAAGGCAAAACCAGAAACAACAAAGCACCGTGTATAAAACTGTTCGTAAAAATCACCGAAACCCCTGTTCGAAAGACAAAAAAAGGCAAGAATTTAAGGTGCATACTGCAAGCATAATTACACACACATGTACACAACGATAAGCACACATAAATACATGCACACGCACTTACACGCGCGCTTTCACACAAGCACAAGCAGAAGACACAGACGCGCGCACACGCACACACACGCGCGCGCACACACACACACACACACACACACACACACATATATATATATATACACACACACACACACACACACACACACACACACACACACACACACACACACAAACACAAATACACACATGCCTGCGCGATTTTGATAAATGATCACCACAAATCAGAACCATGAAAAAAACCCATATAACCTAAGAAAACAACCCACCCACATCTTTTGATATACATGTAATCACTAGTACAAAAATGTGCTTAATAAGTAGAAGAATCTGTTCCGAAAGTGGGACCAAAAGACCGCGAAAAGACAAACGAGAGGAGATGCTAAAAAAGCGGTGCAACACATCTGCTTGAAGCTGGAATAAAACACAACGCGAAAAGACAAAAAGTAGATGAAATCACAAAAGGGAAAAAAATGACAAAAATTACCATAAAGGAATAAAGATCGTAAGAAAACTGGAAGACAGAAATGGGGTTGCGGGTAAAAAAAAACTTAGGGAAAAGGAGCAGAGACGAGGGAATAGGCCGGGAAGGGTGGGGTGGTGGTGGTGGTGGTGGTGGTGGTGGTGGTGGTGGTGGTGAGGATGTCACATGAATGAGGACAAATGAGGAGAATAAGGTGGGGAAAGGGGAGGGCAGAGGGGCGGAGGAGCTTGAAAGTGGGAGTGTAGGGGTGGGGTTTGGGTGTTGAGAGAGAGAGAGAGAGAGGAAAGGCGAAACGGAGAACGTGAAGAAATAAGTTACAAAGAGAGAGAGAGAGAGAGAGAGAGAGAGAGAGAGAGAGAGAGAGAGAGAGAGAGAGAGAGAGAGAGAGAGAGAGAGAGAGAGAGAGAGAGAGAGAGAGAGAGAGAGAGAGAGAGAGAGAGAGAGAGAGAGAGAGAGAGAGAGAGAGAGAGAGAGAGAGAGAGAGAGAGAGAGAGAGAGAGAGAGAGAGAGAGAGAGAGAGAGAGAGAGAGAGAGAGGACACAGACTGGGACGAGGGAGGGAGGGCAAGGCGGATGACAGACGGACAGTACAGGAATGGACATATCTGTGGAGCAAGAATGAGAAGGGAATGAGAGGAGGAGGAAGGGGAAAGGAATGAGAGGAGGAATGAGAAGGGAATGAGAGGAGGAATGGAAGGGGAAAGGGAATGAGAGGAGGAAGGGGAAGGGAATGAGAGGAGGAGGAAGGGGAAAGGAATGAGAGGAGGAATGAGAAGGGAATGAGAGGAGGAGGAAGGGGAAAGGAATGAGAGGAGGAATGAGAAGGGAATGAGAAGGGAATGAGAGGAGGAAGGGGAAAGGAATGAGAGGAGGAAGGGGAAGGGAATGAGAGGAGGAGGAAGGGGAAAGGAATGAGAGGAGGAATGAGAAGGGAATGAGA
>CM065680.1:69292968-69302968 GCA_017654935.2 Phymorhynchus buccinoides
CTCAACCAATCAAACAATTCAATCATAATAATAAAACAAGCATTAAAGGACCCCAAAAAGGGAGACAATTTACCCTCGGAATCAGCTTGAGAAACAAGAACAAACAGCGAATTAGGTTTAACAGGACCGGGTTTATTTGTATTTTTGTATTATTTCTAGTCACCGTGTCTCTGTGAAATTTGGGTTGCCAAAGACCAACAGTAAACAGTAAAGCCTGGAGAGCGTGTCGCCCTAGTACAGCGCCACCCATATTATCTCTTATGATGCTTAGTTCGCCAGATAAAAAAAAATAATGGTCGCTCAGACCGCTGTTATATATGTTACAGTAAATTTACAAAACCAGGAAATCTGCAAATTTCCTAAAATTTTCAGGGAATTGGCAAATTTCCTGTTTCACTCAGGGATTTTGCAAATTTCCTAAACATTTCAGGAAATTTGCAAATGTCCTGAATTTTGCATGCATTTGTTTCTCAATTTTACTGAAGATTGCAAGCCAGTAAATTTGCAAATTTCCTAGACTTCCCAATCAGGAAATTTGCCCCAAAAATTAACATTTTAGGAAATTTGCTAAATCCCTGAGTGAAACAGTTAATGCATGGATTTGCTTCTCAAATTTACTGAAGATTGGAAGATCAGTCAATTTTCCACTCGAAATGTGGCTACTTGGTGCGGGTTTTTCTCCTTGCCAAACTGTCGCACACAGCTAGCTACCCACCACTCTCTCCGTTCCCTGGTGCATTCTGGGCCTAATCTACGGCTCCATCGGATCCCGTGACCCTGGTGAGACCTTAATCCCCAATTTGCACACGACAGGAGATCGTCCTCAGGATTGGGATCTGGAGGATGGGATCAGCCAGTGAGACCTTTCCACGCCAACCGCTAGTTAGTCGCCATCTAAATCCGTACCGAGGTTTGGAACTCTCTCTCTCTCTTCTTCTGCTCTCTCTTCTGTCTTACCCCCCCCCCCCCCACACACCCTCTTTCCCTTCCATGTACCCCCAAGGGGCTTTCGGAAATAAACCTTGAAACCTTCTTTTCTCTCTTTGGCTTTATCGGTCTTCATCTTGTTTGTTAGTCAGCTTCTAAATTCTTGCTCGGTATTTAAATGTTTCTGTCTTAAAGACCCCGCACGCCACGTGTCAAAATCACGGTTTAGTAAGGAATCTTAAGAAATCTTCCTAGCATAAGAGGGGGGGTGACACGTGATGTGTGTGTTGTGTGTGTGTGTGAGCATGCATGTGTGCATACATGTGTGCTTGTGTGTGTTTTTGTTTTGTGGGTTGTGTGTGCACGCATGTGTGTGTGTGTGTCTGTGGTTGTGTGCGTGTCTGTGTGTCTGTCTGCGTGCGTACGTTTTTGTGTGAGGGTGTTTGTGTATGTGTGTTGGTGTATGTGGTCAGTCCATGCGGCTCGGTTGCTGTGGCTTACCGAATGGGGTATGAACGAGTTGGCGTCGATAAATATGTGTGTTTATGTGTGTGCGCGCGCGCGCGTGTGTGTGTGTGTGTGTGTGTGTGTGTGTGTGTGTGTGTGTGTGTGTGTGTTAGAGAGAGAGAGAGAGAGAGAGAGAGAGAGAGAGAGAGAGAGAGAGAGAGAGAGAGAGAGAGAGAGAGAGAGAGAGAGAGAGAGAGAGAGAGAGAGAGAGAGAGAGAGAGAGAGTTGCTTTGTATATGCGCTGTTGCTGGTTGGTGTCACTCTTGAATGCTGTTTTTGTTGTCTGTTGATGAATCATTGATTGTAAAGCGCTTTGGGCTCATCTGAGGTAAAGCGCTATATAAATGTACAATTATTATTATTATTATTATTATTATTATTATTTACCGGGTCTTTAAATGCCTCTCTCTTTGTCTTTGTCCCGCTTATCCTCTCTCTTTGCTCTTGTACTGTCTCCACCCGTCTGTCTGTATGGCCGTCTTTGTCTGTCTGTCTGTCTCTGTCTTCTCGTTTGTTCTCCTTTTTGCTTCTGGTGTCTGTCTCTCCCTCACTCCCCAGGGTTGATCGAGAAAAAAGCGTTGTGTATGCTTAGCATTCATAGCCCTGGTCAAATAGAATTTCGTTCCGTTTCGTTTCTCCCTCCCTCCTTCTCTCTTTGTCTGCCTGCCTCTCTCCCCTCATCTCTTAACTCATTGAAGTCGTTCCACCCATATATGGCCGGAACTAATATAAAGCTGTCAATTTGAAGGGAAGTAAATATATGTGTGCACACCACACTTTGGTCACTTCTAAACTCGCTTCGCTCCCTTAGACCACACTGTTGTCTCTTACTATGCGTTTGTAGTGGGGAAACTAATTGCTGTAGATATTTTTTTCCATATAAAGTCTATGTATAAAAACGTTTGATTTACCACTTCCCTATGTCCAAACTTGAAGTAAAAACCCGTAATCTTCTTTCCTTTCTCCTTTTGTTAATGTCTGTTTTGTTTGTTGTATGGCAAAAAAAAAAATTCAAAATCGTTGCGATGCGAATGAGTTAATCTGATGCATTTCCCAATATAATCTCTTGCGGCCGGCTCCGTCTTAACAGATCAGAAGGGATGTAGGGGATAGGGGGGTGGGGGTGGGGTGTGCAAGGAAGGGAAATCGAGAGAGGCAAGGCGCGTGGGGGCGAGAGACGAAAAGTAGGAGAATTTGTGTCCTGAGTAGGACTGGTGCAAGGTGGTCCTGTTTCTTTGTTAGTCCCCGAGCCGAAGGTTCGGGGAGCTATTGTTTCTGTCTGATCCGTCCGTGCCTCCGGCGTGCCTCCGTCCGTCCGTCCGTCCGTCCGGCTATTCGTCCGTTTTTCTCAAAAACTATTCAGTCTATCACCATCAAATTTGGTATACTAGTTTGCCAAGATGCAAGCTATCCACTGATGTATTTAGTTTTACATTAAGGTCAAGGTCGCGCCAGTTACGGGGTTCAAACCCCGAAACACATAATCGCTAATATCTCGCGAAGTTTTGCATGTATTTTAATGCATTTTTTTCCCCACAACATTTCTTGATGAATGGTCTATAACACAGTTGTCATGAATGTTTCTGTGCGCTCGTGTGCGCATGATCGCGCGCGCTCAAATCACGGGTCCGAACCCTATAAGGCTATATATCAAAAACTATTCGGTTTCGTGCTGTTTTCATGCGTTTTTATGTAGTTACGTGCTGCTTTGATGCGTTTGTATGTATGTGTACAGCCGACACATTCCGATTTCGGAGTAGCTCGGCGATGCTGCGAGGGGACTTTGCAGCCGCTCGGCGTTGCACTTGTTATATTTGTTGTTGCATACCGCCCTTTACTGTTGTGGCTCATGCTCTTGTCGTTTGTAACTTTAAAGCCAAAATACCCGATCCGTCGAATCGGGTCACGCTAATCCGACACATGCGAGGCCGCGCGCGAGACGTGCACTCTCGCACAATAACTCCGGCTGTGCCTTTAAGGAAGGCCAAAATATTGGGGACAATTGTATGCATCTGCTGTGGGTTTGTTTTCGGTGTGATTGTTCTCTATGTATTGCTATGCATAATATTGTTATATTTGGTGGTCATTCGCCAGTTAATGATTTAAGTGAGGAAGACACAAGGAATAAACAGAGGTGCTCAAAGGGCATGGGGAATACTGGACCGAAACGCACAAAGAAAGAAACAGAAAACAGAAAAACAAAAAACAAAAACAAAATAAGACTGGTCATTTTTCAGTTCAGTTGATATTATAAAAAAACACCCCAGAAAAGAAGAGAGAGAGAGAGAGAGAGAGAGAGAGAGAGAGAGAGAGAGAGAGAGAGAGAGAGAGAGAGAGAGAGAGAGAGAGAGAGAGAGAGAGAGAGAGAGACAGAGACAGAGAGAGAGAGAGAGACAGAGACAGAGAGAGAGAGAGAATAGAGAAGAAAAAGGAGAAGGAGAGCGAGACAATGAGAAATAGCCAGTGATTATATTAAGAAACAGTTTACGTAGGAGTTCACATGAAGCGCCCGTTGCGTGTTTACACCACATACTAACACTCGCGTGTGTAAGCAATATCATGAAATATTTGTTTTCACCTTCACAGAAAGTCATTAAAGCTTCTTACTATTTTGGGCGAAATGAAAAGGCAATTAATGACTAAACGAAAGGTCACAACGCATTTATGCCGCATTAGAGAAAACCTCTCCGTCTTCAGTTCTGATGATATTGATGACCTTCAACATCCACTGATCAGTGATCAATGCAGAGATAATCAAAAGGTCAGATCTCAAACTACCAAGGTTTTGTTTTCGCGTAGGTCTATACACTCTTGATAAGGGATAAATTGTGTAATTCTTCCTCTATCTTCACTCTTCCCATCCCTAATCCAAACCGTGAAACTCGCATTTGTACGGCGGAAATGTAAAGAAAAAAGTGTCATTAACAAGAACTGCAAAAACAATATGGACGTACCTAACCTTAACCCTTTCACCGCCAAAGTCGCATTTTAGCACCACAGTGATTTAACACCTATGTCACTAAAAGGCATCAAATTGGGGTCTATTATCGAAATACCCTATTGTCTTCGTTTTGGGAAGTAAGCATAGACCTTATTTTATATGCATCACAGAAGAATCCCCAATACTGCAGATGGATTTTGTTCTCTATCCAGGTTAATTTAATGGAAATGTTTGGTTGAAATATGCTTGGCGGTGAAAGGGTTAAGCACACTCTTGCCCCCTCAATTTCAATTTCAATTTCTATATTCTTGTTGTTGCTTGCTTGTTCGTGCACATGTTGTATGCTATCATTTTCATTATCATGTTCTGTTCCAGTCTCTTATTACTTGTGGCAGCCAATATTGTATAATCTACTTGTGTTTGAGCGCCTTGTATAAGCTTTAACCCTTTCACCGCCAGCCATATTTCAGCAAAGAATGTCAATTTAATTTACCTGGGTAAAGAGCAAAAATCATCTGCGGTATTGGGGATTGTTCTGTGACATATAAAATAAAGTCTACCCTTACTTCCCAAAACTAAGGCAATAGAGTCTTTGGATAATAGACCCCAATTTGATGCCTTTTAGTGACATAGGTGTTAAATCACTGTGGTGCTAAAATGCGACTTTGGCGGTGAAAGGGTTAGGCTTGTTGTGCTTGTTCTTATTTGTTTATGTTGCTGCTTTACTATAGATGTGATACTGAATACAAATTCGTGTAAACCAAGTACATTCATTAAGTACACGCATCAATCAAGCAACACATCATGGTTTTTTTAAGGAAGCGGCAGCAGTGCAGAAGCATCCACAACAGCAACAGCAAGTTTCAAGTTTTCAAGTTTGGTTTATTCCAAAACTACCCCCCTGGGGGCACATGGAAATAAATATAAGTAACAAAAATGCTATAAACAACACATTTAATTAAGAAAAGGAAACAAAACAGAAAGAGCGACAAGACACATACAAACGAACACCAGTAACACTAGTCAGCATAAACACACACACCACATTGGAACGACACACACATACATAACACTGATGCAAAGTGTGAGAAAATGCCTTTTTCGTGGAAAACGCTATTTGTAATGGTTTGGATTCTATTGGAGTGTGAATGGGGGTGGGGGGGGGGGGGGGGGGGGGGGGATTGACGTAAATGTAGTTATCGTGATTTCATTTGGTGTTGTTCCTTATGATAAGTGCGTTTTTTGTTTTTTGTTTTTTGTTGTTTTAATTTTATTTGTGAAGCGCTTAGAGCCCCGCAAGGAGAATAAGCGCTATGAAAATTGCCATTATCATTATTATGATTATATTTTCTACGCTCAATAACAACTAAATATTGCACTTCATAGAGACAACAAGATGTGTGTTACATGCATACGTGCTCTTTATGTACATATATACATAGGTACATACATATACATACATACATACATACACACATACACACATACATACATACATACATACATACATACACATACATACATACACACATATACACATATTACACATATACACATACATACATACATACATACAAAAACAGACAGGCACATAATTATACTCCCTCACACACAGACACTCATACACACACGCAACAGACATACGCCTACACAACCTATGTTTAAAAAACAACCCACCCAACAACAACGAAACAAACAACAAAGAAGCAAGCAAACAAACAAACAAACAAACAAAAAACAAACAAAAGCTAATGCAAACCACCACCAGACAAAACCCCACACGCACACAACACCAAAAACTATACAGAAAGTTAATACGATTTGAAGTTTAGTGGAGAAAGAAAAAACACTGGTGATTCTCTTCCCACACAGAGAGGATGTCGGCTTTTAGCGAAAAACAAAGGGAGCAGTGTTGCAGAACGATCCTCTTATAATCCCTTGATGGGTTCTACCAGTCGGCAGTCTTCCGCCCCAGATTTCTAGTTTGTTTGATTTTTTCTCTCTCTCTGTGTCTTAACCGTCCCTGACTCTTTATTAGTCTTTAACCCCTTGACGGCCAGAGAAAATTAAAAGAAAAATATTATTGGGCAAACCATGCCATAAAACAGACAACTGACAGAGCCAATCTGGCAAAATGGTCTGGGGATATAACTCTCTTGATTGTCACAGTGTTAAGGCAAAAGCCATAACGTTTGGGTTATTTCTCTTCATCTGATGACATCATCAGTGATGTCATCAGGTCAGTACGTAATACGTCGGTGGCAGTGAAGGGGTTAATGGCTTCTGATCCCATCCATATTTTCTCTGTTTGTCTGTGTCTCTCTGCCTGTGTCTGTCTGTCTGTCTGTCTGTCTGTCTGTCTCTCTCTCTCTCTCTCTCTCTCTCTCTCTCTCTCTCTCTCTCTCTCTCTCTCTCTCTCTCTCTCTCTCTCTCTCTCTCTCTAGGCCCAGCCTAAATTCTTATCCTTGTAAAATAAAGTATCTGAAGTCTCTCTCTCTCTCTCTCTCTCTCTCTCTCTCTCTCTCTCTCTCTCTCTCTCTCTCTCTCTCTCTCTCTCTCTCTCTCTCTCTCTCTCTCTCTCTCTCTCTCTCTCTCTCTCTCTCTCTCACACTTCCTATCTTATGTGTATGCAGTATACGCACACTCGCGCATTCGTGAGTTTTCAGTGCTGGCAGTTTAAGGCTCTTTATTGTGTTTGTGTGTACGTCCACTTGATTGAGACTCGATTGTATAATATATAATATGAAAGAGTTGTTATTATAGTGTTGTTCTGGTTTCAGAATAGCTTATTAAAATGTACATGCTGCCCATGATATCAAAGGAAAATGAACATGCACATGCGCGTGCTATCGCACACGTTCAAACACGCACGCACGCACGCGCACGCACAAACACACACACACACACACACACACACACACACACACACACACACACACACACACACACACATACACACACACACACACACACACACACACACACACACACACACACACACACACACACACACACACACACACACACACACACACAGGTAGACACAGACAAATAGACAGAGACAAAGTAACAGACCTGAGCAGCTCTCTCAGTCTGTTGAAGGCGATGTTGATGCTAGTGGGGACAGACAGACTTGACAGAAAAACACAGATAAACAGACAGATAGACAGAGTAACGGACCTGAGCAGCTCTCCCAGTCTGTTGGGAGGCGGTGTTGATGCCAGTAGGGACAGACAGACAAGACAGACGAACAGACAGACAGAAAGACAGACACTAAGACAGAGTAACAGACCTGAGCAGTCCCTCCAGCCTATTGAAGGCGATGTAGATGCTAGTGGGGACAGACAGATTAGATAGAAGAACAGATAGACAGACAGACATACAGACAGACAAAGGTAACAGACCTGCGCAGCCCCTCCAACCGGATGAAGGCGATGTTGATGCTAGTGGGGACAGACAGATTAGACAAGAAAGAACAGACAGACAGACAGACAGGCATACAGACAGACAGACAGACATATACAGACAGACCAACAGACATATACAGACAGACAGACAGACATATACAGACAGGCAGACAGATAAAGGTATACAGACCTGAGCAGACAGACATAGACAGACAGACAGACACAAACAGACAGGCAGACAGATAAATGTAACAGACCTGAGCAGACAGACATACATAGACAGACAGATACAAACAGACAGACAGACAGACATTTACAGACAGATAAATGTAACAGACCTGAGCAGACAGACATATACAGACAAGCAGACATATAAAGGTAACAGACCTGAGCAGACAGACAGACATATACAGACAGACAGACATATACAGACAAGCAGACATATAAAGGTAACAGACCTGAGCAGACAGACAGACATATACAGACAGACAGACAGACAGACATATACAGACAGGCAGACAGATACAGGTAACAGACCTGAGCAGGCCCTCCCGCCTGTTGAAGGCGATGTTGTTGCAGGTGGGGACAGACAGATTAGACAAGAAAAAACAGACAGACAGACATAGACAGACAGACAGATACAGACAGACAGACAGAGACAGACAGAGACAGACAGACAGACAGACATATACAGACAGACAGACAGACAGACATACATACATATACAGAGAGACAGACATATACAGAGAGACAGACATATAGACATATACAGACAGACAGACATATTATATACATACACAGACAGACAGACATAAACATGCATACAGACAGACAGACAGACAAATACAGACAGACATACATACATATACAGACAGACAGACATATACAGACAGACAGAGAAAGGCAGCAGACCTGAGCAGGCCCTCCAGCCTGTTGAAGGCGATGTTGTTGCAGGTGGGGACAGACAGATTAGACAGAAGAACAGACAGACAGACATATACAGACAGACTGAGAAAGGCAACAGACCTGAGCAGGCCCTCCAGCCTGTTGAAGGCGATGTTGTTGCAGGTGGGGACAGACAGATTAGACAGAAGAACAGACAGACAGACATATACAGACAGACTGAGAAAGGCAACAGACCTGAGCAGGCCCTCCAGCCTGTTGAAGGCGATGTTGTTGCAGGTGGGGACAGACAGATTAGACAGAAGAACAGACAGACAGACATATACAGACAGACTGAGAAAGGCAACAGACCTGAGCAGGCCCTCCAGCCTGTTGAAGGCGATGTTGTTGCAGGTGGGGACAGACAGATTAGACAGAAGGACAGACAGACAGACAGACATATACAGACAGACAGACAGACAGAGAAAGGCAGCAGACCTGAGCAGGCCCTCCAGCCTGTTGAAGGCGATGTTGTTGCAGGTGGGGAAGGTGTCTCGGATCTTTCGGATCAGGCTCAGCCCGTAATCGATGAAGTTGTGGAACGAATCGGCCAAGCACTCCTCCTGAAGCACCCACCAAAACAAAAATGAATGAAACCGTCCTTACCATTACCATCGTCGTCGTCGTTGTCGTAACAATAATAACAACAACACTACTACTACTACTACTACTACTACTACTACTACTACTACTACTACTACTACTACTACTACTACTACTACCAACAACAACAACAACAACAACAACAATCATCATCATCATCATCATCATCATCATCATCATCATCATCATCATCATCATCATCATCACCATCATCATCGTCGTGATCGTCGTCAACATCATCATCGTCGTCGTCGTGGTCACCATCTTTGTCATCGTGGTCTCATCATCATCATAGTCGTCGTCGTCGTCGTAAACATCATCACTACCACCACCACCACCACCATATTCATCAGGGAACAGATTAATAACCCCCCAACAAATATCGAAAGAGGACAAGGGTGGTGGGATGGCGCAAGGTCATCAAATAGCAAAAGAGGGCAACACACCAAATGAAATGATAAAGAATGTTCAACAAAAGCAATGTCTTGAGGTTTTAAGACAGCTTGTCGCGCGATTATCTTAAAGCTCAAATGTTCTTTCTTAGAGCATCCCTTTTATCCCTCACAATAATGCTGGTTTTCTTTCTCGTAAGTCTCCCTTGATCTTTGAAATCACGAGTTTTGTTCGTAACATAAGGTGAATGAAGTGCAAAGTAATACCATGTCATGAAAGA
>CM065680.1:69307968-69315468 GCA_017654935.2 Phymorhynchus buccinoides
GAAATGAAGCAAATTTCAGTCACATTTTGCCCATGAGACGAGCGTTAATGTTTAGCATTCGTCTCATGGGCAAATTTGACTGAAATTTGCTTTATTTCATGAGACAATTGGCATGGGCTTCTTACCCGCCCATGGGCTTTTTACCCCGTCTTCCCTACATACTGTATGTTGTCAATGCTTAGCATTCGTCTCATGGACAAATTTGACTGAAATTTGTTTTATTTCATGAGATAATTGGCATGGGCTTCTTACCCGCCCATGGGCTTTTTACCCCGTCTTACACCTATACGGCGCTGAATCTTGATATAAATCAAATCAAAGCGCACACACACGTTAGCATTCATAACGCATTCAAACAAAAATGCAACACAACGCGAACACACACGTATGACAAAAATGGTATACAGCAGAAACAGACCTAAAGGCAAGGGAGAGAAGAGAAAGAGAGCGGAGCTTCAATGACGGGGGAACAGGTGGGTTTTGAGGTTAGATTTGAAAGCAGAGAGGGTCGGTCGCTGACGGAGGGAAAGAGGAAGTTTGTTCCAACAACACCATCATCATCATCAACAACAACAACAACAACAACAACAACAACAACAACCACCACTACCACCACCACCACCACCACCACAACAACAGCAGCAGCAGCAGCAGCAGAAGTAAATTCGTCGACTGCGTCGTTTAAAAGGCATGGCTACAGACTGTCCATTGAACTCAGGTTACTGGAAACAAACGAGACCAATTTAAACAAGCGCGGATTCGCAATCGTTTGTGGCAATCCCAACAGTCTATTTTCACCACTCCAATCATTACATACACTGAGTGGCCTCCCCTGGCTTTTCAATAATTTTAATCTATAAACCAGAATGTTATCTCTGCACTATTTCGTAACTTGTTATATCTTTTGGAAAACATTTAAAACTATTTATCCTACTTATACTCATCGAAAGAAGCACCGCATACTCGTCGTGTCTGTTGCAGTGTTTGTATTACGTATGTTTATTATTTTGTACGCTTTAAAATGAAGATTCATGTGCTCTGTTCAGCATATAATTCTTTCCATACGTTAGGACTGTAGATATGTAGATATGACAACTGAAATGTTACTTTATGCCCAAGTATTTTTTTCTCTTTTACAATATGTGCGACAATTTTGTCAATATGTGCGACAATTTTGGACCGACAGACCGACCGACCGACAGACAGACAGACCGACAAAGTGAGTTATAGGTTTGTGGCTTGAGCCACAAACAAAAACACATGACGGACGAAACTGTCTGACAAAGTGTCTCCAACACAGAGTCAGGTTTACAACAACAAAACAAACAAAACAACAAGCATCAACACAAAAAACTAAAATAAACAGAAAACAATTCCTGGTAGACAATGTTTTTTTCGATAACAAGATTCAGCAGACAGTGGCATTAAAAAACCAGTCTAACGACGTTCAAGACAATAACCTGTGCCTACAGAATTGAAAACTGTCCTGACACTAATTGAGTCTGGGACGAACAGGGCCGTCGGAATTCAAAGAGCGATGGCGAATTTGGCTTTATAAAGAGAGGAAAACAACAGTGTTTATGTATGCGTGCGTGCGTGCGAGCGTGCGTGCGAGCGTGTGTGTGCGAGTGTGTGTGTGTGTGCGCGCGCGCGCGTGTGTGTACGTACGAGCGTGCAAGCATTATCAGGTCTATTCCCAAAAAAATATTTTACAATCAGAGAAAAGCCTGAACGTGTGTGCGCGTGAGTGCGTGCGTACGTACATACGTGTATGCAAATATTCTCAGGCCTATTTGAGAAGAAAAAAAAGGATTTTACAATCAGAGAAAAGTCTGCCCTTTACCTACCTAAATCTGTCGGTATACTCGTGCATGGATTTTGGAAGGATACAAAAGTGATATCTGAATCTGTGGAAGTGATCTGTCTGAATCACGTTTAGTGGAAGGACGTTAAACTGAAGAACGACAACAACATAAACACACACACGCATACACACACACTACATCCACGACACCCACCTCCTCTCTGGACAGGGACTCGGGGTCCCACAGACGGTTGAGGTCCCCCAGGAGGTCGAAGAGCAGGTCGTAGCTCAAGGGGTGCTCCATGTGCTTCTTGCTGTACGCCATCCACCGACTGCAACACCACCAAGCAAGACCCCCTTCACACACGATGAACAACACCCCACTGCTACGTCCCCACTAAGCGTTACATTTCTAGAGAACGTGGCGAGGTCGCCAAATCCTCATAAGGTCCCCATCACACACGATGAAGACCCCACTGTGTCCTCGCTGCGTTTTACATTTTTAGAGAACGGGGCGAGGTCGCGAAGTCCTCCTAAGACCCCTTTCACACACGATGAACAACACCCCACTGTGTCCTCACTAGGTGTTACATTTCTAGAGAACGGGGCGAGGTCGCGAAGTCCTCCTAAAGCCCCATCACACACGATGAAGACCATACTACTGTGTCCTCACTAGGCGTTACATTTCTAGGGAACGGGGCGAGGTCGCGAAGTCCTCCTAAGGACCCCATCACACACTATGAAGACCCTACTACATCCTCACTGCGCGTCACATTTCTAAACGTGGCGAGGTCGCGAAGTCCTGCTAAGGCCCCCAGCACACACGATGAAGACCCTACTACATCCTCACTTCGCGTTACATTTCTAAACGTGTCAAGGTCGCGAAATCCTCCTAAGGCCCCCAGCACACACGATGAAGCCCACACTACTGTGTCCTCACTTCGCGTTACATTTCTAAACGTGTCAAGGTCGCGAAATCCTCCTAAGGCCCCCTTCACACACGATGAAGCCCACACTACTGTGTCCTCACTTCGCGTTACATTTCTAGAGAACGGGGCGAGGTCGCGAAATTCTCCTAAAGGGCCAGCCACACGTCCACTGAAATCGCACGACTGTACGATACGATTCGATCACATGGTCTCCAAGAACAAATGTGATTCGCCCTTCGAGATCACGTGATCGAATCGCATCGTACAGTCGTGGGATTTTAGCTGACGTGTGACTGGCCCTTAAGGCCCCCATCACACACGATGAAGACAACAACAACAACATACAGTATTTATACGGCGCTGAATCTTGATATAAATCAAATCAAAGCGCACACACACGTTAGCATTCAAACACAAACGAATACAAAGCGAACACACACGGATAACATAAATGGAATATAGCAGAAACAGACCTAATGGCAAGAGAGAGAAGAGAAAGAGAGAGGAGCTTTAATGACGGGGGAACAGGTGGGTTTTGAGGTTAGCTTTGAAAGCAGAGAGAGTCGGTCGCTGACGGAGGGAGAGAGGAAGTTTGTTCCAGGAGGTCGGTCCTGAGACAGCAAAAGAGCGCCGACCAACAGTTGAAAGCTTATACCTAGGGATCTGGAGAGAAAGAGGGTCGGAAACTGAACGTAAAGTGCGAGCTGGCGTATAGATGGAAATATTGTCGCAGAGGTAAGATGGAGCAGCTTTATGAATAGATTTATAGCAAAGTGTGTTTAATTTATACTCAATTCTGTCTGCGACAGGAAGCCAGTGCAAAAAACGCAGAAGAGGGCTAACATGATCGAACTTTTTCTTCCTAAGGACAAGACGAGACCACACTACATCCTCACTGCGCGTTACATGTCTGAACGTGGCGAGGTCGCGGAAGTCCCCCTTAATTAAGCGTGACTGCAACCACGACCTCACTACGACCTGAGGAGTGGAGACTCATAGCTGAAAAATGGCACCTCATTTGTTCTCTCTCTTTCTGTCTCTTTATATCTCTGACTGATCTACTGAGTGCTCTCTCTCTGTCTCTGTCTCTCTCTCTCTATCACTCTCTTTCTGTCTCTGTCCGTCTCTCTGTTTGTCTCTTTCTGTCTATCTGTGTCTGTCTGTCTCTCCCTGTCTCTGTGTCTGTCTGTCTGTCTCTCTCTCTCTCTCTCTCTGTTTTTCTGTGTAGCCGCAGCAGTTCCTGTTATAATCCTCCAGGTTACAGTTCTTCCTCCTCTTTCATCTTCGTTCACTTTTCGATTGTCTCCGCTTGCCTTCCAGGCTATTGTACTCTTAATTATTTAGTGTGTGTTGATCTTGGTGTTTTATTAATTGCGAGTCCTCCTCTTTCTCTCGTTTTCGGTTTACGTTTTGTTTGTTGTTGACGTTTTGTACGCTTATGTGTTTGTTTGTTTGTTTGCTTGTTTGTTTGCTTGTTTGGCTGCTTGTTTGTTTGCTTGCTTGCTTGTTTGTTTGCTTGTTTGTTTGTTTGTTTGCTTATTTGTTTGTGTTTGTTTGTTTGTTTGTTTGCTTGTTTGTTTGTTTGTTTGTTTGTTTGTTTGCTTGTTTGTTTGTTTGTTTGTTTGTTTGTTTGTTTGTTTGTTTGTTTGTTTGTTTGCTTGTTTGTTTGTGTGCTTGTTTGTTTGCTTGTTTGTTTGTTTGCTTGTTTGTTTGTTTGCTTGTTTGTTTGTTTGTTTGCTTGTCATTGTTGCAGTGCCATTTATTATATTCCGCTTTGCATCCACCTTCGCTTCGCTGCATTCCGGATCCAGTCATTCCAAAAAACAACAACAACAACAACAACAACAACAGCACAAAACAGTTATTATGGTCTTCGTAACGCACCCCACCACAGAAGACACAGCACGGCTTCTAAGTCACTTCAACCTGCTCTCAGATTTAGAAGAAAATACAACTTATCAGGGCCCATTTATTTTGGCAAACATCTTCTTCTTCTTCTTTGTTCGCTCAGACAGTTTCCTGTCACATGAGCGTAGGTGCGTCATGCTGCCGTTATGCGCCTAACTAGGAAATAGTTAGGCCCAGCATGTCCGACTTCGGCTGATGAAATCTTTGTAAGAGTTTATAGACAAAAGGCAGGAGAATGGACCAGCAAGATAGAATGATAGCAGATGACAGTAAGCAAAGGGAAAAGGCAGAGTCAAAGAGAGTGACAGATTAGAGGAAGTTACAAGCACATAACTTCCAGAAGGTGGGGGAACTATTTGTACGAAAGACCCCCCCCCCCCCCGGTATCCCCACGGGGGGGGGGGGGGGGGGGGGGGGTATTGGCAAACATGATTACTTAAACTTGTGTCAGCTAGATTGTCACATTTAGTCTAATAAAACAGATTGTGGACTTTGCTAAGCTCAACTGTTTCTGTACAAACGTACGAAATGGATTTTACAACCTGTTTTGTTCGGGAAAATTTGAAAACTCCAGAGGGTTATATAACGCGAACGTAGATATAGTCTGTAATTCTGTGTTTGTCTAACCGTCTTTGGGTGTTTGCGTAATTTTTATTTCCCTTTCTTTATGCTATATGTTAAATATTATTATATGTGGTGTTATATGTGTATATTATATTTTTATATTGTAAACGCCTAGGGCATTAACTTGATTATACGTGCTAAATGTTCTAATAATAATAATAATAATAATAATAATAATAATAATAATAATAGGGGAAGACGGGGTAAAAAGCGCATGGGCGGGTAAGAAGCCCACCCCAATTATCTCATGAAATAAAGAAAATTTCAGTCAAATTTTGCCCATGAGACGAATGCTAGACATTAACGCTCGTCTCATGGGCAAAATGAGACTGAAATTTGCTTCATTTCATGAGATAATTGGGTTGGGCTTCTTACCCGCCCATGCGCTTCTTACCCCGTCTTCCCCTAATAATAATAATAATAATATAGGTCTTCTCAGAAAGAATTTGTTTTACGTTTTTTGTTGTTGACACCAAGTGTCCAAAAGAACCCACTGGCGTTGACGACTTAGTTTACTAAGCAATAGAAATGTAAAGGTTTGTTTGCACAAGAGCAAAACGTATCAGAGACTATATAATTTGATTTGCGGATGGTTATCAAAAAGGAAAATGTCACTATAAAATTGTATCGGTCAGAAATAACAGCATTTTTGTGTGTGCATAATCTTTGCTTTTGTCAACAGGATCCGAAAGATACGAGCGCGGGCAATTTAGTTTGGAAACAAATTTGAGCAACGTTCTTTAAGACGTAATAGGGGAAGACGGGGTAAAAAGCGCATGGGCGGGTAAGAAGCCCACCCCAATTATCTCATGAAATAAAGAAAATGTCAGTGAAATTTGCCCATGAGACGAATGCTAGACATTAACGCTCGTCTCATGGGCAAAATGAGACTGAACTTTGCTTCATTTCATGAGATAATTGGGGTGGGCTTCTTACCCGCCCATGCGCTTTTTACCCCGTCTTCCCCTAGGCTATTATATCAAGATTCAAGATTCTTTAATTAGCCAATGCATCAGTGTACAAAGGACATCGTTTGGCTTTGCACAAGACATAATCCAACAGCAACGAAAGCATGCACATGGATGGGCAACCAACATAAGATGGAAAAAAGGGCGTCCGGTAGAAAGCGCGCACTGCTATAAAGCGCGCAGAAAAACCCCGCTACAAAGCGCGCACTTTGATGCCGTAAAGCGCGCACGGTATAAAACGTTTTGAATTGGATGATTTGTCCATGCAAGACTTTGTCAGTAGCACTGCCTGTTTGTGTGTGTGTGTGTGTGTGTGTGTGTGTGTGTGTGTGTGTGTGTGTGTGTGTGTGTGTGTGTGTGTGTGTGTGTGTGTGTGTGTGTGTGTGTGAGAGAGAGAGAGAGAGAGAGAGAGAGAGAGAGAGAGAGAGAGAGAGAGAGAGAGAGAGAGAGAGAGAGAGAGAGAGAGAGAGAGAGAGAGAGAGAGAGAGAGAGAGAGAGAGAGAGAGAGAGAGAGAGAGAGAGAGAGAGAGAGAGAGAGAGAGAGAGAGAGAGAGAGAGAGAGAGAGAGAGAGAGAGACCTTAATGAAGCAAAACAAAATTTTACAAGTGTGAGAGAGATTTGTGATACATTTTAATTACAATGTTATGCTTAGTTAATGTTCAAAATCAAAGTTGTGTGATGCAAAACATTTCTGTGAGAGAGATTGTTTCATTTTAATTTTATTTTATCTTACATAAAATAATATGAGCCATTAATGTTCGAATTCCAAGTTGTGTTGAAAGAGAGAGAGAGAGAGAGAGAGAGAGAGAGAGAGAGAGAGAGAGAGAGAGAGAGAGAGAGAGAGAGAGAGAGAGAGAGAGAGAGAGAGAGAGAGAGAGAGAGAGAGAGAGAGAGAGAGAGAGAGAGAGAGAGAGAAGAGAGAGAGAGAGAGAGAGAGAGAGAGAGAGAGAGAGAGAGAGAGAGAGAGAGAGAGAGAGAGAGAGAGAGAGAGAGAGAGAGAGAGAGAGAGAGAGAGAGAGAGAGAGAGAGAGAGAGAGAGAGAGAGAGAGAGAAGAGAGAGAGAGAGAGAGAGAGAGAGAGAGAGAGAGAGAGAAGAAGAGAAAGAAAGAAAGAGAGAGAGAGAGACAATGATGATTTATTCAGAGACAGAGACAGAGACAGAGAGGACGCGCGCTTTCCAGACATTCGAAGTGCGCGTTTTATGGCATTAACCAACCTGAAATCGCGCGCTAACTGACGCGCTTTATAGCAATTGCAAAGTGCGCG
>CM065680.1:69320468-69337968 GCA_017654935.2 Phymorhynchus buccinoides
CAGCTAGGGATGAGAACATTACGTGTGTGACCGTTTTTTTTTGATTACCCCGCCATGTGGGCAGCCACACTCCGTCTTCGTTTTGATTGAAGCATTTTCTTTTCTTTCCCCGCTCAATTATTTCATACGTTCATTATTACCTTCTCCTTTATTTCCTTTGTTGTTGTTGTTGTTGTTGTTGTTGTTGTGTTTTATCATTCCCTCTTATTTTGTTGTTGCTAAATCTTTAGGGTTTTTTTCTTTTTCGGTCCACGTTTCTTTTTCTCTCTTTTTTTGGTAACATGTTTTCACATTTTCTTGTTTAATAATCGTTTCCTTTTCATCGTTTTTGAATCGGGCTAAAGGACCAGCCACACGTCCACTAAAATCGCACGACTGTACGATACGATTCGATCACGTGGTCTCGAAGCGCGAATCACGTTTAATGTTGTTTTTGCTCTTCGAGACCACGTGATCGGATCGTATCGTACAGTCGTGCGATTTGAGTGGACGTGTGGCTGGCCCTTAGGTGTTTGATTCTGTCGTTTTGTTGCTTCCTTAATGCGATGTCTCTCTCTCTCTCTCTCTCTCTCTCTCTCTCTCTCTCTCTCTCTCTCTCTCTCTCTCTCTCTCTCTCTCTCTCTCTCTCTCTCTCTCTCTCTCTCTCTCTCTCTCTCTCTCTCTCTCTCTCTCTCTCTCTCTCAACTATCCTTCCGCTCTTATCATTGTTTTTATTTTATGTGTTCTCCCCTGCCTTATCTTTCCCTGTAAGCTTTTTCCCCCAAAAAAAACTTCGCTTTTCTTTTAGTCTAGTTTACTGAAAACCTTTGTTTTTCTTTTAAAATCTCAATTCAGAATGTTTTTTTATTTCTTCCTTTTTCAGTTCCAGTTCTTCTCTCCTTCGCAAGGGAGAAAATGACAGATAGAAAAAACAGACAATAACACAGGAACGCTTCAACACTACAAAATCTGTATTGTTAAAAAAATCGGGACTTTCCTGGTATTGCACAGCCTTCGGGCATTGCCTCCGGGTTCGTAACCACCATCTTTGTATCTACTACTAGTGTCCCATATGTGTCTGTTCCAACCCGGAGGACGTTAAACAGAATTTCGTCAGGAACGTGTTCAGTTTGACACGACTGGGGAGGGTCTAAATGAAGAGGGAAAGCCGTTGGTGGACTGTTTAGATATATTGTATTCACAACAAATTAACCCTTTCACCGTCAAAGTCGCACTTTAGCACCACAGTGATTTAACACATATGCCCCTAAACTGCATCAAATTGGGGTTTATTATCCAAAGACCCTATTGTCTTAGTTTTGGGAAGTAAGGATAGGCCTTATTTTAGATATGTCACAGAAGAATCCCCAATACAGCAGATGGATTGTGTTCTCTACCCAGGTAAATGTAATGGACATTTTTGGCTGAAATATGGCTGGCGGTGAAAGGGCTAAAACAGAGTCGAAAATTGAAACCCAAAATAAAAGGTTTAATAAAACAAAACAGAGCGAAACAATTGGAAATAGCATTGCTTTGCTCTGTGTTTTGTTTTATTAAACCTTTTATTTTGGGTTTCAATTTCGACTCTGTTTTAATTTGTTGTGAATTTGATAGAACCCAGCAGTCATCTTCGTTTCTTCATAGATATATTGTAGTTTACGACACATCCCCCAAAGAATGTCCTGGCTGTATCGTCCCTTCCTTTTTTTCTCCATTTCCTTTCTCTGTCTTTCTCTGCTTGATTTGTACTGTTCCTTCCTTCCATTCCTGTTTGTCTTTCTTTTTTGTTCTTTCTCCCTGTATCCTTAGGGAAGACGGGGTAAAAAGCGCATGGGCGGGTAAGAAGCCCACCCCAATTATCTCATGAAATAAAGAAAATGTCAGTCAAATTTGCCCATGAGACGAATGCTAGACATTAACGCTCGTCTCATGGGCAAAATGAGACTGAAATTTTGCTTCATTTCATGAGATAATTGGGGTGGGCTTCTTACCCGCCCATGCGCTTTTTACCCCGTCTTCCCCTATTTTTTTGTTATTTTTAAATTTTATCTTTCGTTCTTTTTTTCTTTCTTCTAGTCCGTTTTATTTACTTTATGCTATTTCCAAGATTTAAAACAAATGAAGAAATAAAGAAAGAATCGGAATGATGGTATACAGCTTAAAACGTGTGTGTGTGTGTGTGTGTGTGTGTGTGTGTGTGTGTGTGTGTGTGTGTGTGTGTGTGTGTGTGTGTGTGTGTGTGTGTGTGTGTTGCGTGTGTTTGTGTGTGTGTGTGTGTGTGTGTGTGTGTGTGTGTGTGTGTGTGTGTGTGTGTGTGTGTGTGTGTGTGTGTGTGTGTGTGTGTGTGTGTGTGTGTGTGTGTGTGTGTGTGTGTGTGTGTGTGTGTGTGTGTGTGTGTGTGTGTGTGTGTGTGTGTGTGTGTGTGTGTGTCTGTGTGTGTGTGTGTGTGTGTGTGTGTGTGTGTGTGTGTGTGTGTGTGTGTGTGTGTGTGTGTGTGTGTGTCTGTGTGTGTGTGTGTGTGTGTGTGTGTGTGTGTGTGTGTGTGTGTGTGTGTGTGTGTGTGTGTGTGTGTGTGTGTGTACCTGTGTGTCTGTGTGTGTGTGTGTCTGTCTGTCTGTGTGTGTGTGTGCGCCTGTGTGGGAACAGTGCAGAAGGCATTGCCGCAACAAGTGTTGGGGTTTCAAGGTAATACGTCAAGGACAAAGTCATGACAGCGATAATTTATGCTCGGACGCCTTCCTCTCTGGGTGACACACATCCACACAAAACGTGAAGCGATTCTGTCAAGCGGTTCAGGAGATATCCTTGGGACAGATACAAATAGGACAGACAGAAAAAAACCAAACCGCGACAAACCTAGACTCCTTTGCCCGATCTATATCGGGGCAAAGGACAAAAAAAAACCCGGCACACCTTACCTGACGTTAATACCTAGCGTAATTAGCATAGTAGGGTCGCCAGAGGACAGTCCAATTAACGAAACAAAGGTCTTCAATAACCTCTCGCTTTCAGCCACTCATCTTTGCCAAACTGTCAAGATAATGAGAGAGAGAGAGACATAGGAGAGGGAGAGGATGAGAGAGAGAGAGAGAGAGAGAGAGAGAGAGAGAGAGAGAGAGAGAGAGAGAGTGTGTGTGCGAGTGTGTGTGTGTGTGTGTGTGTGTGTGTGTGTGTGTGTGTGAGAGAGAGAGAGAGAGAGAGAGAGAGAGAGAGAGAGAGAGAGAGAGTGTGTGAGTGTGTGTGAGTGTGTGTGTGTGTGTGTGTGAGAGAGAGAGAGAGAGAGAGAGAGAGAGAGAGAGAGAGAGAGAGAGAGAGAGAGAGACAGAGAGACAGAGAGAGACAGAGACAGAGAGACAGAGACAGAGATACAGAGAGAGACAGACAGAGATACACACAGATAGAGACAGATAGAGGCAGAGAGACACACAGGGAGATGATTGGGGGGGGGGGGGGGAAAAGATGCCACAAATGATTGGAAAGAACAAAGAGAAAAGGAGCTGATGTTTCCTGTAGGGACGAAGCCACCTTATTGTCTGTCATGTTGCCCCAACTCCAACGTTTAGGCTTGTTGCCCAGCGGCGGTGCGCAGAGTAAAACACAAAAATCCCATTTCACTGAAATTTGGCTCCCAAAAGCAACGTTGCGGACTTAGGGGGTCATTAGAAAAAAGAGAGGAGTTTATTAAACTGTCAGGAGAAGAAGGACTAATTAAGCTGACAGGTTGTGGGTCTGTCGTTCCCAGTTTTATTCATCTTCTCCTTCTGTGCGTCTCCGAATCAATCAGTCTGTCAGTCGGTGTCTCTATCGCTAGGTCTCTCTGTGTATATGTCTTTGGTATGATCTGTCTGTCTGTCTCCCCCTCTCTCTGACTCTCTCTGAAACACACACACACACATTCTCTCTCTCTCTCTGTGTCTCTCTCTCTCTGACTCTCTCTGAAGCACACACACACACACACACACACACACACACACACACAACACACACACACACACACACACACACACAACACACACACACACACACACGCAACACACACACACACGCACACACGCACACGCACACGCACGCACGCACACACACACACACACACACACACACACACACACACACACACACACACACACATTCTTTCTCTCTGTCTCTGTCTGTCTGTCTGTATCTACTCTCTCTCTCTCTCTCTCTCTCTCTCTCTCTCTCTCTCTCTCTCTCTCTCTCTCTCTCTCTCTCTCTCTCTCTCTCTCTCTCTCTCTCTCTCTCTCTCTCTCTCTCTCTCTCTCTCTCTCTCTCTCTCTCTCAAATTCTAAAATCCTTTAAAAAACTCAAATGTTGTGATTTTAATATATTCTTGAAAATATTTGACACTCAAAATGAACCGTTAATTACATACTCTTCTGAAATCTTCTGAAACGTGTTTTTTTGCCACGAGACGTTTCGTCTTTTATGTTATTAATATTGATTTTACATTATTGCTAGCATGCATTGGTAAACATATTCGATGTATGAAGCTTGGGAAAGAAAGCGGGATATTTAAGATAGTAGTGCTATCATTGTAGAACCTATTGTAATCAAATGCTACCGCAGTTCGCGCAAAAAAAATAAGCAAAAATAATTTATCAGCCAACTCTAAAGTTTATTTCTAGAAGAACATTGGGTAAAGGTCAAGATGTGCCACCCCCCCTACCTATCTGGGTTAATTGTATTTTTCCGTTATTGCCTTTATTACCATACATAAAGCTGTATTTTAGGAACATTTTTAGCTAATAACCTTTTTGGAATACTAACCCTAACCCTAGCCCTAACCCTAACCCTACCCCCCACCGTATAAGACGGAAAAACGCAACGAACCACAACTGTGACAAATCGCGGTGTACTGCAGTACATAGTGGGGGGTGAGCAATTTGATAAAGCTTTTGAACATATCTCTCTCTTTCATTCTCTATCTCTTTCTAATGTCTGTAATAACATTTTGAATGTAATTTTAAGCATGCGAGCGCACAACACACACCCACACCCACACACACACACACCCACACACACCCACACACCCACACCCACACACACTCTCTCTCTCTCTCTCTCTCTCTCTCTCTCTCTCTCTCTCTCTCTCTCTCTTCCCTTTGTTTGTCCTATCTCAAACATTGCTATGTAAATTTTAGACCCGCACATAATATAGTTTTCCATACTCTGACAGCCATCTCTTCTATTTTGTCTGGTTTATTTCAGATTAAAAGATTCCATCAAGCGGCGACTAATTGCCGCATGAAAAACGACTTCGTGCAGCAATTTAGCGAGGAGAAAGAGAAAGTAAATACAGATTATTCATCAGAGGAAGATTTAATGCTAAACTGGATAGGGTGGGGATGGGAATTAGAATCGTCTGCCTCGCTTAATTACAAATGTCTTCGATCTTGTTGCACTGAGGCGAGATCAGGAGGAATTAAGAGAGGATTTGGAAGAGAAATGCGAGAAGAACAAATGAAGACGTTAGGGAGAACAGCTTGGTAAATAACCTCGGTTCAATCAGCGATCATGCTGGTATTGAACTGTCCGCCATTTCTCTGGAACTCTCGATTTTATTTAATAAATTCTTTCTGTATAGTGTTTGTTTTCTTGACACCCGCTTTCGCATTATCATTAGGGGAAGACGGGGTAAAAAGCGCATGGGCGGGTAAGAAGCCCACCCCAATTATCTCATGAAATAAAGAAAATTTCAGTCTCATTTTGCCCATGAGACGAGCGTTAATGTCTAGCATTCGTCTCATGGGCAAATTTGACTGAAATTTTCTTTATTTCATGAGATAATTGGGGTGGGCTTCTTACCCGCCCATGCGCTTTTTACCCCGTCTTCCCCTACTCTTGCAATTTTGCTCGTGAACGGGTGAAAATATTAAAAATGGACCCTGACGGATGAATTTGTGCAAGAAACACCACGAGGTCACCAGAAAGACAGCCTTTTCAAGGATTCGAACACTCACTTTGCTCTGGTTTCCTAGAAATCAAACCGTGAAAACGGCGATTCCTCCTTGGCGGAGTTGCCGGAGAGACAAGCCATTTTGGACAGGGTAGGTGGAGCTCACTGAGAGTGGCTGAAGCTTTTTCGTCTTTGTAATGCAGTTAATTGTTTTTAGCTATTTCCTTTGTTGTGAGCGAAACTCCTTTGGTAAACTGCATAAAAACTGTATAGAAAAAGCCTGTTAGGGCTCCCCATTCTGTGCGTCTGTGCGTCAAATGTGCGTGACAGACGCATTAAAACTTCGTACTGGGGGTGAAACGACGCGCTATAATTACTACTCGAGGGTTTGAGACGCACTATAAATCTGGGGAGCGCTTGTACTGCGGTTACAAGTTCAATGACCTTTGACACATCCCGCGAAAGACAGAGAGAGAGAGAGAGAGAGAGAGAGAGAGAGAGAGAGAGAGAGAGAGAGAGAGAGAGAATTAAAGTGTGTGTGTGTGTGTGTGTGTGTGTGTGTGTGTGTGTGTGTGTGTGTGCTATTGAATGTTCAACATAAATTGTCATGCCTTGCTTGAAATTTTATAATTTTGTTGTTTCATCCTCAATGCCTCAAAAGAGGGCAAAGGATTAAAGTTCTTGATTCTTGAATGATGTGTGTGAGTGTGGCTGTGTGTGACTGTGTTGGTAACATTTGTGTGTCGGAAATGCCAGGCATGTAATGCTTCATACTGCCTCAGTGCCTGTGCATACAATACTTTACAATTTTTTGACAGTACCCACATGTCTTTATGCTTATTTTATTTTGATTTTTCACCCTCTATAAGTTCACCCTGGGGGTGAAGAGACCCTCTATAGCTGCTTCCTGGGGGTGAAAATACCCTCTATGGTCAAGCAAAATGGGGAGCCCTGCCTGTATTGTGGATATTTCGTGCAAACGATTAGGCGGCCATTAGAAAAGAGAATGCACATTTTCCTTCTCTTTCACTGAAAGAATCTGACTTCCAGCACCTCCGCCAAGGAGGAATCGCCGATTTGACGGTTTGATGTCTAGGAAACCAGAGCAAAGTGAGTGTTGCGATCTCTGTAAAGGGTGTTTTCCTCGTGATCTGGACGTGTTTCTAGCAAAAACTCATCCGTCAGAGTGCCCCTTTCAAGATGACGATAGACACGTATTAGAAGCAGTCAATATGAAGCCAAGATGAACAATAAGGTTTGGCATGACAGAGACATAGAAAACATCACTGGAGATGAGTTTTAGTTAAAAACAAAAACAAAGCACCCCAAACAGATTTGACTCGCACAAACGGAGACATATTTCACGCCTCCTTTTCTACCACCATGACAACAACACAGTGAACCAAATCTATCAAACAAAATAAAAACTGTAAACAAAAATGCATATCGATTTACTGATATATAAGGACAAAAGCGCCGTAGCTTAATCTAGACTAGATTAATTGATTACATTTCCACTTGATTAAGATCGGACGTCACAAGTGGACGTTATATGAATATTTATGTTACGCTTTTTTTTTCCAGCGCGTGCATATGAGAGAGAGAGAGAGAGAGAGAGAGAGAGAGAGAGAGAGAGAGAGAGAGAGAGAGAGAGAGAGAGAGAGAGAGAGAGAGGGAGAGAGAGAGAGAGAGAGAGAGAGAGGGAGAGAGAGAGAGAGAGAGAGAGAGGGAGGGAGAGAGAGAGAGAGAGAGAGAGATAGATAGAGAGAGAGAGAGAGAGAGAGAGAGAGAGAGAGAGAGAGAGAGAGAGAGAGAGAGAGAGAGAGAGAGAGAGGCAGATTGACAGGCAGAAAGTCAGTAAAAAAAAAACAACAACAAAAAACCGGAGAGACAGAGAGATAGGCAAATGGCATTGAGAGAGAGAGAGAGAGAGAGAGAGGAGAGAGAGAGAGAGAGAGAGAGAGAGAGAGAGAGAGAGAGAGAGAGAGAGAGAGAGAGAGAGAGAGAGAGAGAGAGAGAGAGAGAGAGAGAGAGAGAGAGAGAGAGAGAGAGAGAGAGAGAGAGAGAGAGAGAGAGAGAGAGAGAGAGAGAGAGAGAGAGAGAGACTAGACACTGGAAAACTTTATTTGACAAGGATAAAGAGTTTAGGCGATGCCTATTCTTACAATCTGTCCTTGGAGAGAGAGAGAGAGAGAGAGAGAGAGAGAGAGAGAGAGAGAGAGAGAGAGAGAGAGAGAGAGAGAGAGAGAGAGAGAGAGAGAGAGAGAGAGAGAGACAGAGAGAGACAGAGAGAGACAGAGAGAGAACATAGAAACACTGAATTGCTTTAATGTACATTGGCCACGAACCACAAAACAAATCATAAGGGAAGGGCACAAATCAAACATGCACGTAAGAATGAACAGCAAGAAAATACTTAAGTCATTTACGGAAATGACTGAGACGAGACTTAAATGCCAGTCATTTACCGTAAATAACTTATTACTTCACAAGGACACGCCTCTCCGAAAAGTGACTTTCAAAAGTCATTTTCATAAAATGTCAATGTTTTTTTTGGGTGTCATTTCAGTAAATGACCGACTTCCGTATTTGAGTGTAACATGTAATAATGATAACTATACTCACCACACGGCTTGCTGGACCTCGGTGATGTCGCCCTGAATGGCGTGCTGGTGGAGGATGGTGCGAGCCACCTGAGGCAGGTCCCCGGTCCACTTGTACGACATGTCCTGAGAGCACACACAGAGAGAGCAAGGCATTGCCTAGCGACACAACTCCTAATTCATTTGACTTGACTACCATATCCTGAGAGCACACACAGAGAGAGCAAGGCATTGCCTAGCGACACAACTCCTAATTCATTTGACTTGACTACCATATCCTGAGAGCACACACAGAGAGAGCAAGGCACTGCCTAGTGACACAACTCCTAATTCATTTGACTACCATGTCCTGAGAGCACACACACACAGAGCAAGGCATTGCCTAGCGACACAACTCCTAATTAATTTGACTACCATGTCCTGATCGACACAGAGAGAGCAACGCATTTGCTAGCGATACAACTCCTAATTCATTTTACTACCATGTAATTCAAGAACGTGCGATGTCTGGTGAATCCTCAATGTGTACTAAATCGTGATGCATAACTGTTAATCGTACTGCTGCTGCTGCTACGTCGACATGATTTCCATTTCTTACTTGTACTTTGACTATCATTTGCTACGTCCACTTAAACTACTGTTTTCCTGTCTAAACTGCTTCCTCCACTATTCCTACTACAAACCGTTATTCCTTCTTGATGATATGCTTTTTGTTGTCCAGCTTTCGTTAGAGTCCTCGTCCTTCTTCTTCTTCTTCTTCTTCTTCCTCTTCTTCTTCTCTAAAGCCTTTTCCTCCCTCCTCCTCCTCGTCATCGCCCCCATTCTCCAGTTGTTGGATGGATTCCTTCTTGATGCAATGCTTTTCCTTCTCCACCTTTCTTCATAGTCCTTCTTCTTCTTCTTCTTCTTCTTCTCATTCTTCTTCTCTAAAGCCTTCTCCTCCTCCTCCTCGTCATCGCCCCCGTTCTCCAGTTGTTGGATGGATTCCTTCTTGATGTAATGCTTTCCCTTCTCCAGCTTTCTTCATAGTCCTTCTTCTTCTTCTTCTTCTTCTTCTTCTCTTCTCCTTCTTCTTCTCTAAAGCCTTCTCCTCCTCCTCGTCATCGCCCCCATTCTCCAGTTGTTGGATGGATTCCTTCTTGATGTAATGCTTTTTCCTTCTCCAGCTTTCTTCATAGTCCTTCTTCTTCTTCTTCTTCTCCTTCTTCTTCTCTAAAGCCTTCTCCTCCTCCTCGTCATCGCCCCCGTTCTCCAGTTGTTGGATGGATTCCTTCTTGATGTAATGCTTTCCATTCTCCAGCTTTCTTCATAGTCCTTCTTCTTCTTCTTCTTCTTCTTCTTCTTCTTCTTCTTCTTCTTCTCTTCTTCTTCTTCTTCTTCTTCTCCTTCTTCTCTAAAGCGTTCCTCCTCCTCCTCCTCGTCATCGCCCCCGTTCTCCAGTTGTTGGATGGATTCCTTCTTGATGTAATGCTTTCCCTTCTCCACCTTTCTTCATAGTCCTTCTTCTTCTTCTTCTTCTCCTTCTTCTTCTTCTTCTTCTTTAAAGCCTTCTCCTCCTCCTCCTCCTCGTCATCGCCCCCATTCTCCAGTTGTTGGATGGATTCCTTCTTGATGTAATGCTTTCCCTTCTCCAGCTTTCTTCATAGTCCTTCTTCTTCTTCTTCTTCTTCTTCTTCTTCTTCTTCTTCTTCTTTCTTCTTCTCCTCATTCTTCTTCTCTAAAGCCTTCTCCTCCTCCTCCTCGTCATCGCCCCCGTTCTTCAGTTGTTGGATGGATTCCTTCTTGATGTAATGCTTTCCCTTCTCCAGCTTTCTTCATAGTCCTTCTTCTTCTTCTTCTCCTTCTTCTTCTTCTTCTTCTTCTTCTCCTTCTTCTTCTCTAAAGCCTTCTCCTCCTCCTCCTCGTCATCGCCCCCATTCTCCAGTTGTTGGCTGAAAGTTGCTTCTGATACTCTTCTACGTCTCCTTTTGCTTTTATTTCCCCTGCTATTCACTACCCCATCCCCTCCACTACCATTAACAACGACCATATTTCATTGACTATCAAAGTGTTTGTTTTGATATATTCAATCTTATACCCCTGTTGCATCTTTTTAATATGACTAATAATATAGCAAGAGAACATTACAGAATCTGAACTTGTGTAAAATTTGAGGGGTGCGCCTTATGAAAAGGTGAGCCTTTTAGTCCCAAAATAGGTACTCACTCTAAAAGTATTGCTCCTCATAACATGACACATAATAAAGCAAGAAAACACTATAAAGCAATCCGAATATGTGTAGATTTTAGGGGTGCGCCTTAATATGTGGTAAGATTTAACGTGGTGACAGCCCTGGCATTGCCTTAGTTGTTGACATGGCTATGCTTTTAATCTTAATCTTAATCTTAGGGGTGCGCCTTATAACATAAATGCGCCTTATAACATAAATGCGCCTTACAACATAGATGCGCCTTATGACATAAATGCGCCTTATAACATGGATGCGCCTTATAACATAGTTGCGCCTTATAACATAGATGCGCCTTATAACATAAATGCGCCTTATAACATAGTTGCGCCTTATAACATAGATGCACCTTATAACATAGATGCGCCTTATAACATAGATGCGTCATATAACATAGATGCGCCTTATAACACAGATGCGCCTTGTAACATGGATGCGCCTTATAACATGGGCGCGCTTTATAACATAGTTGCGTCTTATAAGATAGATGCGTCTTATAGCATAGATGCGCCTTATAACATGAATGCGCTTATAACATAGGTGCGCCTTACAACACAGATGCGCCTTATAACACAGATGCGCCTTATAACATAGATGCGCCTTATAACACAGATGCGCCTTACAACACAGATGCGCCTTATAACATAGATGCGCCTTATATAACACGGGGGTTGTTTTTCTCACGCTAAACTTCCGCAGCTCGTGCTCCACGAAGATGCACATGAGGTCCTCGTGCTGGCGCACGTCGGTCCAGTTGTCGTCCTCGGGGATGCCGCGGTCCTCGCGGGTGGCCAGGCTCAGCTTGAGGTGGATCTCGCCCTGGATGTTGCTGCGGGACGTGCGGCCCTCCAGGGGGTACCACTTGTCCGTGCCCGTGGAGGGGATGTTCTGTGCACGGTGCAAAACACACGCACACGTACATACACGACGAGAAGAGAAGTAGGGACTGACTTGGACTGACTGAATCTAATGTAGATCAAGTCAAGATTGAACTCTACAAGGTTGTGCTGACAAACTGAAAGGAGGAATAATGTCAACGGAAATGAATGAAGCAAACAAACTAAAATGAATAGAGAAAACTATAACACCAAAATGAAGCAAAAACAACAAACAAACAAACGAAAAAAACCCACCCTGATCAGGGAAAGCGATTGTGTTTATTGTGATCAGACTTAGTGATAACCATCGCCGAATAGGAGCTAATGTCTTACTGGATTTCAGTTTTGTTGGTTTGTTTGTCTGTTTGGAAATAGGGTGCTCATAAAGTTTATAAAAAAACCACACCAAAAAACAACAACCAAACAATAAAACAAACAAAAAACAACCAAAACCAAAACAAAACAAAACGGCTTTTAGCGACATTTTATGGAGGGCAAGAACACTAACCGACCTTCACCATTCGAAGAATGTCTTTCTTTAACTTGGAAGGTGGGTGGTTCCGTTGCAATTCAGACACACATATATATTCAAGTATCTCTTTTTCTGCCATCTACTATGATATCATGTACAGTGCAAACGCACAAGGAAAAAACCAGACATACAAAAAACCCCACAGAGAACATAATAATTGTGTTTATATACACGGCAACACGCACACGCACACGCACACGCACACGCACACACACACACACACACACACACACACACACACGCACGCATGTGCTCGAGAGGTATATGTAAGAAGGTATCATTACAAAAGGAACAAAAAAAGGTTGACAGTAGTACTTTCTGGCAAATACATCTTGAAACGTTCACAAGATAACTTCACCGACAGTGCTTTTATGACGAAATACAAACCGAACGAAACGAAGGCAAAACATAACGAAAAAACATACATAAGACACACATACTAGTTAACCACTTCCATTCAAAGCAAAGACGAAAGTAAAAGACAAAAAGGTCTACAGACAAGACGGCTAAAGAAAGTGCCTCTGCTATGAACCCCAAATCAATAATTCCATAAACTGAAGAAACGATGAGACTCCATTTCGATTTTCCGAGCTCTACAGCCTTTTCCCCCCCCATTACTTACTGTGTTTTTGTTTTGTTGCGATTTCCAAAGTATATTAGCGCACGATCTAGTCTACACCATCCGAAAAAAAGAAGTAACAAAAAGCTATTACCAGCAGATGTCAGAATTCCACGATGCATTCGCGGTAAAAAACAAAAACAACAAAAGAAACCTCCTTCAACCGCAGCAATCAGTTGCCATCGATAGCAGTATTGTCGTGCTAGACACAAGCTGGATGATGGGGTTGGCAGAATCCTTGCTATCCCTTGCAGAGGGATGCAGAAAGAGAGAAGAGAGAGAGAGAGAGAGAGAGAGGGGGGAGGGAGGGAGGTAGGCAGATAGAGAGATAGAGGGGGGGAGAGAGAGAGAGAGAGAGACGAAAGAGAGCTGAGAGAGAGGGAGGAGGGAGAGATAGAGAGGGGGAGGGAGGGAGATATAGATGTAGAGAGAGAGAGAGAGGAGGGAGGGAGAGTGAGAGAGAGAAACAGGAGGAGGGAGGGAGAGATAGAGGTAGAGAGAGAGAGAGAGAGAGAGAGAGAGAGAACGAACAAAAAAGGACTTGCAAAAGAGGAAAAAGACCAGCATTTGGTACAAGCTTGTAAGGAATAGATGATGGCAATTGAGAAGAACAAAAGTAAAGCTGGTATGAAAACGACTGTCCAACATCAAGGCATTCGTTTCTACGTGACCCAAAATACCACATACCCATAGGGGAAGACGGGGTAAAAAGCGCATGGGCGGGTAAGAAGCCCACCCCAATTATCTCATGAAATAAAGAAAATTTCAGTCAAATTTGCCCATGAGACGAATGCTAGACATTAACGCTCGTCTCATGGGCAAAATGAGACTGAAATTTGCTTCATTTCAAGAGATAATTGGGGTGGGCTTCTTACCCGCCCATGCGCTTTTTACCCCGTCTTCCCCTATATTAAATGAATAAAATATGTTTTGTTCTTTAAAAGTGAAAGGAAATCTCTTTTGCGTATTTCTCTTTCCCCGAGACAAGAATAATTTCCTTCCTTCCTTATTTTTTTTCCATCCCTTTGTTTTCTTCTCTTCTGAATCTTCTTACTTTTAGTACCCACCCCCCATTCTCTTATAGTCTATGCTCAAACCCATTTCCTTCATATTATATATATATATATCTCCCTCTCCCCCCCCCCCCGTCTCTCTGTGCCTGTGTATCTGTCTGTCTCACTGTCTCTCACTCTCACTCGCTTCATAATATGTGCATTTGTCTTAAGTTGTTAACTAATCAGTAATGCATGTAACAACAGCAGAAAACAAACCTTCACCGGGCAATAGCTACATGCTAGAACAGCAAACAGGCGTTTTTCTTGTTCTTTTATTTAAAGGTCTTCATTGCAGTGCAGAAAGAAATTCAGGTGGTCAGAAACTATTTCCTTGTGAATTAAAAATATATAAAACAACAACAACAACAACAACATACAGTATTTGCACGGCGCTGAATCTTGATATAAATCAAATCAAAGCGCATACGCACGTTAGCATTCATAACGCATTCAAACAAAAACGCGATACAAAGCGAACACACACGGGTGACATGAATGGAACACAGCAGAAACAGACCTAAAGGCAAGAGAGAGAAGAGAAAGAGAGCGGAGCTTTAATGACGGGGGAACAGGTGGGGTTTGAGGTTAGCTTTGAAAGCAGAGAGGGTCGGTCGCTGACAGAGACAAAGAGGAAGTTTGTTTCCAGGAGGTCGGTCCGGCCTGAGACAGCAAAAGGGCGCCGGCCAACAGTTGAAAGCAAGCCAATAAGCAACGAAGGCATAGTCTTTCCAATCTTTCAAAACCGCTCTTAAAACTCACCTCATCCGGCAATACCTCTGATTTCTTCCTTGTCCTGTTTCCTGCCTTAAAATTACGTTCCCCACATTGTGTGTGGGTGGGTGTGCGCGCGTGTGTGTGTGTGTGGGTGTGGGTGTGGGTGCGGACGTGTGCGTGCGTACGCGTGCGTGTGTGTTTTGGCTGTGTGCATGTTTGTGATAGTTAATATTGTAGTAGCATATTTATGATCTATGTATTTATTCAAATAATTGTGAAGCGCCGTGAGCTCAAGAGAGAAAGGGCGCTCTATAAATGTTAGTTATTATTATTATTATTATTATAGTCTACAAGAGTGGTACTCACGTCCAGGGGGATGTTGACGGAGCCCAGGAAGTCGTCGACATCGCCGCTCTTCTTGGAGCGGGCGGACTGGGCGACCTGCTTGAAGAACCTGTTGAGGCCCTTCAGCCCGGACACCTCGTTCAGCTTCTTGGCAGCCTCGATCACCGAGAACTCGTCATCGTGGTCCCTGGGCGATGGACACACAGGGCAGATAGGGTAAGACGGGGTAAAAAGCCCATGGGCGGGTAAGAAGCCCATGCCAATTATCTCATGAAATAAAGCAAATTTCAGTCAAATTTGCCAATGAGACGAATGCTAAACATTAACACACTCGTCTCATGGGCAAACTGTGACTGAAATTTGCTTTATTTCATGAGATCATTGACACTCGTCTCATGGGCAACTTTGACTGAAATTTGCTTTATTTCGTGAGATAATTGGCATGGGCTTCTTACCCGCCCATGGGCTTTTTACCCCGTCTTCACCTATGCATGAGGACAGACATTATGAACTTTCGCCACCAGGACGCAGGTATTGGACCCTCAAGTTGAAATCACGGGCACAGAAAACGTTCATACCACGTTCTATCCATCTCTTAAATTCATGATTCTACTTATTTTCTTCTCTCTCTCTCTCTCTCATCTCTCTCTCTCTCTTTCTCTCTCTCTCTCTCTCTCTCTCTCTCTCTCTCTCTCTCTCTCTCTCTCTCTCTCTCTCTCTCTCTCTCTCTCTCTCTCTCTCTCTCTCTCTCTCTCTCTCTCTCTCTCTCTCTCTCTCTCTCTCTCAGTCCTTATTCTATATTGTTCTGGTTGAATATTAGCAGCTATCTGACTGCAGTAATTGTAACGTGTGGAGATACTATTATCATGTGCATTGATTGTTGATGACGAGATGCATTACAAATTTTGTTAATTGATTGACTGCTATAAGTTAATAATGGTTATTGATCTTCTCTCTCTCTCTCTCTCTCTCTCTCTCTCTCTCTCTCTCTCTCTCTCTCTCTCTCTCTCTCTCTCTCTCTCTCTCTCTCTCTCTCTCTCTCTCTCCCTCTCTGTGTTTTAAATGTGCACATTTCTAAGTTGATGTAATGAATTTTAATGGTATATTATTTGGTTGGTATAATTTTGCTTTACACGTTTCAGTTATGTTGTATCTCTGTGATGTTGTTGCACCTAACCTGAATTTCTCTTTGGGAGATATTAAAGTATACTTGAACTTGACCATAGACACACGCACAAATAAACAGATAGGCAGGCACACACACACAGACACACTCACACGCACACACACACACACACACACACACACACACACACACACACACACACACACACACACACACACACACACACACACACACACACACACACACACACACACACACACACACACACACACACACACACACACACATGTAGACAAACATGTCTGTGTATTTTTGTTATGAGGGCAGGATGAAAAAAGCTTTGTTAGCTTATTCTTTAACCCTCAATAAAGATGATTTTGACTTGACTTGACTTTACTTGACTTGACTAACGACAAGCACAAGCAGACACACCCATTTACTCTCATTCCCTCGAACAAATAATAATCTATTCAAATCTAGTCCCCTCTATTCGGGTGGAGATTTATGGAACAAACTACCCTCCATTTTAAAAAACATGAAAAACAAGAACTACTTCAAGAAAAAAATGAAAATGGATATCTTTAACAGGACATAATTGATAACTTTATTCCACTTATTTGAAATAATGGAAAAGTAGCCTACATAACATATTTTGGTAAGTAAATGTGATGTTTTAAATGTTTCGTTGTTGATGTTGATGTATATATTGTACATAATATGCTATTCGCCCAGTCCCCATCCTTCTTCCTGTTTTTTGGAATATTTGCTTGTTTCTTTAATTAATTGTTTACTTGTATATTTTCCTTTTCTTGTTCGCGACTTTGGAATGTTTAGTTCTTTATTTTTTCTTTACATCATTTTTTATGAATGGCTTGTTGAAAAAAAAGCATGTTTTTGCTTATACAATGTTCCCATCTGGAAATAAAATGTGGACTTGACTTGACTTGACTTGACACACACACACACACACACACATGCAAAACATACGCATAGACAGTTTCAAGTTAATCTCCGATAGGTAACTAAATTAGGCTACGTCATAGAATATAAACATCATAGAAAAAAGCCAAAAACATCATAGAATATAAACTTAGGAACACTGTCCATATAAGAGGCTACGCCTAATTGGACGTGAAACCAACCATTCATCGATCGAATGCAAACATAAATTGGAGAATGTCATCCTTTGCGGAAAAAAAGGATGAAGTAAGCAAGAAAGATAACAGGCATAATTATTTTAAGCAAGACAATCTACTCTTTGATATTTTATGGTAGCTGTCACGTCAACCTCAATTTTGACCCGCTACCGATGTTAGGCCTACACATTGTGTACAGTTACACTTATTACAGATGCAAAGCTAGAAGTCTTCGTCTGTTAATAAGAACGCCTACAAGAAAGACCGTGGTATAGCCTTGTTGAGAGAGTGTGTCCTTTTGCAAGAGTGAATGCCCTTGGTGGGTGGGGGGAGATGGTTGCGCACTGACCAAATAAGGGAATAACTCTCGCC
>CM065680.1:69342968-69345468 GCA_017654935.2 Phymorhynchus buccinoides
CCCGTGGGGATACCGGGGGGATCTTTGGCATAAATAGTTCCCCCACCTTCTGGAAGTTCTGTGCTTGTAATTTCCTCTAACCCGTCACTCTCTTTGACTCTTGCCTTTTCCTTTTGCTATCTGTCGTCTACTATCTTTCTGCCTTACCGGCCCATTCTCCTGCCTTTTCTTTTCACGGAACTTTCCAAAACATTTCAGCCAGCCGAAGTCGGACTTGCTGGGGCCTAACTATTTATTAGTTAAGCGCATAACGGCAGCATGACGCATCTACGCTCATAATTGACAGGACACTGTCTGAGCGATCGAAGAAGAAGAAGAAGAGAAGAAGAATCGATAGTATTCCTTCCATTAGTGTGCATCTTCCTCTCCCTTCTCGCCTATTATTCATTCTTCTGCCCACCCAGGATGCCGCCTTTGGTTTCCTGTTTATCTTCCATCCAGGTTCGTTAACGAAGGCACTTAGCGTCACAAAGCGACATTCGTTCACGGAACGGGAATAATAATAATAATAATAATAATAATAATAATAATAATAATAATACTACTACTACTACTACTACTACTACTACTACTACTACTACTAACTAATAATAATAATGATGATAATGATATTAATAATAATATTAATAATAATAATAATGATAATAATAATAATAATAATATTAATAATAATAATAATGATGATGATGATGATGATAATAATAATAATAATAATAATAATAACAACAACAACAACAACAACAACAACAACAACAATAATAATAATCATATAGTAATAATAATAATAATAATATTAATACTACTACTACTACTACTACTACTACTACTACTACTACTACTACTAATAATAATAATAATAATGCCACTTCTTCATTAATGTCTGATTCTTTTCATATCATGTCATCCCATCCCCGATGATCTACCTGGACACGATACCCCAAATACATCAGTTTATATCCGGAAAGAGAATCTTGCGAAGCCTGAAAGACCGTTGAAGAAAAAAAAAAGATAATGAGCAAAATCTATGATCTCATAATGATCTATGAGCAAAAGTCAAAGTCAAAAATATTTTAATTGTTAGGCCTCTGGCCCATAACAATAGAGTTCACAAAAAGTATTAAATTGGACAACAACATAAATACATAACTATTTTATTATGAGTAAGAGGCAAAATAGAACAAGGACACACACACAAATGTATTGTATGTAAGCACAACACAAACGCAGACACTCATCATACATTTACACATTCTTTGCGCAAGGCGAGAGCTTTGTGGATAGTTAATAATGACAGGTTAATAATAGTGTTAGGGTTTCCGTTACATAGAATCAATGCGAGTCTGAATGTTGAAGGACATTATAATATTTTGCTGGAATTAGTTCTCTTTCATTGACATATGAGCGAGAGAGAGAGAGAGAGAGAGAGAGAGAGAGAGAGAGAGAGAGAGAGAGAGAGAGAGAGAGAGAGAGAGAGAGAGAGAGAGAGAGAAGGGGGGGGGGGGTATACGGAGAGACAAAGAGAGAGGAAAAGACAACAACGCACCTGTTTATTTACATGCAAAGATCACATGCCATGATCACATGCACAAAATAATAACGTGGCAAACGGAATAGGCAAATCTGTATCTGCACGTCATCATCAATTATGATAAGACTCAAGAAGAAATTATGATCCCGAAATATTTGGCCATTGCACGAAAACAGATACCAAAAAAAAAGAAGATATCTGTAACCCCCCCGTCACACACAAACACCCGCCCTCTCCCTCAGGACCTTCGTGTACCGCTACAGACAGCTATCTGCAGTATCGTCGCCAATTCGTTTTCTTCAAGTTATGAACACTTTCAATTTCTCAGTTATGAGATAATAAAGATGATTTGATTTGATTTGATTTGATTTGATTTGACACACTATGACCCTCATGTGTGGAAAAGACACACCTGTGGCCAACCACTTCAATTCTGCCCATCATAACCTCTCCCACATCAAGGTAGCAGCACTCTGGCACAACAGCCGCAGAGAAGGAACGTACCGCAAATTCATGGAGAGCATAATCATCCAACGCCTGGGAACATTGAGTCCTTCTGGACTCAATGTCAGGGAGTAATACACCTGCCAGACAACGCCCCTCCCCTCCCCCTTCTCCCCTCTTGTTAACCCCATATTCCCATCGTTCCCACCAACTGTCCCAGCAATTCTCCAAAACAACTTCCAGCTACCCCCTCGACCTCCCCTTTCCTAACCCCCCCTCCCTCCCCCACCCCAGTCTTCCCTTCCTATAAAAATGTTTTGCTTTCTCAGTAATCACTCACCCAACAAATCTCTACCCATAGTGTCCTGAACTGTAATCACTGCCCATTTCTGCTGTCCCTTCTCACTGATACCTTCCTTCCTCCCCCCCTCCCCCTCGAATTGCCAACTGAACTGTGCTCACCTGAAAGAAATCAACTACAAATACTGCAACCAAGTCCTCTCAAGCCACACCGGAAGAAGAGTCTAC
>CM065680.1:69352968-69355468 GCA_017654935.2 Phymorhynchus buccinoides
ATAAAAGCCAGAATATACTATTACAACATGCATTAAGAAGGCCGATAATACCTTCTGGGTTTCACCTGACGAAATAATGTGTTGTATAATCAAATAGCAGTCTACTCACTCACTATGTCCCTCTGGGAGAATACAAAAGCGTTGGAGAATTGGGACCCTTTGTCTTTTCCCTGCCTAGAGCGCATCTCAGGGACTTTGTGCGTCGCTGGCTCAGGCCTACATCATGAGGAAACGGCTCTTTAGTTCATTGTCTTTCAATCTACTGGTCGATCAATCGAACGCGTGTCATTATGATCCGAATCCTACCAATTCATCCACTCATCCCTCCCTCCCTCCCTTTATTTAATCATCCATCCATTCATCTGACAGTGTTATCAATAAGTGAATAATCGAATTAACTATTTATGATCGATTTTTCACTGACTGATCATATCTGATGTATTATATGATTCTTTGTCTCGATCGACTGATCGATTAACAGACTGATTCATTTACTTGCTCTCGCTTATTACCGAATCACTCACCCACTCACTCGTCAATTCACCCACTCACTCACTTCGTGAAATAAACCCGTATATGATACCATCGTGACTCCTTTTTACCATTATCTGGTCCACCTGTTCACATGCATATGATATTGCGTGCTTTCATCCCCTCAGATTAATAATGAATTTCGTTTGCTGATCACATGCCGTGGAGTCACTTTACAAATCAGTCGATTCTCCAACCCTTCCTCCTTGTCCCCCACACCCTGGGACGGTATTCATGTCGAGATAGCATGAGACTTAGCATGATGCTAACTTAGAAGCTCTTCCAATGTCCTATAGGATTTAATAGGACTTTTGGAAGAGCTTCTAAGTTAGCATCATGCTAAGTCTCATGCTATCTCGACATGAATACCGTCCCAGGTGTACCTTTTAGCACATCTCCCTTATATGTGTGTTTCTGCGCCTAGCACGTGCTCAGCAAATGATTATTCCGTATTTTCAAAACGATGGGCGGTTTATTTATTCATTTGTTTTAGTCTGGCTGTTTATTATGTAAATTATGCAGATCGCTTTTGCAGTAACGCGCCTTGGCACAAACAGTTCGAAACACGGCCCTTCTGTGTGTTTAATGATTCTATAATGTACTCTGGGCAAGGCATCTCCACTATAAACTAAATCTCGCCCAGCCCGCTAGAATAGCATCTGCCCCCTCTGCTATCTGGCAGTCATTGTCGGAAACGACAGACAGGCAACAACAAACAGCCTTCGTTCAGAAGGGGATGATGTGTGTGATGAGGTTTAACAAGGGTATGCCTAAGGCTTTAATAAATTAAAACTTCGGTGCCAGAATGTGCGTGAGAGGGTGTGTGTGTGTGTGTGTGTGTGTGTGTGTGTGTGTGTGTGTGTGTGTGTGTGTGTGTGTGTGTGTGTGGGTGTGGGTGTGTGGGGGGAGTGAGTGTGTGTGCGCGGGCGCGTACCAGTCGGTATTTTTGTTTTCGCCAGACAGGCTTCAATAACGCGAATGGTAATAAAACCACATTTTAAAGACCCACCACGTCACGTGTCAAAATAACGGTTTCCACATGTGTTCCCTCTTATAGCTGGTAAGAAATCTTAAGAAATATTCCTAACATAAGAGGGAATGTGACACGTGACGTGGGGGGGGGGGGGGGGGTGTCTTGAAATGCTCAAAACACTGAGTTCAGTTTCCCTTTAAGCATATTAAATCTATATTTTTGTGTCACTCTCTTAAATCTTTATTGTTCTTAGTAACAATAATATTTTGAAATAAAGACGTTTGAACTAAACGCCACGTCTCTTCACAGATTCTGGCAAAAACGAAACCAAACGTATCACTAACAGCATCATTCTTGAATGGTTGTCGCCTTGTTTCAACATCTTTCAATTCGGGTCTTGTTTGTTTTGGGCCCAGTCCTCAAAGTGTTTTGTCATGCAAATTATTTTTCTTCTTCTTCTCTCTCTCTCTTGTCTCCCCCCCCCCCCCCCCCCCAGCCCTTGTGTGTCTTTTTCAAGTGCAGGTTCGATTCGAAAATTTTCCCTTCCTCTCTTCTTAGCGTCTAAATGTGTTGTTTGTTGTAATGCTTCAGCACTGAAGGGTAGCAAGTGTTCACCACATTCTCCGTGGTTTGTCACATTAGTGGCAACGTGTGTAAATATGCAATGCAAACATGTTTAAAATTATTACTTTTTTTTTTTTAGCTTGTCCTTTCAACAATTTCTTCTGGTTTAAATGTTTTCTTGTCAAAAGAACATCAACAACAACAGCGACATAACTGAAGCAACAACAAGCAAAGCTTATCTTTGTGTGTCTGTTGTAATTACTCGCTCCCCGTGGGGATACCGGGGGGGGGGGGGGTGTCTTTCGTACAAATAGTTCCCCTACCTTCTGGACGTTCTGTGCTTGTAACTTCCACAAATCTGTAATTCTCTTTGACTCTGCCTTTTCCCTTTGCTTTCTGTCATCTACTATCTTTTTGCCTTATTGGTCTATT
>CM065680.1:69360468-69367968 GCA_017654935.2 Phymorhynchus buccinoides
ATGGAGGTAAAACAGGAGGAGGCAGTTGCCGTGAGACACGGGACAACAACAAATAAGCAGTAGGGGAAGACAATTAAACGATTCCACAATGATTAGGTTGCCTTTTTGTTTCCAAACACTGCTGTGGTAGACTGAAACAAGCGCGAAATCGCAATAGTTTGTGGCACGCGGTCTATTTTTACCACTCCAACCATGAGTCACCTCCCCTGGCTTTTCAATAATTTTAATCTGTAAACCAGAATGTTATCTCGGCACCATTTCGTAACTTTTTATATCTTTTGGAAAACATTTAAAACTATGTATCCTACTTATACTCATCGAAAGAAGCACCGCATACTCGTCGTGTCTGTTGTAGTCTCTGTATTATGTATGTTTATTATTTTGTACGCTTTTAAAATACATCATTTTAAAGAGCGGCCAGAAGTGTAGCCTCGATTTGAAGTGCGACAATTTTGTCAAAATGTGCGACAATTTTGGACCGACAGACCAAACGACAGACCGACCGACCGACAAAGTGACTTATAGGTTTGTGGCTTGAGCCACAAACAAAAAGGGGCGAGGGGGGAGTAAGGGGAGTAAGGAAATCGTATGCACAAACATATATGTGACCCAACACCACGAAAGGGACATTACGTCGCTGGGCTAGTTTCTCACTGTTATATGTGACCCAACACCACGAAAGGGACATTACGTCGCTGGGCTAGTTTCTCACTGTTATATGTGACCCAACACCACGAAAGGGACATTACGTCGCTGGGCTAGTTTCTCACTGTTATATGTGACCCAACACCACGAAAGGGACATTACGTCGCTGGTCTAGTTTCTTACTGTTATATGTGACCCAACACCACGAAAGGGACATTACGTCGCTGGGCTAGTTTCTCACAAAGGGCTTGCAAAGTCAAACATATCATGTTTTTGGTCAATTTTGAATTATACGTATTTTTGTGTTCTCTATTCCTATTGTTAATATGGGCTCTAAATGGTCTTATAAGTGCTTTAAAACGAGTAGGTCCATGCATTTTCTTCAGCTAGACTAGACTGTGTTTTCTCAAAATGGCTGATGTTCAAATGCTCATAAATCTGGAACAGAAAAAAAGATACAAGAACGTTTCGTGTATCATTAGAAAGAGAATTGTCCGCAGTTGTCACATGTATAATTGTCTCAGAATGGTCAGTTTGATACTTAATGTTCTTTTCGTGCTGCTGGGTCAGATATACAAATCGTATGTTCAAATCGTATATACACACGTCCTGAAAGTGTGATCCTTTATTTCATTTCTTGACAGTCGAACGCAAAGCGCTACAAAACTGGGGTTCGATCCCAGCGCTTGTTTTCGCCCAGTTATTGTTTGTGGCTCAAGCCACAAACCTATAACTCACTTTGTCGGTCGGTCGGTCGGTCGGTCTGTCGGTTCAAAATTGTCGCACATTTTGACAAAATTGTCGCACTTCAAATCGAGGCTACACTTCAAATTGAGGCCGCTCTTTAAAATGATGTATTTTAAAAGCGTACAAAATAATAAACATACGTAATACAGACACTACAACAGACACGACGAGTATGCGGTGCTTCTTTCGATGAGTATAAGTAGGATACATAGTTTTAAATGTTTTCCAAAAGATATAAAAAGTTACGAAATGGTGCCGAGATAACATTCTGGTTTACAGATTAAAATTATTGAAAAGCCAGGGGAGGTGACTCATGATTGGAGTGGTAAAAATAGACCGCGTGCCACAAACTATTGCGATTTCGCGCTTGTTATTACAATAAGCTAGAAACTGTCAGGAACGACCAGACATTAATAATATCCAATTAACCTAATGATGTTTTTCTTTTTGTTTGTTCAAGAGACAGAAAACGGTAGGAGGAAACGAAAGGAGGAGGAAAAGGGAATGGGGGAGTTGGCATTGCCGTGGTGGTTTTTTTTGGGGGGTAGGCGGGTTGGAAAAAAAGAAAACACCTCGGTCGAAAAAAAAAGTAACAAATGAAAACAATGATACAATGACAAATGACAACCACGAACGTCCTATAAGTTTTATCCTTCATTTAATTTCTGTTACTTTGCAGTCCAATGCAAAAGTGCTACAAGACTGGGCTAAATCCCAGCGCTTATTTTCGCCTGAGTTTTTATCAAGAAAATGTTAACAATGCTACGGTGTATTTTTTAAATTTGATATTAAACAACAAAACTAATTAATTATGAATTGTCCTGTGACTACGTCTTTGCAATGTTTTGTTGAATTTTAACTGGTATTCCGCCACAGAGGACAGTCACGGTTGCTGAAATCCACAAAAAAATAGATTGGGAAAACATCAACATCATGAACCTATGTGCCAATTCTCTGAGAAAAGCGAAACAACAACAACAACAACAACAACAACAACAACAACAACAACAACAACAACAACAACAACAACATACAGTATTTATACGGCGCTGAATCTTGATAGAAATCAAATCAAAGCGCACACACACGTTAGCATCCATAACGCATTCAAACAAAAATGCAATACAAAGCGAACACACACGTTTGACATAAATGGTATACAGCAGAAACAGACCTAAAGGCAAGGGAGAGAAGAAGAGAAAGAGAGTGGAACCTCAATGACGGGGGAACAGGTGGGTTTTGAGGTTAGATTTGAAGGCTGAGAGGGTCGGTCGCTGACGGAGGGAAAGAGGAAGTTTGCTTCAAGATGTCGGTCCTATAAGTGCTTTAAAACGAGTAGGTCCATGCACGTTAAAAACACGTTAAAAAAAACAAATCTTACAGACAGATAGATGCACACAGAGGACATTGGCAACGATTCTAAACCACAGATTTTTCTTTGAAAAAGGGAGAAAAAACATTGACCTGTTTCACAGCCGGTTTGTGTTACGGAGATACAAGAGAGAGAAAAACCAAACCCGAGGAGACTGAAGCGAGAAGACAAAAGACAAAATAATTGATAATGGTAAAGTTGGATGGCTTCTGGAAAGTCGGTCACGGGGGAAAACCCCCCAGATAATGCAGAAACCATTAATATTTCCTGGCCTTTATTCCCGGGAGGGACAGGGGTGGAGAGAGCGTGGATAGAATAGGGTGGTGGAGGGACAGACAAGAGACAGACATGGCAGGGGAGAGTTGGGATGGGACGCAAAGGCGTAACAAAACAAAAGCGATTCTGTCAAGCGGTTCGGGAGATATCCTTGGGAAAGACAGAACAACCCCCCTAAAAAAAAAAAACCTAAAAAAAACACCACGACAAACTCAAACTCCTGTGCCCGATCTATAGATCGGGGCAGAGGACAACAAAACAAAGCCAACTAACCAAAGCAAAATAAAAAGCAAAGATTTATCACCCCCACACCTGTGGAAAAAACTGCAAGAAAAACAACAATTTGCAGAGGACACTCAGGTAACCCACATTAATTTGTTTCTGTAACAGTAACAGTGATAGAAGTTATTGTTACTGTAGTTCAAGTGGAATTAAAAACAAAAGTAGGTGAAGACGGGGTAAAAAGTCCATGGGCGGGTAAGAAGCCCATGCCAATTATTTCATGAAATAAGACATTTCGGAAAAGGTCAAGAAGTGCCATAGGGTGGGGGTAGGGTTAGGTTTAGGCTAGGGTTAGGGTTAGGGTTAGTATTCCAAAAAGATAATTCGGTGAAAATGTTCCTAAAATACAGCTTTATGTATGGTAAGAAAGGCAAAAACGGAAAAATACAATTAACCGAGAAATGTAGGGGGGTGGCACTTCTTGACCTTTACCATGGTAAGAAAGGCAAAAACGGAAAAATAGAATTAACCGAGAAATGTAGGGGGGGTGGCACATCTTTACCTTCCTGGTAGAGCAACAGGGAACATTTTGAGAGTGAGTAATGCTGAAAACCGAGTCGGACTGAGAAATTAGCTAACAAAATTCGTTCCAGTCTGGCCGCCATAGTACATCCTTGTACCAATATTATTATAAGAACTACTGTAGTAACATCAAAGTGTGTGTGGTGGAGAGAAAGAGAGAATACGAATACGAGTGAATACGAATACGAATGTTTTATTGAGGGTAAAAAGGATAAGCTACAATAGCTTCTTTGCACCCGGCCCTCTCACTCACACACTCACACCATGCATCAGGCAAATACAAATTGACATAAAAACAATCAAGTCAAGAAAATGAAACACAAATTGGGCACATGAAATAATTGACAGAGAATCAAAATGGGAATTAAAAGCAAACATGGATAATAATGAGCAATGGTGAACTTGAATTGGTGGTTTGAATTGATTATGAAAAAAAAGGACAATTCTGAGACGAATGACAATTTTTCAGAATAATAGCACTTTTAAGGTTTTAAGGAAGCAGAAAATGTATTAAAAAAAAGATAAGATGGGAATATATATATATATAGAGAGAGAGGGGAGATAGAGAGACAGAGAGAGAGAGAAAGAGAGAGAGAGTGAAGGAGAGAGGGGGGGGGGGAGGTCGAGAGAGAAAGATGGAAAGAACGGAGGAGGATGGATATTGCTAGTGCCAGCAGCCACACACTATGACAAAGCCAAGTGCTGTTCTGCAGGCTAACGTTGGGTATGTGTGTGTACGTATGGCTTTTCCTGAGGCAGCCATGTGAGCTAGGGGATTTGCATTGATGAAGAGTGTGTAGACGGGAGAGGGGGGGGGGGGGGGGGGGCAGTACTGGGGTGACTGCGAAAGGGTGAGGTAGGGGCGGGGGTGGGGGGTGGGGAGTGGTTGAGACATAAGGGGAAAGATTGATCAACAGACACTTTGTTGCGTGATGCTTTGTTGTTGTATGACGCATGAACAGCACACATCCGTTCACGTTAGCACACATGCATACGTGTATGCACACAAATAGCGCGCACACACATTACAATAAATACACCAAGTGATGCAATCTTATAATCAACACACACACAGACACATACACGCGCGCACATACATGCAAACACACGCAATCACATTGGATGCACACGCACACATTCACGTTCATTTTCACACGCACACACACACACACACACACACACACACACACACACACACACACACACACACACACACACACACACACACACACACACACACACACACACACACACACACACACACACACACACACATACACATACACACACACACACAAACAAACACACACACACACACACACACACACACACACACACACACACACACACACACACATTATGACAGTTCACACCTCTTCGCTAGAAGCAACGTATAACTGTTGGAAGCAGTCACAAATCACAAACCACAACTGTTGGTTGAAAAGCAATTATTAAAAAAACACCCCATGATACATAAATGGTCAGACTTCTTGAATAACAAGCGCGAAATCGCAATAGTTTGTGGCACGCGGTCTATTTTTACCACTCCAATCATGAGTTACCTCCCCTGGATTTTCAATAATTTTAATCTGTAAACCAGAATGTTATCTCTGCACCATTTCGTAACTTTTTATATCTTTTGGAAAACATTTAAAACTATGTATCCTACTTATACTCATCAAAAGAAGCACCGCATACTCGTCGTGTCTGTTGTAGTGTCTGTATTACGTATGTTTATTATTTTGTACGCTTTTAAAATACATCATTTTAAAGAGCGGCCTCAATTAATTTTGAAGTGTAGCCTCGATTTGAAGTGCGACAATTTTGTCAAAATGTGCGACAATGTTGGAACGACAGACCGACCGACCGACAGACCGACCGACCGACCGACAGACCGACAAAGTGAGTTATAGGTTTGTGGCTTGAGCCACAAACAAAAACTTCACACCCCAGAACATTAATGATGGAATGAAATGTAATTAAAAACAATGTAACTACTTGACAAGCAAATCAGTCGTGCGCAGACAACAGACAATGGGTAAAAACCTGGTGCCAAGAAAGAGGGAAATGGTACTATATGTAGTAACAAGTGACCCAGCACCACGAAAGGGACATTAAGTCGCTGGGATAGTTTCTCACAACAGGATTGCAAAGTCAAAAATCTAATTTTTTGTCGATTTTGAGTTATGGGTATTTTCGTGTGTTCTCTAACATCTTATCTTTCATGCTCATAAAGGATACTCTTTAATAAGGTCTCTGAATGGTCTTATATAAGTGTTTAAAAACGAGAAGGTCACTGCATTGTCTTCAGCTAGGCTAGAATTTAGACTGTTTTCTCAAAATGGCTGACGCTTACCCTACTCACTTTAAATGCTCATAACTTTGGAACGAAAAAATATACAAGAACGGTTCTTGTGTCAGTAGAAAGAGAATTGTCTGAAGTTGTTAAAGGTATAATTTTCTCAGAATGGTTAGTTTAACACTTAATGTCCCTTTCGTGGTGCTAGGTCACAACTGCCAATGACTCCCACACACACACACACCCGAGTAAACCATCAGAAGAAAACACCATAATGACTGAAACGAGTTTATGGGAAACAAAAATAAGTCAAGTCAAGAAAAAATACTCTAAAAACTAAAAACAGAAATCGTTTTGATGTGAAGTTGGTTTAAACAAATGTTTTATTTACACACTTTTGCAGCAAGAAAATATATATATTGACAAAAGTACTCAACACATATAGACAGTACTAGCAACAGGCTGCATCACATTTTACAATCGATGGAAGTCAGTCACACTTTTTAAGATAAACTAAATAATGATCAATACAACTGACTTTCGGGGGGGAAAGTGAGCAATATAATCAAACATGAATATCAAGGTCATGAAACATTATTGTAAGAACTGATAATTTATTTTTAAAAATGAAGAAAAGGGAATAAATTAGTTAAGTAAAGTGGGGCAACTCAATGTATCATGCTTCCTAAACAATCCATTTACCGGTCTTGGCCCCAATGTCTATCCTCCCTGAGCCAGTAGTTACTCCCCCCTATGATGATCAATCGCTTCTCTTATCCGCTCTGCCCTTCGTGGTGCTAATCGAGTTTCCCCGCCCGCTTCCTTCTCCCGTTATTAGATCCCAGGACAGAAGGCGGACGCACAGGAGGGGACTGGAGACTCACCTACATTCTGTGAGTCTATGGGCTACTTTCGTCCATCTTTTCCTTCCTCGTTCGTTCTCTTCACTAATTATCACTTTGGGTATCTGTCTTCGGTAAGCAGTCTCCTGGCTGTCTCTCTTTTTATTCTCTCTTTGTGTGTGTAGTAAAGCTCATTTATTGGCAAACAACAAAACATCAGACAGTAAAAAAAAAATGATGTTCTGTTTTGCTCTTTGACAATGCAGGTGTTACTATGAACTTCATAAAAGCGTACTTGTTTGTAATAATATGTGAATAATCGGTGAATAATGTAAAATGACTGTAAAGGCTATTCAAAAGAATGTTTATTATGATACTGTAAAATGCGTCCAAGGACCACGAAAGTGTCAATAATTATGACAATTCTGATAAAATGGCACAGTTGGAAACTTCAGCCAATTCTATATCTATTGATATGAAAACCATTCTTGTATCCTTTTTTGGTTGCAGCGCTT
>CM065680.1:69370468-69380468 GCA_017654935.2 Phymorhynchus buccinoides
TTGCACTAACATTCTTGATGACCGAAAGTGACCGAAGTTTGTAAGTTTCTGACATTTCCAGAGGACCAGCAGACTATGAGCCAGACGCCCCTGTAGCATTTGTGACAGCGCAAATTGTAACAACTGCGCAAAATGTAACAATTGTTACAGTTTGCGCTAGGCGCCCACCTTTTGACGAAATTAGCAACAACAAAAAAAGGCAGTTTTTTGTCATTACAAATATCGTAGCTGTGATTTGCTACATCCATAAACACAGCAGTAATTCGGCATTGTTCAGGCGAAAAATCCCGCTGTACTCAAGAAGAAAGCAAGAAAGAAATAACACACGAGAGAAAAACAATCAATAAAACAACCTGCATACTTTGCACCTTGTAATAATAAGTAACAATGCTAAATCGAATGAAGAACGAGTGAAACAAACAAGCAAGCAAACAAACATTTGAAAATTTAGATGTAGACTTTGTTTTTATCTTTCGATTTGATATATTATGATGAAGACAAATTCATCAACTCCTTGAAGGTTTTACTTCGATTTGATCTGTAATGACGAACAACTGCCATTTTTGGGGGTGCTAATTTCGTCAAAAGGTGGGCGCCTAGCGCAAAATGTAACAAAATCGAACATTGTTACATTTTGCGCGGGCAGCCCGCGCAAAATGTAACAATTGTTACATTTTGCGCAGTTGTTAAAATATGCGCTGTCACAGCATTCAACAAGCAGCCACGTATCAAGTCGACAGCACCAACCGAAAACAACTCGGCTTGCTGCGGTCAAGTGAAAAGAAGTATAAGACGAAATATTCAAATAAAGTACTGGACAAGTCTTTGGGTGATAAGAATGATAGTGGAATAGGTTGACACCTTGATCATATTATGATGAGCCTAGCTGAATTTCAAATCAAATCAAATTCACTTTATTATCTCCCAAGGATAAATTTTGTTCAGGTGCCAGAATAACAAAGACATCGACATTCAGCATGCATGAATAGGAGCAAAAGTTACACATAATACACACTTAAAGATACACATTATATGTGGATACATACACGTGGATACATGCATAGTTTCTTTTAACACGATGAACACACATTTAAACCTAAAAGGATCATGAGTTTAGGAGGTGGATGGATCTGGGGATGAAGGAGTTCTGTGCCCTGGAGTTGACTTTAAAAGTTTTGTAGCGACGTCCAGAAGGTAATAGTTCTAACTGTGTAAAATAAACTCATGATCCTTTCAGGTTTTAAAAGTAAACCAGCACAATCTTTTACTTTTATTTTACACAGTTAGTGGTGTTTGTGGTTTCTTTGATCAAATATTATCTCCCACCATTATGGTGAGAACCACTGGCATCCTTTATGGATCCACCACTATTAACAGTGGCATTTTAAGCTATAAAGCCATTTCAAGCCACATTTGTACAGTGCATGGAGGGTTGGTAGTGTTTTGTGGTATAGTTTGTTCATAAAGGTAATAGTTCGTAATGTTTGTTCAAAGCATGGGAGGTGTCATTTACAATTTTCCTGGCTTTATGCTTGGTTCGTCTTTCGTACATCTCATTCAAACTCATCTCTCTCTTTCCAACAATTTCATTGGAATGCCTTCGATGCAATCTGTTATAGAGGGGGTCTGTATACAAGATTAAGGAAGAGGTACCCTGCATACAACATATCATTTGTATGCATGCATGGCTAGCAGAGTCTCTGCTATTTTCCTGCGTGATTCATGTTATTGTATATAAAAACAAGAGGCAAAGCCTGCAAGGCTCACGTCTGATTTTTATTACTATAGCAGGCATGGGAATTCCCATGACAATTCCCATGCCTGTATAGAGAGAATACTGTTATGTAGACACTTGTGCATCTGAAAACAGAATTAATTTTTATTTTACTGTGTAAATTAAAATTATTTCTATGCATTAAATTACCCCTACCCCTTTCTTTAAAATGTAATTATATGTATGTTTATATATGCGCATGTAACATAGTGGAGCCCTATTTTTATTTTTGGCAAACAAGTAAAATTGAAAAGCATATTGACCAAGCTTTCAGAAAAAACATAGTGACCAATCCCCCCCGCCGTGGTAAGGGGGGGTCTACGGACACCTGTAGTACTAGTAGGCCTACAGTCTTTGCCTGTAGGTCTAAGCCTCTTACTCTTAGAAAATTAATAATTGAAGTTGCGTGATTCGTAAGGCCATACTCCTGATCTGTTACTGTTTTAAACTGATTGTTCATGCGATGAAAACTTGTTCCACATCATCTACATTTCTGTAAGATATTTTATATTAGTCCTAATATTTTATTTTCGTTTCGTTAATTCCCCCCCCCCCCCTCTGCCACAAAGCAAAGGTCAAGGTCACAGCCAGCAAGCTCATCCATGTTTATCTTCCCCTGTACAGTCTTTGCACATGGTGATCAATCGTCTAGGCCTAACAAAGGATTCGTACGTCGAAGGCAGTGAAATCGACGAACCCTGGATTTTCCGTATATCTTTTTTCAAAACTGAAATGAATGTGGGCTAAATGTTAAGTACGTCGTCTTGATTATGAGGTAAGGCGTGTTCTCTTATTCTCTAGGCCTAGGCCTTGTTGCCGGAAGTGCGGTAGGCTAAGTATTGCATGCGCAGAGATGATGTGCGAATGAACACGAACAACCGTTACTCAAAGGCGCAAATAAAGCGAAACAACCAGGCCGTCAACGCACACACTCGGTACATCCATTTGTTACAGAAAATATAAGTTGACGACGTTAAAATGTATCTATTTGTACACACCTCAAGTTTTGTGTTTCTTTTTAAAGAGCGTTTTTGTATATCTAATGGAGAGTCTTCTTTCCAGTATCTCCTACTCGGTACAACACAACAGTAATCTCTGCAACAAATGATTTTCTTTCTTTTGTTCCTTACCGATGTATCTGACTGCTTTGATCGCCATGACTTGAAGGCTCACGTCAAAATCAAGTATCCTGCTAACTTTAACCCTCTAACATCTTATGTTGTTTTTAGAAAATGACAACGTTAAAGTTTCAGTGGAGAGTGAGTCTTCTTTAGTTTGAAGAGTGTGACTGAGTCAAGGTTAAAGGTTGCACAGTAATCTCTGCAACAAATGATTATCTTTATTTTGTTCTTTATCAATGTATCTGACTGCTTTGGTCGTCGTGACTTGAAGGCTCACGTCAAAATCAAGTATCCTGCTAACTTTAACCCTCTAACGCCTTATATGTTTAGAGAAAATGACAACGTTAAGGTTTGAGTTAAGGTTAAAGGTCGGGGCCACGGACGCAACACACACACACACGCACACACACGCACGCACGCACGCACGCACACACGCACACGCACACACACACACACACACACACACACACACACACACACAGACACACAACCGAACATGTACGATACTATAGACTCACTTTGTTTTAAAAAACGACGTGAGCCAAAAAGGAAAGCAGTTACGTTGGTATGTAGAAATATTACCGTTATTAGTTTTAAACATTATAAATGATATGAATAGTCTAGGCTCCAAGAAGCTAGATGGTAGACAATCAGTGGTATTGTAGGGCCTACATTAATTGTAGAAAGAAAAGAAAAATGAAAAGCATCTAAAAGGTTGAATACAGTGGTAGAAAAACACACACCAAACATTTAAAACAAACAACACACACACACGCACACACACACACACACACACACACACACACACACACACACACACACATACAATACACACACACAGTACACACACATGCATACACACACACACACACACACAACACACAAAACACACACACACACAAGCAAAAACAAACAAACAAACACTCACTCTAAAAACGCAGCGCAACTTGACCACAGCTTACGACCAGACCAGTCGCCACCCCACCCCCACCCCCACCCCCAAGACAATGTTCTGGCTGACCCACTAATGTCCCATGATGATGATGATCGATCGCTTCTCCTATCCGTTCCGTCCTTCGAGTTGCTGCTAATCGAGTTTCCCCGCCCGCTTCCTTCTACCTTTATTAGGCCTAGTGCCCAGGACAGAAGGCGGGGGGTACCTGGGGATGACCTGACAGGCACATCATAGACTGTCAATAGGCGAGGTTGGCGTCTCCAAAGGGTTTTTGTCTGTCTGTGGTTGGCTTCGTTGTTGTGGGTCAGATTACGTCGTTTCGTTTGCTTGGACACTTGTCTCTCCTCTGTAGCAGTGTGTGCGTGAGTGAGTGAGTGAGTGAATGTGTGTGTGTTTTGTCAGTACAGATTGTATAGTTAATCTGACAATTATTTGGATCTAGTCCAGTCCAATGTGTGTGCGTGTGTGTATGTGTGTGTACACGCGCGCGTGTACGTCCGTGCGTGCGTGTGAGTGTATATATATATATATATATATATATATATATATATATAGTTTGCTTTGATAAAGCTTTTCTGTGTCCAATGTCTTTATTTGTGAACCTCAGAAACAAAACCAGTTAACGTTAACTTTGAGTAATGTTCCGTGTTCAAAAAAAAAAAAATTATATAAATTGTGCTGATTTACTTTTTCTCCCAATGGGGGAGGGACAGTGCCTTATGCAAAGACAGCTGTTTCGACCTAAGAGAAGGTCTCATCAGTTTGCATGATCGGCCTGCAATTTGACTGTCCAGTGGATGCCAACCCGAGCAAATAAGACATTCTACAAGAGAATGGTGTCCTCTTTGCATCAAATCGAAAATCCATAATAAAAGCAAACCAGCACAAAGTTAAACCAAAAATAGTAAAAATCTTATGAAAATCTTATGTAAAATGAACAAAATAATAATGTTCTGAAATTTTAATTTCAAAACCTAATAGACATGACTAGGGAGGGCTAACTACTGAGATGGTATCCAAATTAAGGATAAAAATAGCATGAAAGAACAATCTCAGTGAATATATATATATATATATGTGTGTGTGTGATGAATGCATGCTTGCTGAAAAGATATGTCATAAAAATACATCAACCGTAGCAAAAGCAATATGGAGCTAAACCGACTGCAAAAAACATTACAGATAATTATTATCAGAACAAGAAAAACAATTAGCACTTTCCTCCCCTTGGCCTTAGCTGAGTCAACTTTCCAGGAAGGAATAAACCATAAATCAATTGTACAAGAAAACGGTCCACCTTTTCCTGCCCTTTTCTGACGCTCTTTCATCTTCGCTTCGTGTCTCTCTCTGCTATTCGCTCTGCAAATCTTACCCACGTTTTTGCTACCACACGCGATGTCCGTAAAGATCGATGCTATTAGTCATGCTCGTTGTCAAGGCGATTAGCAGCAAATGGCCCTCATCAGCAGTTGACGACAATCACTAAATGTCCCTCATTAGCATTAGACGACAATCTGCCGACCACTGGGAAAGCTACTTAAGGCTTCGGCACACGCTGCAACAAAAGAGTTGCTACAACTGGTGTTATACCACAAGTTGCAGTAACACCAATTGCAGAGCTCGCGGCACACGCTGCAACTTTGATACGACCTGTCCTCCTTGCAATCATAATTATGCTAAACCAACCACAGGTAGACACAGAAGTATTGTTCTAACATGTATGTAGACTACTCAAATGTAAACTAAAATCGCTAAATATGACAAAAAATAGTGTACAGATCAAAACGATGGTCAGTACCAGAGTCCGATTTCGAGTAGGCTTACTTCTAAAAACTCGCACTGACAAAGAATACTAGGCCTACATGAGTTGCTCTACACATTGTTTTGATCTACATCGATTGAAAAAGAAAACATGCTGAGCAAGTACTCGTCATTCACGATGCCGCTCAGCTCACGGCTTATGTGGATTTTGGCCTCTTGGACCCTGTCTCGATTACTTGTAATCGGGACACACGGTTCCCAATTGCAGGGAACATTACGAATGAACTCGATCAGTTTGTAAGTTTCAGTCCCACGGTTTCACTCCGCCATTGTGACGCAAAAAACACGTGATGCGAAAAGACGCTTTGGTTGGCTGCAACCTACAACTTGTTGCAAGCAGGGGCTCAAAAATAGGATCGTTTTCTATCGCCCTACAACCCACAACTGCAACCCTACAACCTTGTTGTAAGTGGCATACAACTGTTGCAACCATAAAGTTTCAGGCTGCAACTAGCAAAAGTTGCAACGTGTGCCGAGGCCTTTAGGTAAAGGGGATCGTTTAGGGCTTGTTTTCTTTAATGTTTCTTTTTAAAAAATATATTTTTAATTTCTGAAGGCCATTGGTCCAAGCACAAATTTCTGGTTCAGTGCTATTCGTCAAACAGAGTTTTTGTTTATAAAAAAATAAATAAAATCAGCGTATGGGTTTCACGACTCTGCATTTTTGAGTGAGCAATTACCGCTGGGAGCAGTGAAAACGAAGGTTGATATGGATTTGGAATTGACTTCACCTTCACTGCCTGATTTGTGATATGCGACTTTTGTTTTGACTTTAGTCTTATCAATTGCTACATCCAGTAGTGGCACTATTCCTTACCGCAGCTCTATCAGTACCCTAGTGCACAGCCACACCAGAGTCGTTCGGGTATGTAGGGCTCGGCTCAGCGTCGCTGAGTAAACATTTGGCCTAAGTTCGGGTGTAATGTACGCAGGGCAACACTTCTTTTCAGCTCCCACTGTTGACAGTAATTGCTTAGTTACAGAATACAGACCCAGCGTGAGTGAGGTCCTCAGAGGACACCAGCCCGTTCGTAGAATGACAGATGCCATTCCCGTTGACCCGAACGAACCAAGGGCACAGAGTGGAGTGGGAGCAAATACTGGGAGCAAATACTGAGGTCAACTGAGAGCAGACCATTAAATGCCACATGATGTGAGACCCCACCACCTCCTGACAATTTATTTATTAAAGGTGGACCCTGACGGATGAGTCTTGGCAAGAAATACGTCGATATCACCAGAAAGACAGCCTTTTCAAGGATCGGAACACTCACTTTGCTCTGGTTTCCTAGAAATTAAACCGTCAAAACGGCGATTCCTCCTTGGCGGAGATGCCGGAGAGAGTAGCCATTTTTGGTGGGGTGGGCGAAGGTCGCTCATTGTGGTTGAAGCTTTTTCTTTTTTTGTAGTGCAGTAAAAAAAATGTGGAGCTGTTTCCTTTGTTGTGAGCGAAACTCCTTTAGATAATCTGTATAAAATTTTTAAAAAAGAAAAGAAAAAAAGGCTTGTATTACAAACATTTCGTGCAATCGATTTGGTCTAAACGCAGGCGGCCATTTTAAAAGAGATGGCACACGTCTTCTCTTTGGGTGAAATAATTTGACTTCCAGCACCTCCGCCAAGGAGGAATCGCCGATTTGAAGGCTTGATTTGTAGGAAACCAGAGCAAAGTGAGTGTTGCAATCTCTGTAAAAGGTGTTTTCCTGGTGATCTGGACATGTTTCTTACAAAAACTCATCCGTCAGTGTGTCCTTTTAAGAAAATTCCTTTCTCATTGTGTGGATTTTGGTCAAGTGCAACGCCATTATTCAATAACTGACCGTTTTCAGACGTCAGTATTTTTTTTCCCCATAGAAGATCATCGTAAAAAAAAGCTAAACCTGGTTGCCCCGATCCTTTAAAAAAAGAAGAAGAAAATAACAAAACATTTGTCAAGTCTCACACAATAAACAGCGCTTATCCCAAGCAGAGGGCTCTTGTTTGAAAGGAGTCACGTTCGTTACTTATTTATTTAAAGAAAATTTATACAGCGCTTCACCTTTAAGATCTAAGCGCTTTACAATTGCACTAAAATGATTCATTCACCTTTCTGGAACGTGTGGCCAGTGCTCGCTCATTGATTGCCTTAGCACTCTGTATGGTGCCAGCTACTGGACATGAACAAATCATTGTCGCCAGACTTTCCTGGACCTGCGGCAATTGACATAAAAATGCACAAGTTTGAATTGCATGTATTATACCCTCCACCCCTCTGTCTGTGTCTCAGTGTCTTCCCATACATCGTTTTTTTATGTCTATGTGTCTCACTTCACAGTGTGACGTACCTAGCCCCCAAACGTTGAAAGAACACCGTTACTTCATCCATAACCGTACCCTTTAACCGCTATCACGAGTATCATATTATTTTTCTTCTTTTTGAATTTTCTAGTGTTTAAGAATCAGTTTGAATGTTCAGCATATAGGTTTTAACACAATAACTAGCATATTGTTTTCTTCTAGTATTCCAGTGTTGTTTTTAGTTCTGGTACGTGTATAAAAACACATTCCATTTAGGTTATCTGTAAATGTCAGCAATGTAAAATATGACCGTGTTGTTCTCATTATGTTCGGCAACTTAGCGTTCTGTTTGGGCAGTTGGTAACGAACGAGGTAGGGTGGAGATCTAACTTATGGTATTCGTAGATAGGTTGGCCCTCCCACCATCTTCTCTGTACGGTACCCACCCTCTGCACACCCACTGCCACCCCCGCCCTTCCTTCCTTAATGATGTCAACAGGCACATAAATCAGCGTTTTCTTGGGTTTTCGTTTTCAATCGATGACCCGTCTGACATCCTTCGCTTTCTGTCGTCACCGATTTACTAGTCGTTGATCTTAGACATGTTTGTTTCTTCTTCCCCACCACAGAGAGAGAGAGAGAGAGAGAGAGAGAGAGAGAGAGAGAGAGAGAGAGAGAGAGAGAGAGAGAGAGAGAGAGAGAGAGAGAGAGAGAGAGAGAGAGAGAGAGAGAGAGAGAGAGAGAGAGAGAGAGAGAGAGAGAGAGAGAGAGAGAGAGAGAGAGAGAGAGAGAGAGAGAGAGAGAGAGAGAGAGAGAGAGAGAGAGAGAGAGAGAGAGAGAGAGAGAGAGAGAGAGAGAGAGAGAGAGAGAGAGAGAGAGAGAGAGAGAGAGAGAGAGAGAGAGAGAGAGAGAGAGAGAGAGAGAGAGAGAGAGAGAGAGAGAGAGAGAGAGAGAGAGAGAGAGAGAGAGAGAGAGAGAGAGAGAGAGAGAGAGAGAGAGAGAGAGAGAGAGAGAGAGAGAGAGAGAGAGAGAGAGAGAGAGAGAGAGAGAGAGATATAGACAGAGAATGAGAAATGAGAACAGGAGAGAGAGAGAGAGAGAGAGAGAGAGAGAGAGAGAGAGAGAGAGAGAGAGAGAGAGAGAGAGAAGAGAGAGACATGAAGAAGAAGAAGAAGAGAGAAGAAGAAGAAGAAGAAGACGAGAGAAGAAGAAGAAGAAGAAGAAGAAGAAGAAAAAGAAGAAGAAGAACAAGAAGAAGAATAAAAAGAAGATTGATTGATTGATTGAACTTTTTAATGGGTAAAGATTTAGGCACATTGACTGCCTTTTTTAGAATTCCGACCATTTAAATAATGAAAATAAAACTTAACAAGGAAAACAAATAATAAAAGAAAAAAAAACAAAACAATAACAAGTCATGAAAAGAAGAAAAAAAAGAAGAAGAAGAAGAAGAAGAAGAGAGAAGAAGAAGAAAGAATCGACTACCAAGTTGTCAAGAACACCACCTTTACATACAATTTCATTTTTACATGTTTTTATGCAAGCCGCGAAAACCCATATGCTGGTGATGATCATTAGAATTGTTTGCTTCTGTCATCCCACATGCTGAATTCAGGTTTTCTCGGAGACCTCATGCTTAATAACATGTCTGGTTATTCTCTTCTTCTTCTTCTTCTTCTTGAAACTTCATCTGCAGATTTCCGTTTGACCTTTTGGTCTGTTTGTTCTCCTTTCTGTTCGTGACCGCTGGCCATCGTGCACGAGACAGACTGATCATAGAAAAGACAAGGTAGGTGGGGTGGTGGTGGTGGTGGTGGTAGGGGCTTAAAGGTGCACCCTGACGGATGAAGTTTTGCAAGAAACACGTCGAGATCACCAGAAAGACAGCATTTTTAAGGATCGGAACACTCACTTTGCTCTGGTTTCCTAGAAATTAAACCGTCAAAACGACGATTCCTCCTTGGCGGAGATGCCGGAGAGAATAGCCATTTTGGATGGGGTGGGTGGAGGCCAATTCCATTGTGGTTTAAAATTTTCGTTTATAATAATAAT
>CM065680.1:69415468-69435468 GCA_017654935.2 Phymorhynchus buccinoides
CAGGATCATCATTAGAATCCTTATCGTCCTCCTCTTCCTCCCTCTTTCGATGAAGATTTTTAAAATGATAACAACGTGATGCTAGATATTTGTTTTTTCAGAACAAACATCAGCATTACCAGAGGAAGAAAAAAAAGAAAGAAGCAGACATTTTATTTTTGCACAGTGCACTTTGAAGTATGTAGTAAATGCCCATGAAAAACCCAAAATACCAAACCACACATTTCAACTATACTCTGCAGAACCTGTAAGATTCTGGATAAACCATTTATGCTACTGTAATATTTGCGCACTTTCATTTTCTAAGCGGAACCCTATGACAAAAAACATCAACCGTAGTTTTATCAGGTATTTTACAAGAAAATAAGCAACGTAAAAACAACAACTGTCTTAAGATGTTGATGACCTTGTTGCATCTTACGATGTACCGAGGTTTATACTGAGGTATAAACATTAACCATTACTGGCCAGTCAGCGGTAGTTCATTGTGATCTTTGCATTAGTTTAGGCAGTGGCAACGGAACACAATGTTTTGCTTGTAAAAGAAACTGCCAGAGACAAATGCTCACAGACACAACTAAGCACAGAAAGTCGACAGACAGAGAAATGCACGAGGCATTGCTTTGGTAGTAAGATAATCATATCCTCAGGGGATTTGGGGAGCTGAAAGAACACGTTCACATTAACACAACACCAACATTCTGTTTCGTTTTACCTTACATCGCATTCATTTAAACAGCTTGCAAACAAACATACAACAAGGACAGACAAAAAGGTACACGTGATAAAACAATAGAGAAAAACAACAGCGAAACCACACAAGATAGGATGGAAGTTCAGCTTAACGTCGCGTATCGGCTTTCGCCATGTACGACGGGCTGAACAAACCAACCATGGTATGAACAAAAATGTATGTTCCTGAATCACTGTCTTAGCCAAAAGGCCGAGAAGCGATCAGGATTGAAAACAACACAAGATAGAAAACAACACGACGTAGGTAACGCTTAATATGCTCGGTGGGAATTTCTGAAACCATGCTTTATGTTTTTTGGTGTGTTTGTTAGAGCTAGCTAATGACAATAGGAATACAACCCAGGGGAGGCATAAACAAAGTGCTAAGCATCTGCAGTGAATAGAGTTGAGAACCGGTTCAAAATTCCGAACCGGTTTTAAACCGGTTTTCCCTCTTCGAACCGGTTTTATCGAACCGTTTTTAAAAAAACAGTACTCGCATCACTAGTTTCACCTATGCAAACACATATTTATTTGTCAGAATATTCACACACACACGCACGCACGCACGCGCAGACTTACACACACGCAATAACGACACTTATGACACACACACACACTCAACTCAACACTCAGTCAAAGTCAAAGCCATACACCACCACAAACTAGAAACAGCTACTCTTGGTTTGCACAAACACCCAATCTGCGCTGAGAATCAGTGTTGTTCTTCGAAAAGAATGCGTTATTCTAAGAAAAACTTACTTTCAGTTTGCAGTTTAAAAAACCGGTTTACAGCAACTCGAACCGGTTTTTCGAACCGCGAAAGTTTAGCACCGTTTTTTCGGTTCAAACCGGTCCCCCCCCCCCCCCCCCCCACCACACACACACACCTCTAGCAGTGAATGTGTTTTCTAACCAATGCCACTTATTGATTTTCGGCTTGATTTCTTTGGTTGCTATTTCTGCTTCCCTCTCTTATTTCAGGGGCATTTTCTCCAACTGTAACACCCCACCCCCTCCCTCCCTCCAACAAACAAACATACTGTGTTTTTATCTCTCTAGAGGGAAGTAATACAATCACAGCACGGCGGAGAGTAACAAGAGAGCAAAGCACAGTTAGACAGAGACAGAAACACAAACAAACAAAACCACAGGCATGATAAGAAACACAAAGGAGGCACAGTTAGACAGAGACAGAAACACAAACAAACAAAACCACAGGCATGATAAGAAACACAAAGGAGGCACAGTTAGACAGAGACAGAAACAAACAAAACCACAGGCATGATAAGAAACACAAAGGAAGCACAGTTAGACAGAGACAGAAACACAAACAAACAAAACCACAGGCATGATAAGAAACACAAAGGAAGCACAGTTAGACAGAGACAGAAACACAAACAAACAAAACCACAGGCATGATAAGAAACACAAAGGAAGCACAGTTAGACAGAGACAGAAACACAAACAAACAAAACCACAGGCATGATAAGAAACACAAAGGAAGCACAGTTAGACAGAGACGGAAACACAAACAAACAAAACCACAGGCATGATAAGAAACACAAAGGAGGCACAGTTAGACAGAGACAGAAACACAAACAAACAAAACCACAGGCATGATAAGAAACACAAAGGAGGCACAGTTAGACAGAGACAGAAACAAACAAAACCACAGGCATGATAAGAAACACAAAGGAAGCACAGTTAGACAGAGACAGAAACACAAACAAACAAAACCACAGGCATGATAAGAAACACAAAGGAAGCACAGTTAGACAGAGACAGAAACACAAACAAACAAAACCACAGGCATGATAAGAAACACAAAGGAAGCACAGTTAGACAGAGACAGAAACACAAACAAACAAAACCACAGGCATGATAAGAAACACAAAGGAAGCACAGTTAGACAGAGACAGAAACACAAACAAACAAAACCACAGGCATGATAAGAAACACAAAGGAAGCACAGTTAGACAGAGACGGAAACACAAACAAACAAAAACACAGGCGTGATAAGAAACACAAAGGAGGCACAGTTAGACAGAGACGGAAACACAAACAAACAAAACCACAGGCATGATAAGAAACACAAAGGAGGCACAGTTAGACAGAGACGGAAACACAAACAAACAAAACCACAGGCATGATAAGAAACACAAAGGAAGCACAGTTAGACAGAGACGGAAACACAAACAAACAAAACCACAGGCATGATAAGAGACTCAAATGAGAATGTTGGCTGTTTCGTTGCCCAGAGCATTAAACTTTGGCTGAATTATTTGGTTTAGTCTTACCATTGGTTTGATTTAAACGTCTAATACATTTTACACAATGCATTTAACGAATCCGAGGCGACAATGAAACAAGCAGGAATAAAATAAAAGCTAGCTGTTCTCTTCCCCTTTTTCTTACTTTTCCATCAACCCCTACCCCTTCTCCCACTCTCCTCCTCCTCCTGCCCCCCGGAACTTTAAAACAATGTATTTGTGCACTTTTCTCTCCAGTTAATTTGTTAATGGAGAACAAGGCATGACAAATGGATAGCGAGAGAGACAGAGAGAGAGAGACAGAAAGAGAGACAGAGAGAGAGACAGAGAGAGAAACAGAGAGTTATTTTGGCAGGTAGTTCATAGGGGGTAACCCTAGAGGAGGAAACCAAAAGAACAGAGAGGGAGAGAAGAGAAGAGAAGAGAAGAAAGAGAGAGGGAGAGAGAGAGAGAGAGAGAGAGAGAGAGAGAGAGAGAGAGAGAGAGAGAGAGAGAGAGAGAGAGAGAGAGAGAGAGAGACAGAGAGAGAGAGAGACAGAAAGAGAGACAGAGAGAGAGAGAGAGAGAGAGAGAGAGACAGAGAGAGAAACAGAGAGTTATTTTGGCAGGTAGTTCATAGGTTAACGACCATCTACATTGTAAATCAGAGAGAGGGCAAATCATGGAATGAACAAAAAACAACAACAACTAGTGTATTGATTAATAGATTTACTGAATATTGGAACGAAATAAAAAGAAGAAGAAGAAAGAAGAAGAGCACAAATAGACGAAGACGAAGAAGAAAAAGGGGGAAAGAAGAACAACAAATGAAAGAAGAATATCTTTTACGTCCCACCACAGATGTATTTCCAATATTTCTTGGACAATAAATGGTGTGATTTGTGACTTGTAAATAAACGAAATGAGTTTGTGTATATCTAGTTAGAAATTCGTTCTATTTGTAATGTAAAGATGTTTAGAAAATAGCCTACAACCGAACGATACTAATTTGATAAAGACAAGCAGTATTACTAGTGGTCGAAACCCCCAAAACAAAACCCAGCGATACTGCAAACAGCATTCAAAGTACAAAAATAATAAACAAAAGTCCTTTCCGTAACATTGTCAAAAAACAACAACAACCCAACATCATCCTTTAACCCTTTCATCGCCAGCCATATTTCAGCCAAACATTTCCATTAAATTTACCTGGGCAGAGAACAAAATCTGTCTACACTATTGGGGATTCTTATGTGACAAATATAAAATAAGGTCAATCCTTACTTCCCAAAAGTGAGATAATAGACACCAATTTGATGCCTTTTAGTAACATAGGTGTTAAAACGCAACTTTGGATAATAGACCCCAATTTGATACATTTTAGTAACATAGGTGTTAAATCACTGTGGTGCTATAATGCAACTTTGGATAATAGACCCCAATTTGATACCTTTTAGTAACATAGGTGTTAAATCACTGTGGTGCTATAATGCAGCTTTGGCGGTGAAAGGGTTAAGCCAGCCAATGATCAATGGTCACTGCTCTTTGGAAACCTCTTTCCTGAGGATGGCAGCTGTAATATGTACTGCTGGTAATCATTTTCGGCTTGAAAGAAGGGACACAGTAAAGAAGCTTCAATACAAACAGAGACACACAATATAGCTCGTATTAAAGCCAACTACGTCTAATACTGCTAGCATTTATTGCCGAAGTAAGATGAGATGTGTGTAGAATGAAACTGAAGAGAAACTATCCCCTTTCCATCTGACATCGTTCCACTGGGGTGCGTAGCACTATCGCCACGTATCGAAAGAACTACCCGTCGTTACCACTACTACCCATAGAGAACAATATGATGACTGTGCCAATCTGTCAGTTTGAATTCCGACAGACTAACCCTAACCCTATTCCTAACCCTATCCCGAACACTTTTCGTAGCCTAACCCTATTCCCTACCTAAGTTTAACCCTATTTTAACCCTAACCCTAACCCTTAGTTGCCGTACTGATTTATCTTGGTAGCGCCATCGATATGTAGCGATAGCGGGATGTCCCACTTTCACTATATTAAGTAACCCGAGAAGATGAACTGTTGCACTATAGTGCAGAAATGCTAATTTTAATACGTTACTCTTCAAAATTTGATAATTTTATAACATGTATTTTAGTTATAATAGTGTATAATATGTATTTTAGGTCTTAATTTTGTTAATTGCACTGAAACTTGTTTCTACGCCCTTACTTCTATCTCCTCCGCCGTTTGATTTGCTATTTTTTTAAATGTGTTTTAATATTGTCTGAAACTGATGGTACTGTAACATAGGCTTAGCGTTTGTCCTGCTTCAAACATATTCGAGACTATGTTTTGGTGCTGCTATTACCATTAATCCTCTTGATGAGAAAGTGTCACTGATTCTAAAACCGTCCTTGTTGTAGATGTTATATAGTGTTGCTGCAAAATTCATATGGCCAACGGTAGCGACATCCATTGATCTAAATTCTCTAATATGTATTTATTTTGATAGAGATGTATGGTGAGGATGCGTGGGCCAGTTTGTTAGAAATGTTTGTACGAATGGTGAGTGAAAAGCGCATTGAGTTGCTTTGCAAGATTATGCGCTATATAAGCATTATTAATTATTTTATTTAAAATGCTGTCCATTCATCTGGTCCTGCCTACCTCTCTGATCTCGTTCACCTGTACTCACCCTCCAGGTCTCTCCGTTCCTCAGTCTTCTGACAAACTTATCCTTTCTATTCCTCGTACAAACACTAAGACATATGGTGAACGTTCTTTTTCTTTCAGCGCCCCTTCTCCCTTCTGTCTGGAACACCCTACCATATGAACTTCGTTCTGCTAAATCTTTCGAATCTTTCAAAACCGCTCTTAAAACTCACCTCTTTTCTTCCTTGTCCTGTTTCCTGCCTTAAAAACTATGTTCCCCACATTGTGTGTGTGTGTGTGCGCGCGCGTGTGTGGATGTGTGCGTACGTGTGCGTGTGTGTGTGTGTGTGTGTGTGCGTGCGTGCGTGCGTGTTGTGGCTGTGTGCATGTTTGTGATAGTTAATCATGTAGTGGCTTATTTATGATCTATGTATTTACTTAAATAATTGTGAAGCGCCGTGAGCTCAAGAGAGAAAGGGCGCTCTATAAATGTTATTATAATTATTGTTATTATAATTATTATTATTATTATTATTATTAAAAACTAAAGGAGTATTGTTCGCATCTGATTTGGCAGCTCCGAGGGTTAGAATGCACTTCCAGTTCATGACATGCCCTTTTGCATGAAGTTAGATCCATATGTGTAGATTATTTTTTATTTTAATACAGGCAAGCTTTCCCGCGCATTATTTCAAGATGGCGGCCAAGATGGCTGCATAGTCACCTAACAGGCTTTAAATGTTGAACTACAACATTATAAAAATCACATATTTTGTGTTTAACGTAGGGTTTCTGGGATCAGGAAAGTTAGTTCTTGTATTAAAGGACATTTTTAAAACCAGATCGAACATCAAAATGGCAGCCACAACGACGACCAAATAACTGTGTTGGCTTATCTGGAGTGATTGACATGCAGCCAGACAGGCAATGCAGAGAAAAGGGAGACATACTACTACTACTACTACTACTACTACTACTGCTACTACTACTGCTACTACTACTACTACTACTAATAATAATAATAATAATAACAACAACAACAACAACAATAATAATATTTCAAATAGCGCTAAAATCCATACAGTAGTGTGCTCGATGCGCTTTACAAAAGCAGCATTGAAAGATGAAAAACATGCATTAAAATCAACAAGATAGTCATACTACCAACATTCCAATGCAAAGGAATAAAGTAACAAAAATAACATCATTCTCACTCACAAAGACATCCAGCCTCGTTCACCAGCACTGTCACTCTGATAACATCTCACCCTCGCAGAAACTAATGAAAATGTCAACAAACAACAGGAAGGAATGCGTACACGCGGCCCATACTTTCTCTCTCTCTCTCTCTCTCTCTCTCTCTCTCTCTCTCTCTCTCTCTCTCTCTCTCTCTCTCTCTCTCTCTCTCTCTCTCTCTCTCTCTCTCTCTCTCTCTCTCTTTTACTTGTGCCCCCCACCTAGGCTACTTGTTTGTTATTTGTTTATGTTATTTTGCTCTAATTTTGTTTACTTTGATGTCTTGTATCATGATGCATGTTCATATTATAATTATATGTTTGCCTTATCGTTTTGTATTAGTCTTGTTTCCGTCACAAGGACAGACTGTAAGAATAGGCCTGGCCTAAAATCTCAATCCTTGCGTAATAAAGTTTTCAAGTGTCAAGCTCTCTCTCTCTCTCTCTCTCTCTCTCTCTCTCTCTCTCTCTCTCTCTCTCTCTCTCTCTCTCTCTCTCTCTCTCTCTCTCCCTCTCTCTCTCTCTCTCTCCCTCCTCTCTCTCTCTCTCTCTCTCTCTCTCTCTCTCCCCCTCTCTCTCTCTCTCTCTCTCTCTCTCTCTCTCTCTCTCTCTCTCTCTCTCTCTCTCTCTCTCTCTCTCTCTCTCTCCCCTCTCTCTCTCTCTCTCTCTCTCTCCTCTCTCTCTCTCTCTCTCTCTCTCTCTCTCTCTCTCTCTCTCTCTCTCTCTCTCTCTCTCTCTCTCTCTCTCTCTCTCTCTCTCTCTCTCTCTCTCTCTCTCTCTCACACAAATCAAATCAAAACGAAATCAGAGCCAGACAGCATAAAACACCCACCCACAGAGAGAAAAGATAATATAACGACTAACAGTTAAGGGGGGTGGGGGGTGTGGGTGGGTGTGTGTGGGGGGGGGGGGGCGTAAAAAAAGGGACAAGATTGTTGTGGAGAAGGGGAAAGGGTGGTGGTGGTGGTGGTGGAGGCACGTGACGTAAGTGGAGTGAAAGTGGGGAACACGTGGGAGGTGAGGTGGGGTGGAGTGTGAAGAAGTCGGAGAAGAAACAGCAAGAGACATCAGCACTCGATGCTTGTTTCTTGTTTTGCTTTTTAAGACCAGAACTCCAGAACTCAAGGACAAATTAGCTCCCAAAACAGACCCATCTCCTCAAGCAACGAGTTAGCATCGTTATCGTAGATGATTTTTTGTTTGACGTCAGACAGTCGCTAACGACGTTCGGTTAATTGGTAGGTGTCACCCCCCCATGGGGATACCGGGGGGGTCTTTCGTACAAATAGTTCCCCCATCTTCTGGAAGTTCTGTGCTTGTAACTTACTCTAAATATGTCACTCTCTTTCACTCTGCCTTTTGCCTTTGCTTACTGTCATCTGCTATCTTTCCATCTTACTGGTCCATTCTCCTGCCTTTTTCTCTCTCTATGAATTCTTACAAAGATTTCTTAAGCTTAAGTCGGACATGCTGGGCCTAACTGGCGCATAACGGCATCATGACGCATCTACGCTCATGTGACAGGAAACTGTCTGAGTGAACAAAGAAGAAGAAAGAAGAAGAAGAAGGTAAGTGTCACGCAGAGGAAGAGAAACAATTAGCTAGGAGTGTGGTCCTTGATGCCCTGTGGCTTCACTAATTGAAATCACTATTTCGGCGCGTGCGCTCATTACCGTGGGCTGTTAGTTAGGGTGGTGTTAATGAGGATGACGACAATGATTACGACAGCCGACTTAGCATCGTTGAGGACGACGACGACGATGATGATGATGGTGATGATAACGATGATGATGATGATGATGATGATGATGATGATAATGATGATGATGATGATGATGATGATGATGATGATGATCATCGTGATGACGACAGAACCGTGATGACGGCGGTTGAAATGAAAGGAGAAGAAGAAGATGACGACAATGTGATGATTATGACCATAACGGACATCGTGATGACGACAGAACCGTCACAATGATGACGGCGGTTGCTAAATGAAAGGAGAAGAAGAAGAAAGGTGACGACAGTGATGATTATGACCATAACGGAGTTGATGATGACTGGCTATGAATTGAGGACAACGAGAAGAAGAAGAAGACGACGACGACGACGACGACGACGACGAAGAAGAAGAAGAAGAAGAAGAAGAAGATTATGAAGAAGAAGATTGTTAATGATGATGAAGATGATGATGACTGATGACAATGATATGATGGCGATGATGATGAGATGATTGCTAAATGAAAAGAAAATGATTGCTAAACAAAGAAACCCCACTCAACTCTCTCTCAGAAATCAACTCTATTTCTACCAACTGTCTCTCCTCTCCCCTCTGTCTCCCCCTCTCTCTCTCTCTCTCTCTCTCTCTCTCTCTCTCTCTCTCTCTCTCTCTCTCTCTCTCTCTCTCTCTCTCTGTATGGGCATGCACGTGTATGATAAAGTATGCACGTGTGCGTTTGTTTGTTAGTCTGTAAGTGCCCGCATATGAACACACGCATGTGTGCTATCAAGTTTGGGCTTTTATCATTTGATGAGAGAAAGGTGGCAGAGTGGCTAAGAGTAGACGTTCGCCTGCCAAATGTAAAGCGTGACTACAGCGTAAGACAAAGTGATCCGGGTTCGAATCCCGGCCTCGCCCTTTCTTTCTAGTTCGAACTGAACGTCGAGTCCTTCGGATGGTGACTTAATGCTAGTCTTATCCGTGCGCTTTACGCACGTAAAAAGCCCACGGCAGTTGAAAGTCGGTAAGAGCAGGGAGAAATCCCGCTGCCTGGTATGGCCAAATTGATAGCTAGGTGTTCCAAATGCGCCCACACCCCCTCCTCACACTATGTCTCCCCAAAAAAATCTTTTTTAAATGGGTAGGCGCTGCACTTACGGCGACGCGCTCTCCGGGGGAGAGCAGCCCGATTTTCACAGAGATAAGTCTCTGTGACTAGAATATACCAAATACCAAATACCAAATCTTCATCGCTGTTATCTATCTGTCTGTGAAAGCTGACTTGTGCAATAATGCAATAAGCCTATTTCGCTCACATGCAATACAGACGCACAGGCATTTTCTCTCTTTCTTTCTCACACATACAGATATGGACACACACACACACACACACACACATGCACACACGCGCGCATGCATACACGCACGCAAGCACGCATATACACACACTGACACACACACACTGACACGCACGCACGCACGCAGACACACACACACGCACGCACACACACACGCACGTACACACACACACACACACACACACACACACACACACACACACACACACACACACACACACACACACACAACACACACACACACACACACACACACACACACACACACACACACACACACACACACACACGCACGCACACGCGCACGCACACACACACACACACACACACACACACACACACACACACACACACACACACACACACACACACACACACACGTATACTATTAACACAGGCAGATATCAATGTATCATAACAACCGCAGTTTTGATATGTCATACTGCTTCAGTTCTCTCAAATCATAGGTACCCAAAACGCGATCCACGCACTCTTCTTCAGAACTGTTCCTGGCTTTAAAAGATGACCACAATCGTGCCAGAAGGCACTATCATTCTTCTCAGGCGAAAACAAGAAGGTACGAACACCCTTCTTTATTTCTCCCTTAATACAGTGGAACCTCCCTTATAAGACCTTCAAAAACCATCCAAAATGAGGTCTTATAAGGGAGGTAATATTAATACTTACAAAGAAGGGCAATGTCTCAAGAGAAGTAGGTCTTATGTGGGAGGGAGTCTTATACGGGAGGTTCCACTGTACTACCTTCTGGCTTTTACCCGAGAAGGGGGTGACAGCACCTTCTGGCGTAAAACCCCCCGATAACGGTCGCAATACACGTTGCTATTTTTCGCCCTTTTCCCCATTGAAAACGCCGTGATATGCAAGTCAGATTGTTACTAACGTATCGCTGTGTTTTATGTGCAAAGATCGAAAAATGTGAACGTGGCATCATGACCATTATATTCATATGATTCTGTGAAAGATGATCTCTGCTTCTGTGCAATAGGAGAATAATGGCCGTCCCCGTTTCGTGCGTGCCATATCTCAGCCAGCAGTAAAACGTATGGGAGTTAGCTGAAAATGACCCCTTTATTATTGATTGGCTTGAAGGGAAAAGGCTTTGTTGAGAAGTCATGCAGAAAGCTCCATTTTGTTTTTGTTCAGTGTTATTAAACCGTGGTTTATTGAAGGACTGCTGAGCGACAAGAAATTGCCCATGCATTATGAAGGATTTATGATGGCTAATAATGGAAAAGGGGGGAGGGGAGAGAGAGAGATGAGGGAGAGAGAGAGAGAGAGAGAGAGAGAGAGAGAGAGAGAGAGAGAGAGAGAGAGAGAGAGAGAGAGAGAGAAAGAGAGAGAGAGAGAGAGAGAGAGAGAGAGACCGAAGAGAGAGAGAGAGAGAGAGAGAGAGAGAGAGAGAGAGAGAGAGAGAGAGAGAGAGAGCGAAAAGGCCTTGGCCACATGTGAAGGGGGGAAACAGAGAGAGGGAGAGAGAGAGAGAGAGAGAGAGAGAGAGAGAGAGAGAGAGAGAGAGAGAGAGAGAGAGAGAGAGAGAGAGAGAGAGAGAGAGAGAGAGAGAGAGAGAGAGAGAGAGAGAGAGAGAGAGAGAGAGAGAGAGAGAGAGAGAGAGAGATTGGGGATTATTCAAAGTCAAGACCCTTTTTGATTAAATTTTGCGGGTGTTTTATTTTAATCAAAAGATTGCAAGGAACATGACTAGTGCTGATGTATTGCATCGTATTCTTATTTTCAGCTAAAGACCCACCACGTCACGTGTGAAAATCGCGGTTTTCCCGTGTTTTCCCTCTTATAGCTAGAAATAAATCGCAAGAAGTCTTCCTAACAGAAGAGGGAATGTGGCACGTGACGTGGGGGGTCTTTAACTTGTTTTGCACACACAGACAAATCCAAAAGCAAACTCAATGCATGAACAGAACTAAAAGAAACAACAGCAGTAGGAAACTGCAACCGAAGCATAAACAAAGGAGTACAGAACTATGCGTGGGCAAATTAACCCTTTCACCGCCAAAGTCGCATTTTAGCACCACAGTAATTTAACACCTATGTCACTAAAAGGCATCAAATTGGGGTCTATTATCCAAAGACCCTATTGTCTTAGTTTTGGGAAGTAAGGATAGACCTTATTTTATATATGTCACAGAAGAATCCCCAATACTGCAGATGGATTTTGTTCTCTACCCAGGTAAATGTAATGGAGATTTTTGGCTGAAATATGGATGGCGGTGAAAGGGTTAAGTCTGAAGGGGCCAGAGGCACTGCATACGACTCGATCAGATTGTGACGATGTCTGTGTGAGGCATGGTTCTCGTGAAATACGTGCGTCTAAAAATAATAATTCTACTATTTTTGGTTCACTATACTCATGTATAGACAGACCCCAATACCGCGAATCACATAGCATGTCTGATACACACATACTGATTAGGACACTGTCTATAAGAGGACACGCCTAACTAGACGTTAAACCAACCAGTAACACTGAGAGAGAGAGAGAGAGAGAGAGAGAGAGAGAGAGAGAGAGAGAGAGAGAGAGAGAGAGAGAGAGAGAGAGAGAGAGAGAGAGAGAGAGAGAGAGAGAGAGAGAGAGAGAGAGAGAGAGAGAGAGAGAGAGAAAGCTCGAGAGAGATACTCGAATGAGCGAGACTGTGTATTGAGGATAACTAAATAAGCACAAAATATGGCTTTTTTTCATCAGGTCCTCAAGGGGAGAGAGAGAGAGAGAGAGAGAGAGAGAGAGAGAGAGAGAGAGAGAGAGAGAGAGAGAGAGAGAGAGAGAGAGAGAGAGAGAGAGAGAGAGAGAGAGAGAGAGAGAGAGAGAGAGAGAGAGAGAGAGAGAGAGAGAGAGAGAGAGAGAGAGAGAGAGAGAGAGAGAGAGAGAGAGAGAGAGAGAGAGAGAGGAGAGAGCTCGAGCTAAATAAGCACAAAATATGGCTTTGTTTTCATCAGGTCCTCAAGAGGGGGGGCGGGGAGAGAGAGAGAGAGAGAGAGAGAGAGAGAGAGAGAGAGAGAGAGAGAGAGAGAGAGAGAGAGAGGAGAGAGAGAGAGAGAGAGAGAGAGAGAGAGAGAGAGAGAGAGAGAGAGAGAGAGAGAGAGAGAGAGAGAGAGTACAGATATTTCATCGGATCCGTGTACGAGGGGCTGTATTACAATATCGAACAAAACTAGTAGGATTTCATCAGATTCGTCTAGACAGTAGAATTCCACGAGAAGCATGCCTCACAAAAATGTCACAGTCGGATCGCAGTTGCATTGCATCGTATGCAGTGGGCCGGTCCCTTTAGCCCTAGCTAAAATCACCGTTATTGGAAAACAACAACAACGAAAACATTTAACCCTTTCACCGCCAATGTCACATTTATGCACCACAATGGTTTAGACCCATGTTACCAACAGGCATCAAATCAGGGCCTGTTATCAGAAGACCCTATTTTCTTAATTTTGGGAGGCAAGGGTAGGCCTATTGTTGTACATGTCACAGAGGAATTCCCAATATTGGGGATACTTTTTTTCTGTACCCAGACAAGTTTAATGGTATGTTTTGGCTGAAAAATGGCTGGCGGCGAAAAGGGTTAAGTTTTGGTTTCGAGCACAAAAACATAGTATTTCGTTTCTATTATTGAGAACTGGAATCTCGAGCACGCAACCCTTTCTCTTTCCAGACAGAGCACGTGATCTATCCGTGAAGCCAATCAAAAGATTGCAAGGATCGGCTGCACTTTTAGAGCATGTGAGGCGCACTTTAGATGCAAAACAACAGTTGACAGCAACCAGAGAGGAATACATTAGGATCAGGATGTGCCGCATTTGCATTTATTAGACAGGATAGCCCCACCGTTGCACATATGGCTAGAATCAACGGCATGGTCCAGGTTTATAATGACCATCAGGGCACAAGTGATGTGATTGGGTTTTCTCTCTTTATCTCGTAATATAAACGATCAAAAATTGAAGAAGAAAAAAACATTTCCTCTTATGTATATTATATACTCCTCACAAAAAGTCAAGCAACAAAACTTCTCACTGCAAATACACTTTAATCATAAATCGTACGTAAAGTGTTACTGTTGTGATTTCATCTTCGACATTTCATTCAGTGAAGCTGAGTAAATCACATAGCAGATTCATCTCAATCTCAGGATACTGAGCAACAACATAAATGGGTGTCAAAAACAGGTGTGAAAGAAAGCCAACTGCCAATTTCAAATTCAAAGATATCAGTGCGCAAACATTTCATATCGTCATGAACAGCGGGTGTGACCTCCGTAAGCATGAATGCAGGCTTGGAAGCGGCTTGGTATTGAGGCAATGAGTCTATCCGGCTGAATCTGTGGGATGGCTCCTCACTTCCTTACCAGGTCTTCTTCCAAGGCATCCAGTGTCTGGGGACGGGCGGGCATGCCGTAATCAGCTCACCTAAGCATGTCACATGCATGTTCAATCGGGTTGAGGTCAGGGAATCAGGGTGGCCAGTCAAGGTGGGCGATGTTGTGGGTGTTCAACTCATTGCTGATGACATGTGCCCAGTGACATGGCACTTTGTCGTCCACACAAACAAAGCTACCACCATTCTATTTCATCAAGGGGATCACTTGAGGGCTGATGATGTTATTCAAGTAGCGTATCGTGTTCACAGTGCCCCTCCGGAAGACCCCTAGGTCGGTACGTACTCCAGTCCAAATGCCACCCAGACCATCAGACTGCCACCTCCATAACGGTCATGCTCAGCAACAGCAAAGGCCAACAATCTCCCCAGGCCATCTTCACACTTGCTGACGCCCATCATTAAAATCCAAACGCATTATTTCACATTAAAAGCTAGCCTGTGCATTTTCAAAGGCTGACTAAACACCAATTTGATTTTGTTGCCTGACTTTTTGTGAGGAGTATATATAGTTTGCTTTAATAAAACTTTTTGTGTGTCCAATGTATGTGTTTGTGACCCTAAGAAACATACTCAATTACTATAACTTTAACTTTACGATTTGTTCTGTGTTCTGAAAAGAAGAAAATAAAATAATGTGCTGATTTACTTTTTCTCCCAATGGGGGAGATAGATAATGCCTATGCAAAGACATCTGTTTCGTCTCGTGAAAGACTCTTCAGTCTGCATGTCGGCCTGCAAAGAATGTCCACAGTGAATGTTCAAGCTGAGCTAGAAGACTTTCTACAAGAGAATGGTTGTCCTCTTTGCACCAGATTGAAAGTCCACAATAAAAGCAAACCAGCACTTAATTAAAAAAAAGGTAAACATATTATGTAAAATAACAAAAATAATAATGTTCTAAAATTACAATCCCTCGAAGAGACTAGAAGAGATGGGATGCCATGTTGGTGGATCCAGTGAAGGATTCAAAAAGGGGAGGTCACAGCGATATGTCTTTCATTCATTAGGCAGGCTAGCCCCCCATTGCACATACATATGGATAGAATCAACGGCGTGGTCCAGGATTAAAGTGCCCATCGCAAGTGATATGTCTTTCATTGTTCTGGAAACCATTGCAAGTGGTGAAGTTTGGGGGCTATGAGTACGAGAATCTCGTAGATATTAATTATCAACCGTTATAAGTAGAAAGAAAGAGTGCTAAAACTTCACTTTTTTATATACAATGGAACCTCCCTTATAAGACCTCCCGTTATAAGACTCCCTCCCACATAAGACCTACTTCTCTGAGACAGTGTCCTCCTTTGTAAGTATTAAAATTACATCCCTTATCAGACCCCTCCCTTATAAGACCTCATTTGGGATGACTTTTGAAGGTCTTATAAGGGAGGTTCCACTGTACTGGCCTATCGCCCATTTGTGTTTGTCTGCCTCGTGTTGGAAAATAATGGATAGCTGCACATAGGCCTTCAGGCTTACATCCACAACATTAATGTTAACTTACTTCAAAGATATTCTAACAGGGTAAGATGGACTACTTAAGAGCTCGGCGAACCGGGCTGATAGAGTTATCGTTAGTGGGGCCAGTACACTTTTCACAGTGGAGGCTATCCAAAAACTCAGACTGGAACTTGAACGGAGAATTCAACTGGCCTATCGATGTGTAAAATGTGTACTGTTTCAAAGGGACATAACCAGTGTTTCTGTCCTCACTACTCATATAGGGAAAAGAGACCGGATGCTTATCTTCCCCTATACAGTCTTTGCTTACTTGTCCTTTGCTATCTTAGCAGCGAGGCTAATGTGGATGCTTAATTATAACCCTTCGAGTTTTCTTGCAAGAAACTCGAAGAAGACAATATGCCTTTCAAATTTAAAAAAAGAATGTATTGAGGAAACAAAACTAATGGCTTAGAATGAAAAACAAATGAAACGCTGAAAGAATAATCGTTCAGCTTTTGGAATTGGGTTTATTTTTATAAAAAAAGAGAGCCAATATTCAAATTATGACTTCCTGGTTCATTGAACCGGCATATACCACCATGAACAGGACAAGCACAGTGATGAGATGTAGGCCTATTTATAAAGCAACAACAAAGGATGCAGGGATGAATAAGGTGCTTAAAAGGTACCCTGCGTTTGCCACAATCAGTAATCTAGCCTCCTCTTGCCTCCCGGCTCTGATAATAGCATTACCAGCGCCTGGTTTATCTGGTATCAGAATCACAAGGCAATTATGGTTATGATGCGGTTATGATGTTACAATAACAATGTGCATACTATCTCTGAACGAACAATGTGCGTTTTATGCTCTGGAAAATAATGTGTGTGTGTGTGTGTGTGTGTGTGTGTGTGTGTGTGTGTGTGTGTGTGTGTGTGTGTGTGTGTGTGTGTGTGTGTGAGAGTGTGTGTGTGAGAGAGAGAGAGAGAGAGAGAGAGAGAGAGAGAGAGAGAGAGAGAGAGAGAGAGAGAGAGAGAGAGAGAGAGAGAAAGAGAGTCAGAGACATAGATAGATAGATGGAGAGAGAGAGAGAGAGAGAGAGAGAGAGAGAGAGAGAGAGAGAGAGAGAGAGAGAGAGAGAGAGAGAGAGAGAGAGAGAGAGAGAGGGAGAGAGAGAGGTGCAGACAGACAAACACACCAACCAACAGGAAGATGTAAATGTGTACATCCCCTGCACCCACGCCTCTTTTATAACCCCCCCCCCCCCCTCCCGCAGTCACACACACACACAGACAAACACACACACACACACACACACACACACACACACACACACACACACACACACACACACACACACACACACGCACACGCACGCACACGCATACATACACACACACACGCACGCAAGCACGCACACACACTCAATATGGTTTGTGTATTGTGTTATGGTGTTACACACCATAGTCAATATGGTTTGTGTATTGTGCGTGTGTGTTTGCATTTTGTCTTTGTTAGATGGCTTGTTGAAAAAACAGCATGTATGTTTGCTTATTCAATGTCCATCTTTAAATAAAAGTTTGACTTTGACTTTGACTTTGACACGCATACTAGGAAGTCAAAAAAACACAGACGCGAGTTTATGTTGAGTCATGGAACTTTCTTCCCCTTTCTTTCTTATCCACACCAAAACACAAAAGACGAATACATCAACAAACAAACAAAACATTGACAAGCAACACCAACAAAATGAACCATACAGACAACGTTCTTTCCCCCCCCCCCCCCCCCCCCCCCCCAAACTTTACGGCCAGACTGTCATACCATCCTCCCTGTTAACCCAATCCCCAACTTCCATCATCACCCTTTCCACAAAACATCCACCTCTTATGCACGCAATGAACGCATTAGCCTGATCAGTCATCAAGAAATACTGGTCTTTTGATTCATTAGCTAGCAGAAACTTGTGACACAAAAAGTATGTAACAGCAAAGCGTTTAGCAATGAAGTTTCTTGTTTCGTTCCAATTTGCTTACATTTGAACAAAAATATAGTGTACAAATATACTGCATTGGACGAAAATCATACTCAAACACAAAACACTCAAATAAATTATGTTCATTTATGTGAACTCTACTACATTGTTGATTTTAAAAGGTAAAGGTGTGCTACTTTAGTGTTGCTTAAAACCTTTTCTTTTCCATCAATAAACATCAACATGTGCAGGAATTTGCGAATTGTACGTTGTATTTTAATTAGTGAAAATAGTATGAAAAGGTTAGAGAGAGAGAGAGAGATAGAGAGAAAAACCAGAGAGGAGACGGAGAGGAGAGAGAGAGAGAGAGAGAGAGAGAGAGAGAGAGAGAGAGAGAGAGAGAGAGAGAGAGAGAGAGAGAGAGAGAGAGAGATGAGAGGAGATAGATAGCATCGTCAAAGGACAGTAGTCCGAAATATTTGCTAATTAAATTGACAAAGAGCACAGTCGATCCCACTTGTTGTTTTTTCTCTTTGTTTTGAATGATATATATATATACATATCCATATATATATCTCTCTCTCTCTCTCTCTCTCTCTCTCTCTATATCTATATATATATATATATATTATATAGCAGAACAAAAAAAGAATGAAAAACTAACAAGAAAGAATGTAGACTATTCCCAATATTTCGGCTTTTGGCCTTGGACGCGGGACAGACAGTAGAACAAACTTGACGTAACAAATACAACACGTAACTTTTCTTGACGTCATTGTTGTGACCCACATTCTGTGTGTATAATTAGATTGTGTTGCAGTGTGTGTGTGTGTGTGTGTGTGTGTGTGTTTGATAATTCGTTTGGGACTATTGAGTCCACATAATTAAAAAAAAAAAAAAAAAAAAAAAAAATCCCCCAGTACAGTCTCCTATCTCTCTCACTCTCTCTCTCTCTCTCTCTCTCTCTCTCTCTCTCTCCCTCTCTCCACTCTCTCTCTCTCTCTCCTCTCTCTCTCACTCTCACTCTCTCTCTCATATCCATGTCCGCTCTGTCCATCTCTGTAGTTATCACTTCCAAACTATGTAGAACTAACGCCAGATGTCTTAAGACCCTTTAGTTAAGAGAGTGGGCATGTATCATGGGTAAAGCATATATATATATATATAGATATATATATATATAGTTTGCTTTGATAAAGCTTTTCTGTGTCCAATGTCTTTATTTGTGAACCTCAGAAACAAAACCAGTTAATGTTAACTTTGAGTAATGTTCGTGTTCAAAAAAATAAAATAAAATAAAAAGTTATATAAATTGTGCTGATTTACTTTTTCTCCCAATGGGGGAGGGACAGTGCCTTTATGCAAAGACAGCTGTTTCGATCTAAGAGAAGATCTCATCAGTTTGCATGATTGGCCTGCAAAAATTGACTGTCCAGTGGATGCCAACCTGAGCAAAAAGAGACATTCTACAAGAGAATGGTGTCCTCTCTGCATCAAATCGAAAATCCACAATAAAAGCAAACCAGCACAAAGTTAAACCAGAAATAGTAAAAATCTTATGTAAAATGAACAAAATAATAATGTTCTGAAATTTTAATTTCAAAACCTAATAGACATGACTAGAGAGGGCTAACTACTGAGATGGTATCAAAATTAAGGATAAAAATAGCATGAAAGAAAAATCTCAGTGAATAGCCAGCTCCGTACCTCTACTCTGAAGGACTGAAAAGTTGGTGCATTTGAAATGCAGAATAGTTTGCTTTTGATAAAGCTTTTCTGTGTCCAATGTCTTTATTTGTGAACCTCAGAAACAAAACCAGTTAATGTTAACTTTGAGTAATGTTCGTGTTCAAAAAAAAAAAAAAAAAATTAAAAAGTTATATAAATTGTGCTGATTTACTTTTTCTCCCAATGGGGGAGAGGACAGTGCCTTATGCAAAGACAGCTGTTTCGATCTTGAGAAGATCTCATCAGTTTGCATGATTGGCCTGCAAAATTAACTGTCCAGTGGATGGCCAACCTGAGCAAAAAAAGACATTCTACAAGAGAATGGTGTCCTCTCTGCATCAAATCGAAAATCCACAATAAAAGCAAAAACCAGCACAAAGTTAAACCAGAAATAAAAAATATAGTAAAAATCTTATGTAAAATGAACAAAATAATAATGTTCTGAAATTTTAATTTCAAAAAAACCTAATAGACATGACTAGGGAGGGCT
>CM065680.1:69440468-69445468 GCA_017654935.2 Phymorhynchus buccinoides
TGTCGCATCACCAAAAAACGTCACTGCCAAACACAATGATAGTGAAGGACATCTTGATGTTCTGAGAATGAGTGTTTCGTCTCTCTCCTCCACTCTCTTTCTCCCTCACTCGTGTCCTCTCTCCCTTCCCCCCCACCCCACTCTCTCTCTCTCTCCTCTCTCTCTCTCTCTCTCTCTCTCTCTCTCTCTCTCTCTCTCTCTCTCTCTCTCTCTCTCTCTCTCTCTCTCTCTCTCTCCCTCCCTCTCTCTCTCTCTCTCTCTCTCTCTCTCTTTTCACTGCACGGATAGATCATTAATCTTTCCCTACATTCTAACGTCTTCCACTGTATCATGTTGGGTTGTAAATGCAACGTATCTCTATTCGCCCTCTTCTTACTCGAGCAATTTGAACGTGCCACCAAAAGGCCTGAATATACACACGTTTAGTTTGTTTTTGGTGACACCAACACTCCCTACTTAAGAATCCTTCAGAAGTTTGGATCCCTTTCAGACAAGTGTTCTAAGTATTCCCGTACTTCTCTCACCCTGCTCTCTATTTCTTTTTCTTTTTTATTATTACTAGCGCAACTCCGAGTCCCAGTAACGCCTAGTAACGGTAACGCCTAGTAAGGGTAAGGCCAAGTACTGGTAACGCTGAGTACAGCAAATTTGAAGCGATTCGGTTAAGAAACGGCGGAGTCGTATAGCGCGCGCGTTTCTGAACCGATTCGCTTCCAGGTTGGTACACGGATAGTCACCGTCCCCGGTGATCTTTCTGCCAAATGCGAAGGCAATCGGTCCAGAAACACCGGAGATACGGGCGCCGAGAGGCCTGTGGATGCGCGTTTCGCGCATTTGCCGAACCGCGCAAATGACACGGCCGCCTCGGTTGCCGTTGCCATCGGCCCGTTAGGGCTCACAGCAAATTTGAAGCGATTCGGTCGAAAAACGGCGGAGTTATAAGGCCCGTTTCGTGTTTCAGACACACACACACACACACAGACACACACACGGACAGTTGGCTTTTTACTATATGATGATGATTGTGGGAATACCTGAACTTGACGGGGTGTCTAAAAAAGAGAAGCAGATGACAGCTCTTGTGGATGGGCGATGGTTAACATCCACAAAAAAAGGAAACTATTATCGTGCACCTTGCTACCGTTAAAGTTTTCGACACAAAACTTTGATGCAGTTATTGTAAAGCGAAACCTATCATCCCCCTTGGTCACGACATTAACAAGTCGAATCTCCAAGATTCTTTTCTCCCTCTCCCTAGTTTCCTCAAGCATTAAAAGTTTTGTAAGTGTGTGTGTGTGTGTGTGTGTGTGTGTGTGTGTGTGTGTGTGTGTGTGTGTGTGTGTGTGTGTGTGTGTGTGTGTGTGTGTGTGCGTGCGTGCGTGCGTGCATGCGTGCGTGCGTGTGTGTGTGTGTGCGCGCGCGCACGTGTGCGTGCATTCGTTCGTGTGTGCGTGCGTGCGTGCCTGCCTGTGTGAGTGCCTGCGTGCGCGCGCGGATGTGCGTTTTCCTATCCGTTCTTGTCAGGCGGGTTTTTTTGTGCTTTGAGTTAATAAAGGATTTGACTTCGGAACATCTACGTCCCTGGCGGAAAAAATCGGCTGCTTAGAAAAACTCTGGATGATGGCATAGCGTGAGTCGTTGTCATCTGATGTTCTGGATTCCACTGCGTGGGTGGGGATGACTACAGGATAGGAAGGGAAGGAAAGAGGGGTGTATTAATGGTGATATCTGTGATATAAAACGCATTAGACATGCCAGTTCAACCAAGATGTCAGCAACAGCTCGCAGACGTCGGTGACATGACCACGGCCCTTTCAAAGTTGGACCCTGACGGATGAGTTTTTGCAAGAAACACGTCGAGATCACCAGAAAGACAGCCTTTTGAAGGATCGGAACACTCACTTTGCTCTGTTTTCCTTGAAATCAAACCATCAAAACGGCGATTCTTCCTTGGCGGAGATGCCGGAGAGAGAAGCCATTTTGGATGGGGAGGGTGGAGGCCACTCATTGTGGTTGAAGCATTTTCTTCTTTGTAGTGCAGTCAAAAAAAAGGGAGCAATTTCCTTTGTTGTGAGCGAAACTCCTCTTGGTAAACTGTATGAAATAATTTTTAAAAAATACAATAGAGGCTTGTATTGTGGAAATTTCGTGCAAACGATTTGGTCTAAACTCAGGCGGCCATTAGAAAAGACACATGTCTTCTCTTTCACTGAAATAATTTGACTTCTAGCACCTCCGCCAAGGAGGAATCGCCGATTTGACGGTTTGAATTCTAGGAAATCAGAGCAAAGTGAGTGTTGCGATCTCCTTAAAGGGTGTTTTCCTGGTGATCTCGACGTGTTTCTTGCAAAAACGCATCCGTCAGGGTGCCCCTTTAACATCTTGACATTCTGAGAATGAGTGTTTCGTCCCTCTCCTCCACTTTCTTTCTCCCTCACTCCTGTCCTCTCTCCCTTCCTCCTTCCCTCCCCCTTCTCTCTCATCACTCACTCTCTCTCTCTCTCTCTCCCTCTCCCTCCCCCTCTCTCTCGCCTCTCTCTCTCTCTCTCTCTCTCTCTCTCTCTCTCTCTCTCTCTCTCTCTCTCTCTCTCTCTCTCTCTCTCTCTCTCTCTCTCTCTCTCTCTGTGTGTTCAAACTCGTGCTAAAGGGCTAACCACACTGCATACGATTTGACCCCAATACGATACGATTGAGACGATGTCAGTGAGTTACGATTCACGTGAAATACTTCAGTCTAAAAATAACTACCTTTTTCGTTCCCTATACTCATGTAGACCCGAATACACGAATCAAATAAAATGCCCGACAAAAAAAAAAAGATTATTTTATCAGATTCGTGTACAGGAGACTAAAAATGTAGCGAACATACGATGGCTTGGAGTCAAAACGGACTATCTTTAGATAGTCCATTGTCATATTATTGAACTTATTACGAAAACTAATACCTTGTATTTAAAAAAGACTGCTGAAATATAAAAAGCAAAAACGCCTTTTTATATTTCTGCATTCATTGTTTGATACAAGTTATTAGTTTTTGTAATAAATCCAATAACACGTCAATGGACTATCTAAAGATAGTCCGTTTTGACTCCAAGCCATCGAATTAACTAGTAGGATTTCATCAGATTCACTTAGACAGTAGAATTTGTACGTCAATCATGACTCACTTATGTCAAAATCGGACCGCACTGAATCGAATCGTATGCAGTGTGGCTGGCCCTTAAGATGAACACGAAACAGAGGGTAATTTCATGTTCATACTAGCATATATCTGTATCGTTAAACATTCGGGACTTTCCTGGAGTTGCACTGCCTCCGGGCATTGCCTCCAGGATCATTCCCACTATCTTTATGTCTACCAATGTCCCATACTATGTGTCTGTTTCAGACCGGAGGACGTTAAATGGATTTTCATCAGGGTAGATTTCGTCGTCTGTATTCACTAGTAAAAGGGGGAGGACATTTATTGCTACTGCGCACTGTTAGACCAGAAGACCTAGGTAGCACTTGCTATTTATTGTCTTGGTCACGACTTTGAAACAACTGCAAACTCCATTAACGCTCCCCGTCCAACCCTCTCAAGTTTCGTATTTCGTATTTCTCTCCGTCTCTTTTTGTTTGTGGCACAAGCCACAAACCTATAACTCACTTTGTCAGTCTGTCTGTCTGTCTGTCTGTCGGTCTGTCGGTCGGTCCAAAATTGTCGCACATATTGGCAAAATTGTCGCACATATTGTAAAAGAGAAAAAAATACTTGGGCATAAAGTAACATTTCAGTTGTCATATCTACAGTTCTTAGGTGGGGGGGGGGGGGGGGGGGGGGGGGGGGGGGGGGGGGGGGGGGGGGGGGGAAAATGGAGTTTTACGTCCTCTTGGTCTGAATCAGACACATATGGGACATTTGTAAATACAAATATGGTTGGAACAATACTGGAGGCAATGCCCGGAGGCAGTACGAAACCAGTAAAGTCCCGATTTAAAAAAAAGTTAATACAGATAGCTGTAGCGGTGACCAAGCCTCGGTTAAACCTCATCGGCTATGGCACCGCCACAAGTAGTAGTTATATTAGGTATGGAAAGGATTGTATACTGAACAGAGCACATGAATCTTCATTTTAAAGCGTACAAAATAATAAACATACGTAATACAGACACTGCAACAGACACGACGAGTATGCGGTGCTTCTTTCGATGAGCATAAGTAGGATAAATAGTTTTAAATGTTTTCCAAAAGATATAAAAAAAGTTACGAAATGGTGCAGAGATAACATTCTGGTTTACAGATTAAAATTATTGAAAAGCCAGGGGAGGCGACTCAGTGTATGTAATGATTGGAGTGGTAAAAATAGACCGCTGCCACAAACGATTGCGAATCCGCGCTTGTTTTTTTTAGTGGCTGAAGGTTGCCGTAGTGATCGATGGGTCCAAGTCGGAAAAGTAAGGTTCCTGTGGTGAAAAGGCACTTTGGAGAACGCTGATATAGCGTGATTCGTTGCCATGAAATCCGTTTTTGTTTGTGGCACAAGCCACAAACCTATAACTCACTTTATCGGTCTGTCTGTCGGTCGGTCGGTCTGTCGGTCTGTCGGTCGGTCCAAAATTGTCGCACGCCACAAACGATTGCGAATCCGCGCTTGTTAAAATTAAAAACAAAAACGTGTATGGACAAGACTATTTGTGACCCAGCACCACGAAAGGGTTATTAAGTGTCAAACTGATCATTCTGAGCAAATTATACATTTGAAAACTTCAGATGATTATCTTTCTTATGATACCAGAACCATTCTTGTATCTTTTTTCATGCCAGACTGATGAGCTTTTAAAGTTAGAAGGGTGAGTGTCGGCCATTTGGAGAAAACATAGTCTAAAGTCTAGCCTGGCAGAAGAAAATGCATTGACCTACACGTTTTAAAACACTTATAAGACCATTACATATTAGCGACCATATTAAAGATTGTCCTTTTTTAAATATGAAAGATATGTTAGAGAACACAAAAAAT
>CM065680.1:69455468-69460468 GCA_017654935.2 Phymorhynchus buccinoides
CATTATTTGTAATATTATGGTATGGGTTATCTTTGAAATGATTTTGGACATCACTCTTGGGTTGATTCTTGGAAATTTATTTATGTGTGTGTATGTTTTTATATTTCTGTGCCCAAATGGGGTATGAAATAAATTTCTTGCCTTGCTTTGCCTTGTTATGGGAAATATACGTTTCAATTATCGTGCGATACAGTGCTCGTTATAAGCCACACATAATCGACACATATATGGACATTTTGATAAGCAAACAACAACTTAGTGGAGTTCTATGCCTCCTTTATCAATCGATGGACTGACAGACAGAGAGGGCAAAGATGTAGTTTATACACCTCCCGCATGTTTACGACTCTCAATCTTAAAGTCCGGTTTGAGGCAGTGGGTGGATGCCTCGTGCCTCCATACGGGGAGCTGGACGACCCTGCCCCCTCCACGACTCTCTCCCCATTGGGGATACCGGCGGGGGGGGCTTTTATAGAAACAGTTCCCCCACCTTCTGGAAGGTCTGTGCTTGTAACTTCCTCTAGTCTGCCACTCTCTTGGACTCTGCCTTTTCCCTTTGCTTTCTATCATCTACTATCTTTCTGACTTATTGGCCCATTCTCCTGCCTTTTATTCTTCTCAAAAATCTTCCAAATACTTTTTCTCCTTTGAGCTCCTCCGAAATCGGAATGTGTCGGCTGTACGCAGAGGGGAGACCAGTGAAAGCTGAAAACCAGACACATACGTACCTTACCCATTATGGCCATATGGCCTGGGAACGCAGAAGAAGAAGAAGAAGAAGAAAGTCCGGCTATTCCATTTTCATGACAATGACCCTAGGCTGATCCTAACCCTATCCCTTTCCCGCAAACGACAGAATGTTGCTTCTTAGTGAACATTTTCAATGCGAAAGCTCAGAGAGCAAGGACATAATAATACATTTTATATGGGGTTTTTTAGTCATTGAAAGACTGGCATCCTGGGAGAAGTGTTGGTGGAAATAGGCAAGCACACTGTATTTCACTGTGCCAGAATGTTGTCGAGCCTGACTTTTATATCGTTTTCACCATTAATCATTTCATCATTATTAATTAAATTGCATAATAAAAGTGTCGTTGAACGTTGAACCGTAAACTACCAATACAAACAGGCAGAATTCAAAACATTCCACAAAATGAAAGATGTCGTTCTAAGTGCGACCACCTTGTGTTGGGAGACGAATTTCATTACATCTTTGAATGTCAGGCTTTTCAGGACGCAAAGAAACTATATTTGTCAAAGTATTATCAGAAAAGACCAAATGTTATAAAGTTCCACTCTCTATTCCAAACAAGAAACAAACGAATCCTCAATCGCTTAATTAGTTTTATAAAGATAATTTTAAAACATTTCTAAGACTTGACTATCCATGTGACTACTACTTTTTGGGCTTTAGCCCCTTTCATTCAGGTAAGGTTAACTGGCACTTTGAAATAAAATTTTGTTTTAAAGCAGATTGTTGATTTTCATTATGTATTGTTTTGTATTTACACTTTACCGCTACTGATTGGGATAGTATGTTGGGATAGTATGTTGGGATAGTATGTTGGGATAGTATGTTGGGATAGTATGTTGGGATAGTATGTTGGGATAGTATGTTGGGATAGTATGTTGGGATAGTATGTTGGGATAGTTCTATGCATTTTTGTGATGATTTTCAACACGTACACTTGATTTTTGTGTAAGCATATATGAGTGTGTGTGAATGTGTGTGTGCATGTTAGGATGTATATGGCTGTTTAACCCTTTCGCCGCCAGCTTTTTGTCAGCCCAAAAAATACCATTAAGCTTAACTGGGTAGAGAAAAACATTTATCTGCAATATTGGGAATTCCTCTGTGACATGTACAGCATTAGGCCTGTCTCTACCTCTACAAAATAAGAAAATAAGGTCCTAGATCTTCAGATAACAGGCCCTGACTTGATGCCTTTTAGTGACATGGGTGTTAAACCATTGTGGTGCATAAATACGACATTGGCGGTGAAAGGGTTAAGAGGCACTATATACCGCTGCTATGTTTCTCTATGCTGGTTATGAGTGTAATGTTTGATATTGGATTGGCTACATGTCATAATATAACCATTTTCATGTACCCCCTGGGGTTTTTCTGAGAAAAAAAAAGACTTTGACTTTGGAAAAGGTAAAATCTTTGTTACAATAATAACTTAAAATCGCATTATCACAATATTTTTAACATTAAAGGCACCAAAGCATTCATCTTCATAAGATATGTTGGCATTTCGGGACTCTTTAATTAAAAAAAAAAGTTTCATCATGTAATTCTATTTTTGTTTATCTTTAATGCGGGTTTCTTCTTATTGCAATTTGTTTGAAAATTATCTGTTAATCCTAAATTATGAAAAGAACTATAAGTCATTCTGAGTGTATCATTCTCGTGTTTTGCATTCACCACAGAAGAAAAGGTATAATTATATGGATGTAGAACGTTATAGAAATCTCTTCTAAATGTTACTATGCTCATTCGTTCCACATATTACATTTTCATACCATTTTCACAACCAGGCACAGTGTTATTTTATGTGAAAAAGGTTAAGGACGAAATATGATCTTATAATGTTATCATCTTATTGTTATATATGGGCCTAGTAAATTCGTCCTTTTGAATGGAATACTCACTTTATGTACACATTAAGATTAAGATTAAGATATAAATTACATCCCCGTATATAACTAAGGTCATGTCAGGGCTGTCACCACGTTAAATCTTACCAGGTATTAAATGTACACATTGAAAAACTCATTTTTTGTGCACAATTCATATTAGAAAATACATCATGTTTCTCTTCAAACATTCACAAATGTGCTCACCAATACAAACCGACATTTACCTATACTAACTGTTTCCAACTATCTTATGGCATCCTCAATCTGCTCTTTAACCCTTTCACCGCCAGACATTTTTCGCCAAAAAAAGAAATCCATTAAAATTACCAGGGTAGAAAAAAAAATCTGCAATATTGGGGATTCCTCTATGACATGTATAAAGTAAGGCCTGTTCTTACCTCCCAAAATTAAGATCAAATTATTTAAAGGCTCTTTGGATAACATACCCTGCTTTGACGCCTTTTAGTGATATGGTGTTAAATTATTGTGGTGCAAAAATGCGACATTGGCGGTGAAAGGGTTAAACAACAAAAAAAGCAGGACACTGAATCTGAATTAAATAAACTAAGCAACCGACCTGAAAAAGATGTTTTGGTAAACTACAAAAAAGAGAGGCTGGTGTCTCTATTTGCATGCAGTTCTGACGCGCAGTATGCACTACAGAAGAAGCTAAAAAGAAAGTAAAAAGTTTTGGTTTCCACGCGTTGTCAAAGAAGTACCATTTTCTTCCTCTTTGGAGGCTTTCAGACACTACCAGTGTTCTGTCTGAAGTCTTATAAATGACCGTAGAACCTGAAGTGGGCACAGAAGTCTTGAATCTCAAAGCATCCATGCACACCTAAACACACAATATCAACGAACACGTAGTTTTCGGCTAAGACCTACACTATGCTGTATGAGAGATAATACAAGAAAACATATTTTAACAAGCGGATCGCTGAGCAGCAGATACGTTCCCGAGCGGGCGAACTTGGGCACATAACATCAGCATGACGCATCTGCACTCCAGTGATAAGAAACTGATCAATTGCCCCCAAAACGTAATAAGTAATAAATGTGTCAAAAATGAGTGGCTGTAAATGACCCGATTACAGATGGTCATATCGACAGACTATAACCGTTTTGACCTTGACCTTAACCTTTAGTGTACTAAATGTTCGGAATTACCTTACGCCAATGCATCTGCACACCATATTTGAACATTTTAAGTCCAACGATGTGAAATATATGGCCAGAAGAAACATTCTACGTTTTCAAGGTCAAACTTCAAGGTCAAGATCAGCATGGTTATTGTTTTTGCATGGGACCTTTTGCGTACCGTGATGCACCCCCACAGCAAATTTGAAGCGATTCCATGCAACAGTTCTTGAGATATAGCGTTGGGGTTCGAACCCCCTGATTCGCTCGCACGCGCGCATGCGTGCATGAGCGCACAGACAAGTTCGTGGTTATAGTGTCATAGCCCTTTCATCAGCAAACATTGTGGGGAAAACCCCCACATTGAAATACGTGCAAACGTTCGCGAGATATTAGCGATTAAGTGTTTTTTCGAGTTGAACTCCTTAATCAACATGACCTTGACCTTGAAAAAAAACTAAGACAATCAGTCGATAGGTAATAGCCTCTAGAACTTGTATGCTAAAAGTGATTGAAATAGACTAAACGGTGTTCAAGAAAACGCGGCCGGATGGACGCACGGACGCACGCCCGGACGGACGGACGGACGGATGAAACAAAAGCAATATTTCCCGAAGCTTCGCTCGGGAATTAAAAGTTCAGTAAGTTTCGATGTAAATGGTGGTGGGGATAGAATGCGGGTGGTGGAAAAACTGTCGCCCAGAAAGTTTTCTTTCTATATAAAGTACTGAAATAGAAGTAGATCGGAAATGCCACGTCTGTGTCCGTTTCTGTAATACATGACAGTCTATTAATCTGAAATAAGTGAGTGTCTGTCTATTCAGATAGACAGTAGGAATATACATTTGTATGTGAGATTTAAAAAAAAAGAGTGTGTGTGTGTCAAGTCAAGTCAAGTCGAAATTTTATTTCCAGATGAGAACATTGTACAAGCAAATGACATGCTTGTTTTCAACAAGCCATCCATAAAATATGATGTAAACAAAACTAAAGAATTAAACATTCCAAAGTAGCGAACAAGAAAATGAAAATAAACAAGTAAAAAATTAATTAAAGAAACAAGCAAATGTGTGTGTGTGTGTGTGTGTGTGTGTGTGTGTGTGTGTGTGTGCGTGTGCGTGTGCGTGCGTGCGTGCGTGCGTGCGTGTGTGTGTGTGTGTGTGTGTGTGTGTGTGTGTGTGTGTGTGTGTGTGTGTGTGTGTGTGTGTGTGTGTGTGCGT
>CM065680.1:69477968-69487968 GCA_017654935.2 Phymorhynchus buccinoides
CTCTCCCTCCCTCTCACGTGCGTGCGTGTGTGCGTCCCTCTGTCTTTGTTTCTGTCTGGCGGAAATCCCCCCCCCCCCCCCCCCCCGAACATTTGATCCCCCCCTCCATGTGTATGCTCTCTCTCTCTCTCTCTCTCTCTCTCTCTCTCTCTCTCTCTCTCTCTCTCTCTCTCTCTCTCTCTCTCTCTCTCTCTCTCTCTCTCTCTCTCTCTCTCTCGCTCTCTCTCCCTCCCTCTCCCTCCCTCTCACGTGCGTGCGTGTGTGCGTCCCTCTGTCTTTGTTTCTGTCTTTGTCTGTCTCTAACTGTATGTCTGTCTGTCTGTCTGTCTGTCTGTCTCTCTCTCTCTCTCTCTCTCTCTCTCTCTCTCTCTCTCTCTCTCTCTCTCTCTCTCCTCTCTCTCTCTCTCTCTCTCTCTCTCAATCCAACTCTATGTATACCAAAACTTTAACAAAGCACTTAGTAATAAAGTCTACAAAACTCCCTTAAACTTTTTTTTCCAAAATGTTTTTTATTCGGCTATTGGTTGACCTATTTCCATATTGCTAGTCTTTTTTTCTTCTGATTTCTAATTCTGGACATTTTATATTAGAATCAAGTTAATGTTTCACAAGGGTGATGAAGTGTCTGGGTTTCTTCGTGACTTAGCTTGTCGTACTACAGCGTGCGATTGTGAATGCAGTAAACTCCCTTACACTTACCAAGCAATCGCCAGTGAACCTCTCAGTAGTGGCACATCTTATCCGGTTGCTGTTAGCCATGGTCATTTGCGGATACCAATGGAACTCGAGAGGCAAATGTGTTCCCACAAAAAATGGCCTGAGATTATTTTATGCTCAAAGTAAAAAGCATCTGGAGAAAACGACTTTTGTGTTTTCCAAGATTAGCACGTCATGGAATTTGCGATGCTTACTTGTAATGTCATATGTGGTCTGGTTATTTTGTGTACGTTAAATGTTTTAAAGAATTTGTTATTGGAATCTGCATTGATATATATGTGTGAATAAGACGTTCTCTCTCTCTCTCTCTCTCTCTCTCTCTCTCTCTCTCTCTCTCTCTCTCTCTCTCTCTCTCTCTCTCTCTCTCTCTCGTCTCTCTCTCTCTCTCTCTCTCTCTCTCTCTCTCTCTCTCTCTCTCTCTCTCTCTCTCTCTCTCTCTCATTATTAAAACGTGTATCTGGATCTGGTTTTGTCGACTTATATTAAACCCGCGCAATTGATATGCATGTTCGTTGTCTTTTTTCAACTTCCTCTCAATGAAAGGTGCTGTTTGATATACTTACAGTACATGGCTGTCCATTTACCCGTTTGATCATTTTGTCATGACCGTTATTGCTACGTATCGATGTTCTTGTTGATTTGTTTTACCAAACAAACACATACTACGTGCTTGCACGCATCTGTTCTGGAATTCTCTCATTGATAGCTTTAAAATGAAAAGCTACCTATTGTATTTACGAAGTATGCTTAAACGTTGCATCCCGGAATGGGGGGGGGGGGGTATGACGTCAACAATTGTCTAATTACATCATTATACGAGGTCATTCAACTTCATAACTTTGCATACTTATAGTAGTAGGGATAATGATGAGTAAGATGCTAGCTGCGAAGAAACCTTCTGTTGCAAACAGTGTTAGGTTCCCCTGGGTTTTTTTATCCCCGGATGGTAGTGCTTTCCTCTTGGATAATTTCCTTTTTCAGTACAATTCGCGAAAACGTCGGAACAGAGAACTAGCCTCCTAGATTGCCGGACCGAGTCATACATAAAGGCGCTGAGCTGCAAAGTACGATTATCGTCCATAAGAGGCAACGCCTAATTGGACGCTAATCTCACCTTCATTCCAAAGCACGTCTGTAAAGCATGTGGACAAACATAATCAACGTTGGTGAGGAAACTCTTGTTTTGTCAGTCGTTTTAGCAGTTTAGTATAATTTAAATTTGACTGCCCGTGTTAACTGTTTAACCCTTTCACCGCCAACCATATTTCAGCCAAAAAATGCCATGAAACTTAACGGGGTAGAGAGAGAGAAAAAATCAGCAATATTGGGAATTCCTCTGTGACATGTACAACATTAGGCCTATCCTTATCTCCCAAAATTAAGAAAATAAGATTTTCAAATAACAGGCCCTGATTTGATGTCTTTTAGTGACATGGGTGTTAAACCATTGTGGTGCAAAAATGCGACATTGGCGGTGAAAGGGTTAACACGCACCCAATGATTAGGTTCCCAGGTTCAGAGTATATTACGAAAGTCAAACCCATTCAACCCAACCCATTGGTAAACAAAAGGACACGAAGTTAGAATAGGCTAACAACGAGACTGCGACACTGTTCTGATTTTCAATCCTAAATGGCAATCGTTGTATTCCTGCTTTCTTCCATTCTCGATTACAGGTTGAGAAAACGAGTATTGCTTCTGTTTTTAACCCTTTCACTGCCAAAGTCGCAGTTTAGCACCACAGTGATTTAAGACCTATGTCATTAAAAGACATCAAATTGGGGTATATTATCCAAAGGCCCTATTGTCTTAGTTTTAGTAAGGATAGACCATAATTCGATGGCTTGGAGTCAAAACGGACTAGCTTTAGATAGTCTATTGACGTATTATTGAACTCATTGCGAAAACTAATAACTTGTATACAAAAAAAGACTGCAGAAATATAAAAAGCATAATCCCTATTTTATATTATTTGCAGTCTTTTTTTAAATACAAGTTCTTAGTTTTTGCAATGACATCGATAATAAGGCAATGGACTATCTAAAGATAGTCCGTTTTGACTCTAAACCATCGATTTTATATATGTCACAGAAGAATCCCCAATAGTGCAGATGGATTTTGTTCTCTACCCAGGTACATTTAATGGGCATTTTTGGCTGAAATATGGCTGGCGGTGAAAAGGTTAATGGACCACTTGCCAGATGTGCACCGAGATACCTTTTCGTTTCCAGACTTTTGGGTGACTTTTTGGTGTTGTGTTCTTACAATATCTTCTAGAATTGTCTTACTTTTGGACACCTACTCCCTCGCCATTATCATCATAGTCGTACCAGATTCCACTCCGTTCTGGCAGTAGTCATTTTTTTGAAGCAATCGATGTCAGACGGTCGAGACAGAAAGACAGGAATACCGACCGCTAAAAAAAGGAGGAATTAAGCAAAAAGCTATCAGCAAAAACATGCCACCAATGTAGAAAGAAAGAAAGAAAGGGAGACAGAGAGAGACACAGAGATATGGAGATACGGATACGAGAGAGAGAGAGAGAGAGAGAGAGAGAGAGAGAGAGAGAGGAGAGAGAGAGAGAGAGAGAGAGAGAGAGAGAGAGAGAGAGAGAGAGAGAGAGAGAGAGAGAGAGAGAGAGAGAGGAGAGAGAGAGGAGAGAGGAGGAGAGAGTTTTTTATTGATTAGGCCTTTCTGCCCGCATCAATACTTTGTATCAATACATAAATGCAAACTAGAACAATAAAAGCATGCACATACATATAATCCATAAATGGGGAGAAATAATTTAAAAGATAGAGAGAGAGAGAGAGAGAGAGAGAGAGAGAGAGAGAGAGAGAGAGAGAGAGAGAGAGAGTGAGATGGAGGGAGAGAGAGAGAGAGATAGAGAGAGAGCGAGAGAGAGAGAGAGAGAGAGAGAGAGAGAGAGAGAGAGAGAGAGAGAGAGAGAGAGAGAGAGAGAGAGAGAGAGAGAGAGAGAGAGAGAGACAGACAGGCAGGCAGAAAACCGAAAGACAGACAAACAGACAGGTAGACAGAGACGGACGGACACACACGTATACAAAGACACAGAAAATAAAATACATGCATTTAACTTAAGTAGGGACAAAGACCAAAGTGCAGCGACAGACAGATGATTGGATTGATTGATTTAGATTATCACATATCAAAAAGTCTGATGCAAAAAGGGGTAAGAAAGAAAACAAACAAAGGAGCAAGGAAGGTCTAGAGACATAACACACAAACAAACAAACGCATAAATACATTACATGAAACATACTAGAAGATACAAAGCAAACCAGAACTGCACGCACAAAGTTAGAGACAAACAAGCCATAAAATAACAAAGAAATAAACAAGACACACACAAACGTTTCAAAAACAAACTAAAACGCACACAGCCAACTTTAAAAAAGCAAACTCTCTCTCTCTCTCTCTCTCTCTCTCTCTCTCTCTCTATCTATAGCTCTCTCTCTCTCTCTCTCTCTCTCTCTCTCTCTCTCTCTCTCTCTCTCTCTCTCTCTCTCTCTCTCTCTCTCTCTCTCTCTCTCTCAGCCAGACAACAAACAAAGACAATGTGTGCTTACCTCACTGGCAGCTCTCAGCCTCTTGTTCTCCTGCCTCCAAGCCAGGGCGGTGTAGCTCTCAAAAAAGCTCCCGTCCGACTCCTGCACCCTGCAATTAGCCGGGGTAAAAGCTTTGGTGCACACGGTTTTCAACATCCGCAGCATGGTGATTCACACACCAGTGATGTCACTTTTATATAAAAACAACCACAGCCCAACTTTATGAACTATGCAAGAACTATAATACTAAGCTACAACACAAATCGTTTGAGTTTCTGGCTACATCACAAGGCTTGGGTCGTCTTGCTTTAAACAAAACAATCCCCCCATTTGGGGCGTAGATATTGTCATAAAAAATGTGTCATTGATAGGATAATTTGTTATATTGACACGCCTTTGTTTTGAATAAATCATCTAAAGGTAAAATAAGGCCATGAGAAACGTTGGCCATGTCTCGTCTCACATTATATTGTCACGGTATACAGATGACATAATTTCATATCGTTGAAGATAAGGATCAGTCGCCGCCATCAGATTTTGTGTGTGCTGTAATTTAACACATACTTGAGAAAGATTTTCAGTACAACAGATCTAGAAAAGTCTTATGTGTATTCGTTTATTTATTGGCTAAATAAAAAACAATATTGTGTGGTAGATTGTTCCTTAATTGTTGACCTACTTTATGTTTTTTCTAATCAGTCAAAACGTTATACGCAGTTTCTGCCTATTAAAGTATCAGTTCCAATGAAATCGATTAATTTCTTTCTGATGTCCGTTTGAACTGAATTACACGACTCTTGTAATCCAAACTTAGTATACAATTTCAGAATATTATGAGTGAATAGAATATAGGTCTACCGGTTTAATGTAAGAATGTTAAAAACTCCCAAAATGCATCAACGTGCAGGGAAAATAACTCTATCAAATCTCAACAGCTAAACGGAATCAATAATCGCTTGTTTGTAGATATTTCGGAGCTGCCTATTCGGAGACTTGCTTTATTAGAGGTCTGGTACTAAGTTATATATGTATATCTGTTTCTTTCATCCTCTCTTTGCTTAGGCATTCATGTATGTATGTGTGTACTTGCTTTACTCTTGTTCTGTCTACCAGACTAGTCATTTTGTTTGCCTTTCCATCTTTTCCTCCCTTTCTTTCTTATGCATTCATGTGTACTTTTTACTCTGGTTCTGTCTACCTCTTTTACCGCCAAAGTCGCATTTTAGCACCACAGGATTTAACACCTATGTCACTACAATGCATCAAATTGGGGCCTATTATCCAAAGACCCTATTGTCTTACTTTTGGGAAGTAAAGATAGACCTTGTTTTATATATGTCACAGAACAATCCCCAATACTGCAGATGGTTTTTGTTCTCTACCCAGGTAAATTAATGGAATCGTTTTAACTGAAATATGGCTGGCGGTGAAAGGGTTACCAGTCTAGTCATTTTGTTTGCCTTTCTATCTTTTCACCCCATTCTTTCTTATGCATTCATGGATGTATACGTGTACGTTTTACTATTGTTCTGTTAACTCGCTCACCGCCAGACATATTTTCCGTCAAAAATTGCCATTAAATGTACCTGGGTAGAGGACAAAATCCATCTGCAGTATTGTGGATTCTTCTGTGACATATATAAAAGGTCTAAGGTCTATCCTTACTTCCCAAAACTAAGACAACAGGGTCTTTGGATAATAGACCCCAATTTGATGCCTTTTAGTGACATAGGTGTTAAATCACTGTGGTGCTAAAATGTGACTTTGGCGGTGAAAGGGTTAATCGAGGTGAAGCATTGCGCTTTCCTGTCTTTGTCACGGAAATCTAAACAGAGAACACAACGAAGCTACAACACAACAACCATAATTTTGTTTTGCACTTCCTTTCTGATGGGTTTTTAACCCTTTCACCGCCAGCCATATTTCAGCCAAACATTCCCACTTAAATGTACCTGGGTAGAGAACAAAATCCATCTGCGGTATTGGGGGATTCTTCTGTGACATATATAAAATAAGGTCTATCCTTACTTCCCAAAAACTAAGACAACAGGGTCTTTGGATAATAGACCCCAATTTGATGCCTTGTAGTGACATAGGTGTTAAATCACTGGTGCTAAAATGCGACTTTGGCGGTGAAAGGGTTAAACATACTGGAAAAAAACACAAACAACCTTCAAACATGCATTGAATAAAACAAATAAATAATAGAAGTTGAAGAACGTTTTAAAGTACAGTGGAATCCACTTTATCGGCCTTCGGATAATCGGCCAAAGCCGCTTAATCGGCCAATTTCCTAATATACCGATTTTGTTCTTCTTAAGCATGTGTTATTTTGTTCGTTTTTACGGCCAAAGCTGAAATCTTCAATTTCGCTTTATTGGCCACTTTTTCTCTCTAATTTTTCCTCTTTACCCCCCCCCCCCCCCCCCCTTTTTTTTTGAAAGGGAGAACAACAGAGGTAGACAAACTGACAGCACGCTTTTGACGTTTACATGGTTGAGTGTGAAGTTGGAAGGTGAGCTGTTGTCAATTGAAAGACCCTGCATGGCGTTGAAATGTAATAATGATCATACGATTGTTAAAATCAAGCGAAATCGACACGAAAGGCAAAACAAAGAAAGAAAGGATATTAAATGCTAAGACAGTAATTATACGCAGAGTTATATGACATTACGACAAACAAAACAAAACGACACGGTGATACAGTTATTGTGAAAGAGCACTTAGTGGAAACTTATCCTTTGGCAGAGAGAATGTAGATCAGCATAACGCACATAGTATTTCTTCCAACTTCTCTCGGTATACAAAGTTTCTTTTTTTCAGAAGGCGAAGTGTGTTTTTGTGTGCCTTTCCTTCTTTGTATCTGGTTTCAAAGTATTTACGCATCTCATGTCACAATTCGGATAGGGGAAGACGGGGTAAAAACCGCATGGGCGGGTAAGAAGCCCACCCCAATTATCTCTTGAAATGAAGCAACTTTCAGTCTCATTTTGCCCATGAGACGAGCGTTAATGTCTAGCATTCGTCTTATGGGCAAATTTGACCTGAAATTTTCTTTATTTCATGAGATAATAGGGGTGGGCTTCTTACCCGCCCATGCGCTTTTTACCCCGTCTTCCCCTACGATGAATGACCGTTGCATCAAAAAATAAATGCAATGAAGGAACGAAAAGAACAACAACACCCCCCCCAAAAAAAAAAAATCCTCCGAAGTCGGAGTGTGGTTGCCCACGTGGCGGGGTAATAAAAAACCCGGTCACATATGTAATGGTCTCATCCCTAGCTGGTGCATTTGTATCGTGCTGTTCAAGTGCTTCGGCTGTTGGGTTGATCCCTGGAGTCTTTAAGCCAGGGCACGACAACAACAACAACAACAACAACATAATTATCTCTCTCCTGTGAGAGAGATAGAACACTGGAGCACACTGGAAAACTTTATTTAACAAGGATAGCGATTTTACGCGATGCCTATTTTTACCATCTGTCCTTGGATAAAAGACAACAATTAAAGAGAGAGAGAGAGAGAGAGAGAGAGAGAGAGAGAGAGAGAGAGAGAGAGAGAGAGAGAGAGAGAGAGAGAGAGAGAGAGAGAGAGAGTGAGTCAGAGAGAGAGATAGAGAAAAAAGAGAGAGACAGAGACAGATACAGAGAGAGACAGAGACAGACATACAGAGAGAGAGAGAGGGTGAGAAGAGAGAGAGAGAGAGAGAGAGAGAGAGAGAGAGAGAGAGAGAGAGAGAGAGAGAGAGAGAGAGAGAGAGAGAGAGAGAGAGAGAGAGAGAGAGTGAGAGAGAGAGAGAGATGGAGAGAAAGAGAGACAGAGACAGATACAGAGAGAGACAGAGACAGACATACAGAGAGAGAGTGGGTGAAAGAGAGAGAGAGAGAGAGAGAGAGAGAGAGAGAGAGAGAGAGACAGAGAGAGAGAGAGAGAGAGAGAGAGAGAGAGAGAGAGAGAGAGATACAGAGAGAGACAGAGACAGACATTCAGAGAGAGAGAGAGAGAGAGAGAGAGAGAGAGAGAGAGAGAGAGAGAGAGAGAGAGAGAGAGAGAGAGAGAGAGAGAGAGAGAGAGAGAGAGAGAGAGAGAGAGAGAGAGAGAGAGAGAGAGAGAGAGAGAGACAGAGAGAGAGAGAGATGAAGAGAGAGACAGAGACAGACAGACAGAGATAGAGAGACAGAGACAGACATACAGAGAGAGAGTGGGTGAAAGAGAGAGAGAGAGAGAGAGAGAGAGAGAGAGAGAGAGAGAGAGAGAGAGAGAGAGAGAGAGACAGAGAGAGAGAGAGAGAGATACAGAGAGAGACAGAGACAGACATTCAGAGAGAGAGAGAGAGAGAGAGAGAGATACAGAGAGAGACAGAGACAGACATTCAGAGAGAGAGAGTGGGTGAGAGAGAGAGAGAGAGAGAGAGAGAGAGAGAGAGAGAGAGAGAGAGAGAGAGAGAGAGAGAGAGAGAGAGAGAGAGAGAGAGAGAGAGAGAGAGAGAGAGAGAGAGAGATGCTACAAGAAGAACAAGAATACTATCAACATTAGCAATAGCATTTCTTCCCCCCCCCCCCCCCCCAGGGCACCCACCCCCCCACACACACACACACACACACCAGCTTTTAATTCCATGCCTTGTTCTACGTGACCCTTGAATAATGCAGGGTAACGAACACTTCGCATGCTAATCAGCGATGACAGTGGGAACTACGAAAATGAAGGCAATAATGCATGCACGAGTACGCGCGCGCAAACACACAAACACACGCACGCACACGCAAACACACGCACAAACGCACATACACACTGCCACGGATCTTCACGCATGCACACAGAGACTCAAACACACACACACACACGCACACACGCACGCACGCACGCACACACGCGCACAGACACACACGCGCGCACACACACGCACGCACGCACACACACACACACGCACGCACACGCACACACACACACACACACATACACACATACACACATGTGAATGTGTGTGCGTGTGTGTGTGTGTGTGTGTGTGTGTGTGTGTGTGTGTGTGTGTGTGTGTGTGTGTGTGTGTGTGTGTGTGTGTGTGTGTGTGTGTGTGTGTGTGTGTGTGTGTGTGTGTGTGTGTGTGTGTGTGTGTGTGTGTGTGTGTGTGTGTATGTGTGTGCTTGCATCCGTGTGTGTGTTTGTGTGTGAACACGCGCCGCGCGTGTAAGTTCTTCCTTTCTGTTCTTCTTTTTGATATACCTTTCTCTTGATCTCTTTTCTTTGATCGATTTGTTCGTTCCACCCAAAATTCTCGTTTTTGTTGTAGTTTCTTTGTTTTATTCTCTCATTCCTCGTTTCTTCCTCGTTCCTTTTCTTTCATCCTCTCATTGTTTTTGTCTGCCTTAATTCTTCTGCTTATTTTGGTTGTCTGTCTTTTCTTCCTATTGCCACTTCTGTCTTTCTCCGTGGGTTTATTTTTCTTTCTTTCTTTTTTAATTTTTAATTTTATACACACAATCTTCACTCTCCTCTCCAATCTTTTATGTTTCTTTTGGATTTCCAGGATCGGCGATTTTCAAGCGACAACTGAACTTATTCTGTAAGATTCATTAAAGCTGGAAATTGGCTACCGAAAGGGGATGTCAATAGTAGAATACCAGAGCTTTAGAAGCAAAGGGTCATTTTGGAATTTGAAGACACGTAGAAACGTGCTTGAGCACGAATGACTATTTTTCCCCACTATATATAT
>CM065680.1:69515468-69520468 GCA_017654935.2 Phymorhynchus buccinoides
AGATAGATAGACATATAGATAGATATGGAGGAAGAGAACGACAGCAAATGAGATAGTGGAAGAGAAAGAGAGAAAGAGTAAACTATCGGAACGAACAACGCGATGGCCTAGAACCAAAACGGACTATCTCAAGATAGTCCATTGACGTATTATTGAACTTATTGCGAAAACTAATAACTTGCATAAAAAAGACTGCATAAATATAAAAACGATAATCCCCATTTTATATCATTTGTAGTCTTTTTAAATACAAGTTATTAGTGTTCGCAATAAGTTGAATAATACGTCAATGGACTATCTAGGGATAGTCCGTGTTGGCTCCAAGCCATCGATTATTACACCTCCTAAGAGCGTTGTTTATGCTTACGAGCGAACTCTTCCTTATTTTCTAAAATGTTAAGCTCAAATTTAACACGAACTAAGAAAAAACACAACACGTCAATGCTTGGAGAGGGATCAAACGAGGGATCAAACGTCTCAACTTCTGGGCCCAAAACATCATGTGTGAGATCGATTTTGCTAACAAAAACAAAGTGGTTTTGTTTTAAACAAATCCAAACAAAACAAAAACAATGGCAACATCAAATTACAGACACAAAACTACAACGTGTCTGCGTTATTTGTACAGTTAGGCCGTGTTCACACATATAAGCGGATATTCCATGCGGAAACCCGTGCGCAATCCATAAATAAGTGAAACAAAGAAGGGAACAGATTTGCAAATCCACAGCACATATAGTACATATCTATATTGTTAAAAACTCGGGACTTTACTGGTGTTGCACTGCCTCCGGGCATTGCAGCCAGTATTGTTCCCACCATCTTTGTATTTACAAATGTCCCATATAATATATATGTGTCTATGACCGAGAGGACGTAAAACACCATTTTTCATTCATTCATTCGTGTCCGAATTTCCCCTATAATGCGTAAACTTTTATCCTTCTTTCTTCCACTTATTTAGGGTTTTCCGTACGGAACTTACGCGTCTAATGTGAACCCGGCCTAAGTCGCTACATCTGATTCTGCCTCTGTTGTTTGGGCCTGCTGCTTTTTTGTGTTGAATGCATTACATTAACCCTTTCACCGCCAAAGTCGCATTTTAGCACCACAGTGATTTAACACCTATGCCACTAAAAGGCATCAAATTGGGGTCTATTATCTAAAGACCCTATTGTCTTAGTTTTGGGAAGTAAGGACAGACCATATTTTATATATGTCACAGAAGAATCCCCCAATACTGCAGATGGATTTTGTTCTCTACCCAGGTAAATTTAATGGACATTTTTTGGCTGAAATATGGCTGGCGGTGAAAGGGCTAAGACGATTCGTTAGAGAAAGTCAAAGCGACATGTTTTGTTAGTTTATTCACACGTTTATTTCACGGAGAGAAACACGTATTTTGTTCGCTAAATCACTATCTAATTTTTTTCACTCCATAATAAAATACGGGTGCCCACCGGTTCGCATAATGCGTTTCGCATAATCCTTTGATCAGAGCCGCGGGCGCAAGTCGAGTGTCTCTTCCCCAAAAAAACTGGCAGTTCGCATAAACGGGTTTGCCATTTCGCATATTATGCACTCTTGCAGGTTCTAATGCACTCTACGTGACTTTCTGTTACTTTCTTACTATCCCTAACCCTATCCCTAACCTATCCCTAACCCTATCCCTAACTTTCTGAGTTTTATGCGAAATGCCATGTCCACAAAGCTTTGTATGCGAAGCGGCAGTATGTGAATCGGCTTTATGCGAAGCGGCAGTATGCGAAACGGCAATATGCGAACCGGGGCGCACCGTAAAATACCGTAAGCAATGGCTACAACTGTAATGTTCGATCGTAAAAACCAAATGGAATACTCGGCTACACTTTATTATGTGGTGTAACTCCTCCTTTGTTGCTATAAATACTGAACCTAAGTGCCTTTAAAACTCAACATCCGAAAGGCCAAGAAACTCCGCAAAAAGGAAAGGACACATTCTAAAAGCCTTTCACTGTTCTAAAAGCCTTTCACATCCCAGCCAAAAAAAAAAGAGTTGATCTTGTTTCACAGACCCAACAAAAAGGAGCCAAAGATCCGAACAATCTAAGACGAAGACGACAAAGACGATGACGATGAAGACGATGACAAGGATCACTGGCTATGTAAAACCCGCGTGCACGTGGCCAAACAAACAACTGAGTATGTAGCCACACACAAAACAACTTTTCACAGGCGTGGTTCCACCCACACTCGCAGCAAATACTTTTGAACACACCGCTTGAAGTTAGTTAAAGAAGAGAACAAGGTATCTCATGCTGTTTGGAAGTCTCTCATTAAATAAAAGGAAAAGCAAACAAGCAAAATCACGCCCAAAACCAACAGCACCAATGTTGTAAACAGCTTTTTCAAAGCATCCAGTGACGGAACGAACAGTCAGAACACGCACGAAATGCCACTGGAAGCCAGCAGTGTCATGGTAACAACCACCATGAAACCAGCTCTTGCAGAAAAGTCGCGGGACTAGAACGCACAACAAACGCGCACACCACGTGGCTGCGTGTGTTTGTCCACAGACGCACGAATACACAACAGCACTGAGGACACACAACGACACCCACGCGCGCTCGATCTCATTTGCGCGCGTGCAAGGCTTCTGTGGAGAAAGAAGAAACAAAACAAAAAGCCGCGCGTGAGCGCAGAGTGGACACAGGGTTTTCACCCACCTCAGTCAGCACGAGGTGCGCACGCGCTGTTCGTCAGTATTGCCCACTACACTGTATTGATCTTGTCTCCCTCTTCCCCTAACTGCCCCCCCCCCCCCTCTCATTGCCCCCACTCTACTCGCATTGACGATGACCTTCGACCCTCCCTACACCCACCAACTCTACTACTCCCCCCCCCCCCCCTTTTTTCACATTTCAAAAACAGCCACGGGTTGTTAGTTCAGTCAGTGGAGCGCACCAGCCAAGCACGCCAGCTTCAACTTTCTTTTTTTGTTTTTGTTTCGTGTTAACTATTTTTTATTTATTGACCCTATCACCCCATCACGATGTTTTTCGCCACCAGCAGCATCTTTTTCAACCAACTTATTTTTTTTTTGATTTTTTTTTTTTTTTTTTGGGGGGTCTTTTTCTTCATCGTTTGTTATCTAGTCATCCTTCCCGTTCTTCCAGTCAGCCACCATAGTTTGCCCTCGGGCGAGAATCAGCCTGAGTGTGTGTGTGTGTGTGTGTGTGTGTGTGTGTGTGTGTGTGTGTGTGTGTGTGTGTGTGTGTGTGTGTGTGTGTGTGTGTGTGTGTGTGTGTGTGTGTGTGTGTGTGTATGTATGTATGTGTGTATGTGTGTGTGTGTGTGTGTGTGTGTATGTGTGTGTGTGTGTGTGTGTGTGTGTGTGTGTGTGTATGTATGTGTATGTATGCATGTATGTATGTGTGTATATATGCATGCATGTGTGTATGCATGTATGTATGTGTGTGTGTGTGTGTGTGTGTGTGTGTGTGTGTGTGTGTGTGTGTGTGTGTGTGTGTGTTGTGAGTTTAATCTGACAATAAATTGGTTCCAGTGTGTGTATGTGTGCGTGTGTGTGCCTGTGTGCGTCTGCGTGCATGCGCGTGCGTGTGCGTGTGTGTGTGTGTCAGTGTGTGTGCGTGCGTGCGTGTGCATGTGTGTGTCAGTTAATCTGACAATACATTGGTTCTGCGTGTGTGTGGCGTGTGTGTGTGTGTGTGTGTGTGTGTGTGTGTGTGTGTGTGTGTGTGTGTGTGTGTGTGTGTGTGTGTGTGTGTGTGTGTGTGTGTGTGTATGTGCGTGCATGCGTGTGTGTGTGTGTGTGTGTGTGTGTGTGTGTGTGTGTGTGTGTGTGTGTGTGTGTGTGTGTGTGAGTTAATCGGACAATACATTGGTTCCAGTGTGAGTGTGTGTGTGCGCGTGCGCGTGCGCGTGTGCGCGTGCATGTGTATATGCATGCATGTGTGTGTGCGTGTGTGTGTGCGTACGTGCGTGCGTGTGTGTGTGTATGTGTGTGTGTGTGTGTGTGTGTGTGTGTGTGTGTGTGTGTGCGTGCGTGCGTGCGTGTGTGTGTGTGTGTGTGTGTGTGTGTGTGTGTGTGTGTGTGTGTGTGTGTGTGTGTGTGTGTGTGTGTGTGTGTGTGTGTGTGTGTGTGTGCAAAGATGCGGTAAGTCATGCCACGCTTCAAGTTCTGTTGATGTGTGATGCTGATAAACCCCAATTACCTCGCTTGTTTTCGTGTCCCTTTGTCCCTTAAGTGTTCTTAATTCCTGTTGTTGTGTGTGGAGCTTGCTACTTATTTTATTATGCATAACTTTAAAATCTCTAGGATTAGTATGTGGCACAGAAGAAGAGGAAGTAAGACAGACTGACCGACCGTGAATATGCATCTGCGTGGGTGTGACGCGCGCGCGCGCGCGTGTTGTGTGTGTGTGTGTGTGTGTGCGCGCGCGCCTGTGTGTGTGTAAGGTCAAGTCAAGTCAAAATGATCTGTGTTGACCATCAGCTCGTTTCGGAGTTCAGGGAAAGTTGCATTGTTTCTGTGAGTTGTTATCTATCCAATAAGTTTATTGCCATGAAATACAAGATTTCTATCCTTCCATGTTTCTGTTTTGCTGATGTGCTTTGTAAGCAGAGGGCAGGCAATGATAAACTAGGGGAAGACGGGGTAAAAAGCGCATGGGCGGGTAAGAAGCCCACCCCAATTATCTCATGAAATGAAGCAAATTTCAGTCTCATTTTGACCATGAGACGAGTGTTAATGTCTAGCATTCGTCTCATGGGCAAATTTGACTGAAATTTTCTTTATTTCATGAGATAATTGGGGTGGGCTTCTTACCCGCCCATGCGCTTTTTACCCCGTCTTCCCCTATAATAGAGAGATGGAGAGAAAGAAAGGGAGAGGGGAGGGGGGCAGAGAGAAGTTAGTTAGTTAGTCTATTATAGTCCCGTCAACAGCTGTGGTTATCTCAGGACTGTCACCGCGCAAAGTTCGACCACGTATAGCAAAA
>CM065680.1:69540468-69542968 GCA_017654935.2 Phymorhynchus buccinoides
CGTTGCCACTGGGTTTAACGTGCGCTAAGTGCATGGGCAAACGGGACCTCGGGTTTATCGTCTCATCCCAAAGACTCCACGTTCAGACCGCAAGGCCTAGTGCAGAGTGAGAGGAAAAATCCCCTGCACCCAGGTTCGAGCTCGGGTTTACTTGACACGAGGCGAACGCGATACCTCTGTGCCACTCTACACCATCTTAATGATGAATGAGTTATTATTTCAATCGACTTAGATAGCACCCACCCCCCGCCACACACACACACACACACACACACACACACACACACACACACACACACACACACACACACACACACACACGCGCGCGCGCGCGCGCGCGCGCGCACACACAAAACACAAAACACAAAACACAAAACAACAACAAAGAAACAAAAACAATACTGAAGTACAATCAAGAACGTCGTTAGCGTAAGCGTTCTTCTTTTAACAGGGTTATTCTGCTGAAAAGATCGCTTTTAAAAAGCTTTAGTAGGCCTCATAATAAAAATAATTAAAAAACCCAGACACCATTGCTGCTACTACTACTACTGCTGCTGCTGCTGCTGCTGCTACTACTACTGCTGCTGCTGCTACTGCTGCTGCCAATGTTTAAACCATTAAAGTAGTCTAACTTGCTATAATATTTGATTTTAAAAATCCACAAAACACCAATGCTTTCAAGCTTTCGAGATTTTTGTATTATCTCTTCATCAGGAAAATGAGTTTAAGACTGACATGAGATACAAAGTTACAGCTAAAAAGTTTATAAAACTTTTCTGTGTCCAATGTCTGTATTTGTGAACCTCAGAAACAAAACCAGTTAACGTTAACTTTATGTAATGTTACGTGTTGAAAAAAAAAATAAAATAAAAATGTGCTGATTTACTTTTTTCCCAATGGGGGAGGGGCTATAATATTTGGAGACAATGGACGCCATCTGTTGGCAGAGTAGAAAACCCCCCAACAACAATCAGGAAAGAGCTGCTTTTTTTCAAAATTATTTATAGATCGCTGATAAAACAACTACCAATGCCTGTCAGAAACTTTGATCGCAGAACACGCTTTGTTCCTATTGTAGTGTGATGCTGCTACTCTCTAACGGGTGGAGTGGGCAATGTGGGGAGGAAGGATAGGTATAGCAAGTGTGTGTGTGTGTGTGGGGGATAATGTAATGGGCCTGGGTTAGGGAAGCTGGAGAGGTTTGATCTGACATAATCACCTAAAACAAAGAATGAGAGTGGTTTCAGAAAAAACAAAAACACGAGCAGGTAATGAATGTGCATGGGTTTCACTCAGTGGTTATATTACGCAATAACAGTCATCGATTATTTCAAATTCCAAACCCTGTCTTTGGTTCCCAAGTTCCTTGTTTTGGAGAGAGAGAGAGAGAGAGAGAGAGAGAGAGAGAGAGAGAGAGAGAGAGAGAGAGAGAGAGAGAGAGAGAGAGAGAGAGAGAGAGAGAGAGAGAGAGAGATTGAGTTGAGAGAGAGAGAGAGAGAGAGAGAGAGAGAGAGAGAGAGAGAGAGAGAGAGAGAGAGAGGGGGGGGGAGAGAATGTGCTTTGTAATTTCCTCAGGGATAATTAAAGTTATTGATTGATTGGTTTTTTAGAGGAGGGGAGGTATTTAATTAATTCAAGCACATTCCATAAAACAAATACAAATCTAACCAGATTGGGCCCGAGTTGAGCACAGAGGGAGCAGTTGTATATGCGTGTGCGCGTACGCTCCCGCACATGCACACACGCACTCATACAAACACACACTCAGCGAGAGAGAGAGAGAGAGAGAGAGAGAGAGAGAGAGAGAGGAGAGAGAGAGAGAGAGAGAGAGAGAGAGAGAGAGAACTTGAACTTGAACTGCTTAATGAGGATGAACTGAATAAGCATAACAATATAATGTACTTCTTTTCATCAGGGCCTGTATTCACGTTGCGATAGCATGAGACTTAGCATCATGCTAACTTAGAAGCTCTTCCAAAAGTCCTATAGGACATTGGAAGAGCTTCTAAGTTAGCATCATGCTAAGTCTCATGCTATCTCAACGTGATTACAGGCCCTGGTCCTCAAACAAATGAAAATAATAAACGAGCAAACTAGACAATTAAATAAACGAACGAATAAACAGCAATATCAATAACGAGAGAGAGGGGGAGAGAGAGAGAGAGAGAGAGAGAGAGAGAGAGAGAGAGAGAGAGAGAGAGAGAGAGAGAGAGAGAGAGAGAGAGAGAGAGAGAGAGAGAGAGAGAGAGAGAGAGAGAGAGAAGGACAGTGCAAGAGTGGTCAGCACACGAGGAGGAGACTTCAGCACGTGCACTTCGCTTTGTCGTGTCTTCACACAAAGCGGCACGGAGGTCGTGTCCTTTACCAAGAGGGGCTCTTGTTCACGACTCCGCTTTCTAAACTTTATACAAACACCAAGAAGAAGAAGAAGAAGAAGAAGAAGAAGAAGAAGAAGAAGAAACAGAAGAAGAAGAAGAAGAAGACGAAGAAAAGAAAACAG
>CM065680.1:69547968-69555468 GCA_017654935.2 Phymorhynchus buccinoides
CTCTCTATATTATTAGTTGGGGATAAAGAAAGAGAGAGAGACAGTGAGTGGTCCTACCATCACTCTCTCTCTCACTACGCCCAAGTAAGAAAATCGCGTGATAAGCCCCTAGTGCATTGACTGCCCTCTGGCGTGAAAAATATCGCCATAGGTTGACCATTGTCAAGTGTCTTACACACGTTTCTTCAGGCCCTATTGTGACACAAAAACATTTTCTGTTTATGGTACCTACACCATGAGCTCAGTATTCCTAAGACAGCATTGTATATACACCTTTGCCCTGGAAATGATCTCGTGAGAGGAGTAGAATGACAAAGCCTGGCAGAGTTTGCCACTAAACCCGTGGTATGATGGAAGGAAAGATGCCAAGGGGGATTTACGAATAATATGTATAGCATACCGATGGTTTGGCCACGAACTCCGCAATGAGCCTAAGCAGGGGAGCTAGCATCGTGACTGAATTCCCTTAAGACTGTGACTGCGTGCGGTAGTCAGAAGGAGGTTCGTTAAAGGTGGACCCTGAAGGATGACATGTTGCAAGAAACACGTCGAGATCTTTTCAAGGATCGAAACACTCACTTTGCTCTGGTTTCCTATAAATCAAACCGTCAAAACGGCGATTCCTCCTTGGCGGAGATGCCGGAGAGAGAAGCCATTTTGGATGGGTTGGGTAGAGGCCACTCATTGTGGTTGAAGCTTGTTCTTCTTTGTAGTGCAGTAAGCACAATTGGAGCTATTTCCTTTGTTGTGAGCGAAACTCCTTTAGGTAGACTGTATAAAATTTAAATACAAATAAATAAAAAGGCTTGTATTGTGAAACTGTCGTGCAAACGATTTGGTTTAAACTCAGGCGGCCATCATCATCATATAGTAATTTGGCAAGTGTCCCGTGTGTGTGTGTGTGTGTGTGTGTGTGTGTGTGTGTGTGTGTGTGTGTGTGTGTGTGTGTGTGTGTGTGTGTGTGTGTGTGTCTGAAACACGAAACGGGCCTTATAACTCCGCCGTTTTTCGACCGAATCGCTTCAAATTTGCTGTGAGCCCTCACGGGGCGATGGCAACGGCAACCGAGGCGGCCGTGTCATTTGCGCGGTTTCGCAAATACGCGAAACGCGCATCCGCCGGCCTTCGAATTTGGCAGGAAGATGACCGGGGCCGGGGACTATCGGTGTGCCAAACCGGAAGCGAATCGATTCAGTAATGCCGGAGATACGGGCGCCGACAGGCGGCTTCACGTTTTCACAAACCGCGGCGTAACCAGACCCGACATCGATTCGATATTTGGAACATGCGTAACCAGGGATAGTGACGATCGTCGTGCAAAATTTCAACACCATCCGTTCATAAACACGCGCTATAAATCGATTTATTTTGCAGGACGCTAATTTCAACCAACACTTGACACATAACCACAGACTCTAAAAGGGGAAGATGGACTACTTAAGAGTTACGGCGAGCCTGGCTGATAGAGTTATCGTTAGTGGGGTAGTTCACAGTGGCGGCTATGCAAAGACTCAGATTGGAATTTGAACGGAGAATTCAACTGGCCTATCGACGTGTTATGTCATAAACATGTTTAAAAGGGACACAACCAGTGTTTCTGTCCTCACTACTGATATAGGGAACAGGGACCAGATGCCAGTCTTTTCTTTTCAATGTCTTTGGCTCTTTGCTTGCCTCCCCCCGCGAGCCCAGCTGCAGCTATTTTTATGCAGACAGTGGAGAGAGAGAGAGAGAGAGAGAGAGAGAGAGAGAGAGAGAGAGAGAGAGAGAGAGAGAGAGAGAGAGAGAGAGAGAGAGAGAGAGAGACTGACTGGGGTGTGGGTGGGGGTGGGGGTGGGGGGTGGGAGTAGAACGCAGCAAACTCCCCCCCCCCCCCCCCTAGGGATACTGGGAGGGGGGGGGGGGGTCTTCCGTACAAATAGTTCCCCCACCTTCTGGAAGTTCTGTGCTTATAACTACCTCTAATCTGTCAGTCTCTTTCATTCTGCCTTTTCCCTTTGCATGCTGTTATCTACTATCGTTCTGCCTTTCCGGTCCATTCTCCTGCCTTTTTTCAAGAAATACTTTCAAAAAGATTTCCTCTAGCCGAAGTCAGACATGCTGGGCCTAATTATTCTTACTTAGGTGCATAACAGCAGCATGATGCATCTACGTTCGTAATTGACAGAAATTCTCCTGCCTTTTTTTTAAGAAATACTTTCAAAAAGATTTCCTCTACCCGAAGTCAGACATGCTGGGCCTAATTATTCTTACTTAGGCGCATAACAGCAGCATGATGCATCTACGTTCGTAATTGACAGAAACATGCCTGAACGACCCAAGAACAAGAACTTAGAAGACGAAGAAGAAGAAGAAGAAGTACTACTCTCTCTCTCTCTCTCTGCAGGGGCGAGGTCAAAGTCGAAATTGATTATTAAACACTCTTTCTGTGATAGGTCAAGATGTGCCCCCCCCCCCCCCCCTGAAAAGAAAGACCGGTAAAGGTAAATGATGTGCCCCCCCCCCCCCCCCTGCATTTCTCGGTTAATTCTATTTTTCCGTTTGTGCCTTTCTTACCATACATAAAGCTGTATTTTAGGAACATTTTTAGCTAATTAAAATACAGCTTTATGTATGGTAGGAAAGGCAATAACGGAAAAATAGAATTAACCGAGATAGGTAGGGGGGGGGGGGGGGGGGGCACATCTTGCAGATAAGTCCCGGAGCAAGTAAATGTGGGGAGGGGGTAGGTGTAGGGAGGAGAGATGTGTGTGTGTGTGTGTGTGTGTGTGTGTGTGTGTGTGTGTGTGTGTATGTGCGTGTGCGTGCGTGCACGAGTGAGTGTGTGTGTGTGTATATATGTATATATGCGTGCCTGCGTGGGTGGGGGTGGTGTGTGTATGTGTATGCCTATTAGCATGTGTGTGAGCGATTATTTGTTTTGTTGTTGAATTTCTTGCTTTTTAATTTTGTTCTTGTTAAGCGCATAGAGCGAATATAGGGGTGGTAGACACACCCCCCCCCCCCCTCCCCCCCGGGATACAGGTAGGGGGGGATGTCTTCCGTACAAATTGACAGAAACATGCCTGAACGATCCAAGAACAAGAACTTAGAAGACGAAGAAGAAGTACTCTCTCTCTCTCTCTCTCTCTCTCTCTCTCTCTCTCTCTCTCTCTGCATGCGCGAGGTCAAAGTGAAACCCCCCCTGAAATGAAAGACCTTACACGTTTGTGATCCATTTTCTTGGAAGGTGAAATGCTGCCTTCTTCTTAGAAATGTAAAACCGAAAGTTTCACTTTCGTGTGTTTGAGACTGGCTCAAAGAAGGTCAAAGGAAAGATCTTTCACTGCCAGTCAGACATGCTGGGCCTAATTATGCTTACTTACGCGCATAACAGCAGCATGATGCATCTACGTTCATAATTGACAGGAACATGCCTGAACGACCGAAGAAAAAGAATAACGAAGAAGAAGAAGAAGAACTACAACTCTGTCTCTATAGCCTGAGTCGAAAAAAAGTGATGTTAGCAGGGGGATAGGAGGGGGGGTGCGCGCGTGCGCGCGGTCAAAGTTTAAATCATGATGAAGCACTTTCTGGTATAGGTCAAGATGTGCCAACCCCCTACATTTCTCGGTTAATCTCTCTCTCTCTCTCTCTCTGTCTGTCTGTCTGTGTCTGTCTCTGTGCCTGTTCCGCGGGCGGAGGACGTTAAACAATATTAATGTTCACTCATCCAACCGGAACAGCAGTTGTCCTCTTTGCTCTTTGTCTGTCTTTCTGTCTGTCTGTCTCGCTAGGTACTTCTTCTTCGAATTTGGAAGGTAGATGACGGGGACGGTGACGATCCCTGTGCCAAACCGGTGGGGTGGTGGGGGGTGGGGGGGGAAAGTGGGGGGGGGGGGGGGGGGGTGGCAGTGGCGATTGCACCGGGATGAGACTACACGTATCTGTATTATTAAAGAATCGGGACTTTACTGGTTTAGTCATATAGTAAAAAGCCAACTGTCCGTGTGTGTGTGTGTGTGTGTGTGTGTGTGTGTGTGTGTGTGTGTGTGTGTGTGTGTGTGTGTGTGTGTGTGTGTGTGTGTGTCTGTGTCTGTGTCTGTGTGTCTCTGTGTGTGTGTGTGTGTGTGTGTGTGTGTGTGTGTGTGTGTGTGTGTGTGTGGTCTCTGTGTGTGTGTGTGTGTGTCTGTCTGAAACACGAAACGGGCCTTATAACTCCGCCGTTTTTCGACCGATTCGCTTCAAATTTGCTGTGAGCCCTAACGCGGCGATGGCAACAGCAACCGAGGCGGCCGTGTCATTTGCGCGGTTCGGCAAATGCGCGAAACGCGCGCGCTATACACCGCTTCACCTTTTCACGCATAACTCCGCCGTTTCTTAACCGAATTGATTCAAATTTGCTGTCAGGCTTGCTATGGCCCGGGCAACGCCTAGCAGCAAATTGGAAGACAATCGGGAGAACGCCTCACTCTCAGAGCAGCGCCAACGGGAAACGGGGCCTTATAACTCCGCCGTTTCTTAACCGAATCGCTTCAAATTTGCTGTACTCAGCGTTACCAGTACTTGCCGTTACCGTTACTAGGTGTGACCAGTATGGTGCATTGCCAGTACGGGGCGTTGCGCTAGTCTTTCACTAAAACAAATTGACTTCCAGCACCTCCGCCAAGGAGGAATCGTCTCTTTGACGGTTTGATTTCTAGAAAACCAGAGCAAAGAGAGTGTTGCGATCTCTGTACAGGGTGTTTTCCTGGCGATCGCGACGTGTTGCTTGCAAAAAAGGTCATCCGTCAGGGTGCCCCTTTAAGGTATGCGTACACGTTAACATTATTCTCAAAATATTACTATTTCCCCATGGCAACGCCGTGAGTGGTAAGTCACATTATGCGAAGCCTAACACTGTGTTGTCATGGGGAAATACGGCCATTTTGTTAATTATGCTAACGCGTGTACACGGACCTTCATGAATATACATGCGGATTTAACTTTTATTCCGTAGCTGCGGCGGAAAGTGTATCGATTTTATTCATACGAAGCTGCTATGCTATTCATTCGTGCTGTACACCATGAGCCATCAGCAAGGCTGTTTGAATCTAAAATTGGGTCGATTACTCCGAAGACCCAAAATCGAACAAACCACAAGTCAATGAAATGCGTTTAATATATAAAACCTAAATATAGGCCTGTGATACATATTAAAGACCCCCCTCCCCCCGTGGGGATACCGGGGGGTCTTTTGCATAAATAGTTCCCCCACCTTCTCGCAGTTCTATGCTTGTAACTTCCTCTAATCTGCCACTCTCTTTGACTCTGCTTTGTCCCTTTGCTTACTGTCATCTACTATCTTTCTGCCTTACCCGGTCCCATTCTCCTGCCTTTTTTTACGAAACGCTTTCAAAAACATTTCCTCCGGCCGAAGTCGGACTTGCTGGGCCTAACTATTTCTTAGTTAGGCGCATAACGGCAGCATGACGCATCTGCGCTCATAATTGACAGGAAACTGTCTGAGCGATCGAAGAAGAAGAAGAAGAAGAAGACGAAAAGACCCCCCACGTCACTTGTCACATTCCCTCTAATGCTCGGAGGACTTCTTAAGATTTCTTTACCAGCTATAAGATGGAAAACACGTGAAAACTATGATTTTGACACGTGACATGGTGGGTCTTTAAAGAGTGAGAGGAAGCAAATCCAGGGTAACGAGGCAAGACCATACAATTCAATGTCCGCTTCTTTATTATTATTATTAATTATTATTATTAGTACTTTATAGTCAACAGAGGGCGTCTATCTGTGAAATCGGGGTTGCTCCCACCTGAACATGAGCGCGTCGCAGCCAGAGGCGCGCCACCCAATTGTTTTTTTTTGTTGTGGTTTGTTTTTGTTTTTTTGCAATGCGATTTTTTCCCTCACTGATGAGGGAGAGAGGGGGGAGGGGTAATATTTTGACCAAATGACAACTTTTTCGTTGCCCACTGGGTTTAACGTATGCTAAGTGCTTGGGCACACGGGACCTCGAGTTTATCGTCTCATCCGAAAGACTCCACGTTCAGACTTCACGTAAGGCCTAGTGCAGAGTGAGAGGGAAAATCCCCTGTACCCAGAGGTTCGAACTAGGGTTTACTTGACACGAAGCGAACGCGCTACCACTGTTCCACTCTACAACTAGTCGTTTATGTCCCTGCTTAACTCTCACACTTAGAAAATAACGGGTAAACGTAAAGATGCCCCCCCCCACACCCCCCCCCCCCCACCCCTGTTTACATTTCTCAGCGCTCCCCACATTTTCACACACTGCCTTTCTTACCAAACATGAAGCTGTATCTTATCAACTTTTTGAGCCAGTTATCTTTGTTGAATAATTAATCGCGGTCATGATACAGGCCATTATCTAACAGGAACCCCCACCCCCCATCCCCACCCCAAGGTTAGTGCAGTATACACAACAGCCGCGGAGAATTTGTCACAGTCCTGGTTCATTGCGGGTTTTTTTTCTATCTTTTTAGTCCCCGAGCCGAATGTTCGGGAGCTATTGTTTCTGTCTGATCCGTCCGGCGTGCCTCCGGCGTACCTCCGTCCATCCGTCCGGCTATTCGTCCGTTTTTTCTCAAAATTTATTCAGTCTATCATCATCTATTGTTTTTGTCTGGTCCGTCCGTCCGTCCGTGGTGTCCGTCCAGTCCGTCCGTGTCCGTCCGGTCTTCCGTCCGTCCGGTTCCGTCCGTCCGTCCGTCCGGCTATTCGTCCGTTTTTCTCAAAAACTATTCAGTCTATCATCATCAAATTTGGTATACTAGTTTGCCAAGATGCAAGCTATCCACTGATGTAATTTAGTTTTACATTAAGGTCAAGGTCGGTCGCGCCAGTTACGGGGTTCAAATCCCAAAACACATAATCGCTAATATCTCACGAAGTTTTGCATGTATTTCAATGCAGTTGTTTTCACAACATTTCTTGATGAATGGTCTATAAACACAGTTGTCATGAATTTTTCTGTGCGCTCGTGTGCGCATGATCGCGCGCGCTCAAATCATGGGTCCCGAACCCCAAGGCTATATACATGTGTATAAAAAACTATTCAGTTACGTGCTTCTTTTGATGCGTTTTTATGTAAGTACGTTTTCTTTTCCATATCTGCCGCTTCGCCTGTTCATGGGATAAGCCCGCTGTGCCCTAGGCCCTTTGTGTCACAGGCCCGATATGTCCCACTTCTTTCCGGCCATCCATCCGTCCGTGCGTGCGTCCTGTTCTCAGTTCTCAATGGTCTCTCCGCTGTGTGTACAGCCGACACATTCCGATTTCGGAGTAGCTCGGCGATGCTGCGAGGGGACTTTGCAGCCGCTCGGCGTTGCACTTGTCTTCTACTATTATTGAATGCATGTGTTTAATTATGTAAATGGATGAAAATTAGTGTTAAATATAGCAAACGATATACATAAACAGAAACACACGCGCGCGAATACCCGCGCCCTCATAAATAATCTAATAGACAGTGAGAGAGACAGACAGACAGGCAGAGAGACA
>CM065680.1:69560468-69570468 GCA_017654935.2 Phymorhynchus buccinoides
TTTTGAACTGGTCGGTGTTTGAGGAGGGAACTTTTATTGCTTTGTTGTTGTTTCTAACTGAAGATCTGATTGGGTTCGACGAGTAATGTGACGAGGTAATGGGTTAAAAGGCTAAGTCCCTAGGGAAGACTTTAGATAATTTGCCTTTAGCCCACTTCTCTAGGGTATGGGAGATGAGCAACTTTCCCGGCCCCTTTTCATCTAATAAATTTATATTTGTGCCCGGGTTCTGGCTCGTATGGTTGTAAGAAATACAAGTGGTTGAATTGCTCTAAATGGCAGACAGAGAGAAGTAGGGTTTTACATGAAATTACAAGACTCCCACTCTCATCAGTCTGACCAAAGGGTTCAGGATTATTTGACACTTGTATTTTATTTACTCCCAAAATCTGCATAAGATTATGCAACAATAATAATAAAGCAGCTCAATGGCGCCAAAACAAAATATGGATAAAAACACAATGGAATCCGAAAGGATTCACAAGACTTTTGTCTTTCTATAAGGTTCGCCCCATGCCGGAAGGGTTACTAATTATATTCGGTGTCCGTAGGAAAGTTCAAATGATTGGCGCAGTCAGGTAGACTTAGCTGTTTGAAGTTCTGGGCTTGCTCGTCAGGTGAGAGTAGCTCCCAGTCGTTCCTATTACGGCTTCGCGGGATGGCACGGTTCAGGCGTGGTCTCCTCGCGGATTCTGGGTGCGGGTTGTCTTGGCGACGGACCCGTCTTGGTGCTTGTGAGTCAGGGATGATCGTCCTGACCACGATGCCCTGCTGATAATCACAGGAGAAGGTGGATGTAGATCTCTATGGCTTAGAGACAAGGGGCTTCAGTCGGCAGGGAATTAGTGAATCCCAACCGGCTTGAAGGCTTCCCTTGTACAATAGCACTACATGTAGTTAATAAATAAACTGAGTTTCAGTTAACAAACTGAGATCAGTAAAACATAAAAAGGTGATAAATCCATCATCACTCTCCATCCAACACCTGGAAAGGAAGGGTATCATAAAGTGCAAGATTGCGGCCCATAGGTTTCCTACTAAAAATAGTGCAAGATTGCGGCCCATAGGTTTCCTACTAAAAATAGACAAAAGGGTTAGTAGGCATAAAATCCGGTTCTGGTACCAAAAGTGTTCAAGTCAAAAACACACACACACAATAATCAGTGCACATAAATAGAATAGAATGTTTACCCCTTCGTTTCTATAACATATCTATCTACTCCTTATTCATCATTGAACATAGGATCTAGATCAAAAATAGAGTCAAACACACAAGATCTCAATCACCTGCCATCAATAATACTTACTAGTGGGCTTATGATGACTGGTTGTGAGTGTTGCTCTAGCTACGTTTCAGCATCTTGTGTGACAACTTTTTCTCACCACTCCAATTATAGCCTTCACTTTCAAACAATGAAAGCCTGCTATTGGTGTATTACAGTCCACACGTCACAAGATTGCTGTTTTAAATGTACTGAACAATCACGCGCCTATTCCATCCTTAGCACATTCCTGACATTCCTAACCTTGTGATTCAAACAGCAAAACCATCTTCAAAGGGAGATAACCGTGGTTGTCACTTTCTTGTGATGAGACGGTAGAAAGGGGGGGGGGGGTGAAGGGAGATAACCTCGGTAGGTGGTACGTGCCGACCGGGGAGAAAGAGATAACGCCCTTACTCGGCGTTCTTTAGATGGTGGGTGGCAATTAACGTGGCGGCCAGACAGAGAAATGAAAAGGAGAGGGGAGAAGGGGGGGGGGGGGGGGTGTAGATAAGAAAATAAAGAAAGCGGGTCGCGCGGGACACTTACGTCACAGTAAGGAAGGTCAACGTCAAGATCAAGGAGATCGGTAGGCCTTGAAAGTGTTGGGGTCCAAAAATCAGGGTTTAAGCCATATTTTCCACATTTAACTTGACAGAAGCGCTTCGGATTGTGTGTCGTGGTGTATGACGTAGAGTAGAAGATATATGAACATAAATTATTGGCGTGCTCACCTTGACCTTGAAGCTTTCCCTTATGACTAAAAGACATTGCAGTACAAATTATGCCACTCAGGAATTTAATGCCGCCGAACGGCAGACATGTCGCCGAGTTAAGGGTGTACACCCCACTGATTAACCCTTTCGCCGCCAGCCATTTTTTAGCCCAAATTTTCCATTAAACTTACATGGATAGAGAAAAGATTTTTGCCTGAAATATTGGGGATTCTTCTGTGATATATTTGATATAAGGCCTATCCTTACCTCTCAAAATTAAGAACCCAAGATCATTGGATAACAGACCCTCGTTTTAAGACTTTTAATGGCATGGGTGTTCAATCACTATGGTGCAAAAATGCGACATTGGCGGTGAAAGGGTTAAGGATGTACATCCCTTGTTATTTATTAAGTTTGTTGTCACTGGAACACAGATGCATCATGCTGCTGCTATGCGCCCAAGTTCGCCCGCTCGGGAACTTATGTGCCGCTCGGCGATCCACTTGCATGCTTTTTTTCTCTGTCTGGGCTGTATCTTGTGAACGATTTGACGGAATCGCTTCAAATGTTGTGTGGTGGTGTGTCCTCATGAACAAAAGGTTCCATAGAAAACATATAACCAGGCTAAACTTGACTTTGAAGATTGGCCTTGAAAATGTAAAATATTACTCGTTTTGCGGCGATATCTTTCAAGTAATTCAACTTCCAACGTTCAAAACATGCTATGTGGGTGCATTGACTTATGGTAGTTTCGAAATTTGGGTATCGACCAAAGTCAAGGACAAGGTCAAGAACGTAGACCTTGGACGTGTTAAAATATGTTTTAGCCATAGCTTTAAGATAGTTTCAGTAACTGGCTTCAAATGTAGCAGTTGGGCGTTCACACCCAAACACACACATGCACATGCATATACACACAAAGGGAGCGACAGAGAGAAAGAGACAATTGACAATGGTTTCATTGTAATTAGGCCTGAGAGAGAGAGAGCGAGAGAGAGAGAGCAGAGAGAGAGAGAGAGAGAGAGAGAGAGAGAGAGAGAGAGAGAGAGAGAGAGAGAGAAAGAGAGAGAGAGAGAGAAAGAGAGAAAGAGAAAGAGAGAGAGAGAGAGAGAGAGAGAGAGAGAGAGAGAGAGAGAGAGAGAGAAACAGACACACACACACACATATATATATATATTCACTGAGATTTTTCTTTCATGCTATTCACTGAGATTTTTCTTTCATGATATATACGGAGCTGGCTATTCACTGAGATTTTTCTTTCATGCTATATATATATATATATATATATATATAATATATATATATATATATATATATATATATATATATATATATATATATATATATATATATATATAGAGAGAGAGAGAGAGAGAGAGAGAGAGAGAGAGAGGTAAATAAATAAAGAAAGTGAGATAGAGACAGAGAGAGGCAGAGGACAGAGACAGAGTGAGACAGAGGGGGTATGCGCAAACAACAGGCACACATAGCACTTTGAAAGTAATGCCAGACTTTCAGGTCTCTGCTGAGGCAGCCAACTGAAATACAAATGGAGAGCGACACGACAGAACAGAAATCCATTTAGATCATTGCACACCTTATGCAACTAGTAAGTAAGCACACCCGGGCCTTACCAGTACCAACCTACCAACTTCTTGAGTCTTCTTGGAAGAAAGGTCAGCACTATTTTTAGGTCAACAACTTTAACCCTACCCTTTACACCTCCAACGCCCGAGAGTCGCTAATCCAGACAACACAAAACTGGCACTATCGACTCCTTGTTGCTGGGATGGGATATTACGCGGGACAGTGAACATAATTAGGGTAGATGGGTGGAGGGGGAGGGGGATGAAATAGGGGAATGGTTTGGAATGGTGGCTTGGCGCCTAGGGGGTTAGTACACACTATTTTCATTTTTTTTTAAAATCCAAAACATCCTGACGTCATACTACTTTCGGTCATCAATATTACTATAGCGCAGGACACAAACTCTATCGAAGCGCTAATGTTCATAATCTTACTCTATAATATTTCGTTGCTGCTAGTTTAGTTGTGTTTTGCTATACGTGGTAGATTTGTATGTGGTGACAGTCCTGAGATAACCATAGCTGTTGACGGGACTATAACAGACTAACTAACTAACGTAGCATCATTATGGAAATGGCGTCTATAAGCTTCGAGAGAAGCACATGCACGCCCGTTCCCATAAGTCTTTTTGCTATAAGAGTTATAAGAGTTTTAGCAGTCTTCAGACATCAACAGTAAAAATAACTATGCTCCAATAAGTCTAGCTGCCTTTGGCATATACAAAAGAAGAAACTATGTTTGACCTCCTCCGACCTGGTACAGGACACTTATATATATAAAGCTAGTGGGTTGATCCTGCAGGTACTGCATTATCAGTAAAGACTCATAATTCGATGGCTTGGAGTCAAAACGGACTATCTTTAGATAGTCCATTAACATATTGAACATATTGTGAAAACTAACAACTTGTTTCGAAAAAAAGACTGCAGAAATATAAAAAGCATAATCCCCATTTTATATAAGTTGCAATCTATTTTTAAATACAAGTTCTTATTTTTTGCAATAACATCATTAATAAGTCAATGGACTATCTAAAGATAGTCCGTTTTGACTCTAAGCCATCGAATTGCATGTGCAAAAAACAAACGCTAAGACATCACCCAGAAGACTTAAGTGCTTGATGTTGTTGACGTACCCTGGCTAAACGACTCCAGGGATCACCCCAACAACCGACGCACTTGAACACTGTGGTACAAATGCATGAGCTGGGGGTGAGAACACTACTACGTGTGTGACCGTTTTTGACTACCCCGCCACGTGGGTAACCGCAATCCGTCTTTGGCGGATCCAGAAGAGTGAAATCGGGTCCTTGGAGAACCTGGAGTACGGCGTCGACACTAGCGGTGTTGGAAATGTGATCAATATTGGATCGGCAATCCACTGTATACCGTTTTCAACAAGAGGTCATCAGCCAGAACCAGAAAGGACTCGCGTGTCACCTTTGCGACGGAAACCCGCCATGCCGGGCACAGCTGTTCCGTCCCACACAAAATCAAGCTATTTAGTTAAAAGCCTGAATCTAGAAAGCTTAGATAAAAACTGTACCAAGCTTTTGTCTCTAAAGATATTTTGGCTGTATGCTCTACATAGTATTTCAAATATATTTCTTCCCTCAGATTTATGGTACAAACTTATTTTTGTGAGCAGTATCAATCAACCTTATCTAGTAGAAATAATATACTTAGTATCACAAACATTAATTAAGATTGCCTATGAGTGAAAATCTAGCAATATCCACTGACTATAAGTAATCTTGTCACATACTACAACATATTCTCGGCTGTTATTTATGAAAAGTTACTTACAATTAACTAAAGTTTGCTTGAAAAAACTTATGAAAATATAGATAAACTAAATGTTCCTCCCGAAACAGCTGTGCGGGCGGCTACGCGAGCAAAACTGTAGTTGATGTTGGCTTACCCTGGCTAAAAGACTCCAGGGATCATCCCAACAGCGGAAGCACTTGAACATTATGGTACAAGTGCATCAGCTACGGATGAGAACATTACGTCGGTGACCGTTTTTGATTACTCCCGTCTTCGGGGGATTTTGGAGACTGATGATGTTATGCTAGGAGCTTGTCGTGGCTAAAGACAATCCCCGCATAACTATGCAGAGCAAAACAACATGTTGATGTAGCCTTGGTGTTCTAGCCTTTGTCAATTGGTCTGGCACAGCCTTAAGCCAAGGCGGATGCGAGCAAAACTGATTTCAGACAGTATTTGATGCAGCTGTGCAGCTGTTTGTAGCCAATCAACAATCATGCCAGCATATCTCTCGTCTGACAATACATTCAAGAAGCAAAGGGCTTTGCGTGTTTTACAGTTCATTGAATACCAAATATATATGATGCGTTCTTATAAACATTAATGACGAAAAATAGTTATACATGTAGAGCACTTTAGGTACATCCCTTATGATTCTACTTATAATATTCACACGCACGCACGCACGCACGCACGCACGCACGCACGCACGCACACGCACACACACACACACACACACACACACACACACACACACACACGCGCGCGCACGCACGCACACACCAGCTTTATTGTTTGAATTATGAAACGCTTTTTTTTAAATCAACAGTTTTTATGTCCAGAACAACAACGTGTTTTCGTGTTGTCCACAGAAGTCAGTAAACATTACATTTTGACACAGGGTTGAAGGACGTGGGTTTTTTTTTAATTATGTAGGGTTTATACATCAATACATGAAATTAGAGCCAACACATATTTTATGTCACCCATCGCAGCCTACGTTTGAATCGTTGATTAATATTAAGATTACAATTTTAATTAAGATTAACATTATAGCCCCGTCGACAACTAAGGCCATGTCAGGGCTGTCACCACGTTAAATCTTACCACGTATTAATAAGAGATAAAAACACAAGGTAAAAACTAAATCAAAGTTTTTTTGTTAAAAACAATAATAAATCAAAAACTTGGCAAGTCAAAACATGACACGTCTAGAGAATCGTTGATTGAATGGTAATAAAATATTATTTCAACGTTAACTCTTGCCACGTATTAAAAAGAGATAAAAACACAAGGTGAAAACTAAATCAAAGTGTTTATGTTATAAAAAACAACAACAATAATAAATCAAAAACATTGCAAGTCAAAACATGACACGTCTGGAGAATCGTTGATTGAATGGTAATAAAATATTATTTCAACGTGTACCAGTATTTGCTATTTGTGGTAACTATCACATTAAAAGTTCTATGAAGTCAAAATAAGAGGACTGATCACAGAACCATATATAGACTCGGTTAATTTGCTGCTGCTGTCGCATCTCTAAGAACTAGATATGTTTTGTCGCCTCTGCGAGCTGCTGTTATTCTATCTTTCGCGGATTGGTAATAAGACCGTGTCCTCGCCCTATTGCACTAATTTTCTGTTTATTTCCGTATCTGTTCTCTTGTTGTGCTTATGAACAGACAGCGTTATGTCGCACTCCCCCCCCCTCAATGACAGAAGAATGGACTCAGCGTTCAATTAATCCCCCCCAACCCCCCCCCCCCTGTCACTAAAAGGCATCAAATCAGGGCCTGTTATCCAAAGACAGAGGTAAGGAAGGAATGGACTCAGCGTCATTTTTTTCTCAAGGTTATAAGCATAAAGGGTTAAAGCATAAACATGATCTATGATCAAATAATTTATCATGTGACCCAGCACCACGAAAGGGACTGACTGACATTCTGAGAAAATTGTACATTTGAAACCTTCAGACAATTCTCTTTCTAACGACACACGAACCATTATTGTATCGTTTTCCGTTCCAGAGTTATGATTATTTAAAGTTAGTAGGGTGAGCGTCGACCATTTTGAGAAAACACAGTCTAAAGTCTAGCTTAGCTTTATTTCGAAAATGCATTGACTTACTCATGTTAAAGCACTTTACTTATAAGACCATTTAGAGATCATAATAAACTTTGTCCTTTATAAATATGAAAGGGAAGATGTTAGAGAACAAAAAAATACACATAACTCAGAATTAACCCCCCCAAATGAGATTTTGGACTAGCCATGCCTATTGTGAGAAACTAGCCCAGCAACTTAATGTCCCTTTCATGGTACTGGGTCACATACGGTTGAAGGGTTATGGTAGAGCAAGTGGTCAGTTAGAGGCGAGTGTTAATTAAGACAATAGTTTTCGTAGGACAGGATGGAGTACTCTGCGCGCGCGCGCGCGTGTGTGTATATGTGTGCGTGCGCATGTGTGCACAATATTAAAAGTTTGAATCATTTTTAGAATAAAACAATGACTTCTTCCAAAATAAAGTACACTAAAGTTTGAAAATTAGCAGGCTCACTGGCTATCCAAGCACATCCAAATACATGCCGCACACACACACACAATTTCACACACGTGCGTGCACGTACGCGTACAATGAGAGAGAGAGAGAGAGAGAGAGAGAGAGAGAGAGAAGAGAGAGAGAGAGAGAGAGAGAGAGAGAGAGAGAGAGAGAGAGAGAGAGAGAGAGAGAGAGAGAGAGAGAGAGAGAGAGAGAGAGAGAGAGAGAGAGAGAGAGAGAGAGACGAGAGAGAGAGAGAGAGAGAGAGAGAGAGGGATTGCATTGCAAACAATGGTGGGGCAAATCAAACAATGGGTAGGAGAAAAAAAAAATCTGCAATACTATAAGTCACACTCAGTAATAATCTCCTTCTTTGTCGATCGCTCAGTTGCCTGTAATAGGAGCGCAGATGCGTCATGCTGCCCTGTTATGAGCGCAGATGCGTCATGCGCCGTTATACAAACTAAGAACTAGTTAAGCCCAGCATGTCTGTCTTCACCTGGACAAAAATATTTGTAATTTTGTAGAACAAAGGCAGGGCACACAAAGGCAGTAGATGACAGTAAGCAAAGGGAAAAGGCAGAGTTAAAGAGAGTGACATATTAGAAGAAGGTACAAGAACATAATTTCCAGAAAATGGGGGAACTATTTATTTTACGAAAGACCCCTCAGTATCCCCACTGGGGGAATTCGGTAATATTTACATTACGATTTTTTTTTAAAGGGGCACCCTGACGGATGGGTTTTGTAAGAAACACGCCCAGATCACCAGGAAAACACCCTTTACAGAGATCGCAACACTCACTTTGCTCTGGTTTCCTAGAAATCAAACCGTCAAATCGGCGATTCCTCCTTTGCGGAGGTGCTGGATGTCAATTTATTTCACCCAAAGAGAAGGCGTGTACCATCTCTTTTCTAATGGCCGCCTGCGTTTAGACCAAATCGTTTGCACGAAATTTTCGCAATGCAAGCCTTTTTATTATTTTTTAAATGTTTTATACAGATTACCTAAAGGAGTTTCGCTCATAACAAAGGAAATAGTTCCAATTTGTGTTTTTTTACTGCACTACAAAAAACCCCCAAACCCACTTCAACCACAATGAGCGACCTCCACCCACCCCATACAAAATGGCTACTCTCTCCGGCATCTCCGCCAAGGTGGAATCGCCGTTTTGACGGTTTAATGTCTAGGAAACTTGAGCAAAAGGCTGTTTTTCTGGTGAACTCGACGTGTTTCTTGCAAAACTTCATCCGTCAGGGTCCACCTTTAAGAGGGCTCGAAGAAGAGAACTGTAGATTATGATAAGATAAAAACTCTCTTAAGAAGAAGAAGAAGAAGAAGAAGAAGAAGAAGAAGAAGAAGAAGAAGAAGAAGAAAAAACAACAACGACGAAGCCAACCACAAACTAACAACGAGTTATTTTAAGAAGAAGAAGAAGAAGAAGAAGAAGAAGAAGAAGAAGAAGAAGAAGAAGAAGAAGAAGAAGAAGAAGAAGAAAAACAACCAACGAAGCAACCACAAACTAACAACGAGTTACTTTAAGAAGAAGAAGAAGAAGAAGAAGAAGAAGAAGAAGAAGAAGAAGAAGAAGAAGAAGAAGAAGAAGAAGAAGAAGAAGACAGCGACGACGAAACCAACCAAAAAAACCAACAACAGACGAGTTACTTTATTACTTTTTACTAGGAAAGGGAACTCTTTCCACATATGGTAACAAGACAAACTGGGTTAGGTTACCATTATCGACATGTCTGCAACCCTCACACCCCCCCCCCCACCCCACCCCACCCCATTCACCCCGATGGATGACACGAGAAGATGGGCATAGAAATAGGTTTGATAGCCACATAAAATGTAAACACTATGTTCTGGATGAAAAAAAAGAAACTTAAGAAAAAAAGTCACGCAATGGGTAAATAAAAGTAAAAAACGAAACAGTAAGAAAGACAGAACAAATAAAAGTACATCGGGTGCTAATTTAATCAATAAATATTTTGTAAGTCATTGAGCTAGTCAACAGAAACCAAGTACATTATAAGAGTGAGAATTTCTTCTTCTTCTTCTTCTTCTGCGTTCCCAGGCCATATGCCATAATGGGCAAAGTACGTATGTGTCCGGTTTTCAG
>CM065680.1:69597968-69600468 GCA_017654935.2 Phymorhynchus buccinoides
ACTTAAATTATTTTTTTTACATTACTTATAATCCCGTCAACAGCAATGGTTTTCTCAGGACTGTCACCACAGTAAACATCAAACACGTCAATAACATCCTACATGTATTTACTTTATAAACAAAAACAACGTTCAAAAACCTGAAAACATAAAAAAATATTGTACAATTCATAACATGACGCCTTCATCATTGCACCCTATAGCACATAATTCCAGACAGTGCTGGAAACGTAAGCCATTCCGCTCTATTTATCGAGTCCAGATTACAAAACAACAGTTAAAAAAAGGATACCAAGCATAATAAATGGTAAGCTAAACAAATATATAAAAAAAGCCATATAGGCAAATATGCACTGCAGAATGGACAACAGGTGCCCACTCAAGTGCGTACGATCTCACGTCTGGAAGCCAGTGAACAATAAAATTTAAAAAAACCCCACCTGACATGGCATAAATTGTGAAAATGAAAAATGTGGAAGGGTATTTATAGAAATAATACAGGAGAATGGACCAATACGGCAGAAAGAAGTAGACGCCAGAAAGCAAAAGGAAGAGAAAACGCAGAGTCAAAGAGAGTGATAGAGTAGGGGAAGTTACTAGCACAAAACTTCCAGAAGATGGGGGAACTATTTTTACTGAAAGACCCCCCGGTATCCCCACGGGAGGGCCCTATCCGCGTAAGTCAGCATGAAAAGCCGTTGCCCGCCTCCTACGACGAGGACGTGCGGTTGACCTTTAGGAGGCTGCTGAAAAAAATCTTCCGTTTTTATATACAAGTATCACCGGTGATACTACCATCAGATCACAATAGTATCTGTATTGTTAAAAATTCGGGACTATCCTGGTGTTGAACTGCCTCCGGGCATTGCCGCCAGGATCGTTCCCACCATCTTTATATCTACTAATGTCCCATAGGGGAAGACGGGGTAAAAAGCGCATGGGCGGGTAAGAAGCCCACCCCAATTATCTCATGAAATGAAGCAAATTTCAGTCTCATTTTGCCCATGAGACGAGCGTTAATGTCTAGCATTCGTCTCATGGGCAAATTTGACTGAAATTTTCTTTATTTCATGAGATAATTGGGGTGGGCTTCTTACCCGCCCATGCGCTTTTTACCCCGTCTTCCCCTATATGCGTCTGTTTCAGACCGGAGGACGTTGAACAGATTTCTTCTTCTGATATTACCATGAAAGGTGTTGGCATTGGTACGGAAAAACACATGTGTAAATATAAACGAATAACCAGAAAAGCTCCCAACATCATTTATACCCCGAAATCTTCACTTACCAAATATCGTCTGACATCCTGGGAACTCCGAATTAGCTGGCCAAATTCATGTTGTGTGCTTGAGGTCGTGTTGCCGGACTGCGAAGGAGACTTCGGAGGGTGTATAGACTAGATCACGAACGCATCTGATCAAGTAAAGACTTTAACTTTTACACATCTTCACCTCACCCTAGCTCTGCCTCCTTGCGACTTCACCGAGAATAACGCGTCCCCGGATCGTTATTTTTTTTTAGCAGCTGAAACCTGTCAAAGATGTTTTCGTGTTGATGTTGCTGTCTGGCCAATATGGCGTGAACGGTAAGGTGGGAGGGGGGGGGGGGGGGGGGGAGATTGGTGTCAAGGATTTACATTTTAGGATTATCTTCCCCGCGTGTCATAAATTATCTTTATAAAAAACATTGGAACTTTCCTGGTATTGCAGTACCTCCAGGATCGACCCGTTATCTTTGTATAGTTAAACACATTCCGCGTGTACCTGTTCCAAGTCGGAGGACGTTAAACGGACTTTCATTCAGGAAATATCTCCTAGCTCCGCAGATGTCTGGTGACTCTCTCTCTCTCTCTCTCTCTCTCTCTCTCTCTCTCTCTCTCTCTCTCTCTCTCTCTCTCTCTCTCTCTCTCTCTCTCTCTCTCTCTCTCTCTCTCTCTCTCTCTCTCTCTCTCCTCCCCCTCTCTCTCCGTATACACAGTTTGCTTAATTGAAAATGAGAATTTGAGTATGTAACTTTAATTTCTGTGTTAAATAGCTTGCTCTCTAAATGATAACCATGGAATGGTCATCCGAGCGAAATAATGTTACTTTATCAAATCAGCCCACAACACACTCAGATTTGCTCCCCTTGACTTGTTTAGGCAACCTTATTGAAAGCACTTTGAAAACTAGAGGCAAACATAAAAAGCAATGTCATTATTGAGCAGTAAAATGCAGACAAGCGCAACCAAAAATTAATGGTGTATTAAAAACATTTGGACATTCCATTAGCCAACGCATATCAATATTACCAACAGTTAGATGGCAGACAAAAGTACTGACGTGATGATGCAAGACGCAGGGTGAGCCAAAATTAGAGACAAAGTGACCTTGGGTGACTTGGTCAGTTGGTTTGTTGTGGACTGATTTGATCGCAATAAATATGTACAATTTGACAAAATGATGTCACTACCACTAGGTAAAGAGCAAAAAGAAGAAGCATATTTGTGAATGTGCAGCTCA
>CM065680.1:69615468-69617968 GCA_017654935.2 Phymorhynchus buccinoides
CCTCTGTCTCACTCCATAGTGTATTCATATGTCTTCTGTCATGTTGTGTCTTGTTTCTTTTTCCTTCTTTTTTAATATTTAACCCTTTCGCCGCCAGCCATATTTCAGCCCAAAATGTCCATTAAATTTACCTGGGTAGAGACCAAAATCCATCTGCAGTATTGGGGATTCTTCTGTGACAGATATAAAATAAGGTCTATTCTTACTTCCCAAAACTAAGACAATAGGGTCTTTGGATAACAGACCCCAGTGCAATGTCGTTTAGTGACATAGGTGTTAAATCACTGTGGTGCTAAAATGCGACTTTGGCAACGAAAGGGTTAAATTTCATCCCTTGTCTTCCATTCATCACCTGATCTGTCCTGTTTATCCCCTTTCTCCCATTTCTGTGTCCTGACTCTCGTTTAGTTTTGATACCTTTCATTTTCTGCGCCTTTACTTCCCCATTTTGGGTTTCACAGTGGGTTTTTTTTAACCCCTTGACTGCCATATAACGTATCACGTGCTGACTTGATGGTATCACTGATGGCGTCATCAGATGAAGAGGAAAAACTCTTGATATGCTGGCTTATGCTCTAACACAGTCAAGAGAGTTATATCCCCAGACCATTTTTGCCGGATTGGCTCTATCAGTTGTCGTTTTCATGGCATGATTTGTACAATTAATTTGTCTTTAATTTTCTCTGGCAGTCAAGGGGTTAGCACTTACCTATCCAAGCCTAATTCTATCCATGTGTCAGCTTACCTATCCACTTGGGATGAACCGGCTCCATTGCACATGTCTCCCTTGTAAGATGTCCGACCTTATTGATTTAAATGATTTTTAATTACCAACACGCACATTACACATTCCAACCGTATTAATTAACCTCACTTTTCTCCTCATTATTAACGTTCGGGTAGTCTGCATTTTAAAAAAAAGAAAAGTTAGATGCAGCTTTCTTTTCTTTATTAAAAAAAAAAAATCCGACTGAATATTAAAAAAAAGAATCATGAATCTTTTGACCCCCCCACCCTCACCCCCCACCCCCCACCCCGCGTTCAGCCCAAAAAAAAAGCAAGTAAACAAACAAAACACAAACACAGACAAATAAACGAACAAACAAAACAAAAATCCACATTAATTAAAACAAAACAAACATTTGAGCTAGAAGTGGAAGTAAGATTTGTAGAATCTTTCAAATTTCTCTTTGCTTTTACGTTTATTTGCCATTCGTTTTATTATTGATATACTAATCATTTTCTCGAAACGGGTATGGATATGATATATTGTGAGTGACACGTGAAACATTACTAAAGAATATATTTAATTGTAAATAATCAAAAGGAACCTTCAGATGTAGGTGTGGGGTTGTTTGTTTTGCACGCAATCAAGTAAATCAATGTCTGACTCTGAAAAATAGAAGAATTCGTGGGGATCTGATAAAAACATTACAACGTTTTTCACAGTGATAACAATACTAATATATCTTTGTTCCAGCTAACAACTGACTAACAGTGATTTAAAAATACTAACCCAGTATAGCCAAACTAATATTAGAAACAAATTCTTTTCTAACAGAGTAACAAAGTTTTGGAATACTCTTCCTGCACATATTAAACGAGCACAGAATCTAACACAATTCAAAAACCTCCTTGATAAATACACCAACATATCAAAACTACAATATGAGCATGACTAAAAGGCAGATTTGCCCAAAACAAAATATAAAAACCTCTCAGCTGTGCAAAAGTTCAAACAAAAATGACAGGACAGTGAAGAGGCCGCGAGGCCTAATGTCCTAACTACCTGACCTGAAAAAGTATTTGTTTATACGTCTTGATTATTACCAAAACACCTCTAGCCCATTACAATTTTTTGTCTCGTAAATCAGGAAGAATATTTTGTTCTAGCATAATAGCATAAACTCTTGTATTTTCAAGGGGTTCTTTTCTCTTTTTCCTGCAATGACCTTTCCGTCGCCCGTGAATTCGTGTTTTTTTATAATCTGATTTTTGTAGCCTTTCATAACGGTTGCGTGTTTTTCATTTTGCCTTCTGATCCTTTCCTTCGCCTTTAGACACGTTCTTCATAATCCTTTTTGGCTCACTCGTGTTAACGAAGTGAGTCTATAGTAGTAATAATAATAACAATACTGGATACTTGCAAAGCGCGTTTCTCCCGTGCAGGGAGCTCAAAGCGCTGTACAAATAACTAAACACTAGAATACAAATGAGTAAGCATATGCATTTAACACAATCCAAGAATAAGTGAATAATAATCAACATAAAAACAAGCATCAGTCAACACAAGCGTTAGAAACAATCATTAATAAATGAGTTATCAACATGTAAAGAAGCACCTATCAATACAAGCATTAGCAACAATAATTAGAATGAACACATAGTAGAATAGTTGTTCGGTTGTGTGTGTGTGTGTGTGTGTGTGTGTGTGTGTGTGTGTGTGTGTGTGTGTGTGTGTGTGCGTGTGCGTGTGCGTGTGCGTGTGTGTGTGTGTGCG
>CM065680.1:69622968-69625468 GCA_017654935.2 Phymorhynchus buccinoides
ACTCGGGGTAAAGCATAAATAAGTAAACAATTGAACAAAAACAAAAAACGACATTAACAAAAACAACAACAACATAAAACATAATATTCTTTCCTGAGCTAAATATTTCCACTTGCATTAGATGTATTAACTACGACCTTATTTGTTGGTTCCGCAATGAGATATCTAACTATTTACACCACCATCGACATCTCTTCTTGTTGTTTTTCTTATAGGATATAATTTATCTTGATTTTTTAAAATTTTAAATTGGACGTGTTGCTCTCATTAATGTTAAAAAACCCAGTGACTGATGACGACTATAATCACAAGACTGTTTATCAGGAAAACATCTTCAGAAACCTCATCTCCTCAGTTCAATCCCGCGATGTATTCCCTAGTCTCATCCTTTCCCAGATTAACCGCTTCCCCACTTAGGCCTACTGTAGATAACAAATGCTAGTACTGAAGCCAGAGCAAGGAAACCTCATCTTTTCTACCACACGTCTTTTATCTTGCATCCCTCGAGAGGGTGTCATCCCTACCGACCACCGACCGTTCCTATACTACAGAAGTGCATGCATATTTAATGACCCTGCACACATGGGCGAAGAATCGTTCCAGGCAAAGATTGACTGGTGGACATTTTGTGATTTGCTAAATGGTGGTGAAAAGTCAGCAGGTGGATACTCATTGTTCTTATAAGAAAAAAAAACCCACACACACCTCCATGTACGGGGGTTCCAGTCTTGACAATTCGATGGCTTGGAGTCAAAATGGACTATCTGTCCATTGACGTATTATTGAATTTATTACCAAAAAAAACTAATAACTTGTATCAAACAATGACTGCAGAAATATGAAAATGGGGGTTTTGCTTTTTATATTTCAGCAGTCTTTTTTTGTATTTTATACAAGTTATTAGTTTTCGTGATAACTTCCAATAAATATGTCAATCTAAAGATTTTGACTCCAAGCCATCGAATTATGCTTTGGACTGGATTGCGGTATCCAGAGTTATTGCGTTTTACTTGAGCTTCTTAAGAGGCATTGCTTTTTTGGTTTTTGCAAAACTATTCTCGGTTATTATTCATAGGCGAGCGCAAAGGGATGTAATTTTAGGCGAGTGAAGGTATCACAACACTGTCTATTTTACGTGTTTGATGTTACGTCATGTCTCTGAGTTCTAGTTTGCTGGCTTATGTTGCCATTTGGTCTGCGCGATACTTATGCTAAAAGCATGAAACCGTCACGATATGATTTAGAGTACCGTTTTGATGATTATGATAATGAGTCGTCACAGACTATGCAAATACATCACATGCGCAAAGCCAGAAGAAAGGACATTAATGTTGTTGTTTTCTTCTATGTTTTTTAAAACATTACGTTTTCACGACAGACGATTGCTTCTTTAATATTCATAGCACGCGGGTTTAAAGGGTAGCAAGCATCGTTCGTTTACACATTACGTCTTCACGACAGACGATTGCGTCTTGAATATTCATAGCATGCGGTTTAAGGGGTGGCAAACAAAGATCTGGAAACCTAGACAGACTGAGGGGGTATTGAATAATGTAACAGCGCGAGCATGGTCAGTGGCACGCAATTCATTCTCTGAAAGAGATGCAAGGACCGGACTTTCCCTCTTGAAATATTCATTGGTAAAATATATGTGAATTAATGACGGAGATTGTGCAGATTATATTCACTATTATCACTACACACAGACGCCAAGACATATTGTCCGGATTCTTGTCTTTGATTATGGACAACGATAGACGCTTAATTGTGACGACCCGTCGTCTGTATCAGGTGTAGACGAAATAGATGGAAGCCTGTGTATCATGCTGTGTATATTCGCCATGGCTTAAGGATGAAGAAATGGACATAGGCTAGAACACCAAGGCTACAAGTCGTCAGAATGTAACTATGCTCTGCATAGTTATGCGGGGATTGTCTTTAGCCATGACAAGCTCCTAGCATAACATCGTCGGTATCCAGCATCCTCCGAAGTTGGAGTGTGGCCGCCCACGTAGCGGGGTAATCAAAAACGGTCACGCAATGTTCTCATCCCTAGCTGGTGCATTTGTACCATAAGGTTCAAGTGCTTCAGCTGTTGGGGATGATCCCTGGAGTCTTTAAGCCAGGGTACGACAATAACAACAACAACAACAACAAAAACAACATACCGTGTATCGAGGGGTATTTGCCAGAAGGTACTCTCAGTCTTCTTTATTTCCTTTGTAATAGCCACGTTCTGACATGACAGTCTTCGTTATTTCCTTTGTAATAGCCACGTTCTGACATAATTGTATATACCCCGGTATTAGGACACCTGTAAAATCTAACCAGATTTTGCAACCAAAAAAAACAACAACAACAAAAACACACAACAAAAACCCACAGAAAACAAGAATTGAAAAACGTCCTTAGGCCGTGTACACACATCTCTTTATTGTCCGTATGGAAACCCCGTGAATAAGTAACAGAAAGAAGGACACGCATTTCCGTGCGTAAACGC
>CM065680.1:69632968-69637968 GCA_017654935.2 Phymorhynchus buccinoides
GCTCTATTACTTTTGTGTCTCTCCTTCCTTCGATCTTTTTCTCTCATAGGGGCTGTACTCTCCCCCCGCACACTCCCCCCGCACACACACCCCCCAACCCAATAGTCACTGTCGGTGGGCATGCACGTTCCAAAGTATGAGTCAATGTCCAGTCTGGTTACGCGCGGTGTATGAAAAGGTGAAAGCGGCAATTATCGCGCGCGTTTATGAATCGATTCGCTTCCAATTTGGTACACTGATAGTCACCCTGTCATCTACCTGCCAAATTCGAAGGCAATCGGCCCAGAACTACCGGAGATACGGGCGCCGAGAGGCCGGCGGATACGCGTTTCGAGCATATGCGAAACCGCGCAAATGACACGGCCGCCTCGGTTGCCATTGCCATCGCCCCGTTAGGGCTCACAGCACATTTGAAGCGATTCGGTCGAAAAACGGCGGAGTTATAAGGCCCGTTTTGTTTCACACACACACACACACACACACACACACACACACACCACCACACACACACTTTGCCTTTTTACTTATATGATTATTATAAATGTGCATGACACACACAACTTTATCACGCACGACCCTCATAGCTCATTACTCTGACTCATTTACAAGCATCCCTACTAAGCTCCCCCATGACCTACTGTCTCCATTATCTTCCTTCCTTTTTTTCTTGTTGTTTTCAATTATAAACAGACTTTACTTGATATTCTGAAACAACACACATAAAATACCTCTTTTCTCTCATGTTTTCTTTGTTGTCTGTGTCTCTTCTCTCCTCTCTCTCTCTCTCTCTCTCTCTCTCTCTCTCTCTATCTCTCTCTCTCTCTCTCTCGATGCTCGCCTCTCTCTCTATCTCTCCAATCTCTCTCTCTCTCTCTCTCCATCTCTCTCCTCCCTCCTCCCTCTCTCTCGCTCGCTCTCTCCTCTCTCATCTCTCTCTCTCTCTCTTTTTTATGTCTCTCTCTCTCTCTCTCTCTCTCTCTCTCTCTATCTCTCTCTCTCTCTACTCTCCTCTCTCTCTCTCTCTCTCTCTCTCTGCCCTGTATCCAGATGTATTCTGTCTCCTGTTCTCTTCTGTCACTTTTCCTACTACTCTGCACCACGTTGTGCTCCTCTCTATGCCTCTCTCTTTTGTTTCCTTTCCTTCATGATCTTCCCTCTAGTTAACAACCCCACACCCGAACCGATTGATTTTCTTAAAGCTCCGCAAAACCACCCACGTCTCCTTACATTAATCACCCCACGTGCAAACACGCACACGCACATACACGCATTCTAATATATATCCAAGCACACAGCACGCACGCACACACGCGAGTAACCACGCACGCACGCACACATACCCGAACGCACGCACACACACGCGAACGCGCGCGCGCGCGCGCACACACACACACACAACACACACACACACACACACACACACACACACACACAACACACATAAAGCACGCGCGCAAATCGATAAAGTAAGATACGGAAGCTGAGGTAAAGAGAAAGCTGGTGACAGATATGAGTGGGTATTCAGCTTTGTGTACTGAAAGTCTCCATTGTATGATTAGGAAAAAAAACCTTGAACCTCCATCGTTTTTCGTCTTTTTTGTTGCAAGAAAAAGAATACCCCCCAAAAAAATCCAAATAGCATTTGCTTGCCTCTCATTTTACTCTACTTTTGCCCAGATGTAAACAAAAGCAAAATGGTTATACGTTTGTTATTCCGTTTTTCTCTTTGTCTAAATTTTCTTTGGTCTTTTTGTCTGTGTCTCCCGTGTATTGTAGAACAGTTTACTGATTCCCTTTTTTTTCCTTTTTTTTTCTTCCTTCTATAGATATTTTGTTCTTCTCCTTCTTCGATCGCTCAGACAGCTTCCTGTCGATTGTGAGCGCAGATGCGTCATGCTGCCGTTATGCGGCTAACTAAGAAATAGTTAGGCCCCAGCAAGTCCGACTTCGGCTGGAGGAAATCCTTTTGAAAGCGTTTCTTGAAGGGGAAAAAAAGAAAGGAGCAGGAGAATGGACCGGAAAGGCAGAAAGATAGTAGAAGACAGTGTGTGTTTATGTGTGTGTGCGTCAGAGGTGCGTGTGTGTGTGTGTGTGTGTGGTGTGTGTGTGGTGTTAGTTTAGAGAGATCAGTTGAGAGAGAGAGAGAGAGAGAGAGAGAGAGAGAGAGAGAGAGAGAGAGAGAGAGAGAGAGAGAGAGAGGGAGAGAGAGAGAGATGAGAGCAGTGAGCAGAGAGAGAGAGAGAGAGAGAGAGAGAGTTTGCTTTGTATATGCGCTGTTGCTGGGTCACTCTTGAATGCTGTTTTTGTTGTCTGTTGATGAATCATTGATTGTAAAGCGCTTTGGGCTCATTTGAGGTAAAGCGCTATATAAATGTACAATTATTATTATTATTATAAGCAAAGGGAAAAGGCAGAGTCAAAGAGAGTGACAGCTTAGAGGAAGTTACAAGCACATAACTTCCAGAAGGTGGGGGAACTATTTATACAAAAGACCCCCCCAGTATCCCCACCGGGGGGACATAGATATCTATAATAATTTTGTTTTGCTTGTTTTGTTATTTTTGTCTTTTATCACGATTCCTCCTTTATTTTTTTCCTTTTCCTTTCTCTGCCTCTCCTATTCTTTTTCCCCTCCTCTTTGTGTCGTACCTCCTTCTTTTTTTTAATATTACTAGCGCAACGCCCCGTACTGGTAGCGCCTAGCACAGGTAAACGCCAAGTACCAGTAATGCTGAGTACCAGTTTCGCCGGGTCCGCAAAATATTATATTTTTACTTTTGTGGCTGAAAACCCAATTTTTAGACCCCTACCACTTTCAAGGCCTACCGATCTCCATGACCTTGACCTTGATCAGTATGCAATCATCAGAACAAACATATGCCAAAGTACCTACATGCCAAGATTGAAGTCCCTAAGACCAACTGGTGTGGACGTTACAGCCCCTTAAAGATTTTCGGTTGTCAAGGTCATACGCCAAGGTGAAGGTCATGACGGCGATAATTTATGCGCGGATGCCTTCCTCTCATAGTGACATGCCACCACACACAATTGGAAATGATTCGGTGAAGCGGTTCGGAAGATATGCGTGGGGCAGAAAAACCCAATTATTAGACCCATACCACTATCAAGGCATACTGATCTCCCTGACCTTGACGTTGACCTTCATTGGTACGCCATCAGCAGAATGGGCCATAAGCGAAAGTACCTCCATGCCAAGTTTCATGACTCCAGGACCTGCGGTGTGGAAGTTATGGCCCCTTAACGGTTTTCGGTTTTCAAGGTCATACCGCGCGTCAAGGTCAAGGTCAGAGCGGCGAAAATAGGGGACACACCACACCACCACACAAAATTTGAAGTGATTCAGTCAAGCGGTTCGGGAGATCCTTAGGACAGACAGAAAAGAACAAACAAACAAACAAAAAAAGGAAACAAACCTGAACGAAAACTTACTCCTTTGCGATCGACTTCGTAGATTGGCAAAGGACAAAAACAGAAAAAAACGAACTGAAAGCCAACTTAGTTCGGCCTTTCGGCATGTGGGGCATTTGTAAATACAAAGATTGTGGGAACAATACTGGAGGCAATGCCCGGAGGCAGTGCTAAACCAGTAAAGTCCCGATTTTTTAAATAATACAGATACGTGTAGTGTCATCCCCTTGTAATCTCCACTGCCCTCCCCCCCCCACCATCCCTCCGCCCACCCACCCACCCCCTACCCCACCCATAACCAGCTCCGCTGACCTACTCGTCACCCCAGCACGTGTGAACCACGGTCTCATGCACGCAGCAGTACCCCCCCCCCCCCCCCCCCCCCTTTAATAACAGCACGTTTGGACAGATCCTGTTTGGTCTAGTTAGCGAAACTGTAAATTGGTGCATATTGTGCGCGTTTATGAACGGATGCTGTTTAAATTTCCTGCCATGCTTCGCCCCGGCCATAGCAAGCCTGACAGCAAATCGGAAGCGAATCGGTTAAGACACGGCGGAGTTATTCGTGAAAAGGTGAAGCGGCGCATAGCGCGCGCGTTTCTGAACCGATTCGCTTCCGGTTTGGCACACCGATAGTCATCGTCCCCGGTCATCTACCTGCCAAATGGGAAGGAAATCGGCCCAGAAACGCCGGAGATACGGGCGCCGAGAGGCTGGCAGATGCGCGTTTCGCGCATTTGCGAAACCGCGCAAATGGTACGGCCGCCTCGGTTGCCGTTGTCATCGCCCCGTGAGGGCTCACAGCAAATCTGGAGCGATTCGGTCGAAAAACGGCGGAGTTATAAGGCCCGTTTTGTGTTTCAGACACACAGACACACACACACACACACACGGACACTTGGCTTATTACTATATGTTACGGCTATTGTCATTACCACTACCACTACCACTACCCCTACCACTACCCCTACCACTACCACTACTACTACTACTACTACTACTACTGCATCAACAGTAACAACAACAACAACAACACCACCAGCAACAACACCACCAGCAACAACAACAACAACAACAACAACAACAACAACAACAACAACAACAACAACAACAACAACAACAACAACAACAACAACTACTACTACTACTACTACTACTACTACTACTACTACTACTACACCAACAGTAACAACAACAACAACACAAGCATTAATACCAAAACAACAACTACTACTACTACTACTACTACTACTACTACTACTACTACTACTACTACTACTACTGTTGCTACTACTGCTGCTATTGCTGCTGCTGCTGCTGCTATTATTCCTGCTGCTGCTACTGCTACTGCTACTGCTACTGCTACTGCTACTACTACTACTACTACTACCAGCCTCGCTACTGCTGCTATTACTACAGCTGTTGAAATAGTGATTCACTTCATAGTCCTTGAACTTTATGTACTGTAGCATGTAACGATTGCTTCGATTCTTTCTTGAGTTCTTTGTCTCTGCCATTTGTTCATGGTTATAGTCAGGTGATTTGTTGCTAACATTTACAATGCTGCTATT
>CM065680.1:69642968-69645468 GCA_017654935.2 Phymorhynchus buccinoides
GCGGCAATTTGGTTTGCCGCGTTGAGAGGTTTCTTCCCTGCTGAGGGAGATTTGCTCTTTGGGAAGGAGGGAGGGAGTTGGTTTGTGGATTGGGGAGAAGGGAATGCTGCTGAAACTAGGGCAGGTTGAGAGGGGTGCCCTAAAAACACATACTGTGATCCCAGTATGAGGTCATAGACAGGACTGTCCATGAGCACTGCCTTGATGGGTCCCTTAACATATCTGGTGTCGACATTGATTATGGCAACAGGCAAAGTGGAAGGCGGAATTGCAGCATCAGGGCCTTGCAGAGAGATGAAGTCTCCCGTGTATGCTGACGCGGGGACTAAGGATCCGCAGACAATGGCGTCGCATGACAGTCCAGTGTCATAGAGACACTGAACAGGGATGTTGTTGACAGTCGCCTGTCCAACGACTGACGGTGTGCCTGGACACTGTACTGGGGAGGGGTTTGTGCAATTCTGCGAAGTCGAGACGACTTGCATAGTTGCAACATTTTGCCGCTTGTAAGCAAGTTTCCTGCAGTCATCCCGATTGTGGGTGTTCGACTTGCAGTATGAGCAGAACAAGGGTTGCCCCAGTGGTTGTCGTTCATGGGTAGAACCGTTTGACCCACTTTTGGAGTTGGGGTTAAACCTGCTCTGCTGCGAAGCAGTGGACCCAATAACTGGCTGCAGTTTTGGCCTTTTAGGGGCGCTAGGTTCATCATGGGCTAGTGTGTACCTATCACTTAGCTGGATGAGGTCAGCCAGAGTTGTGGCACCTTGTTCGGCAGTAAAGGTGCGTAACTCTGGGGACATGGTTTCGCGCAGTTGCTCGCCAACCATCAGTTCCCGGAGATCCTCATAGGACTCAGATTTGGCAGAAAGGGACACCCATTTAGTCAGATAGTTCCCCAGTCTATCTGAAAATTGGGCATAGGACTCTCCCCTACCTTTTCTGGTTGACCGGAACTTTTTCCGGTAGGCGTCCGCTGTCAACTCGTATCGGTTGAGCAGGGCTTCTTTCAAAGCTGGGTAGTCGGTAATTTGGCTTGACGGAAGTTTACTGTACACCTCATAAGCCACACCCCTGAGACTTTGGGCAAGCTTGAGGTTGAACTTTTCCGGAGCAAGCTCAAATTCCTGGGCCAGTCTTTCAAACCTATCGAGGAATGCATCGATAGACTCGGTTGCCTCATTGAATGCCTCCAATGTGAAGGTCATGGCTGAGGTATGAATGGGAGGGGGAAAATTTTGAGGGGCAGCAGTCTCAGAGTCTGCTGAGTTTTCTAGCTGCTTCATAGCTAGCTCATGATCTCGTGCCTTTTCTCGCTCAGTGGCCTCAAGTTCGAGTTCTTTATTTTTGGCATCCTGCACTAGTTGTCTCTGCCTTAACTCATGAGTACGGATTTGCTCTTGAGCGTCGCGATCTTTATCTGCTTGTTGAGCCTCGCGATCTTTATCAGCCTCTTGAGCCTCCCGAGCTTTGTCAGCCTCTTGAGTCTCGCGAGCTTTATCTTTCTCAGCCACCTCGCGAGCTTTCTCTTTGTCATATTCAGATATGACAAAATTTGCTAACTCTTGGCCTGACATTCCTAGAGATTCTCCCCATTCTTTAAGTTCCCTCCTAAGTTTAACAATCTCAGCCATGGTTGTAAATACAACTATTCAAAATAAAAACAAAGCTGCTGAGTTGAATGTATCAAACAACACTTAACTATTTCAGCATAAACAGAAATAGCATGCACATCAAAATAAAGTCATAAATAGCATTCAAACAAATCAAATCAAAACACAGTGAACCAAATCACAATAACTTTCCCAGTGGACACAAGATCAGTTTTGAAAAGGAACTACCGTTTGAATTGAAATTTGTTAGACTTTATGAAAAAAAATATCCCGGAGCCCCCAATTAGATGTGACGAGGTAATGGGTTAAAAGGCTAAGTCCCTAGGGAAGACTTTAGATAATTTGCCTTTAGCCCACTTCTCTAGGGTATGGGAGATGAGCAACTTTCCCGGCCCCTTTTCATCTAATAAATTTATATTTGTGCCCGGGTTCTGGCTCGTCAGATGGTTGTAAGAAATACAAGTGGTTGAATTGCTCTAAATGGCAGACAGAGAGAAGTAGGGTTTTACATGAAATTACAAGACTCCCACTCTCATCAGTCTGACCAAAGGGTTCAGGATTATTTGACACTTGTATTTTATTTACTCCCAAAATCTGCATAAGATTATGCAACAATAATAATAAAGCAGCTCAATGGCGCCAAAACAAAATATGGATAAAAACACAATGAAATCCGAAAGGATTCACAAGACTTTTGTCTTTCTATAAGGTTCGCCCCATGCCGGAAGGGTTACTAATTATATTCGGTGTCCGTAGGAAAGTTCAAATGATTGGCGCAGTCAGGTAGACTTAGCTGTTTGAAGTTCTGGGCTTGCTCGTCAGGTGAGAGTAGCTCCCAGTCGTTCCGGTTACGGCTTCGCGGGATGGCACGGTTCAGGCGTGGTCTCCTC
>CM065680.1:69650468-69685468 GCA_017654935.2 Phymorhynchus buccinoides
ACACACACACGCGCGATATTGTATGTAACACACGATTTTATATGCTAGAGGGCCACCCTGACGGATGATTGTTTGTAAGAAACACGTCCAGATCACCAGGAAAACACCCTTTACAGAAATTGCAACACTCACTTTGCTCTGGTTTCCTAGAAAATCAAACCGTCAAAAACGGCGATTCCTCCTTGGTGGAGGTGCTGGAAGTCAAATTATTTCACCCAAAGAGAAGGCGTGTTTCTGTCTCTTTTCTAATGGCCGCCTGAGTTTTTAGACCAAATCGTTTGCACAAAAGTTTTACAATACAAGCCTTTTGTTTTCTTTCCTTCTTTTTTTTAACATTTTTTATACAGATTATCTAAAGGAGTTTCGCTCACAACAAAGGAAACAACTCCAATTTCTTTTACTGCACTGCAAAAAGCCCCCCAAAGCTTCAACCACAATGAGTGACCTCCACCCACCCCAATCCAAAATGGCTTCTCTCTCCGGCATCTCCGCCATGGAGGAATCGCCGTTTTTTTGACGGTTTAATTTCTAGGAGCCAGAGCAAAGTGAGTGTTCCGATCCTTGAAAAGGCTGTCTTTCTTGGTGATCTCGACGTGTTTCTTGCAAAATCTCACCCGTCAGGGTCCACCTTTCAGACAAAAATGGGTTCCCCAGCACTGACAATATATTAATTATCTAGAGGAATAACTCCTTCAGGAACAAGAACAAAAATAATCAGCAACAGCAACAACAAAAATAATTCCAACAATAATAACAATTCCAATATGATTGCTGTGATTATCTGGAAATGATAACCGCGGTGCTTGCTAAATATTAATGCCTTGACAGCTATTGTTTATCCTTTCTCCGAAAGTGCCTGTCGAACCGCATTTATGTGATAATACTGAAAGCGAAATGTGATATGAAGGAAAATCGATACCATAATACCCAACATATGTTCTCTTTATTGTGCCTGCCTTTCTTTGTTTCTATCTATGCCTCTCTTTGTCTGTCTGTCTCTCTTTGTCCTGTCTGTCTCTCTTTGTCTGTCTGTCCCTCTCTCGTTGTCTGTCTGTCTCTCTGCTTGTCTGTCTGTCTCTCTTTGTCTGTCCGTCTCTCTTTGTCTGTCCGTCTCTCTTTGTCTGTCTGTCTCTCTCTCTTTGTCTGTCTGTCTCTCTTTGTCTGTCCGTCTCTCTTTGTCTGTCTCTCTCTCTCTTTGTCTGTCTGTCCTCTCTCTTTGTCTGCCTGTCTCTCTTTGTCTGCCTGTCCCTCTCTTTGTCTGTCTGTCTCTCGTTGTCTGTCTGTCTGTCTCTGTTTGTCTGTCTCGTTGTCTCTCTGTCTCTCTTTGTCTTGCTGTCTGTCTCTCTTTGCCTGTCTGTCTCTCTTTGTCTGTCTGTCTCTCTCTTTGTCTGTCTGTCTCTCTCTTTGGGTCTTTGTCTGTCTGTCTCTCTTTGTCTGTCTGTCTCTCTCTTTGTCTGTCTTGTCTGTCTTTGTCTGTCTGTCTCTCTTTTGTCTGTCTGTCTCTCTTTGTCTGTCGTGTCTCTCTTTGTTTCTCTATCTATGTCTCTCTGTGTCTGTCTGTCTCTCTTTGTCTGTCTGTCTCTCTTTGTCTGCTGTGTCTCTCTTTGTCTGCTTGTCTCTCTTTGTCTGTCTGTCTCTCTTTGTCTGTGTCTGTCTCTCTTTTCTCTTGTCTGCTGTCTGTTCTCCTTCTCTTTGTCTGTCTGTCCTTTTTGTGGTCTTTTGCTTTGTCTGTCTGTCTTTCTTTGTCTGTCTGTTTCTCTCTCACATATTATGTAGTTTGAAATCCGATGGTTGTAGACCCCTTTAACCATATATTATTTGCAATCAGCATCACTGGGTGAATACAGTGGTAGGCATTTTGAAGAGAAGTGCTATGCTGTCAGTTGCTATTCTGAAGACCCAGGCCGTTTGCGTAAAAGAAACATTTGTAGTTTGAAAACCGTTGGTTTCAGGATCCCTATGCCGCGTAAAATTGTGATCAGCATCACGGGGTGTGGATGGGGGGGGGGGGGGGGGGGGGATGCAGTGGAAGACATTTCGAAGTGGTATTCTTGCAACTGCTATTCTGAAGACCTGTGACTGAGATGAGCTGCCGCGAAGCGAAGCCAGCGGGGCGTAGTCGCTAGTCACATATATTAGCACAGAGTGAACTCTTTGCTAGACACAATCGTCAAGATTCCTGATCGCTTCTCGGCCTTTTGGCTAAGACAGTGATTCAGGAACATAAATTTTTGTTTATACCTTGGTTTGTTTGTTCAGCCCGTCGTACATGGCGAAAACCGATACGCAGACGTTAAACTGAACTTCCACAATCAACGAAAATAATAATGCTATATACTGATCGCTTCTCGGCCTTTTGGCTAAGACAGTGATTCAGGAACATATAATTTTTGTTTATACCTTGGTTGGTTTGTTCAGCCCGTCGTACATGGCGAAAACCGATACGCGACGTTAAACTGAACTTCCATCCATCAACGAAAATAATAATTTTATACTGATCGCTTCTCTGCCTTTTGGTTACGACAGTGATTCAGGAACATAAATTGTTGTTTATACCCTGGTTGGTTTGTTCAGCCCGTCGTACATGGCGGAAGCCGATACGCGACGTTAGACTGAACTTCCATCCCTTTGCTAGACACTATTAGACATGAGTTCCAGCACATCATAGGCCCCTACCACTTGTCCCGCTGACTCTCTCTCTCTCTCTGGGATTTGTTCTGGCATAGATCTGGTGAGAATATACCAGAAAAATCGCAATTACATTAGTATATTCGGCTCTTAATTATGTGTTGTATGTGCGGGTGTAAGTGATGGGTAGTGTAGGTAGTGAGTGTGTTGTAGTGTCACCCTGTTATGTGTGTAGTTAGTGTGTGTTTGTGTGTGTGGTGTTGTGTGTGTGGGTGTAGTGTGTGGAGCACGCGCGCATTGATATTTTGAGTGAAACACCTATGTCGGCTCGAGTGCACAGGAACACATTCCTTTTAATAATTTTGTTTAGGAACACCATTCTTAAGGTTTGTGTATTAAACTCATTTTCAGCTATATCAGCAACTCCGCTGTACGGAGTCACTGAGCTATTTTTATTAGCAATGTTGTTTATACTCACTATGATCAATAGTACTAGCAATCTGCCCCGATGTCAGTTAACTCCCGTGACAGTTTTAACCCCATGGCAGTTTTAACCCCGTGACAGTACTCCTCCCTACACTTCCACTCCTACATTTACTTGCTTGGGAATTAATCGGCCACTTCGGGCACGAAACAACTTGTGTCGCACAATATGTAGGCTTATCAACAGACAGCAGTCTCAAACAACACGAAAGTGAAACTTTCTCTGTTTTACATTTCCAAGAAGGCAGCATTTCACGCTTCCAAGGAAAATGGGATACAAAGGTGCAAGGCCTTCATTTCAAGGGAGGGGCGGTGGGGGGGGGGAGGGAGGTAAGGGTGGGGCAACACGAAGCTGGCAACATCATTGTGACCCAAAAAGATCGCACAGAAAAGCAGTTGTTTCCTAACATATCCTTTGAACCTCGCAAGCACCGCCGAGAGAGAGAGAGAGAGAGAGAGGAGAGAGAAGCGAGACGAGTAAGTACTTCTTCTTCGTCTCTTCTAAGGTTACTTGGGTCACATTCGGTCGTTCAGGATGTTTTCTGTTCAATTACGAAGGTAGATGCATCATGCTGCTGTTATGCGCCTATAGTAAGAATAATGTTTGCCCGAGCAGAGTTATGTCTATCGGCGAGGGAAAAGGGGGGAAATCTTTTTGAAAGTATTCTTGAAAAAAAAGGCACAGGAGAAGAAGTGTTCTGGGTCTCAATGTTACGAACATAGATGCATTCACGCTGCTGTTAAGCAACCTAAGTAAAGAATAATTAGGCACAGGCATGATCTCTGACTTCGGCTAGAGGAAGCTTTTGAAAGTGATTCTGTCTGAAAACAGGCAGGAGAATGGAACCGGAAATGGCAGAACGATAAGATAAACAAGCATGACAAAGGGAAAGGCAGAATCACAAAGAGACTGATCAGATTAGAGTGTAGTTATGAAAGCACATAAACCTTCCAGGAAGGTGGGGGAACTATTTGTACGGAAGACACCCCCCCCCTCCGTATCCTAGGGGGGGATACCGAGGTGAAAGATGTGCAAGGACCCGTTGGGAGGGGAAAGCTTGCTGCGTTATCTTCCCAACCCCCACCCCAAACCCCCCACCACACCCACCACCAGTAGTTTCTCTCTCTCTCTCTCTCTCCGGTCTGTATAAAAAGAGCTGCAGCGCGCGTCCCCTTGGGGGCAAGAAAGAGCCAAAGTTACATATGAAAAGAAAGATAACATTGGTCCCTTTTCCCTATATGAGTAGTGAGGACAAGAAACACTGGTTGTGTCCCTTTTAAACAACTCTAGAAGCCAGGCTCGCACCGTAAAACTCTTAAGTAGTCCATCTATCCCACTATTTTATAGAGTCTTTGGTTATGTGTCAAGTGTTGGTTGGAAATTCAGCGTCTGCACAAATAAATCGGTTGATAGCGCGTACTTATGAACGATGTGTTGACACTTTGCACGACGATAGCACTATCCGTGAGTCACGCAATGTTCCAATCTCGACGCAGTACAAATGGTCCGGGTAGTCTGGTTACGCCCGAGTGTTTGTAGGAACAACGTGAAGGCTAAGCGGCTGTGGCCGCCCGTATCTCCGGCATTCGAATAGATTCACTTCCGGTTTGGCACAACGGATAGTCCCGGTCCCGTTCATATCCTAGCCAAAATGCGAAAAGGCAATCGTGCATAGAAACGCTGGAGATACGAGGGCGCCGAGAGGCGGCGGATGCGCGTTTCCGCCGATATTCGCTTACCGCGCAAATGATCACGGCCGCCTCGGTTGCCGTTGCACATCGCCCCGATTAGGGCCTAACAGCAATTTGAAGCGATTCGATCGACATAACGACGGGGACGTTATAAGGCCCGTTCGTGTTTCAGACCACACAGACACACACACATACACACACACACAACGGACAGATTGGCTATACAAGTACTATTGAATGTGAAGAAAATACAGCTTTGAGTTGATCAAGGGTCTCAGTCAGTACATTAAAAAACAAAATAATATACCTCCACGTGATTTATAAGCCTATGCACAAGCAAACCTTCATGTATTAATACCTCTATTGTCGAAAGTCTAGTGCCAGCTCAAAAATTCTCTTCCATTTGGCACCCCCTCCCCCCCACCCACCGATGGGGATACCGGGGCGTGGAATGGGGGGGTCTTTTGCATAAAAAAAATAGTGTCTACCCCTTCCTGAGAAGTTCTAGTGGTTGTACTTCAAATCCCAATCATCACAAATCAAATTCACCTTATTAATCTCCCAATGGAGGAAATTTGTTTCAGGTCCAGAATAACAAAGACATCGACATTCAGCATGCATGAATCAGGAGCAAAAGTACACATAATATACACTAAAAGATACACAATTATATGTGGATAACTAACGTCTAAGGATAAGTATGCATAGTATTCTTTTAAAGACGATGAACCAACACAATTTAAACCTAAAAGGATCAGGAGTTTAGGAGGTGGATATGCATTCCTTGTGCCCTGGAAGTTGACTTAAAAGTTTGTAGCGACGCTCAGAAGGTAAATAGGTCGTAATGTTTGTTCAAAACCATGGAGGTGGCATTTACAATCTTACCGCTGGATTTATGCTTGGTATCGTCTTCGGTAGCATCTTCATGCAAAACCCATCTCTTCTCCATTATTCCAACAACGTTCACGTACACAACATTTCACCAACATTCATCCACACACGCACGTGTTCTTCATAACACAGAGCTTCAAACCAACACATAATCACTCTATCGTTCACTCTCATGTAACATCACGATTCAAACCCATCTCTCTTTCCAAACAACTGTTATACACACATCAACCACATCATCCAAACACACGCTTGGTTCTTCAAACACAGACTTATCAAAAACCAACACAGAATCACTATAATCGTTACTCTCATTGGTACATCCATTCAAACCCATCTCTCTTACCAACAACTTTACTAACACAGTTCACCACATCATCCAAACACACGCTCTGTTCTTCACAAAACACAGACTTCCAAAACCACACATAATCACTCTGTAATCTGTCACTGCGCATCGTACATCTCATTCAAAAAACCCATACTCTCTTTCCAAACAACTTTACTACCACACATTCACCACATCCATCCCACAACACGCTTGTTCTAGTCAAAACAACAGGACTTCCAAAGCCAACAATAATCACTCTAATCTGTCCACTCTCTTCTTGATTATCATTGCCATTTCCCCCGCCTTGCTACTATCCTGTCGACATAATCTTCATGCCTTACGGTCCACACTCTCCTGCCATTTGTGTCCACGCAACTCTTTCAAAAATGAGTTTCCTCCAGCCCAGGATGCTATATAATTCGGGTCCAAATGCCAGCCGAAACTCAGGACTTGTTGCACACAACAACTATGATCGTAGTAGAGCGCACATAACGGCCAGCAAGGACAACATCTGCCCGCTACTATAGTTGACACGAACAACGGTTTTGAGCGATCGAAGATGAAGAAGAAGAAACGACCCTACTTCCTTATTAATTAGCATAGTCCAGAGAAGCGGATCCCGTAAGGTCGGCTGCAGAAACTTAAATTGCGAAGCAAGGCTTGTACTCTGTCAGTGCTTTCAATTCTGTTTCCGACCTATTCATCTCCAGGAAAGTTCAAATGAAAACAAAAATCCCCCCCAAAAACCGCTTATAAGCCACAGACAATGAATAAAAAAAAAACTAAACATTAAAGAGGAACAGAAGCCGCTAGAAATCAATATTGTTAAGGGACGAAAAACGTTTGAGGTCAGGAGAAAGGTTTTGTTGCGGAGGGAAAAAGACAAAATGATTACAAAGTAAAGGAAGCAAAAGAAGGACCATAGTGGTTTTGGAAGAGGTCTTGTTTTATGTTACACATGTAAGATTTCTAATTCATTTGATCCTATTTCGTTTTCTTTTGTTTTTCTTTCCCATGGGGCCTCCTGTCTCTTTCATCCTCTATCCTCTTTGCTTAGTCTGCTTCGATGCTGTGGCCTGGCTGTCACTAAGTCTCCGGCGGCTTGTGTTTGTCTGTCTGTTCTGTCTGTCTCTCTCTTCTCTCTGTCTTTCGGGTATCGCAATCCCCGGGCTTGGGTTTCTGTATGTTACTGGGTCTGTTCTCTGTTCTCGCATTCTTTCTTTCAGTAAGCTATCCTTCTTTCTCCATCTCTCCCTTCTCAACATTTCGAGCCTTTTTCTGTCGTTTGTCTGGCCTCGTTCACACCCCCCCTCTCCTTCCCATATCTTGTCTCTGTCTCGTCTCTCTCTCCGATCCTCTCTGTCTACCTCTCTCCTCTCTCTCTCTCTCCTCTCTCTCTCTTCTTTCTCTCTCTCTCTCCCTTTTCCCTATCTCTCTCTTCCTTCTCTCTCTTCTCTCTCTCTCTCTACTCCCCCTCCCTCTCTCTCCTCTCCTTTCTTGCTTCTCTCTCTCACTCTCCACCCCTTCCTCTTCTCTCTCGTCTCTCTCCCCCCTCTTCTCCCCCACCTCTCTTCTCTCTCTTTCTGTCTCTCTCTATCTCTCTGTCTCTCTTCTTCCCTCCCATCTCTCTTCTCTCTCTCTCTCTCTCTCCTCTCTCTCTCTCTCTCTCTCTCTTCTCTCTTCTCCTTCTCTCTCTCTCTCCTCTCTCTTTCTCTCTCTCTCTCTTTAAAGATTGTAAGGAAAGGGCTTTCGCTAAAAATCTTCCAAGTTTTCCAGTGTTTTACGGTGTTTCAGTGTTCATCTCTCTAGCTTACGCAGTTCTCCCCTTGATCCCGAAAATTGCAACCTTGGAAAAATCAAACTTTTCGAGCTTGAAAATACGTTTGCTCTGGAGGGGGAATTAGCGAGGGAACATGATTCAATACAATGCAAAGTAGCATGGGAGATTGAAAAAGAAGAGAAGAAAAACCAGGAGACAGTGGAGAGAGAGGAGGAGAGAGAGGAGAAAAGGGGTGAGAAACACTTGAACACTGAACCCACTGAAATGCTTATGTAACATTGGCCAGGCCAAAATACATCCCACGAGGAATGGGGAAAAATCATTGCTATCAAAAACTAAAAGGAGGAAAAGCGAATCGAAAGATTCCAAAATTTCATTCACATTCATTTCGCCTCAACATTATTCAGTCTTAAATATCAAATAAAACTTGTGCGTACAAAAACATAATCAAAACACTAGCCTAAGATCCAATTTTTCATTCATACACACTCACAATTCGACATAAATAGCTTAAAGTTTAAAGAAAATTAACCTGTACTAACAAGCGCAGGCCAAATAAGCGAAACCAAAAATAATCCAAAAATCCCATTCACACACCAATTTCACATAATTTTGTCAGTAAAATATTCAAATAATCCGTGCTTACGAAAAATTAATCATAAAAACCAACAAAAACAGATACAAAATCCTCATTTATACAAATTTCACTTCAACATTAATAATTAAAATATTATGAAAAATAACATGTGATGCAGGAATCAAGCAAAAGCCAAACCAAAAAGATCAAAATCTCAATCTTTTACACAGCAATTCATATTCAAACATTATCAGGGGGGGGGGGAGAGAGAAGAGAGAGAGAGGAGACGAGAGAGAAGAGAGATAGACGAGAGGAGATGAGATAGAGGAGAGGTGAAAAGGGGTGGGGGGGGGGAGAGAGAGAAGAGGAGACGCAAAAACGCAACGCAAAAACGCAAATATTTTATTGGGCAATAGCTTAACATAAGCTCCTTCTGCCAGGGAGTGCATGGTACTGAAGTACTTTACATTAATGGGCGACAAAAAAACGGAAAGAAGTTACGATATCCTTTTCGCATTAAGGAAACACCATTCAGTTAATACTTAATATTAAATAATGCCTATTCCCTATAAAACCAAGTTTAAACTATTATATGAAATGTTAATAAAGGTGGTAACCAAAGCATAGCTATTGCCAACAATCCAAAGTCAAATTTTTTAAGAGACATAGAAAACATTTAAAACAACGACAAAGACAAAATAATTCAGGTTGCAAATATTATTCGAAGTAAATCATGGACACCACACTCACACAACACCACATTTACACACACCCACCAACACACACACAACAACACACACCACACATACACACACACACCACACACAACACACCCACACCACACAACCAACACCACACAACACAAAACACACACACACACACGCCACACACACCAAACCAAGCCCCCCCCGGCAAACAACTCGTCCAAATCACGATTTAACGCAAGGTATGAAATAAAAAACCAAAAAATTTTTCCAAAACATAATAAAAACAGTAACGAGATAACTTGAAATAAAAATTGATGCATACGCTTCTTCATAAAACCAAAAAATGCCAAAAACAGCAAAATAACATAAAAAACAAAACCAATTGGACAAGTAAAAGATAAATGTATTATAACCTAGTGTAAACATTATAAATATTTACCTGCTAGTTAGCTACTTGCAAAGGCAAGTAAGAATTAAGGGTACATTCACATATGATAAATAAGAATGGCAGAGCACGCATACAATTGTGAATTTTAATAAGCCAACAAAGCGACACATCTACAGATAGCCCAAAGTGCTACGTTACATAATGTCACAAAACATAATGGTCCACATAAAAACTTGATTCCTCAAAATTTCAGTATATATTTCATTACATTTTTTTCTTTTTTTTTTTCTTCTTTTTCTTTGTATCAGAATTTATGTATTTTTCTACTGAGTGGAAAGCATTTTTTTTGTTTTTCTATGGGACTGTTAAGCCTCAGCAATATATTTAGCAAAGATTGTACAGTTCTTCATTTATTTAAAGAGGTTTTCTAGGTTACTATTTAGGGGCAAGTATTAGCTACTGAAGAAATTAAAACTTGAAAAAACGTAGTGACAAAAAACTATATTCTTTACAAACAACCAAATAAAAAAAATTGGACTTTCATTTCAATACCTTCTTTGCAGAGGAGGGACATGTTGCAATTAAACTGGAAACAATTTATTAATCATTACCATATTTTGTTGGCGTAAAAACCTAAAACATCTTATTTCTAAAATCTAACTAAATAAGGCCGGTGCCATTCTGTGTTCCACTAAATCAAATATTTGCAGGTGGAATACATCTTTAAAGGGGAATTATACAGTAATATTTTTCGCTGTCAGTTATATGAGTGGAGTTGCCCATGTTTGTTGGGAAAACAGTAACTTAAGACGTTGCTTAAATTCTAATAAAGAATACTTTTTTCATGTCCTATTTCTTGAAGAACCCAAACCCAAACCCAAAAAAAAACCATTTACAAAAACAGTATCCTCTGTAGATCTGAAACCCAATGCTATATCCTTTTTCCTGTTGGTATTAAATAAAAGCATTTTCTAGGCTTGCTTACATAAACTAGTATTTGTGAATCTGTTAATTTAACCAATATTTTATGCCAGAGAGGGGGACGAGGAAGAGACGAGGAGAGGAGAGAGAGCGACGGAGAGAGGGAGAGAGAGAGAGAGAGAGAGAGAGATTGAGAGAGAGAGAGAGAGAGCTGGTGACAAGAGAGAGGAGGAGAGGGAGAGAGTGGGGAGTTAGAGAGGGAGAGTGGTGAAAGAGAGAGGAGAGGAGAGAGGAAGAGATAGAGAAGAGAGGAGAGAGAGGTGGTGAAAGAGAGAGAGAGAGAATTGAGGAGAGAAGAGAGAGAGAGAGAGAGAGAGGAGTGGTGAAGGAGAGAGAAGAGAGAGAGAGAGGAGAGAGATGAGAAGATGAGAGAGAGAAGGAGGAGAGAGAGATGAGAGAGGAGAGAGAGGGAAGAGAGATGAGAGGGCACGGAGAGGAGAGAGAGAGAGAGAGAGGGGACTTCAAACTTTCAACTTTGTTTATGTTGTCCTCATGCAAGGAACGCTTTAAAATTTTTCAACAGAGAAAAAAGAAAAAGAGACAGGAAGAAAAACAATGGCAGTCAAGAATTATAACAGATTTAAACATGGCATTTTTTAAAAAGCAAGAAAGGGACAGTGTGACAAAAGACGTGTATACGGGGTCAAAACAAAGCAGGCAAAGAGAAAACAAAAGCCAAGAACTTTGTCACAAAACTCTACTCGATTATTACGTCTGTTTACAATGTTATAACATCATTTCAAACTCATGGGATTTGCTTACTCGTTGTTATTACATTCATTATCGGTAATAGGTTATACAATTGTAGTAAAACGCATTTTTTTTGAGCAAACCATTAAAGGGACCCCCGCGGTTAACGTGTCACATTTTCCCTATATGGTAGGAAATTTCTTACTAGTTATAAAAAACAGGGAAACACGTGAAAAAGCGGATGGTTGAACCACCGGCGAACGTCGGTGGTGGGTTCTGTAACCCAGGTGCTAAAAAAAGATGGAAAAAGGCCCTGGGTTTGTTTCGGGTCGCCGGAGCAAGTGAACCCTTAACCATTTTCTTTGTTCTGTGACGGGCTTGGGAGCTGTTCTTCAACCCCTTTGCCTGGAGGGTGGGGATGTTACCCTGGGTGCAACGGCTTCCTCCGCGGTACACATTATTTTAATAGGCCAGCCCGCCAGAATGGCAAGCTGGTTTTCGCATCCAAGCTAGGCTATCTGGTGTGTCATTGTTCGGAAACGACAGGCAAAAGCATGCGTAGTAGGATGGTAATAAAAATTATGGAGGGCGTTGAAATCCGTTCTTTCTTTCACTACGTTTTACTCCCCCTACTCAAATCAGCGTTTCATAGGTGGACAACATTAAAACAGGCTCCCAGGGGAAACCCCATTGGGTGGTCTATGGAGTACACCAATTAGAAAAAAGGACCCTTCTAAAAGAAATGTGCCGGGGGCCCAGGATGCACTACTAACATTCTTGTTAGCATTGTCAAACCACGGGGGACCCTCTATCCGCCTTGGGACCTCTATGCTGTACGGGAAAGGGTCGTGGGTTACCCCTTGTTTGCGCTTACGATTGGGAGCCTTGCCTAACCTGCCCATCACAGGAAAGATGGCCACGCGTGTGAATAAATTGCACAACCCACAAACATACAGACACAACAAAAAAACAACACCACAACATTACACACAACCATGCACCAACGTCACGGCACGCCCACACACACATGCAACACGTGGGGACAAATATATAGATTTACCAAAACAAGTCACTGTCCCTCTCTCCCCACTGCGTTTTCCCCAATGTGCGTACGTTGCGCACGGCCAATTTACATTTTCTCATACGGACAGAGAGGAGAGGGGAGATAGAGAGAGAGAGAGGAGAGAGAGGAGAGAGAGACGAGAGAGAACGAAGGAGAGAGAGAGAGGAGAGGAAGGAGAGAGGAGAGACGAGTAGAAGAGAGCGAGGGAGAGAGAGAGAGAGAAAGAGAGAAAGAGAGAGAGAGAGAGAGAGAGATTACATAAATTACAGACAACAGACAAAAACCAGAACATAATTATATAGATACACAGAGTGAGAGATAGAGAGGTGGGAGTTGGGTAGAGAAAAGAGGGAGAGAGAGATGACGAGAGAAGGAGAGAGACGGAAGGAGGAGGAGAGAGAGGGAGAGAGAGAGAGAGAAGAGAGAGAGAGAGCAGGAGATGATCGAGAAGAGAGAGAGAGCGAGAGAGAAAAGTGATGATTTAATGTTAAATAGCTACAAGAAGCCATCATGACATGAGGGTTGTAATACAAAAGGGAAAATGCCAAAAACGAAAAATATCAGTACAAATAATCACATTTCATTTCTCACACAATTTCTTCATGTGAGCATAAAAAGATAAAAATTACCTAGTTACAAAAAATATTGCTCAGCGGCGCATATTTCAATCAAAACCCAAAAGTCATTATCATCCTATAACATTAATGACCAGTCGGGCCCACGAAATAAGCCAATTTGAATAGGGAATCCAAAACTGAGACGTGGAAATGTGATCTTAGTTTTATATGACTTCAAGCAACATATTTTGCAATGCGAAATTAATTAATAGGGCTCATTTTCTAGTGTTTAAATCACTCACCAAGCTAACGCCTTTGTGTTACAGGGTCACATAAAAATAATACATTTATCAACGAATGTGTTTATTGCCTTCACATTTGTAAATAAAAAAGTGCTACTCATTCTTCCTTCCAAAGATTGGATTTAACAAACAGGACAAACATTATTTAACTTTGGTATTATGCAAAAAAACATTTTTTTGTTTACCATTTAGGGCCTAATGGTTGTGGTTCGAAATTCTTGGGCAAGGGCAATTCGTTGCCATCTATATGTAAACAGGATGTATACTCTCAACTTCAAGGTTACTTTGAAACGAGAGGAAAAACCATTTCATATTTTGACTTTCTTCAATGTGGGCAGCTGCAAATTTTGGTTTAGATATACAAAGTAATTCGATCTTTAAAAATTCAGATATGGAAGGTTTATCGTGACCCTACTTTCTTGTTTCAGCCAGGGGACTACCCAAAACCAATTTTATGTTAGTAATTTCTTGACTTCCTTGAAAAACCCAATTTAAATTTCACATTTTTCATGTTGCCGTAATAACATTAGATACGCTTTGCTTACACAGTCTTGGACGAAGGTAACTTCAAAAAGCTTAACCAATATTGATAATTTAACATTAGTATGAACAAAAAACAAAAGTTACCTTGCCATTCGGCATACCACCATGCTGTTTAGAGAATGTAACAGGCACGTAGTAAAAAACGTTATTGCAAAGTGAGTTATGACATGTTCTAATTGATTATTATTGAGAGTCCCCCATTTACTTCTGATGCGTAGTTTAATTATAGGTGATCGGTGGTCAAAAAGTTTCCAGAAAATAGATGGAACGTTCGAGTTTAATTCCTTAAAGTTTAAAAGTATAATTTTGACCCCTTTCTTTCCTTTTTATGCCACATTTTAGGTCCATTTCCGCCAAGTAAGGGCTTAGCTGGTGTGAATACCCGGCCTAGAAATGTTATAAAACTATTTGTGGACCTTCACTGCCATTGTTGCCATAACAACATTTTTCAAATTTAGAGAGATAGCCCCCTTTCCTAAAAAAAAATTAATAAATTTGTCTGTCAGGGTAAACCCGTAATGAAGTCGGTCTGGCCTCTGCCCTTAAGGGCAATTTAAATGATTTTGCAAACCAAACTATTGTATCTGGAGAGCAACATAATGTCGTTCTGCAAAATAACATTAAAGGAGATTTCTATTGCATCTTTGTATTCCATTTGAATGCCGTGACGCCTTTTTGTCATTTTATATCACTGCTTAATTCTTTAAAAAGAATGAGAAAAGTTGAGGGGACTCAAACAGACATAACTGTGTGACCCCTCGAGGGAGTGAGGAGAGGAGAGAGAGAGATCGAGGGGAAGAGAGAGAGAGAGAAGAGAGAGAGAGAGAGAGATGGATGAGTAAGAGAGCGACGAGAGAGAGATGAGAGAGAGAAGAGAGAGAGGAGGAGAGAAAGAGAGAGAGCCCGACACGAGGAGAGAGAGGAGAAGATGAGTGTAGATGAGAGAGAGTGAGGAGAGAGAGAGAGAGAGAGAGAGTGAGTGAGAGAAGAGTAGAGCGAGAGAGGGAGACGAGAAGAGAGAGGGAGAGAGAGAGGAGAGAGAGAGACGGAGAGAGAGAGAGAATGGAGAGAGGAGCGGACCTGAGGAGAGAGAGAGACCAGGAGACAGAGACAGAGACAGAGACAGATAGGAATCCAATTTCAAACCCCCAGTCAAGTCAACAAAGCGGACCAGACAATCTCTATCCATCTACACAAAAACAAACTGAACTGAGAGGACACGAGGAAGATGGAAGGTGATAATGGTTGAACTGTTGTCTAAGTCTAATTCAATTACACGAATGAAAAAGTTGAAGCCGTTTCCCTGACCCGCAAGGAAAAGGGTATTATATATATTATAAAAAAAACCCATTATAATATGTAGGGCTATGGGACGCATCTAGGGACACTCCTGGGCAAAGAATGAGTTGTCTCATTCCATATGAATCCACTTCCAACCTGCTCTAGTCTTCTGTGTGTCTTTCTCCCTCTCTATCTCTCTCTATCTCTCTCTCTCTCTCTCTTCTCTCTCTCTTTTCCTCTCTCTCTTCTCTCTCTCTCTCTTTCTCTTCTCTTCTCTTCTCTCCTTCACGCGGCGCACACACGCAACGCCACACGCCACACGCACGCAAACGCACGCACAACTCACACCACATCACACACAAACACACCACAACCAAACCACAAAAACACCCACCAACAACAACAACAAAACAACAAACCAAAACAACAACAACAAACAAAACCAACAACAAACAACACAACCAACACAAACAAGAAACAACATACAGTATTATACGGCGCTACATTGATATAAAATCAAAATCGAAGCGAAGGGACACAAGTTAGCATTTGTACAACGCATTCGAACAAAAAGACACTATGCAAAAAAACAAACACAAAACGTTTTGAACATGAATGGAATACAACAGAAATAGTTACTAAAGGTAAGAGAGAGAAGAACATTTTTTTTTGAACTGAACTTTTTTATTTTTTAATGAGGGACATTGGATAAGGCTGAGACAGGCTTTTTTTTACACCATGCCTCAGGCAAAAAAACAACATGAGAATGAAAAATTATATAAATAAAAACAAAATTCATAAACATTGCACAAAAAAAAACACAACCAACAATTGCACGCAAATGACATTCATTATTTTACATTCAAATTAAGAAACAAATTTAATAATCTGAGAGGGAGAGAGCGAGGAGAGAGAGAGAGACGAGAGGGGGGGGAAAAAAAAAAAAAGAAGATAGAGGAGAGAGAGGGACCGAGAGAGAGAGGGGGAGAGGAGAGAGCGGACAAAGAGAGGTAGCTCATTGGGAACACAACCACACACCACCAACCACTAACTTACTCTCATAACACACACCACACACACACACACACACACCACCCCACACCACCCACACACACACACACACACACAACACACACACACACCACACCACACATCTGCCACCGCGTTATGACTCCCGTTACACAAACACCAGAAACAGACCAAAACCCACACACACACACCACGACAACCACGCACACGGCCACACACACCACACATCTGGACACGGTTTATTAGACCTCACATAAACAACACAAAAGAGACAAAACAAACAAACCACACCACACACCACAACAAAACATACACGCACGCACGCCACACACGCACACACACACAACCACCCCACGCACCACGCACGCACCGGCACCACCACACCACACGCCCACACGCACACGCACCCACACAACACAACACACACACACCACGCCCTATTAAAATATGTATTGAGTCGCACACACTGAGAAAACCCCACACATGCAAACGCATTAAGATAAAAATTATAAGGAGAGGAGAGAGAGAAGAGAGATGAGAGAGGAGAGACGAGGAGATGAGAGAGGAGAGGGAGAGAGAAGAGAGAGAGAGAGAGAGGAGAGAGGGTGGGGGGGGGGTGTTGTTAATGAACGCACACACCTCATGCAATTGAGACATACGTATATGCATTCGAGTTTGAAAACACTACTCTCTCTCTCTCCTCTCTCTCCGCTCTCTCTCTCTCTCCTCTCTCATCTCTCTCCCTCTCTCTCTCTCTCCACACACACACAACACAACACACACACACGCACACGGCAACACGCAACAACACACCACACACAACACGCCGCGCGGCGCGCACACACACACGAAAAACGCACGCACGCCAAACACACACGAACGCAACGCAAGACCACACACACCCACAACTGACACGCGTTATGACACAAAACACTGACAGACACCCAACACACAAAACACACCACACACACACACCACAACCCACACACAAACACACACACCACCACACACACCACACACCACACGCACCACTCTCCTCTCTCTCTCTTCCCCTCCTCTCTCTCTGTTTCCTCTCTCTCTCTCACCACACACAAACCACCACAGGGAAACACACAAACACCACAGACACACACAAAGACACATCACACCACACACACCACAACAACAAAACACACACACCACACACACACGCACAGCACCGCACCCCAACCACACACACCACAAACAAAACAAACACCAATATAGCAGGAAAATAGGAGGAGGAGAGGGGACATGGACAGGCAGTGACAAATCAGAGACAAAAACAGACAGGCCAATAACGAACAAAACATCGGGGACTACTCCATTCATGTGGGACTGTGTAAACACAGAGGACGTCATAGGAAAAAATATTTGGACAGAAACACAAAACAAAAGAAAAACCATACACCGGAGTGATAACCCAACAATGGATGGGAGGAAAGGAATAATGGCCTCGGTTTGTAGTCATGAGTACGAAATTAGACAGTTCGAGGACGGGGATTAGCATGTAAGTTACGGGACTAACTCCAAAAAAACAACCAAACGATTGGCTGTTAGCTTAATTTCCATACTAAAATCTCCAGTTTTTGAATGGTCTTCATGCGCACTCATGGAAAACAGGGCCTGGTAGATTTGCAATGCATAAAATACTCATGACAAAAACAGGGTTTTCCGGTTTTCATGAGCGCATAAAACAAAGGAAAGCTGAGAACAAGTTTCCGCCATTTTAAAGGGGCCAGCCAACAACGTCAGGCTAAAAACTCGCACGGGGACTGTTTACGATACGATTCGATCAAAGTGTTCCTTGAAAGCGCGAAAATCGCATCTCCTGTTCTCGGAGGGACCACGTGATCGAAATCGTTATGGTACAGGCCGTGCGACTGTAGTGGACGCGGGCTAGCCTTTAAGAGTTTCCATCCAAAAACAAACCCCTGAAGGCATGGAGGGTTATGATGGTGATGCCCGTAATTGAAATCATTCCGCAGCCCAAGCCGAATAGAGCAGAGAGATTAGAAAAAGAACAGATGGAATTCGACCATAAAAACAGGAATAGAAAATGGAAATATAAACTGAAATATACACTAAAAAAAAGACCCAACCAAAAATATTATGGAGATAAAGAAAAAAAACTAAAAAAAAAATCGCGGAAGCTTAGAGCTCACGAGGCATTCCGGATTTTAAAGCTTGTATTTGGAAGAAAAGGTCCGTCTACCAGTCTCGGGTGTGTTGGAAGTACAAAATCGTGTGGAGTGAAGTATGCTTGTTTGTGTCGATTTGAATCGTTACATACACTATGTGTACGCTCACCACCTACCCATGATAACTATTTTTGTAGTGCATGTCTGTCTGTAAGTGTGTGCACGGGCGCGGGAATGCCTCAGAGTTCGTCCACTCAGTCCGAATTATAAAAAACCCCATGGATATCACCGCCTAACAGCCGGTAAAACCGGATATCCATTTACTCCCCGTAGGTGCTTGCGGGTCCACAAGGAGGAACGCAAAAAAAATGCAAAACTCTTGAGAGTTATTTTATAGTGGAGGGAGCAACGGCATAACAAAGGGCTCGTGTAAACGTTTCGCATGAAGGAAAAAAACGAGGACGATTGGAATACAGGTGAATGTGGGCCATAAAAAAATAGTAAGCAGTACTTTAGTTCCCTGATCATTGCAACTTACGTGGGGTTCCTCCTTAGGAAAAGGGGGACATTGTCGCGCCCATGGTCGCCAAAGAAAGCGTTATACATGAGTTTTGAAGAAATTGTATCACAGATGCAGGGACCACAAGGAATTGAGTCGATGAGCGGCAGACATTGTCCGCCACCTCGTTGGGCCACGCACTGAGACCAGAACTATCACTTGTATTTACACCCCACCCACAACACAAAAACGTTTTCCTGTGATTTCCATGTCATTGGGGTTCGCGAAAGATTGGTTTGCCAAGCGGGCATTTGCATGTCCTTTTGCATGTTAGCTCCTCAACCCCCTCTCCACCACCACCACAAATAATAATTAATAATCCTCAGTCCTTTGGGTGATTTACAATCTAAACAATCTTGACTGGGGTGCACATTCTATTACACCCCCGGAGTGAACCCTTAATCGTGGGGTGGCACACACCCTTTAACAGGAAGTCACCCGTAATAGAATGGGGGTGCACACCCTTAAACCATCATTGTCGAGTAATCTGAAAACAAAGTCCACATCCCTTCCCGTTCTACTCCTCCCTCTCTCTCTCTCTCTCTCTTATCTCTCTCTCTCTCTCTCTCTTCTCTCTCTCTCTCTCTCTCTGCGCTCTCTCTCTCTCTCTCTCTTCTCTCTCTCCTCTCTCTTCTCTCTCTCCTACTCTCTCTTCTCCCTCTCCTCTCTCTCTCTCTCCCCTCTCTCTCTCTCTCTTCTCTATCTTACCAGGGCTTCCAGGGTACTCCCCACCATTTTGGGCTCTATGAAAGCACTAAACATTTCTAAAGGGGACCCTTCTAAAGAATGGTGCAGGGTGGTCCCAGGGATGCCACACGAACAAAAATCTTGTTAGTATTCGCAATGCCACTGGGACCTATATTCCCGGCTCTAGGGCCCTCTATGCTGTAAGTGAAGGAGTACCTGGGAACCCTTGTTTTGCGAGGCGGATTTGGGAGCCCCTGCTATACAAGGTAAAGATTCTGTGCATCGTTCACAAATACCTTAGATGGTGAAGTGAAGAACAGAAGATAATTTTACGTCTGGTCACTCAGCGATACACTTGGGACATAGGTTAGTGGAACAAAAGGTGTTGTACTCGTTGGTTATGAACAACCAAAAACCACACAAGAAATTTGAAGTGGATTTTCATGCCGTAGTTAAACGATATATCAGGCGAAAGAAAAGCGCCAGGACATGTTCCGACGCATCAGCAGACATTACATTCCTCCTGGGGCACAATGTGTGCTCGCAATGGTCGGTCTTATAACCTTAGTATTACACCCCCACGTAAAAAATGTATTGAAGTGGGATTCAAAGTTGAGTGTTCACGAGATATAAGAGGGTGAATGGAAGAAAAAACGGAGATAGGGTCTCGCCGCTCGGCCGACATTTTATTCCGGGGGGGGGGGGAACCTTAATTACATGCAACCAAACCACTTGTCTTATACCTTGTATTGCCACCCAAACACCAACAAATTTGAAGGGTTTCTATCCTCTGGTTCACGAAGGTACCGCTCAGACAAAAAGTTAATAGCGCAAAGAGGGGGACATTTCTGTTTTCAAAGGGTTTCAAACTTGAAGGTCAGGTTAGGCACCCCAATAATTTATGCTCGGGTGTTCTTCTTACTCGTAATGTTTGATATTACCAACACATTAGGAATGGAAGCGATTCTGTCGAGCAAACATTATGTCAGGCGTAAGGTAATGAGTTAGTGTGTTGCAGTATAACAAAAAAGAAGCGTATTAACAATTGTAGTGTAACCTTGCCTGGTCGAGGAACGTTTCAAAAAAACCAGTAAAACCGAAGACTCAACAAGTGGATTTTCCGTGTTTGCACACTGTCCTTTATGCGAATTCATCCGTTTCAAAACTGGGACCGTTGCCTGCATCAATCAAGATTGGCACTTGCAACTCCACCACCACACCCACCACCACACACAACCACACACCCACACCAACAACCACAACAACACCACACCACACACACCACACACCCACACACACCCCACCAACACCACACAACACACACCCACACCACACACACACACACACAACACACACACTCCACACCACACACAAACACACACACACACACCACACACACACACAACACACCATATTCACAGGACACACACACACACAGCACCACACACCCTGGGCACAGAGCACGCACGCACGCACGTCACGCACTCACACCACACACACCAGCATCACACAGTACAACACACACACACCGGGGACACACACACCACACGCAGTTGACTCATGCACGCACGCAAATCACACGCACGCACGGGCGTCACGCACGCACACGCACGACACACACTACACTACACCACACACACACAGACGCACACAATTCGCACAGCCCTACCCCAAACACAATACACAATACACATACACATACACAACACATTCATCTAGAGCGCGTTTGGCGCGCGAGCGCATATAATTAGTACAGATAGAGAGAGAGAGAGAGAGAGAGTAGAGAAGCCGTGAGTTCGAGAGAGAAGAGAGAGAGAGAGATCTCCCCCAACAATGAAAAGGGTATTATTGGGGAATTGTTCGGAAGTTTTATGCAAAAATAGCGTATAGTCCCATTGAGCCTCGCGCGAAAAACAAATTATGCACACATACAGAAATTAATTAAAAAACCAAATTAAAACAAAAAAAATATTAAACCCGCTGAAAAACCTCCGACCCATTACAAGGTGTGTGACACAAAAACAATTCTGTTTTCCATTTGTTTAAAGCTTTGGCAGAGACAAGTACATACAGGATCTTTACGATATCTTCTTAGATATTCTCATTCTGAAAAAAGAATACCTACTTTAGAGATTAAATTACTCCAACGGTCAAAGAGCAGACGACCGCCCCCCCCCCCCCAAAAAGGGAAAGACATTTGATTCATCGGCCCGCTAAATGTTGAAAAAAGGGAAGTTTATATAAAGCTAAATTAAATGGACAATTCAAAGGGTTCTATTCAAACCCTTCGTCACATTTAATCACAGCAAATGTTGAAAAGGGAAGTTCATGTAAAGCTTAAATTAAATGGACAATTCAAAGGGTTCTATTCAAACCCCTTCCGTCACATTTAAAGAAAGACCCTTTCGTCGCCAGACATAGATTTCAGCCAAAAAATACCATTAAAGCTTAGAGCTGGAGTAAGAGAAAAACAAACAGACTGCAAGATTATTGCTAATTCGAGAGTGAGGAGAGAGAGAGAGAGAGACATAATAAAACAGTAGGAGTATATGTGTCCTTACCTCCCAAAATTAAGAAAATCAAGTAGTGTCTTTGGATAACAAGCCCTGATTTGATTGATGTTTTAGTGACATGGGGGTGGGTTGGTGTATGTAAACTTCACTGATTTGGTCATGCTAACCTATAACCATAAACTTACGACATTGGCGGGTGATCGGTAAACACGGGATGTCTTAATCACAATCTGTTTATAATGTTTTGTCAACATTTGATGTTGTTAAGGCATACAAAAATAGACAGACTTACGGCATAAACATAAACATTAGTTTCACCATCGCAATTGCATGCGAGCCCGTATTAGCATACGCACGCACACACACAAGCACCCCCCCCCCCCCCCACCCCCCCCCCACGTCTCCGCGCTTCATTTTACATATTGAAACATTGCTTATGCTTCTTAGGTCATCTACGTAAAGAACGTTCGTAATGTTCTTTTCGCTAACACAATCTTTAAATAGCGCCTCAGACTAGTCCAACCTAGTTGGAGGAAAAAACTGGTCCACATTTTCCCCTTCTTTTGGACAGAAATCACAAAATGCAAGCTTTGGTTCGAGATGAGGCTCTTCCCACCAGGGTTGGAAGGAAATTGGCAACTTAACTCACCATTTACTTCCAGGCTCACTCAGGCACATGTCGCGGGAATGCAACCAGTGCTTGCCGATAGTGTGAATTCGGCACACGGTCACAACTAACTGCATGAAATTCACCACTGAGTTTTCTTCCAAATAAAAGGTTGGAGAGAGTGAGGCGGCTTTTTCCTGCGGACTGGTGGCAATACATTTGGGAGAAAAAAAAGTAAAAGACAAGTTTTCAGCAAGCATCAAAGTTTCACGTGAAAGACATTTGCCGATGAAAGAAGCCCCAGAGCAAGACAAAAGAGGAGTCTTGAAGACAGTAAGATTTACAGCGACTTAGTTTAAGCTTGAGTGGAGTGAAGTGGGTGGTCTTTGTTCTTTAGAGAATAGCTACGTCTCCAAGTCTGAGACTCTCATTTCTTTAAAACGTCGGATTGCTTTTGTGTCTTCGAGTTTCGGATTTGGAGAGAGTACAAAGGGGGAGAGGGAGGTGGGGGGGGGGGGGGTGTGGAATGGTGGTGAAGATGGTGATTAAGCGGAGTGTCGTTATAGAAACAACAAGAATACAAACGCGTGAGTGTGTACGCTCACGTACACACAAAACACAGAAATCACTGTATGCGAGCGCCAATACAAATAGGCATTCACGGTAGTAATTCTTCGTGAGGTTCAGTTTAATATACGTTAAATAAAATAAATAAATATTTATCTATGCCTAATGTTTCAACTCAATTGAAAGAAACTATTACCAATCAAGTCCAGAGATGTTTTCTTGATTTCTTGTTTCACTTGCTTTGTTTACATCTTTCCGCTTTTCTTTTCATTTCATAGTATGTCATAAAGGAACCGGGGGGTGGGGGTGGACGGGAGAAGAAGAAAAGGAATAAACCAAAATCATACAATAGCATTACCATAATCACACATAAAACACCATTTTCAAGAGAGAGAGAGAGAGTAGAGAGAGGAGACAGAGAAGAGAGACAGGAGAGGAAAGAGAGAGATTCGAGAGAGACAGAATCAGGAGAGAGAGAGAAGCAGAGATTTCAGAGAGAGAACGAGAAGAGAGAGAGATAGAAGAGATCAGAGGAAAGAGACTTGACACTTGACACTTGAATACTTTGTTACGCAAGGATTTAAGATTTTAGGGAACAGGCTATTTTTACAATCTGTCCTTGAGGGACAGGAACACAAACAAGGCCTAATGCCCCAAAAACGATAAGGCCAAAGACAAAGCGGTAATTATTAATATGAACATGGAGCATGATGATACAAAAAACATTCAAGTGAACAAAAACAGAAGGAAATCGATAATCTAAACAAAATAAACTAGCAACCTGGTAGGGGGTGGGGGCATACAGGAAAAGGCAGAGAGAGATTTTTGTCACAGAGAGAGAGAGAGATGAGGAGAGTGAGAGAGAGAGAGAGGGAGAGAGATGAGAGAGAGAGAGAGAGAGGAGAGTGAGAGAGAGAGAGAGAGGATAGAGAGAGAGAGAGAGAGATAGAGAGAGAGAAGGGGGGAGAGAGAGATGAGGGAGAGAAGAGGGGGGGAGAGAGAGAGAGAGAGAGAGGGTGGTGAGAGAGAGAGAGAGAGAGAGAGAGAGAGAGAGAGAGAGGTAGAGATAAAGAGAGAGTGTGAGAGAGAGAGGGGGGGGAGAGGAGAGGAGGGGAGAGAGAGAGAGAGGGGGGAGAGAGAGAGAGGGAGAGAGAGAGAGAGGAGAGGAGAAGAAGGTGGGGAGAGAGAGTAGAGAGAGGAGCGAGGATGAGAGAGAGAGAGGAGAAAAAAGAGGAGAGAAAAGAGAGGAGGGGGAAGAGAGGGATGAGAGAGAGAGTGAGGGGGGGAGAGAGACTCTCAGAGAGAGAGGGGGGAGAGAGAGAGAGTCGAGGTCAGAGGGAGAGATGGAGAGGAGAGAGGAGAGAGAGAGGGGAATTTGAGAAGAAGAGAGAGAGCGTCGAATGTCCTGGAGAGAGAAGAGAGAGAGTGAGAGAGAGAGCGGGGAGAGAGAGAGTCGAGACGAGACAGATCGAGAGAGAGAGAGAGAGAGAGAGGGGATCTGAGAAAAAGAGAGAGAGAGAAAAGAGAGAGGCTGGGGGGCGAGAGAGAGAGAGAGAGAGAGGTGGGATTCCTCTGAGGAGATAGACAGAAAGGGAGAGAGGGAGAGAGAGGGAGAGAATCTTTTTCGGAGAGAGAGAGAGCTCTCCTCTATTAGGAGAGAGAGAGAGAGATGGAAAGAGAGAGAGAGAGAGAGACCCTGAGAGTGAGAGAGAGCCATCTCTCGAGAGAGAGAGAGACAGAGAGAGAGATCGAGAGATCCTGGAGAGAGAGAGAGAGAGAGAGAGCTCTCGAAGCGTTAGAGCTAAAACAAAAAACAGGAGTCAAAACAAATATCTGGCATACATAATGATGAAGGCATTAAAAAATTAAAGTTCTCGTCCTATCTCTATATAATATATATCTCTCTCTCTCTCCCCTTACTCTCTGGACTCTCCCGCTCTCTCCCCCCCCTCTCCTCCCTCCCATCTCTCTCTCTACATCCGTACCCCCCACCACCCTCTCTCTTCTCCTCTCTCTCTCGCTCTCTCTCTCTCTCTCTCTCTCTCTCTCAACCACATACACCACATTTTACATTGTTCTAATTACAAATATATATATATATATATAAAGAAACATTAAAAGAAATACACATAGTGAAACAAATAATTGATGACAAGTAGGAGGAGGAAAGCAGCAAACAAATTGATCCAAACATATTTAACAAGAGAAAGGCAAACCAATAAAGAGACCAAAGCATAAAAGCTGAGATGTAAACATTCATTTGACATATAGCATACATATAACATGTAGTAGTACACAAGGCAATAGATAAGTTAATACATTGTGAGTTCAAAATGACACAGGATTTAAGCAGGGCTGTAAATTATGTTTGCCCGCACCATCTTTTTGTATCGTGAGATGGAAGGGCATAACTGAATGGCAGAGGGAAGGGAATTCCAAATTGAGGAACCTGAGAGAGGCAAAACTTGATTTGTATTTTTGTCAATTCTAGTGTTTGGCAAAATGTAGTTAGCTGGAACCATAACGAATTTGATGCCGGGAGTAACTAATAATTTTAGGTATTGAAGGGAGACTTAAGTCATTATGCACTTTGTACATGATGATTGCTATTGTTGTACTTTAATTGAGAGAATTCTAACGGAAGGATGTTTAATTTTGCATGTTTTTTTTGATGATGGTGAGGTTTGGTGTCAGGAAGAATAATTTTAGCTGCTCTTTCACAGTAGATAGATTTGAGTTTTAATAGGTGACATTTGGCGAGTAAGAATCCCATACTACAAAGATGCGTAGTAGACGAGAGAGAGAGAGAACGAGAAGCGATGAGAGAGAGAGAGATGAGAGATGAGAGAGTATTAGAGAGAAGACTGAGAGTGAGAGAGAGAGTTTGTTCAGAGAGACAGAGAGAGAGGACACAGAGAGAGAGAGAGATTTGAGAGAGATGCGGACACCCCCACGAATTTCTCGGTTAGACTATTTTTCTAGAGAGAGTGAAGAGAGAGAGAGAGAGAAAGAGAAGATTGGTAAAAGAGAGGAAAACGAGAGAGACAGAGACAGAAATGCGTGGGGATTATGGTGCAAAGTAATAACAAGAACCCAGTGTGTCTGTTTGATGTTCTTTACTACGAACGAAAAATAAAGACTCCAAGAAGAATTAACCCTTTCACCGCCAGCCACTATTTCAGCCCAAAATGTCCATTAAATAGACCTGGGTAGAGACAAAAAAAATCCATCTGCAGTATTTGGGGATTATTCTGTACACATATATAAAATAAAGGTCTACGAAAGATCGACTTCCCAAAACTAGGGACAATAGGGTATTGGGATAATGAGACCCCACAATTGTGATACCTATTGGAATGGAGGCACATGGGTGTTAAATCACTAAAAAATGCGACTTTGGCGGTGAAATTTAGATGCTAAGGAAATACAAAGCAATCAAACAAACACAAAAGGGGACCAAACCGCGAAATAAACACAGCAAAAAACAAAGGTGACAAACACACGCGAAATAAAGAGGAATAAAAACCACCGGCTTACAAAAATAGACCTGAACAGAAAACAAACATATGAAACAATCGGAAGAAGACGGGACGATGGAAAACAAAACCAAGAAAATAAAGAAAGAAGAATTAACGTTTGAAGCCATTATCTAAAGTAGACATTTATTGTACCGACCGTTCTTCTTTGTCAGCGATGTTTTGGAGACAAAGTTTAGAGCCCAACTTCTGACAGTCATGCCCACATGGGAAATCGTTCTGTGACAGCCCTGGAAGAAACGCCAAAGTCTGTCAAAGGGACGCTAAAGGTGTAATGTCTGTCTGTCTGTCGTCTTTGTCCTGTCTGCTGTCTCTCTCTATCTCTTTTGTCTCTCTCTCTCTCTCTCTCTCTCTCTCTTCTCTCTCTCTCTCTTCTCCTTCTCTCTCAACACACTCACACATAGTAAAAACTGCTTTGATTGATGTCTCTCTTTTCTATTTTTCTCGATCCGTTGGTTGATTGTGTATTCATTGATTTAATTTCAATTAGTCTAGATCTGACATTAATTATTATTTTGTTTTATTTAGTTAGTTGGAGGCATTGTTTAATTGTATTTGTTTATTTAGTTTATTTAATCTATTTACTCACTGATTCATTCATTTTTTTTTCTTTTAATTGATTGATTTTGTATCAAACTATTTAAATGAGTTATCATTTATTTTGTGTCATTCATATTTATTGCTATCTTTCATTCTTCCCTATTGTAATCCCCATCCTCCATGACATGGACATCTCATGGCCTGGTTCATTTAAACCTTCCGAATAAACTAGTCCGAATATCTCCTCTCTCTCTCTCTCTCCTCTCCTCTCTCTCTCTCTCTCTCTCTCTTCTCTCTCTCTCTCTCTCTCTCTCTCTCTCTCTCTTCTCTCTCTTTCACACCCTATTTTTGTTATCTTAGAATACCATCAGCTACATTCTCGTGTTCAAATATAGTGTAGAACCTATTTCCTAGGCCGGTAAATCTGTCTTCTCTGCTCTCTCTCTACGCTCTATGCTTCTCTCTCTCTCCTCTCTCTCTACTCTCTCTCTCCTTCTCTCTCTCTCTTCTCCAAGCTTTCAAGTCTCTCAAGAAAGATCATTCTATCATAATAAAAAAATTAACCAAATGGACCTTAACCTTGAACATGCACGTTTGGTCTTGGCCATTATCTTTCACATTTTCACAGTTAGGGTCCCCATATTTGGCATGCGGGTTTATTAGATTATGGTAATATGGTATGCAGGGTGACGTTTCTCATACAGACCTTGACCTTGACCTTTGACTTTGAACATCGTCACTTACTTTGTTTTGGTCCTATCTTTTACAGTCTGGCAGATACAGTTCCCAAATTTGGCTAAGTAGGTAGACTAGCTTAAGGTCAAATAAGAATGCTAAGTATTGTTGACATCGGTAACCATGATCACCTTGCCCTTTGACATAGGATGTTTGTCTGTCGCAATAGTACATGAACTGCTGTGCAGAACAGCTTAAAGTTTTGTAGGGTGATATATCGCATCAAGCTGATGGTCCAGAATATAAATTCTACCCTTCGACCATGACCGTTGGAGAGTATTTGATTTTTTTAAAAAGAATAAATGCAACAATCACGTCAAAAGTAGAAACCATCACAGAGTCTGTTTTCTTATTTTGCATAAAACCATGTTATTTGTGTTTACAACAAACATAACGCATACAAAGCTGCTGGGTTTGGTTCAGAGATGCAATATGACAACGCCGCTTTTGTTAAAGAATACACTGGATGAGAAAGAACTCATGCAGATTCAGAGCCAGAGACAATGGCGAAGGAAACCTATTCAGTGAGCCAGTGAGTGTCCGAAGCTGGAGAAGAGACTGGACCTCTGATGTGAACACAACGTGGAGGAAATTAAAACGGAGGTCACTATGAACGCAGGATGTGAAACACTTGTGGGGTATCGCCAAGAACTCTGCTTCTGTTTCTCACCATGCCCCCCCCCCCTCTCTGTCTCTCTCTCTCTCTGTCTGGTCTCTCTCTCTCTCTGTCCTCTCTCTCTCTCTGTTCTCTCTCTCTCTCTCTCTCTCTCCTCTCTCTCTCTGTCTCTCTCTCTCCTCCTCTCTCTCTCTCTCTCTCTCTCTCTCTCTCTCTCTCTCTCTCTTTCTCTCTCTCTGTCTCTCTCTCTCTGTCTCTTGAAAATGAACATCCAGTAAAATAAACAAAGTGCGAGGGCAACTACGAACAAAACGATGTATTGATCCAAAGCATTGCAGGCATCAGGGAGGAATGCATGGATGGAGATAGAGAGAGGCGAGAGAGCACTGAGATAGAGAGAGAGAGTAGGGAGTACCCTGGAGAGAGAGAGAGAGAGAATCGACTAAGAGAGATCGATGAGAGAGGAGAGGAGACAGACAGACAGACAGACAGACAGACAGACAGACAGACAGACAGACAGACAGTCAGAAGCATGGACAGACGGAAAGGCGGAGTGGACGGTAAGAGAGGTTGGGTTGGGTTGGGTTTGGTGCCAGTCTGCATTTCAGTCACCAATAGCGAATAATGACTCAAAACAGAAATAGCATGTTATCCTCTGAATCGTTACGAGCACACAATTATGTCACTGCCCAAAACAAACAACAACAAAAAACCAAAACACACCGAACTAAAAGGTTAATTGGCACAAGTCTCACAAACTACGTTTAAGATGACTGTGGTCCATTACCAGCTTCTGAATACTCTTGGAGAGAAACATTACGCGCTGCCACGCACATTCTACGGCCTCAGGCCAGGTTTGTAATACAAGAGAAAAGCGTAAAACACAAACGACAAAGCTTTGTCGCGGGTAAAGAAAAGCGCGCCGTTAAGTCTACCGAGGTTCCTCCGCGCCACACCTTCCTTCGACGAAGACACGTTACGCAAGCAGATTGGAAAAACAAACAACAAACACACAAACAAACAAAAACTTGTTTGCTTCGGATTTGGTTTCTGATGTTACGAAAGGTGGGGGGTTCATGTTTTGATGGCATTAAAAGCAATACTGTCTCCGAGCTTCAAATCCCAACAAGTCTTAGGATTTCTGTGGGTTTTCTGCGCAAGAGAGAGAGGGAGAGAGGGGGGGGAGAGAGAGAGAGAGAGGAGCAGAGAGAGAGGAGAGAGAGAGAGAGGAGAGAGAGAGACGAGAGAGAGAGACAGAGAGAGAGAGAGACGAGATGAGAGAGAGAGAGAGAGAGAGAGAGAGAGAGAGAGGAGAGAGAAGAGAGAGATGGAGAAGAGAGAGAGAGAGAGAGTTGGTGGTGGGTAGTGATTGAGCGAAAAAGATATACACACCTACAAATGCAGAAAGAGAGAGGGGGGAGGAGAGAGAGAGGGAGAGAGAGAGAGAGAGAGAGAGAGAGAGAGAGAGAGAGAGAGAGAGAGAGAGAGAGAGAGAGAGAGAGAGGCAGACAGACAGACTGACTGAAATATAGACATAGACACACAGAGAGAAACACACACACACACATACAGAGGCAGATGGAGAGACAAAAGGACAGATATACAGAATATTTAACGCATGGATGCACAGGCACACGTGTAGAGCTAAACACAAAGACCTGAACATAAAGAGAGACTGACAGACACACACATACAGAGGCAAGGGGAGAGACAGAGAGAGACAAAGACAGATATAGGCATATTTAACGCATGGATGCAAAGGCACACGTGTAGAGCTAAACACAAAGACCTGAACATAAAGAGAGACTGACAGGCAAACAACGAAATAGGGACAGAAGTAGTAGGCCCACGGGAATACTTTTGTCCACTTCCTCTGATCAACCAGGACCACGTCATTTCTCTGCCAAGTTTTTTTCGACAATGGCTTTAAATTACTGGTGACCGCAATGAGAGACTTAGTGCGATTTTTCTCACACCAGAGGGCATGACGCTCGTGTGGGGCTAATCCTCTCTATATTATTAGTTGGGGATAAAGAAAGAGAGAGAGACAGTGAGTGGTCCTACCATCACTCTCTCTCTTACTACGCCCAAGTAAGAAAATCGCGTGATAAGCCCCTAGTGCATTGACTACCCTCTGGCGTGAAAAAATATCGCCATAGGTTGGCCATTGTCCAGCACGATCGCGTAAGACGGGGTAAAAAGCCCATGGGCGGGTAAGAAGCCCATGCCAATTATCTCATGAAATAAAGTAAATTTCAGTCACATTTTGCCCATGAGACGAGTGTTAATGTTTAGCATTCGTCTCATGGGGAAATTTGACTCAAATTTTCTTGATTTCATGAGATAATTGGCATGGGCTTCTTACCCGCCCATGGGCTTTTTACCCCGTCTTCACCTACTCTGCTCCATTCTCTGAAGTTTGTCTGGTCGTTTTGATGTTTCGCGGCCGAGAAATATATTGAGTTGAGCAAAAAAAACACCTCAATAATTGATTCTGTCATTATAATTATTAGAGTAAGGGCCCCAACCGTCCGGACGCACAATAAATATGCCAAAAGCTTCAAAATAAATAACACGACACAACTTTAAAAAAACTACACTTAATAGAGAATATAGTTTTTGGTCTCCCCAAAAAGCAAAAGTTATTCAACCTTTAGAAAAACCCAACTAAACTGTCTGCCATTAGGCCCCCTGGGTCCACAGTCCAGACAGTGACACCTACCCCTGAAAGCTTAAAATTAGAGCAAATCAACGACTAGTTGATGTCAAGAAGACGTTAAATCACCGCACTGTTATATTCTTGTTTCTTATTCGCGGTCTTCCAAAAAATTAGCTCTTAGAAAAGCATTCTTTTATTTAGAAGCAAACAAAATTAGAAGCTCCAACATTATACCATCGTATATTTTTTATTTCATTTGCACAGTCATTTAGAGTGTTAGAAGACTTGCATTTGGACAAATTATATAATTAGTTTTACGTCTAGAAGCCTTTCTGTAAGCTTAAGCAATGCAAAAGTTTCTTATTTTTCGAGGAAAACAAAGCATGAAATGTATACATGGTCGCACAAAAAAAGATACGTATCATTCGCGGCATTATTAGAAGGCATCAACTAGCCCCAGTGCTTCGCCGATTAAAAAACACACCAAAAAACAACAACCTACTGTCCGGACATAGGAACCGTCCGATATTTGGGTTCCTTCCTCTACGCATGAAGCTTCTAGGGGAAGACGGGGTAAAAAGCGCATGGGCGGGTAAGAAGCCCACCCCAATTATTATCTCATGAAATAAAGAAAATTTCAGTCAAATTTGCCCATGAGACGAATGCTAGACATTAACGCTCGTCTCATGGGCAAAATGAGACTGAAATTTGCTTCATTTCATGAGATAATTGGGGTGGGCTTCTTACCCGCCCATGCGCTTTTTACCCCGTCTTCCCCTACCATTTGTTTTTTTAAAGGCACGTTTTATATACCAGAAAGAAGGACAGTATTTCAATTTTGTTTAACATCGACAATGTTACACCAACATGTCAGCAATCTTAATGAATATAATCCCTTTCACTATATCACACAACCCCCAAAAAACAATAGGGCCTGAAGACAAATGTGTGAGACACTTGAAAAGTCGATGAAAAGTCGATGAAAAGTATATGGGCGTTTGTGTTCTTTATTTTCTTGTATACACAACCAAAGAACAACGTATTTTCCCATGTTCTAATCTTTGCGGATAGGAAGCGTTCTATGTCTTCTTCGACCGCACTTTCTGTGTCTGCCAATATTGGCTCCCGATCTCCCGGGAGCTGTAACAGCGGGCTTGCCAGAAATCCTCAGCTCTAAAAGAGAAAGGTTTGAGTCCTCAGCTCCCCCCGTGGGGATAGCGGGGGGGGGGGGGGGGGGGGGGGGGGTGTCTTTTGTATAAATAGTTCCCCCACCTTCTGGAAGTTCTGTGCTTGTAACTTACTCTAAATCTGCCACTCTCTTTGACTCTGCCTTTTTCCTTTGCTTTCTGTCGTCTACTTTCTTTCTGACTTATTGACCCATTCTCCTACTTTTTTTCAAAAACATCTTTCAAATAAGTTTTTCTCCTTCGAGCTCCTCCGGCATCGGAATGTGTTGGCTGTACGCAGCAGGGAGACCAGTGAAAACTGAAAACCGGACACATACGTACCTTTTCCATTATGGCCATATGGCCTGGGAACGCAGAAGAAGAAGAAGAAGAATCCTCAGCTATAAAAGAGAGAGAGAGAGCTCTGAATCCTGAGCTCTAAAACAGAGCTGACTAAAAGACCGTCTGAACATAATATGCCCCCCGAGGGTCACGATTTATATCACTGGAAAGAAGGGATCACTTGGCCACCCTCTCCATCCCTGATCTTCCCTCCCCAGACCCAAGCACACACACACACAAACACGGGTGCCCGCTAGCATGACTGTATGAACACACATTCGCATGCGTGCACATAGACATACTCGCACGCGCGAACTCGCGTACACGTCACATGTACCCGACGCACGTATGTCAAGCTACTATCTGATGAAAACCTTACTAATACTACTAACCCATGAAACGACTACTATTTTTTTCAGCGGTTAGTCGTATTACTACTAACCGCTGAAAAAAATAGTAGGGGAAGACGGGGTAAAAAGCGCATGGGCGGGTAAGAAGCCCACCCCAATTATCTCATGAAATAAAGAAAATTTCAGTCAAATTTACCCATGAGACGAATGCTAGACATTAAGGCTCGTAATACAAAATGAGACTGAAATTTTCATTTCATGAGATAATAGGGGTGGGCTTCTTACCCGCCATGCGCTTTTTAACCCGTCTTCCCCTAGTATTTTCATGGGTTAGTAGTAATACTAAGGTTTTCATCATATAGTAGCTTGGCTTTACGACTATCTAGTGAAATGATTCCTGTGGGAAATTATGTCCTCTCTCTCCTGTGGGAAATTATGTCCCTCTCTCTCTCTCTCTCTCTCTCTCCTCTCTCTCTCTCTCTCTCTCTCTCTCTCTCTCTCTCTCTCTCTCTCTCTCTCTCTCTCTCGTAGCTTGACACACGTAGCCATACATGTAAAAGAACATAACACCCACACATGCCAACGCACACAGACATACCCGATACATTTTTTTAGCAAGTTCAAAAATATGATTGTATATATCATTCTTCACGGGTGAAAACTAGAATATTACTGTCAGTCTTCTTTATTTTATTTGTAATATAGCTAGTTCTATTCACTGACAAAAAAAGTATTGATTTTAGGCAATTTCGGTGTTGAAACAACAACAAAATCAACTAGGGAGGTTGAGCAAGCGAGCTAACGAGAAAGAAAGAGAGAATACGAATACGAATACGAATACGCATGTTTTATTGAGGGTAAAAAAGGATCAGCTACAATAGCTTCTTTGCACCTTGCCCTCTCACTCACACACTCACACCAACAATCAAGCAAAGAAAAATGGACATAAAAAATCAAGTCAAGAAAATGAAACAAAGATGACAGAAATTGGCACGTGAAATGGTTGAAAAAGAATCAAAATGGGAATGGAAAGCAAACATGGATAATAATGAGCAATGGTGAACTTGAATTGGTGGCTTGAATTGATTATGACAAAAGGGAACAATTATGAGACAAATGACATTTTGTAGCACTTCTAACCCTTTCACCGCCAATGTCGCATTTTATCACCACAATGGTTTAATACCCATGTCGCTAAAAGGCATCGAATCAGGGTCTGTTATCGAAATACCCCATTTTCTTAATCATGGGAGGTAAGGATAGGCCTAATGTTATATGTGTCACAGAGGAATTCGCAATATTGCAGATATTTTGTTTTCTCTACCCAGTTAAGCTTAACATGGTATTTTTATTTTTGGGTTGAAAAATGGCTGGCGGTGAAAGGGTTAAAGAAGGGGAAAAAAAGATGAGATGGGGGAGAGAGAGAGAGAGAGAGAGAGAGAGAGAGAGAGAGAGAGAGAGAGAGAGAGAGAGAGAGAGAGAGAGAGAGAGAGAGAGAGAGAGTGAGAGAGAGAGAGAGAGAGAGAGAGAGAGAAGAGAGAGAGAGAGAGAGAAGATGAGAGAGAGAGAGAGAGAGTGAAAGAGAGAGAGAGAGAGAGATGAGAGAGAGAGAGAGAGAGAGAGAGAGAGAGAGAGAGTGAGAGAGAGAGAGAGAGAGAGAGAGTGAAGAGAGAGAGAGAGTGAGAGAGAGAGATGAGAGAGAGAGAGAGAGAGAGAGAGAGAGAGAGAGTGAGAGAGAAGAGAGAGAGAGAGAGAGAGAGAGAGAGAGAGAGAGAGAGAGAGAGAGAGAGAGAGAGAGAGAGAGTGAGAGAGAGAGAGAGAGAGAGAGAGAGAGAGAGAGGAGGCGAGAGGTGAGAGGGAGAGATGAGAGAGAGAGAGAGAGAGAGAGAGAGAGAGAGAGAGGAGAGAGAGAGAGTGAAAGAGAGAGAGAGAGAGAGAGAAGGAAGGTAAGTGTACACAAAAAGACAGATAGACAGACAGACAGAGACAAAGACAGACATGGAAAACAAAGAGAGACAATCACGAACGCATCAAAATGTGT
>CM065680.1:69692968-69697968 GCA_017654935.2 Phymorhynchus buccinoides
CAGTTACAGAATAGAGTATAGTAACAGTTACGGGCATGTGTATTCGCGATTTAGCGGTGTATTCGCGATTAGCGACGCACGCACACCCACCCACACACACCCCCACACCCCCACACCCCCACACACACACACACACACGCACACACACACACACACACACGCACACTCAGGCAGGACTAGGAGGAAAGAGGGGACAGGGCAGGCAGTGACAAATCAGAGACAAACAGACCACCAGTACGTTTATTATGCTTGTATAATTGAATAATAAATAACATAGGCCCTACTTGAATTGCTTTATTTCTGTCCTTCTGTTTGTTTGCTTGCTTTTGGTATATTATGACTGCACTGTTGTGCCTCCCTTCATTATTTTTGGAAACAAAAATGTGAACAAAGCCAACGTCGTTGATTTTAGGATTTTGAAATCTAGGTTCGTTCCTATTAGGGGAAGACGGGGTAAAAAGCGCATGGGCGGGTAAGAATCCCACCCCTATTATCTCATGAAATGAAGCAAATTTCAGTCTCATTTTGCCCATGAGACGAGCGTTAATGTCTAGCATTCGTCTCATGGGCAAATTTGACTGAAATTTTCTTTATTTCATGAAATAATTGGGGTGGGCTTCTTACCCGCCCATGCGCATTTTACCCCGTCTTCCCCTATCCTAACCCCAAGATTGCATACTCTGCATACAAGTACCTCCGTTTGTTCAGATGTAAAGAGTTCAACTCTTCCAAAGGATGACATGTCTTCACGACTTATGTTTTTAAACTACTTTCCTCACCTACATCCTATGAAGGTCTGATTATTTATCATTAAAGCGATGTATAACACACAGCGTTATTTCATTACCTGGGCCTGTATTCACGTTGAGATAGCATGAGACTTAGCATGATGCTAACTTAGAAGCTCTTCCAATGTCCTATAGGATTTAATAGCACCTTTGGAAGAGCTTCTAAGTTAGCATCATGCTAAGTCTCATGCTATCTCAACGTGAATACAGGCCCTGGTCCAGTGAACACCACAGATTCATTAAATTCTGCTAAATTATTTAAAGTCGGGGGGAAAAGTTAGGAGATGGTACCACCCTCCTTTATTCCTATTGGTGGTTCTAATGACATCACGTAAGTGACGTTAAACACCAAAAGTGTAGCCAATACAACTGGAAGCAAACAGTGTATCAAACACACACACACACACACACGCACGCACGCACGCACGCACGCACGCACACGCACACGCACACGCACACGCACACACACACACACACACACTATACCATGATGTAGAGTAGCACAGTGGTAACGCGTTCGCCTCGTGTCAAGCAAACCCGAATTCGAACCTGGGTACAGGGGAGTTTCCTCTCACTAGGCCTTACAGTCTGAATGTGGAGTCTTTCGGATGAGACGATAAACCAAGGTTCCGTGTGCCCATGCACTTAGCACACGTTAAACCCAGTGGTAACGAAAAGGTTGTCATTTGGTCAAAATTTAACCCCCCCCCCTTCCTTCCTTCCTCATCAGTCACACAAAAATTCCCATGCAAAAAAAAGAAAAAAAAAGAGTGGCGCGCCTCTCGCTGCGACGCGCTCTCCAGGCGGGGGCAACCCGAATTTCACAGAGATGCCTGTGACTATAAAGTACCTAATAATAAAACAATAAAGGAAAATGAAATGTCCTTGGAGAATGGTCAACCTATGGCGATATTTTTCACGCCAGAGGGCAGTCAATGCACTAGGGGCTTATCACGCGATTTTCTTACTTGGGCGTAGTGAGAGAGAGAGAGTGATGGTAGGACCACTCACTGTCTCTCTCTCTTTCTTTATCCCCAACTAATAATATAGAGAGGATTAGCCCCACACGAGCGTCATGCCCTCTGGCGTGAGAAAAATCGCACTAAGTCTCTCATTGAAAACACTATCTCTCTATAATATAGCTTACAACACCAGAGAAAATGTCCTGTTAGAACCGGTCGAACTGACAACACCTGAAACATGAAAATACCCAATAGGAATTGTTCGGAAATAATTAAGGGGGGGGGTAATTTCGTGGTGTGTGGGAGTGATCTTGCCTAAATCAATCGTTCAAACAGGGGAAGCTACTCTTCCGTCAGATTAATCCTCAGCCCTCGCTTCGTGTGTTTGAGGAGACACACAGCTGTCCCCTTTTTTTTTCTTTTTTTTTCTTCCCACAAATCGTCTATTAGTGGATCTGGACGAGAATGAATGGCGCACACTTTAATAGTGGAACTAAATTCAAGGTTGTACAATTAATTTAAAACACGTAGGAGATCTTGACAAGATGGAAGGTCGTACAGTTTGATAGTGGGTCTTGTCGAGATTCAAGGTAGAATAAATCGCGAATGAAAAACAGAGCACCCGAAAGCCATGTCGGTAATCGCAGCGATTAATTTTCTCAAGTGTCCGTGAACTGGAATTAAACCGAAACGACGTGTCGATAGGAATGACCCAGGCACAACCAGGGTCTAGTTTCTCTAGATAACGGTTGCCGCGCGAATAACGCTTACGCCAAACGGGGCCTAAGAAACACTTTAGAAAACGTTTGCGGAAGAATATTACAAGATCTTGTCTGATTGGCTAACAAAAAAACATATTATTTTAATCAAACTTTAATGGACCAATCAACAACAAGAAATGTATTCACCCCATGCTAGTCACGTGATAGTTCGCCACGAGATACTTTGGGAGTAGCCACAAAACGTTTTTGGCAAACGTCGGCGATTGAGGTGTTTCTTGGTACCGTTTTTGCCGATTTGCGCTCACGCTAATTAACGTTAGCCCTTGTGAAACGGCCGCCTGGCCTTCCGCAAGAGCGCACTGCAAATACACATACTTTACTTAGAAGCTTACTAATTTCGGTTAAACATTGTCCTAACCAATGTTACAGAGCGTTGTCAGCAGAAGCTCATGCAGGCCTACATTTTCTTACAGAAGAGAAAACTCGAGTGGTGTTTGTGATCACCCTTTCGCTTTTAGACACAAAGCATTGAGCCAACTATCAACAAGCGCGAAATCGCAATAGTTTGTTGCACGCGGTCTATTTTTACCACTCCAATCATGAGTCACCTCCCCTGGCTTTTCAATAATTTTAATATGTAAACTAGAATGTTATCTCTGCACCATTTCGTAACTTTTTATATCTTTTGGAAAACATTAAAAACTATGTATCCTACTTATACTCATCAAAAGAAGCACCGCATACTCGTCGTGTCTGTTGTAGTGTCTATATTACGTATGTTTATTATTTTGTACGCTTTTAAAATACATCATTTTAAAGAGCGGCCTCAATTTGAAGTGTAGCCTCGATTTGAAGTGCGACAATTTTGGACCGACAGACAGACAGACAGACATACCGACCGACCGACAAAGTGAGTTATAGGTTTGTGGCTTGAGCCACAAACAAAAACAAGAACAACAGACTAACCAAGACATTAATGCACACATACATAGAAATGAAAGCTTTGGCAAGCGCGACAGATCGCCACAGAACGATACGTTCAAGCAACGAGAGCGAGATTTGGCTTGGCGGGAGGCCTGACCCGTTATTAGAAAGCTGCGGGAGCTTAGTTCGGACGTTATTGATTATTCCAGTTGTCGCCAAATGAAAGGGGACACGACACAAGTATGTAATGATAATGATAGACACAGCATGTGCAGTGATATGATATGCACAGCATGTGCAGTGACCGACCTCTATGCCCCCTTTGAACTCATGTTGGTAATCTTGCACTATATCTGCCCACACTCCCCGCCGCACATGTTTATACACGACTCTCAATATCAAAGTACGATTTTTGTTTGTGGCACAAGCCACAAACCTATAACTCACTTTGTTGGTCTGTCTGTCTGTCTGTCTGTCGGTCGGTCTGTCGGTCGGTCCAAAATTGTCGCACTTCAAATCGAGGCTACAAAATTGTCGCACTTCAAATCGAGGCTGCACTTCAAATTGAGGCTGCTCTTGATGTTTCGTTTTCAATTGTCGCACGCCACAAACGATTGCGAATCCGCGATTGTTTTTTAAACCCTCCACTGTCCCCGCCTTTCTTTTCATTTTCTTTTTTTGTCTTTTCTTCTTTCTTAATGATTTTGTTTTTTTGAGGCGGCTCATCTTTTCCCCCCTTTTTAGAACATATGTTCTTTCTCTCTCTCTCTCTCTCTCTCTCTCTCTCTCTCTCTCTCTCTCTCTCTCTCTCTCTTCTCTCTTTCTCTCTCTCTCTCTCTCTCTCTCTCTCTCTCTCTCTCTCTCTCTCTCTCTCTCTCTCTCTCTCTCTCTCTCTCTCTCTCTCTCCCTCTCTCTCTCTCTCTCACACACACATTTGTATGTGTGTGAACTACTACAAGTCAAAGTACGATTCTGTCAGCTTTATGAAAATACTTCTAGGCTGATCATAACCCTACCCCTTTCCCCCAAAAAATGGCAGAATGTTGCCTCAGTGAAAATGTTCAATGCAAACATTCGAAAGGGGGGGGGGGGGGGGGGGGGCGTTGTGACTAAAGTAAAATTATAAGTTTGCTTAGTGGTGGGGGTTTTAACCCACCTCTACCCATTGTTAAAAAACTCAGTTTGAATAGTATTTTCCCCCCTTAAACCGCAAGAGACTTGATATGTTAAAATGAGAAAGAAAACTAACACCAACTGTTGAACAACTTGCAACTGCATGTCTCGTAATATGAAAATGATCCTGATAATGCATGCACGTCCGATAGAGCACACAGACACGAACCCACAAGCAGAGACAGAGAGAGATAAAGAGAGAGAGAGAGAGAGAGAGAGAGAGAGAGAGAGAGAGAGAGAGAGAGAGAGAGAGAGAGAGAGAGAGAGAGAGAGAGAGAGAGAGAGAGAGAGAGAGAGAGGGGGGGGGGGGAGAGAGAGAGAGAGAACTCGAACTCGAAATTTTTAAAGAGAATAAACTGAGTAAGCAGAAATAGCTTATTTTCATCAGGTCCTCTAAAATAATGACATATGAAGTGAATAAATAAATAAAT
>CM065680.1:69698468-69713468 GCA_017654935.2 Phymorhynchus buccinoides
TACAGGGCTATCTGAGAATTCTTATAGCTTTCCTTGTGACAAAATCCCATTCTTCAGTAATTGTCGTTCTCCCTGTTCTGTACAGGCAACATTTACAAGGGATCTAATCCTACAGTTGTTATGTTAGGTGTTTTTAAAATATGACTGTTTTTCTGAAGAAGCAGATGTAGGCTTAAGCTTATGTGTAGTGGGATGCTTTTGTTACACTTTGTTGCCTATATTGTTTTTGTTTTTTGTTTTTTGTGTTGTTGTTTGTTTCATTTGACATACTTTAATATATTTAGACAACTTGCACATTAAACATACAATGTATAGCAGAAAGTAAATAATTAGGCTAGGTATTAATTAGATGTTACGCAGATCTTCATCTGTTGAGTACACTCATCTTTTTCGATGAATAACTGTTTTCGTCATAAGTCATGGTTGTTATCAAACCAAATACATCTGTTTACAGGGGGGGCCCACAACCACATGTACAGAACACTCTTAATCGTAAACATCACAGAACATGTAGAATAAGCCCCACTCTATTAAACACTAAATCCCCCCCCATGTGGATGTCATCATAGAAAATGCAGAGCTACATATTTTCAAAAAATTATTCCAACCTTCGTGATCCTGAGCAAGTAATCAACATTGGTTCTGGCTAATCTTTAAATGTTAACCCCTTTATGTATCGATCCCTCAGATTTTTGTCTCGCCTCCATTAAACACGCTTATCGAAAACTTTTTGCCTTCTAGTTCCGCTTTATTTTTTTTTTGTTTTGGGGTTTGTGTGTGTGTGTGTGTGGTGTTGTTTGTGTGTGTGTGTGTGTGTGGGTGTGTGTGTGTGTGATATGTGTGTGTGTGTTGTGTTTGTGTGTTGTGTGTGTGTGTGTGTGTGTGTTGTGTGGTGAGCTGTGTGTGCGTGCGTGTCGCCGTGTGCGTGTGCGTGTGCGTGTGCGTGTGTGTGTGTGTGTAGGTGTGTGGTGTGAGTTTTCTACTAGTGTTTAATGCATCTTCTTCTTGTCCATATTCTCTTGTTTGTTGTCCTTCTCTTCTTCGGCTATTATAATCATTACAATTCTTATCGTTCTGCTATGGTGGTTTTTGTCTCCTTCGTTGTACTTGCCTACTCTAACCCCCCACCCCACCCCCCGTCCCGCACGGACACTTGGCTATATGATTATTGTAAGCGCTTAGTGGCTTTTTTAAGATTAGGCGCTATTGAATGCTAATTATTATTATTATTATTATTATTATTATTATTACTACTAGCGCAACGCCTAGTACCGGAAATACCGAGCACCGGTAATGCCTAGTACCGGTAATGCCAAGTACCTGGTAATGCTGAGCAGCAGTTTTTTTGGGGTCCACGAAATATTATATTATTACTTTTGTGTCTCTCCTTCTTTCCATCTTCTTCTCTCATCCTGCTCTACCCCCCCCCCCTCTCCCACCCTCCCCACACCATCCCCCGTCCCCAACTACCCCCCCCCATACCCTACCCCCCACCACCCCCACCCAACCCCCCCACCTACCTACCCCCCCCTCCCACCCCCACCCCACCTATGTCCCACTCCCACCCATACGTCATAATCCGCTATTACTTTGTTTGTGTCCTAAAAACTCTCTCCTTCCTTCGATCTTTTTCTCTCATAGGCTGTAACTCTCCCCCCGCACACTCCCCCCGGCCTCCCCACTCCCCCCAACCCAATAGTCACTGTTCCTGGGCATGCACGTTCCAAAGTATGAGTCAATGTCCAGTCTGGTTACCCCGCGGTTGTATGAAAAGGTGAAGGCGGGCATTATCGCGCGGCCCGGTTTTTATGAATCGATTCGCTTCCAATTTGGTACACTGATAGTCACCCTGTCATCTACCTGCCAAATTCGAAGGCAAATGGCCCAGAAACTACGGAGATACGGGGCGCCGAGAGGCCAGCGGATGCGCGTTTCTGCGCATTTGCCAAACCGCGCGGCAAATGACACGGCCGCCTCGGTAGCCGTTGCCATCACCCCGTTAGGGCTCACAGCACATTTGAAACGATTCGGTCGAAAAACGGCGGCGTTATAAGGCCCTTTTTGTTTCACCACACACACACACCACACACACACACACAGCACACACACTTGCACTTGCCTTTTACGATATGATTATTATAAATATGGTGATGACAGACACCAAATTTATTCAAGCACGACCCTCATAGCCTTCCATAGCTCATTACTTACTTCTGACTCCTTTACAAGCATCCCTACTAAGCTCCCACGGGCGAATGACCTACTGTCTCCTCCATTATCTTCCTTCCTTTTTTTTCTTGTTGTTTTTCAATTATAGAACAGACTTTACGTGATATTCTGAACAAAACACACATAAAATCCATCTTTTTTTTTTTCTTTGTTGTGAGTTCTCTCTCTCTATTCTCTCTTCTCTCTCATCTCTCTCTCTACGTATCTCTCTCTAAATATATATATATCTCTCTCTCTCTATCTCGCTCTCTCTGTCTCTCTATCTCTCTCTCTCTCTTCTCTATTTCTCTCTCTTCCTCTCTCTCTCTCTCTCTCTCATCTCTCTCTCCCTCCCTCTCTCTCTGTGTCTCTCTCCCTCCCTCCCTCCCTCCTCCCTCCCTCCTCCCTCGCTCTCTCTCTCTCTCTCTCTCTCTCTCTCTCGCGATCTCGCTCTCTCTCTCTCTCACTCTCATCTTTTTTCTCTCTTCTCTCTCTCTCTCTTCTCTATCTCTAATCTATCTCTCTCTTCTCTATCCTCTCTCTCTCTCTCAGCTATCTCCATATGTGCTGTATACAGATGTCCCTGTCTCCTCTTCTGTCACTTTCCTACTACTCTGCACCACGTTGTGCTCCTCTCTATGCCTCTCTCTTTTGTTTCCTTTCCTTCAATATGATCCTTCGCTTCCCTTTAGTTCACAACAACCCCAACCGAACTGATTGATTTTCTTAAAGCTCCCGCCAAACCCACCCACGTCTCCTTCTTACAACATTAATCACCTCACCCCACTGCAAAACACGCAACACAAAATACAAACGCACATACACGCATTCTAATATATATCCAAGCACACAGCCACGCACGCACACACGCGAGTAACCACGCACGCACGCAATATCATACCCGAACGCACGCAACACACGCGAACGCGCGCAACACCACGGCCACGCACACACACACACACACAAGCACGCGCTCAAAAAAAAATTTTTTTTTTTTTTCGAAAAGTAAGATAGTGAAGCTGAGGTAAAGACAGAAAGCTCCCCATTGGTGACAGATATGAGTGGGTATTCAGCTTTGTGTACTGAAAGTCTCCAGTGTATGATTAGGAAAAAAACCCTTGAACCTCCATCGTTTTTCGTCTTTTTTGTCGCAAGAAAAAGAATACCCTCCAAAATCCAAATAGCATTTGCTTGCCTCTCTTTTTACTCTACTTTTGCCCAGATGTAGACAAAAGCAAAATGGTTATACGTTTGTTATTCCGTTTTTCTCTTTGTCTAAATTGTTCTTTGGTCTTATTTGTCTGTCCTACCGTGTATTGTAGAACAGTTTACTGATTCCCTTTTTTTTTTTTTTTTTTTTTTCCTTTCTATAGAATTTTGTTTTCTCCTTCTTCGATCCGTCAGGGACAGCTTCCTGTCGATTTTGAGCGCAGGACGCGTCATGCTGCCGTTATGCGGCTAACTAAGAAATAGTTAGGCCCCAGCAAGTCTGACTCTCGGCTGGAGGAAATCTTTTGAAAGTTGTTACTGAAAAAAAAAAAAAGGCAGGAGAATGGGACCGGAAAGGCAGAAAGATAGTAGAAGACAGCGTGGTTATGTGTGTGGTGTGTGGTGCGTGTGTGTGTGCGTGTGCGTGTGCGTGTGCGGTTTGTGTGTGTTGCTATGAGAGAGAGAGAGAGTTGCTTTGTTCCTGGTTGGGTGTCACTTGATGCTGTTTTTGTTTCTGTTGATGAATCATGGAGTGTTTTGCTTGTTTGTTATTTTTGTCTTTTATCACGATTCTCCCTTTATTTTTACTTTTCCGTTCTCTGCCTTCTCCTTCTATTCTTTTTTTTCACCTCCTCTTGTGTCGTACCCCCATTCTTATTTTAATATTACTAGCGCAACGCCCCGTACTGGTAGCGCCTAGCACAGGTAACGCAAGTACCGGTAACGCTGAGTACCAGTTTCGAGGGGTCCGAGGAAATATTATATTTTACTTTGTGGCTTGAAAACCCATTTTAGGACCCTACCACTTTCAAGGTCCTACGTCCCAGACTTGACCTTGATCAGTTATGCAATCATCAGAACAAACATATGCCAAAGTACCTACCTGCCAAGATTGAAGTCCATAAGACCAACGGTGTGGACGTTACAGACCCTTAAAGATTTTCGGTTGTGAAGGTAATGCGCCAAGGTGAAGGCCATGACGGCGATAATTTATGCGCGGATGCCTTCCTCCATGGTGACACGCCACCACACACAATTGGAAATGATTCGGTGAAGCGGTTCAAAAGATATGCGTGGGGCAGAAAAACCCAATTATTAGACCCATACCACTTTCAAGGCATACTGATCTCCTTGACCTTGACCTTGACCTTGACTGGTACGCCATTATCAAAACGGCCATAAGCGAAAGTACCTCCAAGCTAAGTTTCATGACTCCAGGACCTGCGGTTTGGAAGTTATGGCCCCTTAACGGTTTTGGGTTTTCAAGGTCAAACACCAATGTCATTGTCACGAGCGGCAAAATGGTTCATGTGGATGCCTTCCTCTCATAGGGACACAACACCACACAAAATTTGAAGCGAATTCTATCAAACAGTTCGGGAGATCCTTGGGACAGACAGAAAAGAACAACAAAGCAAACACACAAAGGACACACAAACCTGAACGAAGACTTACTGCCTTTGCGATCGTAGATTTGCAAAAGACAAAGAGAGAAAACAAAGAACTGAAAGCCAACTTGGTTCGGCCTTTCGGCAGTTGGGACATTTGTAGATACAAATATGGTGTGAACAATACTGGAGGCAATGCCCGGAGTGCAGTACGAGACCAGTATAGTCCCGATTTTTTTAATTAATACAGATACGTGTAGTGTCATCCCCTTGTAATCTCCACTGCCCCCCCCCCCCCCACCCATCCCTCGCCCCCCCCCCCCCCACACCATCCCTCCGCCCACCCACCCACCCCCTACCCCACCCATAACCAGCTCTGCTGACCTACTCGTCACCCCAGCACGTGTGAACCATGGTCTCATGCAGGCAGCAGACCCCCCCCCCCTTTAATAAGCAGCACGTTTGGACAGATCCCGTTTGGTCTAGTTAGCGAAACTGTAAATTGGTGCATATCGCGTTTATGAACGGATGCTGTTCAAATTTCCTGCCATGCTTTGCCCGGGTCATAGCAAGCCTGACAGCAAATTTGAGGCGATTTGGTTAAAAAACGGCGGAGTTATTCGTGAAAAGGTGAAGCGGCGTATAGCGCGCGCGTTGCTGAACCGATTCGCTTCCGGTTTGGCACACTCGATAGTCACCGTCTCCGGTCATCTACCTGCCAAATTGGAAGGCAATCGGTCCAGAAACGCCGGAGATACGGGCGCCGAGAGGCTGGCAGATGCGCGTTTCGCGCATTTGCGAAACCGCGCAAATGATACGGCCGCCTCGGTTGCCGTTGACATCGCCCCGTGAGGGCTCACAGCAAATTTTGAAGCGATTCGGTCGAAAAACGGCGGAGTTATAAGGCCCGTTTTGTGTTTCAGACACACAGACACACACACACACACACACACGGACAGTTGGCTTATTACTATATGTTACGGCTATTGTCATTACCACTACCACTACCACTACCACTACTACTACTACTACTACTACTGCATCAACAGTAACAACAACACCACCAATACCAAACACCAACACCAGCACACAACAACAACAACAACAACAACAACAACAACAACAACAACAACAACAACAACAACAACAACAACAACAACAACTACTACTACTACTACTACTACACCAACAGTAACAACAACAACAACAACAACAACACAAGCATCAATGCCAACAACAACTACTACTACTACTACTACTACTACTACTACTACTACTGCTGCTGCTACTACTACTGCTGCTATTGCTGCTGCTGCTGCTGCTATTATTCCTGCTGCTGCTACTGCTACTGCTACTGCTACTGCTACTGCTACTACTACTACTACCAGCCTCGCTACTGCTGCTATTACTACAGCTGTTGAAATAGTGATTCACTTCATAGTCCTTGAACTTTATGTACTGTAGCATGTAACGATTGCTTCGATTCTTTCTTGAGTTCTTTGTCAGGTGTTTTGTTGCTAACATTTACGATGCTGCTATTCACCGTGATGGATTAGGTTTCTTACTTCTAGTTCCAAGTAGTTAGTTATTTTTCGATTGTTTTCTTTTTTTAGTCCCCGAGCCGAAGGTTCGGGGAGCTATTGTTTTTGTCTGATCCGTCCGTCCGTCCGGTGTCCGTCCGTCCGTCCGGCGTGCTTCCGTCCGTCCGGCTATTCGTCCGTTTTTTCTCAAAAAACTATTCAGTGTATCATCATCAAATTTGGCATACTAGTTTGACAAGATGCAAGCTATCCACTGATGTATTTAGTTTTACATTAAGGTCAAGGTCGCGCCAGTCACGGGGTTCAAACCCTGAAACACATAATCGCTAATATCTCGCGAAGTTTTGCATGTATTTCAATGCAGTTTTTTTCACAACATTTCTTGATGAATGGTCTATAACACAGTTGTCATGAATGTTTCTGTGCGCTCGTGTGCGCATGATCGCGCGCGCTCAAATCACGGGTCCGAACCCCAAGGCTATATATAAAAAAAACCTATTCAATTACGTGCTGTTTTGATGCGTTTTTATGTAGTTACGTGCTGTTTTGATGCGTTTTTATGTATGTGTACAACCGACACATTCCGATTTCGGAGTAGCTCGGCGATGCTGCGAGGGGACTTTGCAGCCGCTCGGCGTTCCACTTGTTTTAAATTTGTTCTGTTAACGTTGCTCGGGTTATTATGTCTTTCTGTAGATTATTCTTTGTTAGGTTCGTTCATTCATGCCGTTTGTTTTGGTTTTCCCAATCACATGTCTTTCCCTTTGCTTTCGTTTTATTGCATAGTTGTCGTTTCTTTCCCCCTCAGTTTTCTCTTCTTTGGTTCTGTTTGCACTACTACTACTACTACTACTACTACTACTACTACTACTACTACTACTACTAATGATAATAATAATGATAATAATAATAATAATAATGGGCATTTCTATGCTTAATCTTAGATAAGCCCTAAGCGCTTACAATAATAAATAAGTTATTAATAATTTTAATAAACCATCAATAGAAACAAATGAACGTCAAAAATATGTTAAACACAAGCACACGCACGCGCACACGCACACACGCACGCACACGCACACACGCACAGCACACACACACACACACACACACACACACACACACACACGCACACACACACACAATACATGCACACGCACACACACAAACGCGCGCGCGCACCCACGCACACACGCACGCACGCACACACGCTACACACATACACACACACACACACACACACGCGCACACGCACACGCGCGCGCACACACACACACACACACACACACCACACACACACGCACGCACACACACACACACACACGCACACGCACACGCACGCACACGCACACGCACACGCACACACACACCACACACACACACACACACACACACACACGTGCATAGAAGGGACAAAGTACTTTGAAAGGACATGAAGCAGACTATGATTTGAAGAGAGTAGTTTTGAGAGAAGACTTAAATGAAGAAAGGGAGTTGGCAGAACGGAGAGGTAAAGGGAGTTCATTCCAAGTTGAAGGAGCCTAAAAAGAGAAAGAACGTTCGCCAAGGATTATGTTACGGCAACGAGGGATTTGGAGGAGAGAAGTGTCAGAGGGAGAACGTAACTGTCTAAGAGGTGTGTAATGTTTCTGAAGATCAGCTAGATAAGAAGGAGGTTATTGCGAGAAAGAGAACGGCACAAAGCAAGATGACAGACACAAGAAAGTAACAAGTGCAACGCTGAGCGGTAGCAAAGTCCCCTCGCAGCATCGCCGAGCTACTCGGAAATCGGAATGTGTCGGCTGTGCACATACATAAAAACGCATACAAACAGCACGTAACTACATACAAACGCATGAAAACAGCACGTAACTGAATAGTTTGTTTTATATATAGCCTTGGGGTTCGGACCCGTGATTTGAGCGCGAGCGATCATGCGCACACGCGCGCACAGAAAAATTAATGACACCTGTGTTATAGACCATTCATCAAGAAATGTTGGGGGGAAAAACTGCATTACAATACATGCAAAACTTCGCGAGATATTAGCGATTATGTGTTTCGGGGTTTGAACCCCGTAACTGGCGCGACCTTGACCTTAATGTAAAACTAAATACATCCCTGGATAGCTGGCATCTTGGCGAACTAGTATACAAAATGTGATGATGATAGACTGAATAGTGTTTGAGACAAACGGACGAATAGCCGGTCGGAGGCACACCGGACGGACGGACGGATCAGACAAAAACAATAGTTCCCAGAACCTTCGGCTCGGGGACTAATAAACAGACAGACAGACAGAGAAACAAAAACACTAGAAACAGGTTAACATACAGTCAGTCAGACAGACCACAACAAAATAAGAGAAGAGAAGGATTGAGAAATGGGATATCCAGTACGGAATAATTTATTTTCCCTTCGGTTTTTTGTTTTGCACTTGCTGTTCCACGTGCATTGCTTTTCCCGTGAACCATGATCGATGTTAAGTGAGGATTGACATTAGCTTAACACGGGAATTTCCTGATCTACATAGATGGTAAGAAAGAAAGAAAGAAAGAAGGAGAAAAAGAAGAGAGCGAGAGAGAGAGCTAGAGAGAGAGAGAGAGAGAGAGAGAGAGAGAGAGAGAGAGAGAGAGAGAGAGAGAGAGAGAGAGAGAGAGAGAGAGAGAGAGAGAGAGAGAGAGAGAGAGAGAGAGAGAGAGAGAGAGAAAGTGAGAGAGATAGAGAGTGAGAGAGAGAGAGAGAGAAAGAGCTAGAGAGAGAGAGAGAGAGAGAGAGAGAGAGAGAGAGAAGAGAGAGATGAGAGAGAGAGAGAGAGAGAGAGACAAAAAGAGAGAGAGAGAGAGAGAGAGAGAGAGAGAGAGAGAGAGAGAGACAAAAGATAGAGAGAGAGAGAGAGAGAGTGAGAGAGAGAGAGAGAAAGAGCTAGAAGAGAGAGAGAGAGAGAGAGAGAGAGAGAGAGAGAGAGGAGAGAGAGAGAGAGAGAGAGAGAGATGGAGAGAGAGAGAGAGAAGAGAGAGAGAGAGAGAGAGAGAGAGAGAGAGAGAGAGAGAGAGAGAGAGAGAGAGAGCACTGTTAATAAGTGAGTGTTAGCACAGTGTATTCAGGAAAACAGGGTTGTGTTCTTGATCGATGAACGATTCCGCGTGAGAGAGAGATAATGAATGAATGAATTTTATTTATAGAGGGTAATGGAGTAAGCAATGACATGCCTTTTTACATCCAGCCCTCTGGGAGGGAGAGAGAGAGAGAGAGAGAGAGAGAGAGAGAGAGAGAGGGGGAGAGAGAGAGAGAGAGAGAGAGAGAGAGAGATAGAGAGAGAGAGAGAGAGAGAGAGAGAGAGAGAGAGAGAGAGAGAGAGAGATGACAAATGACAAGTTAATGTTTAATTGTGTACCGTGACCCGTTACAACTCGGTTGAGAGAGAGAGAGAGAGAGAGAGAGAGAGAGAGAGAGAGAGAGAGAGAGAGAGAGAGAGAGAGAGAGAGAGAGAGAGAGAGAGAGAGAGAGAGAGACTGTCAAGCAGACACAGCGGAACGAGACAGACATACAGACAGGCATACAGAAAAAGAGAGAAAGACACAGAGAGACATACACACAATCAATTAGAGAGAGAGAGAGAGAGAGAGAGAGAGAGAGAGAGAGAGAGGACGAGAGAGAGAGAGAGAGAGAGAGAGAGAGAGAGACCAATAATGGTACAGACAGTCAGAGGAAGGGAGAGAAAGGGAGGGAGGGAGAGAGACAGAGGGAGGGAGAGAGACAGAGACAGAGACAGAGACAGAGACAGAGTGTGCTTACACGTCATCATGTATGTATGTATGTATGTAGGTGTGCATGCGTGATGCTAAGCAAGGAAGGAGGGTTTAAGGATCAGCCACACGCATACGAATCGTATCTGAATGCGATGCGATTTTGACGAGGTGAGTCATACATCACGTGAAATACTTCCGTCTAAAAATAATAATTCTGCTATTTTCGTTCACTATCCTCAAGTAGACCCAATACACGAATTGCACGCGATTTATGACTCACTTCGTCAAACTCGCATCGTATTCAGATACGATTGGTATGTGTGTGGCTGGCCCTTTATGGTAAGTGGATTGCATCCGATTATTTGATTTCACAGACAACAGAAAACAAGCGCGAAAATCGCAATAGTTTGTGGCACGCGGTCTATTTTTACCACTCCAATCATGAGTCACCTCCCCTGGCTTTTCAATAATTTTAATCTGTAAACCAGGGACGGTATTCATGTCGAGATAGCATGAGACTTAGCATGATGCTAACTTAGAAGCTCTTCCAAAAGTCCTATTAAATCCTATAGGACATTGGAAGAGCTTCTAAGTTAGCATCATGCTAAGTCTCATGCTATCTCAACGTGAATACAGGCCCTGAATGTTATCTCTGCACCATTTCGTAACTTGTTATATCTTTTGGAAAACATTTAAAACTATGTATCCTACTTATACTCATCAAAAGAAGCACCGCATACTCGTCGTGTCTGTTGTAGTGTCTGTATTACGTATGTTTATTATTTTGTACGCTTTTAAAATACATCATTTTAAAGAGCGGCCTCAATTTGAAGTGTAGCCTCGATTTGAAGTGCGACAATTTTGGACCGACCGACAGACAGACAGACAGACAGACAGACAGACCGACAAAGTGAGTTATAGGTTTGTGGCTTGAGCCACAAACAAAAACATGGCTACACAAATGAACATTATATAAGCACAGCCTCTTAATGAACCCAACACACTAATTAGAGAAACACTTACATGTACCAGAGAGAATTCCAACAATCTTTCATGATTCACATTTCCATCACGTGGTTTGTCAAACGGGTTTTGTGTGTAATAGTTTGTTCATTGCAATGGAAACAGGGCCACAATTTCGTTCATGGTTAGAGATGGCGTGGTTGAGGAAATGATTGTTTTGGTTCTGACAATATGGCAACAGTAAAACGTCGGTTGCAATTTGTACATGTAATCCATGAGATACTATGCAGAAAAGCCAGGCTGAAATGTGGCGTTTGCTAATCTTTTGCACAGCTGGCGTATGCTGTGATATTCGTATCAGGACATGGTGACATTGATACAATGGAAGCTCCGTTTCCCTACCCATTGCTACTATCGCGGCATATGATGAATAATTTAACCCTTTCACCGCCAAAGTCGCATTTTAGCACCGCAGTGATTTAACACCTATGTCACTAAAATGGCATCAAATTGGGGTCTATTATCCAAAGACCCTATTGTCTTAGATTTGGGAAGTAAGGATAGACCTTATTTGTTTATATGTCACAGAATAATCCCCAATACTGCAGACGGATTTTGATCTCTACCCAGGTAAATTTAATGGAGAATTTTGGATGAAAAATGGCTGGCGGTGAAAGGGTTAAAGGGTATTGTAATTCGTTACGAAGCCTAGTTGTGTTTTTTACACGCACGCACGCACACACGCACACACACACACACGCACTCACGCACGCACGCACACACACACGCATACACGCACGCACGCACGCACGCACACGCACACACATGCACGCACACATACACAAACACACACGCATGCACGCACGCACGCACACGTACACACACACACACACACACACACACACACACACACACACACACACACACACACACACACACACACACACACTACGCACGTGTACATGCGTTCTCAGACATAAGCATAGGCGTCTATACAGAGTGCATAATACACCGACATGCACACACACACACGCACGCACGCACGCGCGCGCGCGCGCGCGCGCGCACACGCACACACACACACACACACACACACACACACACACACACACACACACGCGCGATATTGTATGTAACACACGATTTTATATGCTAAAGGGCCACCCTGACGGATGATTGTTTGTAAGAAACACGTCCAGATCATCAGGAAAACACCCTTTACAGAAATTGCAACACTCACTTTGCTCTGGTTTCCTAGAAATCAAACCGTCAATTCGGCGATTCCTCCTTGGCGGAAGTGCTGGAAGTCAAATGATTTCACCCAAAGAGAAGGCATGTTCTGTCTCTTTTCTAATGGCCGCCTGAGTTTAGACCAAATCGTTTGCACAAAAGTTTTACAATACAAGCCTTTTGTTTTCTTTCCTTCTTTTTTTTAACATTTTATGCAGATTATCTAAAGGAGTTTCGCTCACAACAAAGGAAACAACTCCAATTTCTTTTACTGCACTGCAAAAAGCCCCCCAAAGCTTCAACCACAATGAGTGACCTCCACCCACCCCATTCAAAATGGCTTCTCTCTCCGGCATCTCCGCCATGGAGGAATCGCCGTTTTGACGGTTTAATTTCTAGGAGCCAGAGCAAAGTGAGTGTTCCGATCCTTGAAAAGGCTGTCTTTCTGGTGATCTCGACGTGTTTCTTGCAAAATCTCACCCGTCAGGGTCCACCTTTCAGACAAAAATGGGTTCCCCAGCACTGACAATATATTAATTATCTAGAGGAATAACTCCTTCAGGAACAAGAACAAAAATAATCAGCAACAGCAACAACAAAAATAATTCCAACAATAATAACAATTCCAATATGATTGCTGTGATTATCTGGAAATGATAACCGCGGTGCTTGCTAAATATTAATGCCTTGACAGCTATTGTTTATCCTTTCTCCGAAAGTGCCTGTCGAACCGCATTTATGTGATAATACTGAAAGCGAAATGTGATATGAAGGAAAATCGATACCATAATACCCACATATGTTCTCTTATTGTGCCTGCCTTTCTTTGTTTCTATCTATGCCTCTCTTTGTCTGTCTGTCTCTCTTTGTCTGTCTGTCTCTCTTTGTCTGTCTGTCTGTCTGTCTGTCTTTGTTTGTCTGTCTGTCTCTCTTTGTCTGTGTCTCTCTTTCTGTCCGTCTCTCTTTGTCTGTCTGTCTGTGTCTCTCTTTGTCCTGTCTGTCTCTTCTGTTGTCTGTCCGTCTCTCTTTGTCTGTCTGTCTCTCTCTTTGTCTGTCTGTCTCTCGTTGTCTGTCTGTTGTCTTTGTCTGTCTCTTTGTCTGTCTGTCTCTCTTTGTCTGTCTGTCTCTCTTTGTCTGTCTGTCTCTCTTTGTCTGTCTGTCTCTCTTTGTCTGTCTGTCTCTCTTTGTCTGTCTGTCTCTCGTTGTCTGTCTGTCTCTCGTTGTCTGTCTGTCTCTCTTTGTCTGTCTGTCTCTCTTTGTCTGCTTGTCTCTCTTTGTCTGCTTGTCTCTCTTTGTCTGTCTGTCTCTCTTTGTCTGTCTGTCTTTCTTTGTCTGTCTGTCTCTCTTTGTCTGTCTGTCTGTCTTTCTTTGTCTGTCTGTCCGTCTCTCTCACATATTATGTAGTTTGAAATCCGATGGTTGTAGACCCCTTTAACCATATATTATTTGCAATCAGCATCACTGGGTGAATACAGTGGTAGGCATTTTGAAGAGAAGTGCTATGCTGTCAGTTGCTATTCTGAAGACCCAGGCCGTTTGCGTAAAAGAAACATTTGTAGTTTGAAAACCGTTGGTTCAGGATCCCTATGCCGCGTAAAATTGTGATCAGCATCACGGGGTGGAGGTGGGGGGGTGGGGGGGGGGGGGGGGGGGGGGGGGGTGGGGGGGGGGATGCAGTGGAAAACATTTCGAAGTGGTATTCTTGCAACTGCTATTCTGAAGACCTGTGACTGAGATGAGCTGCCGCGAAGCGAAGCCAGCGGGGCGTAGTCGCTAGTCACATATATTAGCACAGAGTGAACTCTTTGCTAGACACAATCGTCAAATTCCCTGATCGCTTCTCGGCCTTTTGGCTAAGACAGTGATTCAGGAACATAAATTGTTGTTTATACCTTGGTTGGTTTGTTCAGCCCGTCGTACATGGCGAAAACCGATACGCGACGTTAAACTGAACTTCCACAATCAACGAAAATAATAATGCTATACTGATCGCTTCTCTGCCTTTTGGCTAAGACAGTGATTCAGGAGCATACATTTTTGTTTATACCCTGGTTGGTTTGTTCAGCCCGTCGTACATGGCGAAAACCGATACGCGACGTTAAACTGAACTTCCACAATCAACGAAAATAATAATGTTATACTGATCGCTTCTCTGCCTTTTGGCTACGACAGTGATTCAGGAACATAAATTTTTGTTTATACCGTGGTTGGTTTGTTCAGCCCGTCGTACATGGCGGAAGCCGATACGCGACGTTAGACTGAACTTCCATCCCTTTGCTAGACACTATTAGACATGAGTTCCAGCACATCATAGGCCCCTACCACTTGTCCCGCTGACTCTCTCTCTCTCTCTGGGATTTGTTCTGGCATAGATCTGGTGAGATTTAGGAGGGTGAGGGGTGGAGTATGGAAAGGAAAATGAGGGGTCTGTGCCTTTGACAAGATAACGTCCCTTGAGGGGAGAGGGGGTGGGGGATGAAAGAGAGAAAGAGAGCAAGTAGAGAGCGATAGGGAGTGGTGGAGGTGGCGAAGGAGGGAAAGAAAGAGGAGAGTGAGAAAAGAGAGGGGGAGGGGGAGAAGACAGCGAGTGTGTGTGTGTGTGTGTGTGTGCGTGTGCGTGTGCGTGTGTGTGTGTGAGAGAGAGAGAGAGAGAGAGAGAGAGAGAGAGAGAGAGAGAGAGAGAGAGAGAGAGAGAGAGAGAGAGAGAGA
>CM065680.1:69728468-69741420 GCA_017654935.2 Phymorhynchus buccinoides
TAACAAAGAGGCTCGTGTAAACGTTTGCATTGAAGGAACGAGGACGATGGAAATACATGTGAATGTGGGCATAAAATAGTAAATCAGTATTTGTCCCTGATCATCGCAAATTACGTGGGGTTCCTCCTTAGGAAAATGGACATTGTCGCGCCCATGTTCGCCAAGAAGCGTTTATTACATTGAGTTTTGAAGAATTGTATCACAGATGCAGACACAAGAATTGAGTCGCTGAGCGGCAGACATGTCCGCCACCTCGTTTGGCCACGCACTTGAGACACAGTATCACTTGTATTGCACCCACACACACACACAACGTTTCCTGTGATTCCATGTCATTGTTCGCGAAAATGGTTTGCCGAGCGGCAGACATGTTCTTTGCCCGTTATTCTTCCTCAATGCCCCCTCCTCCTCTCTCCACACACACACACACATAATAATTATTATCCTCAGTCCTTTGGGTGATACATCTACACATCCTTGACTGGAGTGCACATTCTATACACGGAGTGCACACCCTTAATCGGTGGGGTGCACACCCTTAACAAGGAAGTACACCCGTAATAGATGGGGTGCACACGAGGGAAAAGGGTCGATGTTACCTTTAGACAAAGTCACTATTCCTTCCCCCTTTCTCTACTCCTCTCTCTCTCTCTCTCTCTCTCTCTCCTCTCTCTCTCTCTCTCTCTACTCTCTCTCTCTCTATATATATATATATCAATTTTTTATATATATATATATATATATGATTATATATACTAGCATGAAAGAAAAAATCCCTTCATGTGAATAGCTACTTGAAGGACTGAAAAGTTAGTGCATTTGGGGTGAATAGTTTGCTTTGATAAAGCTTTTCTGTGTCCAATGTCTTTATTTTGTGAACCTCAGAAACAAAACAGTTAAAGGTAACTTTGAGTAATGTTCGTGTTTCAAAAAATAAAATTACAAATTAAAAAACATTAAAAAAAATTAAAAAGTTATATAAATTGTGCTGATTTACTTTGTATATTTTTAAATTTTTAAATTTTATTTTTTTGAACACGAACATTATCTCCAAGTTAAACATTAACTGGTTTTGTTTTCTGAGGTTCACAAAACAGAGCACTTTTCAGTCCTTCAGATTAAGGGTACGGAGCTGGCTATTCACTGCGATTTTTCTTTCATGCACTTAATTTTGGATACCATTTCAGTAGTTGGCCCCTCTAGTCATGTCTATTAGGTTTTGAAATTAAAATTTCAGAACATTATTATTTTGTTCATTTTACTCCTCCCTATTTCTGGTTTATCTCTGTGCTGGTTTGCTTTTATTGTGGATTTTCGATTTGATGCAAAGAAGACACCATTCTCTTGTAGAATGTCTTTTTTGCTCAGGTTGGCCATCCTCTGGACAGTCAAGTTCAAACTGATGAGATCCTCTCAAGATCGAAACAGCTGTCTTTGCATAACGCACTGTCCCTCAACCCATTGGGAGAAAAAGTAAGTCAGCACAATTTATATAGCTTTTTAATTTTTTTCTCTCTCTCTCGAAAATTACTCTCTCTCTCCTCAAATGCACCTCTCTCTCTCTCTCTCTCATCTCTCTATCATTCTCTCTTTACATCTCTCTGCTGGTTTGTTTTTATTGTGGATTTTCTTGATCAGAGAGAACTCTCTCTTGTAGAATGTCTGCTCAGGTTGTCCATCTCTCTCTGCATAAGGCACTCGTCCCTCCCCCCCATTTTGAGAAAAAGTAAATCTCTCTCTCTCTCTCTCAAACGTTAACTCTCTCTCACAAATAAAGACACTGGGCACAGAAAAGGTTTTATCAAAGAAACTAGTTTATATATATAGCATGAAAGAAAAATCTCAGTGAATAGCCAGCTCCGTACCCCTACTCTGAAGGACTGAAACGTTAGTGCATTTGAAAGGCAGAATAGTTTGCTCTAAAGCTTTTCTCTCTCTCTCTCTCTCTACCAGGGCTCCCAGGGACCCACATTTGGGGCTCTATGAAGCACTAAAATTCTAAAGGACCCTCTAAAAGAATGTGCAGGGGGTCCCAGGGATGCACTAGAAAAAAAATCTTTTTAGCATTCGCAATGCCACTGGGACCCTCTATCCCGCCTCTAGGACCCTCTATGCTGTAAGTGAAGGAGTCCCTGGGACCCCTTGTTTTGCGAGACGATTGGGAGCCCTGCTATACAAAGGTAAATGATTCTGTGCATCGGTTCACAATATCTTAAGATGGTGAAGAAGAACAGAGATAATACGTCTGTCACTCAGCGATACACTTGGGACATAGTTTAGTGACCAAGGTGTTGTACTCGTTGTATTACACCAACACACAGAATTTGAAGTGATTTCATGCCGTAGTTAACGATATATCAGGGCGAAGAAAAGCGCAGACATGTCCGACGCTCAGCGACATTAAATCTCCTGGGGCACAATGTGTGCTGCAATGTCGTCTTCTACCCTTAGTATTACACCCCCACGTAAAATGTATTTGAAGTGATTCCATGTAGTGCTTCACGAGATATAAGAGGGTGAATGAAGAAAAACGGAGATATGTCTGCCGCTCGGCGACATTTTATCCCGGGGGCATAATTTATGCACCAAACACTGTCTTCTACCCTTAGTATTGCACCCCAACACACAATTTGAAGGGATTCTATCCTCTGGTTCACGAGGTACAGCTCAGACAAAGTATATAGCGCAAAGAGGGACATTTCTGTTTTCAAGGTCAAACTTGAAGGTCAGGGTTAGCACCCCAATAATTTATGCTCGGGTGTCTTCTACTCGTAAGTGATATACCACCACATAGAATTGGAAGCGATTCTGTCGAGCAAAAATTATGTCAGTCGTAAGGTAATGATGTTCGTGTTGTTGCAGTATAACAAAATAGCGGTATTACAATTTGTATTGTAACCTTGCCTGTCGAGAACGTTCAAACAGTAACCGAAGACTCAACAAGTGGATCTCGTGTTTGCACACTGTCCTTTATTTCGATTCATCCGTTCAACTGGACCGTTGCCTGGCATCATCAAGATTGGCACTTGCACTCACACACACACACACACACACACACACACACACACACACACACACACACACACACACACACACACACACACACACACACACACACACACACACACACACACACACACACACACACACACACACACTCACACACACACACACACACACTAGCTTCGATAGACAAATCAGCTGGAATTGACCAATAAAGAACTGAATGCCATGGGCAAGATGACACACACATCCTGTGACCCATGGCATTCACTTTTGGTGTTCAATAGTACAATTGCCGCGTGCCGGGGACATTGAATTTCACTGAGTTGAATTTAGAGAGTTAAATTAGAAAGGTCAGCGTCACTCGGGCAGAACGAGTGCGGATAAATTAGTAGTCTGGTATAGAGAACGAACACTCGTGGCAAATGCCCTATTCTAGTTGATGTCTCTAGGCCGGAAAGTAAAAACACATTTCTTCTGAGAGGCTGTTTAGAGCCAATAACCTCAAATAAAAGAGAACAGAATATTACAAGCTTGGGTTCGCTGGTTGCATTTTAAAACTCCCCCAACAATGAAAGGTATTATTGGAATGTTCGAATTTATGCAAAAGCGTATAGTCCATGAGCCTCGCGCGAAAACAATTATGCACACATAATGAAATTAATTAAAAAATCAAATTAAAACTAAAAAATATAAACCCGCTCAAACCTCCGACTGTACAGACACAAAACAATTCTGTTTCCATTTGTTTAAAGCTTTGGCAGACATACAGGATCTTCATATCTTCTTAGATATCTCATTCTGAAAAAAGAATACCTACTTTATAGATAAATTACTCCAACGTCAAAGAGCCAGACCGCCCCAAAAAGGGAAAGACATTGATTCATCGGCAAATGTTGAAAAGGGAAGTTTATATAAAGCTAAATTAAATGGACAATTCAAAGGGTTCTATTCAAACCCTTCGTCACATTTAATCACAGCAAATGTTGAAAAGGGAAGTTCATGTAAAGCTTAAATTAAATGGACAATTCAAAGGGTTCTATTCAAACCCTCCGTCACATTTAACCCTTTCGCCGCCAGCCATTTTTCAGCCAAAAAATACCATTAACCTTAACTGGGTACAGAAAACAAAAGCTGCAATATTGCTAATTCCTCTGTGACATATATAACATTAGGCCTGTCCTTACCTCCCAAAATTAAGAAAATAGGGGCTTTGGGTAACAGGCTCTGATTTGATGCCTTTTAGTGACATGGGTGGTAAACCATTTTGGTGCTAAAATACGACATTGGCGGTGAAAGGGTTAATCACAATCTGTTTATAATGTTTTGACATTTGATGTTGTTAAGCATACAAATAGACAGACTTAACGCATAAACATAACATAGTTTCACATGCACATGCATGCAAGCCCGTATTATACCCCCCCCCCCCCCCTCCCCTCTCCGCGCTTCATTTTAATATTGAACATTGCTTATGTTCTTAGTCATCTACGTAAAGAACGTTCGTAATGTTCTTTCGCTACACAATCTTAAAGCCGCCTCAGACTATCCAACCTAGTTGGAGGAAACTGGTCCACATTTTCCCCTTCTTTTGACAGAAATCACAAATGCAAGCTTTGGTCGGATGAGGCTCTTCCCACCAGGTTGGAAGGAATTGGCGACTGCACCATTTAACTTCCAACTCACTCAGGCAGTTGTGGGAATACAGCCAATGCTTGCCGATAGTGTGAATTCGGCACACGGTCACAACTAACTGCATGAAATTCACCACTGAGTTTTCTTCCAAATAAAAGGTTGGAGAGAGTGAGGCGGCTTTTTCCTGCGGACTGGTGGCAATACATTTGGGAGAAAAAAAAGTAAAAGACAAGTTTTCAGCAAGCATCAAAGTTTCACGTGAAAGACATTTGCCGATGAAAGAAGCCCCAGAGCAAGACAAAAGAGGAGTCTTGAAGACAGTAAGATTTACAGCGACTTAGTTTAAGCTTGAGTGGAGTGAAGTGGGTGGTCTTTGTTCTTTAGAGAATAGCTACGTCTCCAAGTCTGAGACTCTCATTTCTTTAAAACGTCGGATTGCTTTTGTGTCTTCGAGTTTCGGATTTGGAGAGAGTACAAAGGGGGAGAGGGAGGTGGGGGGGGGGGGGGGTGTTGAATGGTGGTGAGATGGTGATTAAGCGGAGTGTCGTTATAGAAACAACAAGAATACAAACGCGTGAGTGTGTACGCTCACGTACACACAAAACACAGAAATCACTGTATGCGAGCGCCAATACAAATAGGCATTCACGGTAGTAATTCTTCGTGAGGTTCAGTTTAATATACGTTAAATAAAATAAATAAATATTTATCTATGCCTAATGTTTCAACTCAATTGAAAGAAACTATTACCAATCAAGTCCAGAGATGTTTTCTTGATTTCTTGTTTCACTTGCTTTGTTTACATCTTTCCGCTTTTCTTTTCATTTCATAGTATGTCATAAAGGAACCGGGGGGTGGGGGTGGACGGGAGAAGAAGAAAAGGAATAAACCAAAATCATATAATAGCATACATAATCACACATAGAACCATTTCAAGAGAGAGAGAGAGAGGAGAGAGAGAGAGAGAGAGAGAGAGAGAGAGAGAGAGAGAGATGGTAGTAAGAGACGGAGAGAGAGAGAGAGAGAGAGAGAGAGAGAGAGAGACCTTGACACTTGACACTTGAATACTTTGTTACGCAAGGATTAAGATTTTAGGCCAGGCCTATTCTTACAATCTGTCCTTTGAGACAGAAACAAGACTAATGCAAAACGATAAGGCAAACAAATAATTAATAATATGAACATGCATGATGATACAAAACATCAAAGTGAACAAAATTAGAGAAAATAATATAAACAAATAACTAGCAAGTAGGGGGGGGGGGGGGGCACAGGAAAAGGGGAGCACAGGACAAGGGGAGAGACAGCAAGAGAGAGAGAGAGAGAGAGAGTGAGAGTCGAGAGAGAGAGAGAGAGAGAGAGAGAGAGTGCCGGAGAGAGAGAGGACGAGAGAGAGAGAGAGAGAGAGAGAGAGAGAGAGATTGGAGGCGCAGAGATGAGAGAAGGGGGGGGGGAGACGAGGAGAGAGAGAGAAGAGAGGAGAGGGGGGGAGAGAGAGAGAGAGAGGGGGGAGGAGAGAGAGAGAGAGAGGGGGGGCGAGAAGAGAGAGAAAGAGAGGGAGAAAAGAGGGGGAGGGAGGGGAGAGGGGGAGAGGAGAAGACGCGAGGGGGGAGAAGAGAGAGGGGGGGAGTAGAGAGAGAGGGTGGGAGAGAGAGAGAGGGGAGAGAGAGACGAGAGAGAGAGAGAGAGGAGATGGGAGAGAGAGAGAGAGAGAGGGGGAGAGAGGGAGAGAGAGAGAGAGGAAGAAGAGAGAGAGAGAGAGAGAGAAGAGAGAGGGGCGAGAGAGGGTGAGAGAGAGAGATGAGGGGGAGAGGAGAGAGAGAGAGGTAGAGGGAGAGGTGAGAGAGAGATGAGATAGAGAGAGGGAGGAGAGGGAGAGAGAGGAATCAGAGAGAGAGAGACGAGAGAGAGAGAGAGAGAGAGACGCAGAGGGGAGAGATTTTAGGCAGAGAGAGAGAGAGAGCGCGAGAGGGATGAGTGGAGAGAGAGCGAGAGACTTGGAGAGAAGAGAGAAGAGAGAACGGGAGAGATGAGGGAGATTAAGAGAGAGAGGAGAGAGAGAGAGAGAGGAGGGGATAGAGAGCGAGAGAGAGTCAACGAGAGAGAGAGAGAGGGGGGTGAGGAGAAGAGAGAGAGAGAGAGAGGGAATGGATAGAGAGAGAGAGAGAGAGAGGGTGAGAGAGAGAGAGGGAGAGAGGGAGGAGGAGAGAGAGCGAGAGAGACGGAAAGAGAGAGAGAGAAGAGAGATGGGGAGAGGAGAGAGGAGAGAGAGAGGAGACAGAGAGAGAGAGGGAGAGAGGAGAGAGAGAGGAGAGAGAGAGAGAGAGAGAGAAGGAGAGAGAGAGAGGAGGAGAGATGAGAGAGAGAGAGAGAGAGAGGAGAGAGACGGAGAGAGATAATGGAGCAGAGATAGAGAGAGAGAGAGAGAGCGTTAGAGTAGAAAACAAAAAAGGCAAACACAAATATGGGCATACATAAATGATGAAGTGCATTAAAATTAAAGTTAATCTCTCTCTATATATATATCTCTCTCTTCTCTCTCCATCTCTCCCTCCTCTCTCCCTCTCTCCCTCCCTCCCTCCTCTCTCCCCCCCTCTCTCTCCCCCCTCCCCCCCTCTCTCTCCCTCCGTCCCCCCCCCCCTCTCTCATCTCTCTCTCTCTCATCTCTCTCTCTATTCTCTCTCTCTCTCTCTCTCTCTCACACATACACACATACATTGTTTATATACATACATATATATATATATATATATAAAGAAACATTAAAAGAAATACACATAGTGAAACAAATAATTGATGACAAGTAGGAGGTGAAAGCAACATTGATCCAAACACATTTAACAATAGTTTAAAGGCAAACCAATAAACAAAGCATAAAACTGAGATGTAAACTTTCATTTGACATATAGCATACATATAACATGTAGTAGTACGCAAGGCAATAGATAAGTTCTACATTGTGAGTTCAATATGACACAGGATTTAAGCAGGGCTGTACATTATGTTTGCCCGCACCATCTTTTTGTATCGTGAGATTGAAGGGCATAACTGATTGGCAGAGGGAAGGGAATTCCAAATTGAAGAACCTGAGAAGAAAAAACTTGATTTGTGTTTGTCAATTCTAGTGATTGGCAAAATGTTGTTGCTGGAACCATAACGATTTGATGCCGGGGTAACTAATGATTTTAGGTATTGTGGGGCTAAGTCATTATGCACTTTGTACATGATGATTGCTTTGTTGTACTTTAATTGTGAATCTAACGGAAGGATGTTTAATTTTGCTTGTTTTTCCTGATGTGGTGAGGTTTGGGTCAGGAAGAATAATTTTAGCTGCTCTTTTGTAGATAGAATTGAGTTTTAATAGGTGACACTTGGCGGTAGAATCCCATATACTACAGATGAGAGAGCGAGAGAGAGAGAAGAGAGAGAGAGAGAGAGAAGAGAGATGAGGCGAGGAGAACCTGAGAGGCGAGAGACGAAGTGTTGAGACGGGAGAATGACTAGAGAGAGATGAGAGGAGAGCGTACGACAAAGAGAGAGAGAGAGAGAGAGAGAGAGAGAGAGAGAGAGAGAGAGAGAGAGAGAGAGAGAAAGAGAGGGTAAAAGAGGGAAAAGAGAGACAGAAATGCGTGGGGATTATGGTGCAAAGTAATAACAAGAACCCAGTGTGTCTGTTTGATGTTCTTTTAACGAACGAAAAATAAAGACTCCAAAAGAATTAACCCTTTCACCGCCAGCCGTATTTCAGCCAAATAGTTCCTTTACATTCACCTGAGTAGAGAACAAAATCCATCTGCAATATTGGGGATTCTTCTGTGAGATATACAAAATAAGGTCTATCCTTGCTTCCCAAAACTAGGACAATAGGGTCTTTGGATAATAGACCCCAATGTGATGCTTTTGAATGACATACGTGTTAAATCACTGTGATGCTAAAATGCGACTTTGGCGGTGAAAGGGTTAAGGAACAAAGCAATGAACAAAAAAAAGGACAAAGGCGAAATAAAGAGCAAAAAAAAGGACAAACAGCGAAATAAAGAGGAACAAAAACCACCTGCTTACAAAAACCTGAAAGAAAACAAGATGAAACAATCGGAAGAAGAAGACGATGAAAAAAAACAAGAAAATAAAGAAAGAAAACGTGAAGCCATTATCTAGGTAGACATTTATTGTACACACTTTCTTCTTTGTCAGCGATGTTTTGTCTACAAGTTTAGCCCCACTTCTGACAGTCATGCCACATGGGAATCGTTCTGTGTCAGCCCTGGAAGAAACGCAAGTCTGTCAAGGGACGCTAAGGTTTACTGTCTGTCTGGTCTGTCTGTCTCTGTCGCCGTATCTCTCTCTTCTTGTCTGTTCTCTCGTTCTCTCTCATCTATAAAAAAAACTCTCTCTCTCTCTCTCTCTCTCTCACACACACACACACAAGAAAACTGCTTTGATTGAGTGTTTTATGTATTGATCAGTTGGTTGATTGATTTCATTGATTTAATTTCAATTAATTACATTATTTTTTATTTTATTTAGTTAGTTAGGCATAGTTTATGTATTTGTTTATTTATTTATTTATCTATTGTGACCACTGAGAGTTAATTGCATTTTTTTTCTTTTAATTGATTGATTGTGTTTCAACTATTTAATTGAGCTATCATTTATTTGTGTTATTCAGATTATTTTAATGTTATCTTTTATTCTTCCCTAGTGTAATCCCCATCCACATGACATGGGCATCATGGCCTGGTTCATTAAACCTTTTCCGAAATTCTCTCTCTCTATCTCTCTCTTCTCTCTCTCTCTCTCTCTCTCTCTCTCCCTCTCTCTCTCTCTATCTCTCTCTTTCACACCTATTTTGTATCTTAGAATAATCAGCTACATTCGTGTTCAATATAGTGTAGACCTATGCCTAGAGAGAGAGAGAGAGGAGAGAGAGAGAGAGAGAGAGAGAGAGAGAGAGAGAGCTGCCTCTGTGCACTGGTGTCAGAAAACTCATTTATCTAAGTGACAAAGGCTCTCAGAACGATTTTACTCTCTGCTCCGAGAGAGTGAGAGAGCGAGTAGCTAGAAGCTTTCAAGAGAGATGATGTGTCGTAGCAGCAGATGAGTGAGAGATCGTGAGACGAGAGAGAGCACGATGAGAGAGAGAGAAGAGAGAGATAGATGCTAGAGAGTGAGAGAGAGAGATTGGTGTCACATAAGGGTCGATCTATGAGTAGAGAGAGAGAGAGGGACTGCAGAGGAGAACTGCTGTAGGACATCGCAAGGGGGAAAAACTTGATTTGAACAGGATAAACATTATTAGATTAGGTATCATAGAGAGTGAGAAGATTATGCGAGAGAAGAGTTTCCAGAGAGAGAGCGAAGTAGAGAGACTAGAGAGAGAGAGAGAGTGGAGAAGGTAGAGTAGAGTTGATATAGAGGAGAGATTGAAGACCAAAACATATAGACATACTCATACAGTCTGTCGCAATAGTACACAAACACTGCCCACGGAGGACAGCATCACACACACACCTAGGGTGAACTATCGCATCAAGCCAACACCAAAGAATAAAAAAAGAAAGATGAGAGGCTTGACCGTTGGAAAACATACGATATTAATAAAAAAAAGCCCAAAAAAAACAAAAAAAAAAATCAACAAAAAAAAAAAAAAAAAAAAAAAAAAAAAAAAAACCAAGAGTTGTTTTTTAAAAAAAAAAAAAAAAAAACAAACAATTTGTGTAAATAAAAAAAAAAACACACACAAAACAAAACACAAACAAACAAAAGATGCAAAAAAACAAAAAACAACAAAAAACAAAAAAGAAAAACACAAAAAAAAAAAAAAAACTCAAAAAAAAAAAAAAAAAAAAAAAAAAAAAAAAACAAACACAGAAATGTCATACAGCCAAAAAAACACCCCACCAACAAAAAAAACTACACCAACACAAGTGAAAAAAAAAATCAAAAAAAAAAGAAAACGGAAAAAAAAAAAAAAAAAAAAACAGAACACAAAGAGCGAACAGACAGCAAAAGAAAGGCTCAAAAAGTAGGGCGCGTGACCATACACATAACACAAAAAGAAAAAGACACCAAACTCACACAAAAAAATACCACCACAAAAACCAAGAAAAAATAAACACAGACGCAACAAACAAAAACAACACCAGCTGTCTCTTTCTCTCCTCTCTGCTCTCTCTCTCTCTCTCTCCTCTCTCTACTTCCTCTTCTCTCTCTCTCTCTGTCTCTCTCTCTCTGTCTCTGAAAATGAACATCAGTAAAACTAACCAAAGTGCGATGGGCAAAACCGAACAAAACGATGTATGGATACAAACATTGCAGGAATCAGAGGGATGGATGGATAGGATGGGAGGAGAGAGAGAGAGAGAGAGACGGAGGAGTAGAGAGAGAGAGAAGAGAGAGAGAGATGGAGATAGAGAGAGAGACAGACAGAATGTCAGACAGGACAGAAAGGAAGACAGTCAGAAAGCATGGACAGACGGAAAAGGCGGAGTGGACGGTAAGAGATGTTGGGTTGGGTTGGGTTTGGTTGCCAGCTTCATCAGTAACAATAGCAAATAATGACTCAAACCAGAAATAGCATGTTATTCTGAATCGTTACGAGCACACAACTTATGTCAATTGCCCAAAACAAACAAACAACAAAAAACCAAAACCCACCGACTAAAAGGTAATTGGCACAAGTCTCCAAAAAACTACGTTTAAGATGATCTGTGGTCCATTACCAGCTTCTGATACTCTTGGAGTGGAGAAGAATATCATTCGCGCTGGCCACGCACATCTACCGCCCACAGGCAAGGTTGGTAATACAAGAGAAAAGCGTGTAAAACACAAACGACAAAGCTTATTGTCGCGGGTAAAGAAAAAGCGCGCCGTTCAGTCTACCGAGGTTCCTCCGCGCACACCTTCCTTCGACGAAGACACGTTACGCAAGAAGATGGAAAAAAAATAAAACACAAACACACAAACAAACAAAAACTTGTTTGTTTCGGATTTGGTTCTGATGTACGAAAGGTGGGGGTGCATGTTTTGATGGCATTAAAGCAATACTGGCTCCGAGCTTCAAATCCCAACAAGTTAGGATTTCGTGGGTTTCGGCGCAGAAGGAGAGAGGAAAGAGAGGGGGGGAGAGAGAGAGAGAGAGAGAGAGAGAGAGAGGAGAGAGGGAGAGAGAAGAGAGAGAGAGAGAGAGAGAATGGAGAGACGGAAGGATGAAGAGATGAGGGAAGATGAGAGAGAGAGTAGATGATGAGAGAGACGAGTGAGAGAGAGAGAGATGAAGAGAGAGAGGGTGGGTGGGAGTGATTGAGCGAAAAAGATAACACCACTACAAATGCAGAAAGAAAGAGAGGGGGGAGGAGAGGAGAGAGAGAGGGGAAGAGAGCGAGAGAGAGAGAAGAGAATACTAGAGAGAGAGAGACGAGAGATGAGAGAGAGAGAGAGAGAGAGAAGAGAGAGAACAGAGAGAGAGGCAGGACAGACAGACTGACTGAACTATAGACATAGACACGCAGAAGAGAACACACACACACACATACAGCGGCAAGGGGGAGAAGGAGACAAAAGACAGATATAGGATATTAACGCCATGGATGAACGGCACACGTTTAGAGACTAAACACAAAGACTGAACATAAAGAGAAGACTGACAGACACACACCTACAGAGGCAAGGGGAGAGACGAGAGAGACAAAGACAGATATGACATATTAAACGCATGGATGCAAAGGCACAAGTTGTAGAGCTAAACCACAAAAGACCTGAACATAAAGAGAGACTGACAGGCAAACAACGAATAGGGCAGAAGAGTAAGGCCCCGGGAATATTTTGTCCACTTCCTCTGACAACCAGGGTACCACGTATTTCTCTGCCAATTTTTTTCGACAAATGGCTTTAATTACTTGGTGACCGCAATGAGAGACTTAGTGCGATTTTTCTAACACCAGAGGGCATTGACGCTCGTGTGGGGCTAATCCTCGCTATATTATTAGTTGGGGATAAAGAAAGAGAGAGAGACAGTGAGCGGTCCTACCATCACTTTCTCTCTACTACGCTCAAGTAAGAAAATCGCGTGATAAGCCCCCTAGTGCATTTGACGACCCTCTGCGTGACAAAAAATATCGCCATAGGTTGGCCATTGTCCAGCACGATCGCGTTAAGACGGGGTTAAAAAGCCCATGGGCGGGTAAGAAGCCCATATGCCAATTATCTCATGAAATAAAGTAAATTTCAGTCACATTTCTTGGCCAATGAGACGAGGTTAAGTTTAGCAGTCGTCTCATGGGGAGGAATTTGACTCAAATTTTCTGATTTCAGA
>CM065680.1:69746920-69751920 GCA_017654935.2 Phymorhynchus buccinoides
CCTCTCTGACGTAGTTTTCCCACGTCCGCCCGGGGGACAGTTTCTTTGGATCAGCAGCGTTCGTACGAAAATATCCAAGTTGTGTACTGTGAGCCGTGGTTGCTGGATAACAAAGAAACGAAACGACAAATATATTCATGTCAACATAGCACGCGCAAATGCAAAACACACAGGCCACATATACATGTGTGCGCTTGCGTGCTTACACATACATATACAAGTCATGCACATCTATTTCATGATTTGTCAGAAACGCATAATTGTGAAAGATTTATATTTGACTTCCGTAAAGGGCCAGCCACACTGCCTACGATTCGATTCAATGCGATCCGATTTTGACATTTTGTGAGGCATGATTCACGTGAAATTCTACTGTCTATGCGAATCTGATAAAATCATACTAGCTATTTTCCCTATATCTACTATCAGTTATTATGACTTTCCAGTGGGATATTGCTTTTATCCTATCTCAAGAGACTTGGTGTTGGTTTAAATAATTGTTTTATTAAGTTCAACAGGACATATGCATAAATACATTAACGAAGGAATGAGCAACAAGAAGCTGCGAGCTCATAGCGTGCTCACCATCAACATGAATATTACATATTATGACGACTGTTGAAAAAATATAAGATATAAGACTCGGTGTTTATCCTATGAGGGCGAAGGTCTGCGCGTTGGTGGGGTACCAGACACACAAGCTAGTGTTTGTTACTCTATTAGCAGTCACACTACCTTCAGTGTCTGCTACACGCGTACCCCACCTTGAAATCGTATAAATTGTTGATAAATCACGTCATGTTTGCGTCATTATGAGGAGTACGCAACCCACTTTGCTACTCTAGTCTATGGTTTGACCACTGAAGTTGGTTGCATGCGAGTGTATGTCGATGCATGATAATGATAATAATGCTATGTCAAGATAAATAACTTTGACGTCAGGGCCTGTATTCACGTTGAGATAGCATGAGACTTAGCATGATGCTAACTTAGAAGCTCTTCCAATGTCCTATAGGATTTAATAGGACTTTTGGAAGAGCTTCTAAGTTAGCATGATGCTAAGTCTCATGCTATCTCAACGTGAATACAGGCCCAGGTTACTTGGCAACGATGTATTCTTACACCTTTTTTCTCACGTGCATTTACACTACGCCTATGGGTTAATATACGCAAATGATATGTCAAGTTATGATTTTATATCCCACGCTTGGCAGCCTTCTTTGGCTCTCTTGGAGATCGGTATATTATATTATATTTTCACCAGCCATCCTACTTGCTATTTTCTCCCGTACACGAATCTGATAACATATTGTTTTGTATCGGACATTTTACTTGATCCTTACATTTAGGTCTAGGCCTACGTGAGCATAGTCAACGGAAATAGTAGAGTTATTTTTAGACCGAAGGATTTCACGTCAATCATGACTCCAAACATCGTCTCAATCGTATCGTATTAAGGTCAACTCGTATCCAGTGTGGCTGGCCCTTACATGGGTACCCTGACGGATACGTTTGTTTTGCAAGAAACGCGTCGAGATCACCAGGAAAACACCCTTTACAGAGATCGTAATACTCACTTCGAACCGTTTTTCCTATAAATCAAACCGTCAAATCGGCGATTCCTCCTTGGCGGAGGTGCTGGAAGTCAGATTATTTCAGTAAAATGGCCGCCTGAGTCGCTTAAATAGACCAAATCGTTTGCACGAAAGTTCCACTATACAAGCCTTTTATGAAAGCTACTTTATACAGTTTACCAAAAGGAAAGAGTTCCGCTCACAACAAAGGAAATAGCTCCAATTGTGTTTTACTGCACAACAAAGAAGAAAACGCTTCAACAACTCTTAGTGGCCTACACCCACCCCGTCCAAAATGGCTTCTCTCTCCGGCAACTCCGCCAAGGAGGAATCGCCGCTTTGACGGTTTGATTTCTAGGACACCAGAGCAAAGTGAGTGTTCTGATCTTTGAAAAGGCTGTCTTTCTGGTGATCGCGACGTGTTTCTTGCAAAACCTCATCCGTCAGGGTGCACATTTAACAGCTAACGTCTCGCCATTTTTTGCTGAAATAGATAATGTGATTTCGTGTTGGTTGTTCAAGCAATCCGACCACACGAATTTTCCTCAACACAAGTGTACAGAAAAAATGACTAGAAAGATAACCCGTATGCGAAGAATTTGATAAAATGGCAATCAGAAAAATACACCACCAACAACATCATCATCAACAACAACAACAACAACAACAAAACCCCACATAACATCACCAGTGGATGGAATGAATAGTTCATGCACGTGTAGGAAGGGAAATAAACTAGAGAAACATCAAACGTTATTGATTGAATCCCCAACGTATGCAGCACCACCACCACCACCAACACCAACCACCCCCTCCAGTTTTCTGGCATTTCTTACACAGTCTGAAAGAACAACTTCCGCACGGAAATGCATGACGTTTAAGTCTGGACAATAGAGACAAATAGACACATACGCACACGGACAGATAGACAGACAGGAAGAAACAAAAAGTAGCGTTAGAGAACTGAAGAAACAGGCACACAAATTGTAGGCTAAAGCAAGAGAAAACGAAAGAGACTTACAAAAAATAGAGATACACGGATAGAGACTCACAGAGAAACACACTGAGAGAGAGAGAGAGAGAGAGAGAGAGAGAGAGAGAGAGAGAGAGAGAGAGAGAGAGAGAGAGAGAGAGAGAGAGAGAGAGAGAGAGAGAGAGAGAGAGAGAGAGAGAGAGAGAGAGAGAGAGAGAGAGAGAGAGAGAGAGAGAGAGAGAGAGAGAGAGAGAGAGAGAGAGAGAGAGACTCAGAGAAGACAGACTCGTATCAGAGAAAACGGAAATGATGAATGAAATCTTACTGAACATCAGCGGTATGTCGACACCCTGTCCGTTCCGCCATGCCAGGACAGGCGTCTCCTTCAGAACGTAACCTGCAACAGGACGTCTGATAATGATCCTTGAGTTGTGTTTAATTAACGAGCGGTCAACAAGGGGCAAAAAGCACTTCCAGAGCGCAAATACGCGCTATTGAAACACGATTCGGGATTCCACAACGCTTTGTTTGCACTATGCAATTCGTAAACTAAGTTGGACTGTTAGTGTTATATTTGTTAAAAGAAATGGGTCAATCTGCAAAGTTGTCTGACCAAAATGTTAGCTTTTTAATCTCCAATAATTGCAACCATAATTAGTTGTGTATATATATAACAAACAAGATTTCCACAAAATCGTATCAGAATACAATATTGTTTTTTCTGAATACAAAGTTTTAAAAGCGATTATTTGATCAGTATCTTCGTGAGAATACAGAATAACTCGAAAGTCTAACGAACGTTTTGGGGTGATACTTTAACCCGTATTACCATTTCACATAAATCTCTTTATAGCGTTGTGAAGCAGATACAAAGACAAAATGAAAAAACAACAACAATGAAAAAACCCGGCTCCAAAACACACACAAACAACACCACCACCAACAAAACTATCGGTTGAAATTAAAAGCTACAAATGCAGCTACAGACTGTAGTACGATCGTAGGATTCACAAGGGTACAGTGATATACAGAAGATCTGAATTTTCTCTCATTTAATAATGTATTCGAAGAAAATGTTTTACCACATATTGCACAGAGTACAAGCGTCTTCGAGCGTGAAAAAAAAATGGATTCACAAATCATAAAGCCATGGCAATTATGGCCCAACTTCCGGTTGAACTGTGAGTATGCGCACCGCTCTTGAGACGTAAGGAACTAATCAACTAATTTCAATAATACACTTTCTTTGCGTGCGGACATACAAACAGCGAAACAGACAGATGTTCTGTTTTTGGTGTATGTTTGTTTTTGTATACCTTCAGCCCCCATAGAAATAGATCAGACTTTTCATTTAATCAAGCATGGCTGTTAAAAAGCCTGGCTAGCTACGAACAGCGAACAATGGTTACCGTATCAAAGGCATTGCTGTTTGATTATTGAAAGCTTTTAATATGATTATACAAATTAGATAGACCAAGCATAGCGTATTCAGTCTTATATGAATAGATATATGGATAGATATATGTGTTAGCTTAACAATAACAAAACTGCTATCGATTTGTTTCTCCATCGTGCTTCTTACCATCAATTACTAGATGATAGTCGGTAAGGGAGTCTTGGAGGTTCGTCTTGGTACCCTCCTGGGCATTCATTGAGAATCTTGCCCAAGGAGTTTTCTGCATCACTTCTGTAGACGTCAGATTTCTCAGACACGAAGCATCAGTACAGCCGGTAAGGTGTAGGAGTTTGTTGTTCTCACGGGAAGCCTGTAGACAATGTAAGAAACGATACATTTCGAAGCTTGATTGAAGCAGACTTGCCTTGTCTGACATTATAGTTGAATGTGTTTTTAACTTAATGAAGTCGAGTGGACTATTGAGGACACCACTAGATACTTTAACCCTTTCACCGCCAAAGTCGCATTTTAGCACCACGGTGATTTAACACCTATGTCACTAAAAAGCATCAAATTGGGGTCTATTATCCAAAGACCCTATTGTCTTAGTTTTGGGAAGTTAGGATAGACCTTATTTTATATATGTCACAGAGGAACCCCCAATATTGTAGATGGATTTTGTTCTCTACCCAGGTAATTTCAATGGACACTTTCGGCTGAAATATGGTTGGCCGTGATAGGGTTAAATACCTTCACATTATGTTTCGTGACATCTACAATATCACTAGGAATAATTCATTGTTTAGATTTTAATGCTAATTGTATACTTCCGGACAAAAGCAACTGCACACGTGGATTTTATATGCGCATAAAGGAACGGTTCATTTAAATAATTTCAAATTTTTTTTAGAAGTCTAATTCACTTATTTGTGTATCCAACAGCTTACGTCTTATTGCATTCGTGTGATTAGTTTCGATACAATGGCTCAACAAACAACCCCCCCCCAAATTTGAAAATCACAAAAAAGGCTACACAAAAAGTGTGAAAATTGGGTGT
>CM065680.1:69771920-69784420 GCA_017654935.2 Phymorhynchus buccinoides
GAACTCAATAAACCCCAAAGATAACGCTTTCGTTCGTAATATCGTTGGCATTGGAAGTGGATTGAAATAGGAGAAAAACAAACAACTCTAGCCAATATAATAATGACAAAAAAGAGGCAAAGCTTTCAAGACTCACTCGAACAGGAACATGTGGGACAACAGCAAACAAAGATTGAGGGGAGGGTCTAAAGTACAAGATTGCCAATAACATTCTAAAGTACAAATGAAACTATCGTTAATGGATACAACTAAAAAATAAATTAAAAAAAGTGCCGGTGCCCAGAATCGGACCCGGAACCATTGGCATGAGAGACAGACACTCTACCAATGAGCTATCGAGGCTTTCAGTGGTGATGAGTTTCTTAACTCATGTTGCCTGTTGAATACTCTCTAACCCACTGATATAAAATGTTATCTGTTTACAGTGTTGTTTTAAGTATTTAATTTTTCAAATCATTATTGTTTGAAAGCTGGCATAGACATAACCCTATGTGTGCAAAGTTTGAACAACGTATGCCTTCTATTTCCCTTAGAAAATGCCAACGTTAAAGTTTGGAGATTATACCACGGACGCAACACACACGCACACGCACACGCACACGCACACACACACACACACACACACACACACACACACACACAGGAAACACACACACACAGACACACAAAGTTTGGAGATTTACACACACACACACACACACACAACGTACACACACACACACACACACACACACACACACACACACACACACACACACACACACACACCACACACACACACACACACACACACACACACACAACCGAACAACTATCATACCATAGACTCACTTCGTGTTAACTTCGTTAACACGGGTGAGCCAAAAAGAGTCGGGTGACCTCTCTCCATTGCCTAGACCTTTTCGCAATGTCAATAAAGCACACTAATGGTGTGGAAAACGCCACACGGTACACTGCATGATATTGTGGAGAAAAGAAAATAAGAGTTGGGATCGAGACTGGAGCAGAAGGGGGGAGATGATGCATGGAAAAGGTTGACGAGGCGGATTACGTAGCATCGCGACCCCGTCTCTTATAATAATAATAATGGGAATTTATATAGCGCTCTTTCTCACATGAGCTCAGTGCGCTTTGCATTGATAACAAGAACATTAAAGGCAGACAAATAATTAATCATTAGAAAGTAAAATAAGCACGATGCTTGCACGCAACGTTCTCTTACTTCCTTACACACACACACACGCGCGCGCGCGCACGCGCGCACACACACACACACACACACACACACACACACACACACACACACACACACACACACACACACACACACACACACACACACACACACACACACACACACACACACACACACACACACACACACACACACACACACGCACACATACACACACATGCATGCGCATACACACACACTCACACACAATTAATTATACAAGAGTAAAATAGTTACAATACGAACATTCTAAGAAGAAACATAGAGACCACATTCACATTCTCAATCAAGTTTGAATACAATACTGCAACTTGAAATAAAATCATACTGCCATCGACATACCAATTACATGACTAATTATAATAGACACATTTTTTGCAAAAAAACCACCCCATTCTACCTCATTTACAAGCATTTAAAGTGTGCAAGACGTACTGTGTCTCGTCTCTATGTGTCCCTGCCTGCATAGTGTCCCTGTCATGCATTTTCCCGTCTATGTGTAACACAAAAACCTAACCCTTAGCCTAATCTTCTTCTTCTTCTTCTTCTGCGTTCCAAGGCCATATGGCCGTAGCCGGTAAGGTACGTATGTGTCCGGTTTTCAGTTTTCATTGGTCTCCCCGCTGCACACAGCCGACACATTCCGATTTCGGAGGATCTCAATGGAGAAACATTATTTGCATGATTTTTTGTGTGCAAAAAAGGCAGGCGAAGAATAGGCCAATAAGTCAGAAATATAGTAGATCTAGATGGTAATAAAAAGCAAAGGGAAAAGGCAGAGTCAAAGAGAGTCAAAGAGAGTGGCAGATTAGAGGAAGTTACAAGCACAGAGCTTCCAGAAGGTCGGGGAACTATTTTTTTTACAAAAGACCCCCCGGTATCCCCACGGGGGTTTACACTAATCAAAACCCTAAACCTGATATGAAACCCTATCCCTAACCCTATCTCTAACCCGGGGTAACAGATAGAGACAGGGACAAATAGAGACGGGGGCACGATGAGGGTGACGCACAGAGACGGGCACGTTGACTTGATCCCGGTGTCACGAGAAATAAGTCCTCCTGTGAAACAAGTCGGGGTCACCGTAATATGCATGCGCGCCACAATCATAACGATAACTATATTTTGTTTTAAAATTATTATAGAGATTTAAGTGCTCAATCTACACAGGAAGAATCGACAAAATGAGCGGAAGGGTGCTAATCTACATCTTTGTCGATAAATCGGTGTAGGCCTACAGATCCATGCTACTGCTTTCGCATTGTTTTTCTAGAATGGCGGACAATGTAAACCAACTCCCACGGCAGACAAAAAATAATTAATAATAAGAAACAAACAACTACACGACAAGTGTAAAGTGACGTTATTTTATTCACAAGAGACAAAACAATTGTTCTTGTGAATACAATAACGTCAGTTTACACTTGTCGTGTAGTTGTTTGTTTGTTGTATGTTCCAGTGACGTTGCAGTCTGTTTCAGTTTTGTTGTTGTTTTCAATTAATAATAAATTTCAACAACAAAAATATCACTGACCTCTCAATATTTAGTAATGAATTATGTGCTCTTCCTGCATGCCACCAGACGCGCCTCTGAATGTATTCAGGGGGGGCGATTCCTTCCCAAACAGCAACCAATTCGAATGAGGAAAGGGGGGCATCATTTTACGCGAGGCATATTTTTCGCAACACCGGAAGGGACGGGTTTTTGGTTGGCGTTGATGTTTTCCATCCATGCAGGTAATACATGTCCAACGCAATGCTCTCTCTCTCTCTCTGATGGGGTCATTTGACAACTATGTTGGTGGTTCGGTCAATCGAACCTGAACAAATAGTGAGGCTCACCTCCACCACCCACCCCCACCATCTCCATCATCACCCTCCCTCTTGCTTGGCTATCAAAATGTCACGACACACACACTCTCTCTCGTCTTCGGTCTCTCATGCTCTCTCTCCGCTCTCTCTCTCTCTCTCTCTCTCTCTCTCCTCTCCCTCTCTCTCTCTCTCTTCTCCCTCTCTACTCTCCACTCTCGTCTCTCTCTCTCTCTCTCTCTCTCTCTCTCTCTCTCTCTCTCTCTCTCTCTCTCTCTCTCTCTCTCTCTCTCCCTCTCTATCCAACCTCTCTCTCTCTCTCTCTCTCTCTCTCTCTCTCTCTCTCTCTCCTCTCTCTCCTCTCTCTCTCTCTCTCTCTCTCTCTCTCTTTCTCTCTCTCTCTCTCTCCTCTCTCTGTCTCTGTAGATATCCTGTATGTGTGTTTGTAATTATTGCATATGGATGGATGGATTGATGGACGGATGAATGGATGGATTGATGGGTGGATGGATGGACGGACGGACGGATGGATGGATGGATGGATAAATGGAGCACTACATGGAAGGCTAGATGAATTTAAAGAGAGACGTGTGCGTGCGTGCATTGATCTATGTGACAGAGAGAAAAACAAACGTAGCAAAACAATCAGAGTTGTAGCTACCAAACAACATCTTAAGGAAACTTTCTGGTCTTTGGTTTAATCTCTAAGTGCTAAGCTTGGTCCCACGTGGCACCATGTTTACTACGATCTCAGACAGTGACAAAGATTCCAGTCGCCAACTGTCAATTATGTTATTTCCCTAGCCAGTACGGTGTGGGGATGTACGAGGTCTTCTGTTTTATTTTTCTTCCCGCGATATTCAAAACCGATAGGTAGTAGATATAGATGACTGTATGTATTTGGTAGGAAACAAGGGTATGGATGAGTTCTGTCTCACACCTACCACAAACCTGCGGAGGCTTGAAGTTGAGGGTGATTGGAGACAGAGATAGACGCTGCACTGGACCAGTTTGGTGAGCTACTGTCCCATTGGGAGGACAGCTGTATCTGGCTCTCGAGTAGGTTTTGAGCACATCCACTTTGCTTTAGCAATCCTTTGCCATGTCTCTGCTCTGCCTCTGTCTGTCTGTCTGTCTGTTTGTCTGTCGCGATAGAAACGTACCCCCCCCCCCCCCCCACCCGCCCCTCCACCCCCCCCACCCACCCCCGACCCCCCCCCCCCCCCCCCCCCCCCCCCCCCCCCCCCCCCCCCCCCCCCCCCCCCCCCCCCCCCCCCCCCCCCCCCCCCCCCCCCCCCCCCCCCCCCCCCCCCCCCCCCCCCCCCCCCCCCCCCCCCCCCCCCCCCCCCCCCCCCCCACCCCCCTCCCCCCACCCCCCCCCCCCCCCACCCCCCCCCCCCTCCCCCCCCACCCCCCCCCCCCCCCCCTGGCCCCCCCCCCCCCCCCCCCAACTTCATTTCGCAAAACTTGCGTTCATATTTTAATTGTTTTTAAAATAAAAATCCAGACAACTAGCCTTGCCTATATAGCAGCTTCTTTCTGAGTTTTTCTTAAGGGCTGTGTTGCAATATGTGATTCCATTAAGCTGGGTTACCACGAAACAGTTCTTCGCGTGCAATAACAGTTGGTTTTGTACAACTTTCGCGCTTTCGTTCAATTTTGATTTTCTGGCCCAGATTTGCCATTTTATCGAAGAGTCCAATGTTCTTCAAACACTATGCACTAGCATCAAGGAATGAATACGAACGAGCGACGTGCCAAGACTGAACAAATCACTTAGCTTTTGGGCTTATTTCGAGAAGTGATCGTCTGGCCCATTTTAAGTTACAATGGTTACTGGAACCACTCTGAGGGGCGGGCAGTCTCCGGAGAACCAGCAAGGAATGAAAGTAATGATTGATGAATGGGCAGGTGTGCTTCCTTCTCTCCTATGTCGTTATTAAACAAACGAGGCGACGAAATTGTGTCTTTCTTTGCGTAACTGAAGGGAGAGGTGGGTAGCATACATAGTAGTGTTCTGAAGACAAACACAGCTGTTCCAAATCTATTTCATTATCTATAAACCAAGTTATTGTGAGTGACGTATTTAGCCTGTAATACAAATGTCACACAGAGGACTTTTGAGATTATTGGGAGCTGAGGAAATGTGCTTAATAACAATATAGATATTATGTACAAACTAAACAACAATACAATACGCCAAAGCTGTGGTAAATGATAAAGTATTGCGTATGAAATTCCATTAATAGCCACAGAAGATGTGATTTTGTCTTTGATTCTATTATGATCTACCCCTATTTTCTTTATCTTCACACTCGGTTTTGTGTCTTTTGTTTATTTTGATTGAAGCATATTATTTAAATATGTCAATATTGTCTGATAATATGCACTTTTTCGATACTGAGCACGCCATAAGCCTAACTTGTTGTTGCTTTGTATGTTTGTTATGTAAAGACAATAAAACATTACAAACCAGAAGATGATTTTATGGCCTAGACAAATTGCAAACTACGTTTTACTTATGCATGACGAAAATGATATTGAACATGTTGATAATTATGTTGTTTGACAAAAATCGCAACACATTCATAGAGGCTGCAAAAACGTCTATCCCCAGAGCTGCTGATTATAAATCATATGGTAACACATGGTGGAATGAAGACCACCCCCCTACCTATCTCGGTTAATTCTATTTTTCCATTATTGCCTTTCTTACCATACATAAAGCTGTATTTTAGGAACATTTTTAGCTAATAACCTTTTTGGAATACTAACCCTAGCCCTAACCCTAGCCCTAAACCTAACCATACCCCCCACCCTATAAGACGGAAAAACGCAACGAACCACAACTGTGACAAATCGCGGTGTACTGCAGTACATAGTGGGGGGTAGGGTTAGGGTTAGGGTTAGTATTCGAAAAAGATAATTAGCTGAAAATGTTCCTAACATACAGCTTTATGTATGGTAAGAAAGGCAAAAACTGACAAATACAATTAACCGAGAAATGCTGGGGGGGGGGGGGGGGGGGGGGGGGGGGCACGGGGGGGGGGGGGGGGGGGGGCACATCTTTACCTTTACCGAATTCCTGTTGCGGTGATGAGGTCAATAATGTTAATGATTTAAAAGAAAGGTTTGGAACAAGATGAGAGAAGTGAAGCATGGTATAAATCTACTTTCTTATCCTATTAATATTGATGATATTGAATTCCTTACTGATTTACAAAAAGCAAAGCTGTTTATGTCTGTTTTTTTCTATAAAACAAACAATACGAAGGAAGATACTAATAAATAAAAAACCAAGCACATTAATTGACGAGGATATCATTCATCTGATATGAATAAAGAAAGATCCAATCCCTGATCATAGTAAATATATAAATGCTCCTATTACTTTCACGGAGCTTGAGGATGCGCTTAAAACTCTATGAGAGGGATACATGTATATGCCTTGAAAGAAAGAAGTGAGAGAGAGAAGAGGAGAGAGAGAGAGAGAGAGAGAGAGAGAGAGAGAGAGAGAGAGAGAGAGAGAGAGAGAGAGAGAGAGAGAGAGAGAGAAGAGAGAGAGAGAGAGAGGAGAGGAGAGAGAGAGAGAGAGAGAGAGAGAGCAGAGAGAGAGAGAGTGAGAGAGACTTGAAAGACTTGAAAAACTAGGCAACGCGAGAGAGAGAGAGAGAGAGGAGAGAGAGAGAGAGAGAGAGAGAGAGAGAGAGAGAGAGAGAGAGAGAGCGGATGAGAGAGAGAGAGGGAGGAGAGAGAGAGAAGACGAGAGAGAGTGAAGAGAAGAGAGACATACAGACAGATAGGACAAACTGATTGAGACAGAAGTATGACAGACAGATACAGAGAGAGAGAGAGAGAGAGAAGAGAGGAGAAGAGAGGAGAGAAGAGCACGAGACGAGAGAGAGAGATAGAGAGGAGAGAGAGAGAGACGCCAGAGGAGATGATGAGGGAGAGGAGGAGAGCATGATAGAGGGAGCGGGAAGGAGAGAGAGAGAGAGGGGAGGAGAGAGAGAGAGAGAGAGAGAGAGAGAGAGAGGACTCCTAGAGAGTGAGATGAGAGAGAGAGAGAGAGAGAGAGAGATGAGAGAGGAGAGACGAGGATATATATGCCTAAAGACAGGAGAGGGATGCAAGACTCCACTTTAGAGAAAGGATAGTCTGGTCCATGTTTACGCCACATTGGCTTTAGCGACACGTCAGGGAAACGGGCATCCTGGAGAGAATGACTTAGGACAGGAGTCATTGCTTGATGAATGGACGGGCAAGCTTCAGCCGCCCCCAATGCCATTAGTATCAGTATTTGACAAAAGAGGCGACAAAATCGTGTCTGTACTCTTTGATCAGGGAAGGGATAAAAGGCGCAGGGAATTTTGTAAGTAGTAGGGCCAAGAACATAATTATTGAGGAAATGCCTCGAAAGAAAGGATTTGAGAGAGAGAGAGAGAGAGACGATGAGAGATAGAGATAGAGAGAGAGAGAGAGAATGAGATGAGGAGAGACCAGAGAGAGAGGAGAGAGAGAGAGAGGGAGAGAGAGAGAGAGAGAGAGAGAGAGAGAGAGAGAGAGAGAGAGAGAGAGAGAGAGGGCAGATGAGAGAGAGAGAGAGAGAGAGAGAGAGTGACAGAGAACAGAATAAACAGTAAAATAAAGATTGGACAGAGAAGAAAATAATAAAGAAAGTCAAATGTCAAAAGAAAAAGAAAAGAAAACACACAAACACACAAACACAAATAATAAACACAGAATTTGACCTCATCTCTCCTCCCTCCCTCACTCACTCAACCCTCGATCTCTCTCTCTCTCTCTCTCTCTCTCGACTCTCTCTCTCTCTCTCTCTCTCTCTCTCTCTCTCTCTCTCTCTCCTCTCTCTCTCTCATTCTCTCTCTCTCTCTCTCTCTCTCTCTCTTGATCTGGATGTAAGAGGGCTGGATGTAAAAAAGCATGTTATTGCTTATTCTATTACCCTCTATAAATAAAATTCATTCAATTCAATTCAATTCAATTCTCTCTCTCTCTCTCTCTCTCTCTCTCTCTCTCTCTCTCTCTCTCTCTCTCTCTCTCTCTCTCTCTCTCTCTCTCTCTCTCTCTCTCTCTCTTCTCTCCTCTCTCTCTCTCTCTCTCTCGTAATATCAACTGCTTTGCTACCTTTGTATTCAGCTCTGTATGTATAATAGTATGCCTTGCCATGTTTGTCTTTTGTGTGTAAGTATATATGTATCAAGGACAGATTGGAAGAATAGGCTTTGCCTAAAATCTATATCCTTGGAAAATAAAGTTTAATGTTTTCAAGTTTTCAAGTTTTCAAACTCAACTCTCTCTCTCTCTCTCTCTCTACTCTCTCTCTCTCTCTCTACTCTCTCTCTCTCTCTCTCTCTCTCTCTCTCTCTCTCTCTCTCTCTCTCTCTCTCTCTCTCTCTCTCTCTCTCTCCCCCTTTCCCTTTATCAGAGAATGCCTAACATTTACACTCATTAAAATCAAATAATTCCGGACACTATTGTGATGGCTTTTTTTTTTTTTAAACCATCCGGAAAAATCGGTCGTAAATTGGAGGGGTCGTATGACGGAGGTTTTCACTGGCAGCCGTAGAAAGAAAACGTTCAGCACAGTTCATACTCTCTTCTTCATGCACACATACAATGACATATTAAAACTGGATTAGGGTCTTTCCAACTCCATAGGATTGTGCAATCGATGTATTACAGTTTCACTTCGCCGACTTCTGTTAATCACTTCCACTCTCTTTCAAAGTCAGTGGTGTTCGTGCTTTTCCTACGCTTTCCGCCATCTTTTCTACAACAAGGGAAGCGACTCCGCTTTCAGGCCCTTGACCGTGGTTGTTTCCCTTTGCTCGAAGTCTATGCAGACGACAACAACGGTCGTAAAAACCAACACAATGGCGGTCGTAAGTCGCGTTTTAGAGGAAGTCGAAAAAAAGAGTGAACTATGTATTTCAGTTGTAAAGTGTGAGTAAGCAAATCAGAGGGGACTATGTATTTCAGGTGTGTAGTGTGTGAGTAATGGAAGCAGAGGGGACTTTGTATTTCAGGTGTGTAATGTGTGCGTAATGAAGGCAGAGGTCGTTTACATAGTAAAATGCATCCGTGCCAACAAATCCGGTCTCAAATGAGAGGTGGTCGCTTAACAGAGGGTCGTAAAATAGGGGTTTGTCTGTACAACCATACAACATTCATTACATTTTTCGTTTTATTTGTTTCGATATGATAATAATAGGCTAAGGTGTGTCAAAAAAATTTTTTTTTAAAGTTAAGATTCGAAGAATTCTTCTCGTCAACCATACAGTCAATCATTTTATTTGTTTCAAAATGAAATAGACTAAGGTGTTACAGCAAATCCTTTTTTTGTTAAGTTAAGATTAGAATAATTCTCCTTTTGACTGTGAAGTACTGAGCATAGTCAAGAAAAAGTGGAAGGAAAACTCAATTTGAGTAGCTGAAAGAAGCGATAGTCGAGTCTATTATATGTGAGACAGGTTCGGGCGATAAGTCATGGAGAGAGAGAGAGAGAGAGAGAGAGAGAGAGAGAGAGAGAGAGAGAGAGAGAGAGAGAGAGAGAGAGAGAGAGAGAGAGAGAGAGAGAGAGAGAGAGAGAGAGAGAGAGAGAGAGAGAGAGAGAGAGAGAGAGAGATCTCGAGAGACCCTCCAGCATGAATGACAGCATTGGTTGATGGATGGGCAGGCCCGCTCAAGATAAGGACATTTTCATCATTGACAAGATGAATAACAGTGCGATAATACAGTCAGAAAAATAAAGAAGATACGAATGCTTGCAACTTGTAATCAGAGTGACACCACATTTCGTGGTAGGGTAGTACTTGCGATGCATTATCTCAATCAATCAATCAATCAACCAACCAACCAATCAATCAATCAATCAATCAATCAATCAATCAATCAATCAATCAATCAATCAACCAACCAATGAACCAATCAATCAATCAAATCATTTATTGTCCTTTTAAAACAGTGCATAAAAGGAAATTTTGCTGATGGCTTAATTGCATTTATGATTTATTTGCATTTGTGATTTGCCTAGTAAACTAACCTCCATATTGAATTTCCACGTGGAGGGGATGATAACACAACTGCATTTCGATATGTTCCAAGAAAGGAAGGTGGGACAGGTCATGCAGGGGGTGGACCAGATGAAGGACAGTGTGTTTCAGGTGTGTAATGTGTTAGTAAAGAAAGCAGAGGGGACTGTGTATTTGATGTGTGTAATGTGTGAGTAAAGAAAAAAAGAGTGAACTATGTATTTCAGTTGTAAAGTGTGAGTAAGCAAATCAGAGGGGACTATGTATTTCAGGTGTGTAGTGTGTGAGTAATGGAAGCAGAGGGGACTTTGTATTTCAGGTGTGTAATGTGTGCGTAATGAAGGCAGAGGGGACTTTGTATTTCAGTTGTGTAATGTGTGAGTAAAGAAAGCAGAGAGGACCATGTATTTCAGTTGTGTAATGTGTGAGCAAAGAAAGCAGAGAGGACTATGCATTTCATTTGTGTAATGTGTGAGCAAAGAAAGCAGAGAGGACCATGTATTTCAGTTGTTATGTGTGAGCAAAGAAAGCAGAGAGGACTATGTATTTCAGTTGTGTATGTGTGAGTAAAGAAGGCAGAGAGGACTATGCATTTCAGTTGTGTAATGTGTGAGCAAAGAAGGCAGAGAGGACGATGTATTTCAGTTGTGTAATGTGATAGTAAAGAAAGCAGAGAGGACTATGCATTTCAGTTGTGTAATGTGTGAGTAAAGAAGGCAGAGAGGACTATGCATTTCAGTTGTGTAATGTGTGAGTAAAGAAAGCAGAGAGGACCATGTATTTCAGTTGTGTAATGTGTGAGCAAAGAAGGCAGAGAGGACTATGCATTTCAGTTGTGTAATGTGATAGTAAAGAAAGCAGAGAGGACTATGCATTTCAGTTGTGTAATGTGATAGTAAAGAAGGCAGAGAGGACTATGCATTTCAGTTGTGTAATGTGTGAGTAAAGAAAGCAGAGAGGACCATGTATTCAGTTGTGTAATGTGTGAGCAAAGAAGGCAGAGAGGACTATGCATTTCAGTTGTGTAATGTGATAGTAAAGAAAGCAGAGAGGACTATGCATTTCAGTTGTGTAATGTGTGAGCAAAGAAGGCAGAGAGGACTATGTATTTCAGTTGTGTAATGTGTGAGTAAAGAAAGCAGAGAGGACTATGTATTTCAGTTGTGTAATGTGTGAGCAAAGAAAGCAGAGAGGACTATGCATTTCATTTGTGTAATGTGTGAGTAAAGAAAGCAGAGAGGACTATGTATTTCAGTTGTGTAATGTGTGAGCAAAGAAAGCAGAGAGGACCATGTATTTCATTTGTGTAATGTGTGAGCAAAGAAAGCAGAGAGGACCATGTATTTCAGTTGTGTAATGTGTGAGCAAAGAAAGCAGAGAGGACTATGCATTTCATTTGTGTAATGTGTGAGCAAAGAAAGCAGAGAGGACTATGCATTTCAGTTGTGTAATGTGTGAGCAAAGAAAGCAGAGAGGACCATGTATTTCAGTTGTGTGTGGGTAAAGAAAGCAGAGAAGGAAAAAAAGGAAGGTGACAGAGTTATTAAGACGTTTGCTAGCTAATTTTAATGCGTAAGTGACCCGGGTTCGAATCCCAGCCTCGTCCTTTCTTTCTTGTTCGACGGGAAAAGCGAACTGAACGTCGAGTTCTTCAGATGGGGCCTTGAAGACACACTGACGCACCACGATTAAGTCCCTTGGGTGTTTTTTTCTGGGTAGCTGTGACCCATATACAAATGTCCCCAACTTCAAATTGAGGCTGCTCTTTAAAATGATGTATCGTTTTCAATGTGGGGACATTTGTATGGGAGTCAAACCTGGTCAAAACAAGATTTCTTACCAGCTATAAGAGGGAAAACCAGTGAAACCCGTGGTTTTGACACGTGACCTGGTGGGTCTTTAAAGCTAGTCTGATACGCGAGCTTCACGCACGTACAAATCCCACGGAACTTAAAAGTCGAACAGGGAGACCAAGTTGATAGCTAAGTTTCCCAAGTCCACCCCCCCTCCCCCCCCTTCCTCTTTACTCCGTTCCCCCAAAACATAATTTTATTGAAAAAATATGGATGGCGCTGCACTTGCGGCGACGCGCTCTCCAGAGTTAGGTATATGTGATTAGAATATACCTAATACAAAATACTACGATTCTGCTTCTTTGCTGATTCGGAACTAAAATACTAATACGCCTTCAAATTAAGCTCACTTCTTCACTTATGTGTCATGCTGACAATGTTCTTGCTGTTGTTGTTGTTTATGTTGATGTGTCTGTGTGGTTTTGACGGTAGGCTGCATACTTATATTTGTTGTCATATAATGCTGACAATGTTGCTGTTGGTTTTCGTCTTGTTGTAGTTGTTACAATTACTGTTCACTTTGTTCTACTAATGAACAAAACATGTAAGGGA
>CM065680.1:69791920-69794420 GCA_017654935.2 Phymorhynchus buccinoides
GAAGTACATTATTTTACACAGAATGTCTTGGATGACACATTGTTATTGTACGATCCATCCATTATCTTTCGAATAATCGGTTTTATTGTCATATTCAAATTAGATTCACTGAGATGACATTGGTAAATCTAACATCATGGGTCTCATCTAGAGGTCCTTGTGGACTATTCTGCCAAGGTTTGTTAAGATATGTTTAGTCGTTTAGGCGCTATGAACCGGACGGAATTTTTACCAGAGAGAGAGAGAGAGAGAGAGAGAGAGAGAGAGAGAGAGAGAGAGAGAGAGAGAGAGAGAGAGGAGAGGGAGAGAGAGAGAGAGAGAGAGAGAGAGAGAGAGAGAGAGAGAGAGAGACAGAGAGGGAGAGAAAGAGAGAGAGAGAGAGAGAGAGAGAGAGAGAGAGAGAGAGAGAGAGAGAGAGAGAGAGAGAGAGAGAGAGAGAGAGAGAGAGAGAGAGAGAGAGAGAGAGAGAGAGAGAGAGAGAGAGAGAGAGATAGAGAGAGAGAGAGAGAGAGAGAGAGAGAGAGAGAGAGAGAGAGAAGAGAGAGAGAGAGAAGAGAGAGAGAGAGAGAGAGAGAGAGAGAGAGAGATGCTCTTGCTCCCATTCCAACGTAAGCTACTCCTGTTCTTACAGAAATGGAGATTTACAAAAAAAGCAGCAAAAGTAATGTGAAAGATATTGCTTACCATGATGCCTGGAGTCGACAAGGCAGTAGTCTATCAAGCGAGCAGGTTGTCCAGGCCAATCGATGACTTCACCGAAAGCGGAAATTGAGCCAAATAAAGTTTCCTTAAATCAACAATTATGTGACAATTAAGTGACAAAAAACGGCTTGACATCGTGTCTCAGTTTTGAAATTAAATACATTTGATAAAACATCATTTACGTATCATTTACGTTCGACAAATATTTTTGTAGGGTTGCGTGAAGAGGGAATGGGAGGGGGTAGAATTTATCTGACAAAGTATTTTTTTTCCGTGCTGTGTAGTATTTGCACTGAACTAATGTTGCTTCTATGGCGTTGTTTTGTGTCTTGAGACTTTATTTACACAGTTGTATATTATTGTCCACCTATGTTTTTGCTCTCTTTGTTAAGCGCCTTCCACGCAGTCTATATAAACCTTAACATTACTGCACCACACATAACTCAAATTGTTTTCTTGTAACTGCGTCATAGAATATAAATAACACTTTCGTTGACGAAAAAGAAATAAGCCTTACAAAAGAGTGCGTACAACCGTTAATAGAAAATAATAATACTTACAAGAAAACTCAAATCTGCAACAAGTTCTATTAAACCATATAAATATACAAAGACGCGGAACCTTCAAAGCAAAAACTATGATGGAAAGTGCCAGAAAGAGAAACTGCAGCCTATAACCAGCTCAGCGTCCTAACCAATGACCGTAGTGATGCTGCGATCGACGAAGCTGACCCCCCTGCACGCTTAGTGACGCCTTATGACAGGAGGGGGCGAGGGTAGTAGCGGGGTATGGGGGAGGGCGTGTCTGTCGTGACGTGCTTGATGCTGGTCTTCTGTGTGTGTGGTGCTGCTGCTGCTGACTGTGATTGTGCTGCCACTGCAATGTGGGAACAGACAACGATACGAGAGAGAGAGAGAGAGAGAGAGAGAGAGAGAGAGAGAGAGAGAGAGAGAGAGAGAGAGAGAGAGAGAGAGAGACAGAGAGAGAGAGACAGAGAGAGACAGAGACAGAGAGAGAGACAGAGAGAGAGAGAACACTGAACACTGATCAACTTTATTTAACAGAGAGAGACACAGAGAGAGAGAGAGAGAGACGTAAGACATAAGACATAAGACAATCTATTGACTAAACTGCACACGTTCATTTCAATATTGCATGGTATTTGGGGAGAACGGATATTGGGCAAGAGAGAAAGAAAAGAGAGAGCGAGAGAGAGAGAGAGAGAGAGAGAGAGAGAGAGAGAGAGAGAGAGAGAGAGAGAGAGAGAGAGAGAGAGAGAGAGAGAGAGAGAGAGAGAGAGAGAGAGAGAGAGAGAGAGAGAGAGAGAGAGAGAGACAGACAGACAGACAGAAAAACCCCGCCCAAACCTGATATAAAAACATTTCATCGTAACACAAAGGCTGGACAGTATCTGATAAACCGTGTCCTTCATCACACAGACTGTGAAATGAAACTCTACGGAGAGCCGGACAACAGAGGTTCTTCAGAGAGGAAGGCCCCTCAATCAAGCGTTTCGGCCAAAACTCATGCAAAACTCTTGACCACAGTTGTCCTTACTTTCGCGAGTAGCTTCCCTTTAAGCACATTTCCGTTATCTCCCATTTCTTTGTGTTCAATCGCCGATTTGACGCCAATTACAAACGAAAATGGCAAACCATCGTGGTCTAACGAGAGAGGAGATTCTCCACCTTCTGGATTTGGATGAACCTGATGATAACAATCCAAAATACTCGTTTTCTGACTCAGAAAGTGATGAAAGTAGCGAGGAGGAGCATGAAAACGAAGCTAGTGTGTCAGT
>CM065680.1:69799420-69804420 GCA_017654935.2 Phymorhynchus buccinoides
GAAATTAAAGCTGTTGTGCAAAATGTCAGCTTGTTTGTTTAAAATTGCATGCATTCAGCAAGTTCTTACTTAGTATCGTTTCTTTCTTTACGCGGCGGATACTCTCTCTCTCTCTCACACACACACACACACACACACACACACACACACACACACACACACACACACACACACACACACACACACACACACACACACACACACACACACACACACACACACACACACACTGTCTCTGTCTTTGTCTGTCTGTCTGTCTCTCTCTCTCTTCTAACTCTCTCTCTCCTCTCTCTCTCTCTCTCTCTCTCTCTCTCTCTCTCACTTAGGCCCAGCCTAAATTCTTATCCTTGTAAAATAAAGTATTTAAATTTGAAGTTTGAAGTCACTCTGTTTCTGTCTCTGTGTGTGAATGTGGACAGAAAGGGGAATGACACGGAACTCTCGCGCATGCATTTATTTAATCCGACGCGTTCCATTCAAATAAGTGGCCCTAAAGCTACTTAGTGCGTAACACATTACCAACTACAGCAGTTCAAAAGACAACATAAACCCCGCAGTGTAGTAGGGGAAGACGGGGTAAAAAGTCCATGGGCGGGTAAGAAGCCCATGCCAATTATCTCACGAAATAAATAACATTTCAGTCACATTTTGCCCATGAGACGAGTGTTAATGTTTAGCATTCGTCTCATGGGCACATTTGACTGAAAGTTTCTTTATTTCACGAGATAGTTGGCATGGGCTTCTTACCCGCCCATGGGCTTTTTACCCCGTCTTCCCCTAGTCATCATGATAAATGTATCTTAATTAGAAAATGAAATTTAAAAAAAAAGAAAAAAAAAAGACAATCACTATCCAATGATAATAAATATCATCACAAAGCATCAATGTTCGTTAAGCCCCAGGCTTTTCTCTGACCCGGTCAATCCAACATGTGAATACATGCATTGTCAATACGACGCTGTCAGAAAACAAAGATGTTTTTGCGACATCAGTCATTTCCCTACCAAAATAATCTCCGTCGTCCTTGACCTCAGTTAACCAAAATAAAACTAATAAAAAAACAATAGAAGTACTTGCGCAAGAAATATGAAGACGCTTATCACAACAAAAAGACAATCACCATCCGATGATAATGAATATCATCACAAAGTATCAATGTTCGTTAAGCCCCAGGCTTTTCTCTGACCCGGTCAATCCAACATGTGAATACATGCATTGTCAATGATGCCTTGAATACGATGCTGTCAGAAAAGGAATATGTTTTTGCGGCATCAGTCATTTCCCTACCAAAATAATCTCCGTCTTCCTTAACCTCAGTTAACACACACACACACACACACACACACACACACACACACACACACACACACACACAAATGGAAGTACTTGCGCAATAAATATGACGACGTTTATCGCTTGATATTAGTGAACGTGTGCAAAAAGAAAATAATATTCTGCTTTATTTTATGATAGTTGCTCAACAGACGAGAGCTACTCTGCTATAAATATTAGCATGTATATTTGAATTAAACAGTCTAAAAAAAAAACCTTTTTTCAAATTGCGTTTTAACGACAAGCACACAGTTGCACGTTCTTTCCAGTGCAATATTGAGGAGAGATACACACACAGCCTTGTGTTATCCTTTTGGATTGATTTCCTAATTATTCATAATTGTTTGCATTGATAGCAGTATAAACATTTATTTTATTTTATTTACAGATGAATCAAAACTGAACGTGAGCAGACAAGACAAAAAAGTCTGCCAAATTTAAATAAGGACTTGGTAAACATTACCAACTCCAAGGGTGAACTCTTCCAGAAAAAAAAGAATCGGTTACAATCAGGGAAAGAAGCACAGCATGAAATCAAATTCCACTTGGTGCCACTGAAGCAAACGTAATCACCCAGATAGCTCCTTGGTTTAGATAACCCTGCCTTTTCTACGGTCGTAAAGGTGACGAGTTGTTAGGTCTGTGATTTCCTCAAGATTCCCCCCCCCCCCCCCCCCCACCCCCCCCCCCCCCCCACCCCCCCCCCCCCACCCCCCCCCCCCCCCCCCCCCCACCCCCCCCCCCCCCCACCATCCCCCACCCCCCCCCCCCCCCCCCCCCCCCCCCCCCCCACACCCCCCCCTCCCCCACCCCCCCCCCTCCCCATTACTCCTCAGTGCCATTCAGCATGAGTCAGATAAGAATGTGAGAGAGAACCATCTTAGGATTTTCTTTACGCGTGTGGAATCTTTTTTTGCTGGGAGAAGACCATGTTAATTAAAGATGTCCATTGACTCTCGGTAAATGGATCATATATATCTTTAGAAAGCCATTACACGTAAGCTTGCAATTCTTATTGGTCCCCAAGAGTTGAATATCGTCGGTGAAATTCAGAAACCTCGTATCTCAATTTTGGTAGTTTTGAGAAAAATGGAAAACAAATGTTTTAAAAATTAACCGCGCTTATCACAATTGATTAACTATGATGAATATGTTGTTCAAGACATTGCGAGTTTAGTCCTGGATTTTGTTATAATTACTTTTTTTTAATACTTAAAAAGAACGAAGATACGAAGATTTTGTCCTTACGTAGATCTGAATTTGGGAGTTTTTCTTCTATTTACACAATCTCATTTCCCCCAGATAGAAAGTCGTTAGAGATACGAGCTTTTGGTTTAAGGTGGCGGGAAAAATTAGAGTCGCTTCTGACTATGTATCTAACTCAAACCCCCCCCCAACATCGAGATACGAGGTTTTGTTTTTATTTCACCGACGCTATTATGTGAGCGCGTTCACACTCTCGCACACGCACGCACGCACGCACGCACGCACGCACACACACACACACACACACACACACACACACACACACACACACACACACACACACACACACACACACACACACACACACACACACACCACACCACACACACACACACACACACACACACACACACACACACACACACACACACACACACACACACCTCACACACTCAAATGCATGCACGTATGTAGGAACGCCCACTTACACACATATACACACGCGCACGCTTGCGTGCACAAACACACTCGCGCATGAGCGCCAGTGCATGCATAAATAAACAAATACATGGTGTTTTAAACGTCAACATACGTTTTTTGTACATGCCAATTCAATTAAGCCACGTGTGAAGTTTTCAAACCAAAGGCACACGCACACACACGCACACACGCGCACACACACACGCACGCACACACGCACACACGCACACACACACACATACACACACAACACACACACGCACACACACAGGTGGAAATGTTCCCCCTTCACCCATTTTCCACGTTTTGTTGTGTTTTGTGTGTGTGTGTGTATGTGTGTAGTCAAGTCAAGTCAAGTCAAGTCAAAATGATCTTTATTGACGATAAAAAGAATAAGCTTGATAAAGCTTTTTTTTTTTGTTACATCCTGTCGTCATAAATCAATAAAAAACACAATTAAGGTAAATAAATAAAAAACATAAACTGGAGAAAAATCAACCACAATCAAAAATCATGGGGAAAATACATACTTCATACAGCACAATACAATGATTATGTATACATATGTACAAATGTAATCATAGTGGTAAAATAAAAGGAAAGAGGAAGAGGGAGTTGGGGGGGAAATAATAATGACTGAGACAAAGAGATAGAGAGACAACAGAGACACCAGAATGGAGAGATAAAACAGAGAGAGAGGAAGCGAGAGAGAGATGAGAGAGATGAGAGAGTAGAGAGAGAGAGAGAGAGAGAGAGAGAGAGAGAGAGAGAGAGAGAGGGAGAGAGAGAGAGAGAGAGAGAGAGAGAGAGTGAGAGAAGAGAGAGAGAGAGAGAGAGAGACAGAGAGAGAGAGAGAGAGAGAGAGAGAGAGAGAGAGAGAGAAGAGAGAGAGAGAGAGAGAGAGAGAGAGAGAGAGAGAGAGAGAGAGAGAGAGAGAGAGAGAGAGAGAGAGAGAGAGAGAGGAGCGAGAGAGAGAGAACACTGAACACTGAACACTGAACGTTTTTAATGAATAGGCCATTGGCCCATATCACTGGGGATGGTTACAAAAAAGTGGGCTAATTATCATTGATTTCAAAGTACATGCACATGCACAAATATATGCAAATAATTAATCGAACAGTCTCGCGCATTTAGCGAGAGAGAGAGAGAGAGAGAGAGAGAGAGAGAGAGAGAGAGAGAGAGAGAGAGAGAGAGAGAGGGAGGAGAGAGAGAGAGAGAGAGAGGAGAGAGAGAGAGAGAGAGAGAGAGAGAGAGAGACAGAGACAGAGAGAGAGAGAGAGAGAGAGAGTTATAGTTTACTCGGACATGAGAAAGAAGAAAGAAGAAGCAATTGTTTAAACACATGAAAATAAAACAATTGTTTAAACACATGAAAATAAAACAATTGTTTACACACATGAAAATTAACATAGAATACTGAAATCGATAGAGGCTGACAGGCTTTATAAACAGTAAGAAAGACAAGTCCGAAAAAAATACGGGGAGAGCCGATTTAAATATGTGTATTTGTTGCGTGTTTGTGTGAATGCATGTGTGCAGAGCATACACACTGTGTGTACAGTTTGAACATATATCTTGCTTAAAATAGCCTTAAAATGTCTGGTTTTTCTTCTTCAGACATCCCTTAGAGTAACATCAGTGCGCGTACCTGAGATATTAATATTAATGATGAACGTTTAGAACGTTCACAACATCGATAGTAACTTTAAAGAAATAACAAAAGTGTATTTTAGGAACAAGCTAATAAACTTTTTGAATCCCTAGCCCTAATACCTAACCCTACCCCCCGACCTATAAGACGGAAAAACGCAAGTGACAAATCGCGGTTACTGCAGTACATTTCTGTTTAGAAACTAAAAATGAAAGTGTGTCACATTTTTTCCAGTTGAAACAAAAGTTGTGTTTTTCCAAAATCGATTACTGATGACTGAGTAGGTCTCTAGAAGATCGTGTTTAGCAGCAATTGAAAAACAAACTTT
>CM065680.1:69809420-69816920 GCA_017654935.2 Phymorhynchus buccinoides
TTGCAGTATATCTCTCAACTTTGTTATTCACATTGCAGTATCTCTCTCAACTTTGTCATTCACATTGCAGTATCTCTCTCAACTTTGTCATTCACATTGCAGTACCTCTCTCAACTTTGTCATTCACATTGCAGTACCTCTCTCAACTTTGTTATTCACATTGCAGTACCTCTCTCAACTTTGTCATTCACATTGCAGTACCTCTCTCAACTTTGTATATTCACATTGCAGTACATTGCAGTATCTCTCTCAACTTTGTCATTCACATTGCAGTATATCTCTCAACTTTGTCATTCACATTGCAGTATCTCTCTCAACTTTGTCATTCACATTGCAGTATATCTCTCAACTTTGTTATTCACATTGCAGTATCTCTCAACTTTGTTATTCACATTGCAGTCTCTCAACTTTGTCATTCACATTGCAGTATCTCTCTCAACTTTGTCATTCACATTGCAGTACCTCTCTCAACTTTGTCATTCACATTGCAGTACCTCTCTCAACTTTGTCATTCACATTGCAGTACCTCTCTCAACTTTGTTATTCACATTGCAGTACCTCTCTCAACTTTGTCATTCACATTGCAGTACCTCTCTCAACTTTGTCATTCACATTGCAGTACCTCTCTCAACTTTATCATTCACATTGCAGTACCTCTCTCAACTTTATCATTCACATTGCAGTACCTCTCTCAACTTTGTCATTCACATTGCAGTATATCTCTCAACTTTGTCATTCACATTGCAGTATCTCTGTCAACTTTGTCATTCACATTGCAGTACCTCTCTCAACTTTGTTATTCACATTGCAGTATCTCTGTCAACTTTGTCATTCACATTGCAGTATCTCTCTCAACTTTGTCATTCACATTGCAGTACCTCTCTCAACTTTGTCATTCACATTGCAGTATCTCTCTCAACTTTGTTATTCACATTGCAGTATCTCTGTCAACTTTGTCATTCACATTGCAGTACCTCTCTCAACTTTATCATTCACATTGCAGTACCTCTCTCAACTTTGTCATTCACATTGCAGTATCTCTCTCAACTTTGTCATTCACATTGCAGTATATCTCTCAACTTTGTCATTCACATTGCAGTACCTCTCTCAACTTTGTTATTCACATTGCAGTACCTCTCTCAACTTTGTCATTCACATTGCAGTATCTCTGTCAACTTTGTCATTCACATTGCAGTATCTCTGTCAACTTTGTCATTCACATTGCAGTACCTCTCTCAACTTTGTCATTCACATTGCAGTACCTCTCTCAACTTTGTCATTCACATTGCAGTACCTCTCTCAACTTTGTCATTCACATTGCAGTACCTCTCTCAACTTTGTCATTCACATTGCAATACCTCTCTCAACTTTGTCATTCACATTGCAGTACCTCTCTCAACTTTGTCATTCACATTGCAGTACCTCTCTCAACTTTGTCATTCACATTGCAGTATCTCTCTCAACTTTGTCATTCACATTGCAGTATCTCTCTCAACTTTGTCATTCACATTGCAGTACCTCTCATTCAACTTTGTCATTCACATTGCAGTACCTCTCTCAACTTTGTCATTCACATTGCAGTACCTCTCTCAACTTTGTCATTCACATTGCCCTACTTTGAAAACAAAAATTGATTGCTACTCAGAATACCTTTTTACCTTAATTCCAACTCAGTCTTCTCTGTCTATTTTGTTGTCTAGTCTTACTATCTGCTTGCTGTCTTTCATTTTATTTTTTACATTGAAAAAGTATGTATCATACGAAAAATATGTCTGTTAAGCCTCAATAAAAGGACCAAATACCACCTGAATGTTTTGTGTTTCATGTGTATACGATTGGTCCTAGTGGTCGTCTAATTATTTTCAAATACTTTTTTCGCCTGAAATTCCTCCAAAAGAAAGTCTGTGGCAAAAGAAAACGCAACATGGGCTAAGGAATTTGTTGGTACGAAGTACGAAGAGATCGTAAGGCTGTAGGCCTACTGCAAGGTTGTAGGCCTACTGCAAAGATGACTTTTTGGACAATAAGTCTCTATTCACTGACGACGTGTTATAAAACAACAGTTCTTTTGATATGAAAACAAAATTCCGTTTCTGTTAAACGTGATGTTTGTTGTTGGTGTTGGTGTGATATTGCTGGTTTTACTGCTACTAAGTGCATTGCTCAAATTAATACACCTTACATTTCCAGAGTAATGATTATCGTTCTTTCTGACACACTTTTTTCTTACTCCCTCCCCCCTCCCTCTCTCTCTCTCTCTCTCTCTCTCTCTCTCTCTCTCTCTCTCTCTCTCTCTCTCTGTCTCTCTCTCTCTCTCTGTCTCTCTCTCTCTCTCTCTCTCTCTCTCTCTCTCTCTCTCTCTCTCTCTCTCTCTCTCTCATAATATTAAGAGTTTGTATTGGATATTGTAATGTAATGTATTGTAATTTTATTTGTTTTCCTTTTTGGTTCTTTTTATTGATAATGATTAGTTCTTTGCTATGAAAATGATGCTTTCCCCCATGTCATACCAACACTGGTAATCACAGTCTCTCTCTCTCTCTCTCTCTCTCTCTCTCTCTCTCTCTCTCTCTCTCTCTCTCTCTCTCTCTCTCTCTCTCTCTCTCTCTCTCTCTCTCTCTCTCTCTCTCTCTCTGCGTTTCCTTCCTTCTTTCTTTCCCGTTGCGCTAAAAATAAAAACGACGAATAATAAATATCCCGATTATCATTGATCAAAATGGCAGCATTTAAGCTGCACCACACCTGCAGACATAACGTTCTGCAAAAGCCCCTGGCGATTACAGCACATGGCAGTCATGGACACGCTTCTATTCCATAGAAAACGCTTGCGAACAGATACACAGACTTCATTGTCGACAACATTAATAACAACACATTCCCTTTTTGTCGTTAAAAGAAAAGCTGGAACGATTTTCGTGACGCTGTCTGAACGTTATTCTCTGCGGATTGCTTTTGAATACTTCTAAGCCGGAAATGAAAGCTTTTACGGGGCAATGTCGTAAAAGTGCTGACGAATACAGTCTCCATGGGAGCTGATGCTTTGACAGGGTATGAAGATTGGATCGTGATACTATGGCTATGGATTTTTCTTGCTCTCTCTCTCTCTCTCTCTCTCTCTCTCTCTCTCTCTCTCTCTCTCTCTCTCTCTCTCTCTCTCTCTCTCTCTCTCTCTCTCTCTCTCTCTCTCTCTCTCTCTCTCTCTCTCCGCTACCCCTATCTACCCCTTTAATCTTATATTCCGACGCCTTATCAATCACATCAAAATGGAGACCAAGAGAGCACGTATGCGCTCAGCCATTGCACAAACAAATTGCCCTTCACTTGGAACACAACCCTTGGATAACGCGCCAGTTGTAAACATGTTGTCATTGTGTGCTCTTATGGTTCGCTTCAAGTTAAGGAATCAGGATATTATGTACAGTATTTTTTTTTCTTATCCGTTATTTATGCATTGTTTCCGTTATCGTATGTTCCTGAATGCCTTAACATCTAGCTTTTCGCTGCTAATTGTTTTTTCAATTTTGTTGCTGCTGTTCATTCGGTTCTTTTGCTTAGTATCGTTTTCGTTTACTTTTGCTTATTTACTTCGCTCAATCCTTCTTCGTATGGTTGTCTTGATTTGTCAGACATTTGATTCTATTCATTTTTCTTGCTTTTACTTATTTCGTATTTTCTATATCTTTGTTTTCTATTCCTTCTCGTAATGCCTTCTGTTTTAAAGACCCCGCACGTCACGTGTCAAAATCACGTTTTTTACGTGTTTTCCCTCTTATAGCTAGTAAGGAATTTTAAGAAATCTTCCTAGCATAAGAGGGAATGTGACGTGCAGGGTCTTTAATACTGCATAATCGCATTTACGGCCCACTTCCCAGCTTTCGAATCACCCCCAAAGAAATGCAGAATAGAATCTTTACCTTATTCTACGTAATCCCTTTTCCCACTCATGCACAAATTAAGCCCTCTGGTGATGTAATGCAATGATGGTAGAGAAAGATAGATTCATAATCGGAATGGATTTGTGTGTGAGTTGTTGATATTTTTCTAATATCGGGTACACTTTCAGAATATGTTTTAGTTGCGAAGAATCAGGTTGTGTGTGTGTGTGTGTGTGTGTGTGTGTGTGTGTGTGTGTGTGTGTGTGTGTGTGTGTGTGTGTGTGTGTGTGTGTGTGTGTGTTTGTGTGTGTGTGTGTGTGTGTGTGTGTGGTGTGTGTGTGTGTGCGTGCGTGCGCACGTGAGCGCGTGTGTATATATATATATATATATATATATGTGTGTGCGTGTGTGTGTGTGCGCGCGCGTGCGTGCGTGTATGTGTGCGTGTGCGCGCGCGCGCGCGCGCGCGCGCGCGCGTGTGTGTTGTGTGTGTGTGTGTGTGTGTGTGTGTGTGTGTGTGTGTGTGTGTGTGTGTGTGTGTGTGCGTGCGTGCGTGCGTGCGTGCGCGAAAGAGAGAGAGAGAGAGAGAGAGAGAGAGAGAGAGAGAGAGAGAGAGAGAGAGAGAGAGAGAGAGAGAGAGAGAGAGAGAGAGAGAACAATTTGAACAATACGTTGAGAGAGAGAGCGAGAGAGAGAGAGAGAGAGAGAGAGAGAGAGAGAGAGAGAGAGAGAGAGAGAGAGAGAGAGAGAGAGAGAGAGAGAGAGAGAGAGAGAGAGAGAGAGAGAGAGAGAGAGAGAGAGAGAGAGAGGAGAGAGAGAGAGAGAGAGAACGTTTTGCACTGAAACGGGAAAATGAAAGAAAAACAGTGTGGATGAGCAGAGAGTGAAAGAAAAGAAAACGATCATTGCAAGACTCACGCCGAGAGAAGGAGAGAGGTGGGGGTGATGAGAGTGTTTGACCAGAGGTGGACATGATCCTAATTATTGAAGGATTAAAGAACATAGATAGGAGACCGAGATTGATAGACAAAGCTGAGACAGGCAATTATTCAAGAGACAACCAGATTTATGGAGAAAGAAAGAAAGGTAGAAAGAAAGAAAGACAGAAGGAAGGAAAGAAGACAAGGAAGAAAGAATAAATCGAGGAAAATATGCCCGAAAGTACTACCACAAGAACAACACGTGCAACGCCGAGCGGCTGCAAAGTCCCCTCGCAGCATCGCCGAGCTACTCCGAAATCGGAATGTGTCGGCTGTACACATACATAAAAACGCATCAAAACAGCACGTAACTACATAAAAACGCATCAAAACAGCACGTAACTGAATAGTTTTTTTTAATATATAGCTTTGGGGTTGGGACCCGTGATTTTTGAGCGCGCGCGATCATGCGCACACGCGCGCACAGAAACATTCATGACAACTGTGTTATAGACCATTCATCAAGAAATATTATGAAAAAAAACTGCATTAAAATACATGCAAAACTTCGCGAGATATTAGCGATTATGTGTTTCGGGGTTTGAACCCCGTAACTGGCGCAACCTTGACCTTAATGTAAAGCTAAATACATCAGTGGATAGCTTGCATCTTGGCAAACTCGTATACCAAATTGCCTGACGATAGACTGAATAGTTTTTGAGAAAAACGGACGAATAGCCGGACGGACGGAGGCACGCCGGACGAACGGAGGCACGCCGGACGAACGGAGGCACGCCGGACGGACGGACGGACGGACACCGGACGGACGGACCAGACAAAAACAATAGCTCTAATAAGGCATGGCAAATAATGGTCCGGCCCAGTGCAGTAGTCATGAGTGCGAATAGGAATAATTAAGGGGAGTAATGTCATGGTGTGTGGGAGTGATCTTGCCTAATTCAATCGGTCAAACAGGGGGAGTCGCTCTACCCTCAGCTCTCGTAGCCTATCGACTCGTGTGTTTGAGCAGACATACAGCACTTAGAACACCGTACGTCTTTCTAACAATGTATGTCATTTATATTTTTATGTCACATTTTGCAAGTTTTATCAGTTTGTGGCCACTGGCCACCCCTAATTTGTCATTAAAAAGAATGTTTGCAAGTCGCTGACTCGTATCCTGCGGTTTCAAGCTTCGACGCCATTGTTGCATTGTTGCTATGGTACTTGACCGAGTAATGGAGGTAAGCAACTCTAATGTTCACGAAGTACTCTCCCCTAGTTTTTTTCCCCCGAAAATTATTAGACAGTCAACGCAGGGAACATTATGTAAATTAGACTAAGCTCCCGAAAACGATTGGTCGTTCAGCATAATTTACGTACTAATCACCGTTTTGAATGTCTAAGACGCAGTTGTGACTACAAGGCCAGTTCAACAGAAAAGAAAACCTGTCTCTGCAACATACATGTATTGTACACGGAATGCCCTGCAGTTATTGAATTCAGAGCTCTAGGTTCGAATGCTTGTCTCTGCACTGTCATACTTCCGTCCAGCTTTGTTTGTTCCTCTAGTGAAAAGGCACACTGAAGACAAGATCATCGATGTGTTGTTGTTGTTGCTGTCGTTGTTGTTGTCTTACCCTGGCTTATTGACTCCAGGGATCATCCCAACAGCAGAAGCACTTGAACAGTATGGTACCTCCCCGTGGGGATACCGGGGGCGTCTTTCGTAAAAAAAGTAGTTCCCCCACCTTCTGAAAGTTATGTGCTTGTAACTTTCCCATAATTATCTGCAACTCTCTTTGACTGTGCCTTTTCCCTTTGCTTTCTATCATCTACTATCTTTTTGACTTATTGGCCCATTTTCCTGCCTTTATTAACAAAATCGTCCCCCCCAAATTCCTTTCAGCTCCTCCGAAATCGGAATGCGTCGGCTCTACGCAGCGGGGAGACCAGTGAAAACTGAACACCGGACACATACGTACCTTACCCGTTATGGCTATATGGCCTGGGAACACAGAAGAAGAAGAAGAAAAAGAAGAAGAAGAAGAAGAAGAAGAAGAAGAAGAAGAAGAAGAAGAAGAAGAAGAAGAAGAAGAAGAAGAACACTATGTTACAAATGCACCAGCTAGGGATGAGAACATTACGTATGTGACCGTTTTTGATTACTCCGCTACGTGGGCAGCCACACTCCGACTTCGGAGGAGATCATCGGTTTAAAAGCACGTTCCATGTCAAGTGTATGAATCTGCACTCAGCCTTTCTTCGGCAATTTTCTTGATTTAAAGGGAAAACACTCCGAAGGCATGTAATGTAGTTTCTTTCAAATCATGTTACCGACCAAATTCAATACTCTAGGCGCGATGTGAGGGCTTTGCTCTCAAAATAAGTTTAAGAAGTCGTTTTAGGGGCTTAGTGGTTACATTTTCTACACGTGTTGTTTCTGTGCTTTTTGTGGAATGTTCATTGCTAGAGAGAGAGAGAGAGAGAGAGAGAAGAGAGAGAGAGAGAGAGAGAGAGAGAGAGAGAGAGAGAGAGAGAGAGAGAGAGAGAGAGAGAGAGAGAGAGAGAGAGAGAGAGAGAGAGAGAGAGAGAGAGAGAGAGAGAGAGAGAGAGAGAGAGAGAGAGAGAGAGAGAGAGAGAGAGAGAGAGAGAGAACTCGAACTCGAACGAACTCGAACTCGAACTCGAAATGTCTAATGAGG
>CM065680.1:69821920-69826920 GCA_017654935.2 Phymorhynchus buccinoides
TGTACGCTTTAAAATGAAGATTCATGTGCTCTGTTCAGTATACAATTCTGTCCATACCGAAGGACAGTATATATGACAACTGAAATGTTACTTTATGCCCACGTATTTGTTTTCTCTTTTACAATATGTGCGACAATTTTGGACCGACCGACAGACCGACAAAGTGAGTTATAGGTTTGTGGCTTGTGCCACAAACAAAAAGGGACAGGACAGGATGGCAGATGTCACTGTAACAGGGTTAGTCAGGGAGTGTGTGAGACATGCCGTGCCTAGTGAAGAGTTCTCAGCTCCAACGCTCGTCCCTGTACTGACAGACTCATTTCGTTCAGTCCTGTTTGTTCCCGCGGTTAATGGACACATCGAAGACACTTCGTCCAGCTCGAAGCATGTTCCATGTCGAGTACATGGATCTTAGGGATTGGTTTACCTTTAGGGAGTTCTCTGCGAAATCGGTTAAAGAAGGGTTTAAATTGAGTGTCACGTGATCAGTGTCACGAATCCAGTTCATGGGGAGAGGGGAGGGAGGGAGAGAGAGAGAGAGAGGGGGGGGGGAGACAAACAGACTAACAGAGAGAGAGAGGGGGGGGGTAGAGAGAAAGAGAGAGGAGAGAGAGAGAGGAGAGGGAGGGAGAGAGAGAGAGAGAGAGAGAGAGAGAGGGGGAGAGAACAGACTACAGAGAGAGAGAGAGAGAGAGAGAGAGAGAGAGAGAGAGAGAGAGAGAGAGATTGTTGTTGTTGGCTCTTATATTTACCAATACTTGTCTTCGTTTTGTACGTTTTCCCCTTGTGAACTGGTATGATTCCGCCACTATTTATACTGTGTAGGTAATGTGAAGTGAGCACAGCCATAATCTTTGCTTACAATTTAAACCAGAGAGAGAGAGAGAGAGAGAGGGGGGGGGGAGGGAGGGAGGGAGGGAGGGGAGAGAGAGGGGGGGAGACAAACAGACTAACAGAGAGAGAGAGAGAGAGAGAGAGAGAGAGAGAGAGAGAGAGAGAGAGAGAGAGACTGCAACTACGAATAGGAATACGAATGCTTTATACAGGGTAAAATGGATAAGTAACATTTCAAACGGCTTCTTTTAACCTCGTCCTCTCCCACATATACATAGAAGCACGCAACATAAAAATGGTATTAAGACAAATACCGTAATGGCATTAGAGAGTGAGAGAGAGTGACAACGAAAGAGAGAGAGAGAGAGAGAGAGAGAGAGAGAGAGAGAGAGAGAGAGAGAGAGAGAGAGAGAGAGAGAGAGAGAACGAAAAAAAAAAATTATTGAGGGAAAAAGAGTAAGCACACAATGGGCTTTTTGACATCTTGCCCTCAAACAAACATGCAAGAAAATCAATATATTCAACACAAAAATAATGAAGAAGCATGCAAAAAATAATCATCGAAGAATTATCCATGAAGAAGAAAACATAGATACAACAAAACCGTCTATCTATCCCCCCCCCCCCCCCCCCCCCACCCCCCCCCCTCCCCCCCTCCCCCCCCCTCACACACACAAATGGAGAGAGAGTGAGAGAGAGAGAGAGAGAGAGAGAGAGGAGAGAGAGAGAGAGAGAGAGAGAGAGAGAGAGAGAGAGAGAGAGAGAGAGAGAGAGAGAGAGAGAGGAAGAGAGAGAGAGAGAGAGAGAAGAGAGAGGAAACACATGAAATAAGTAAAGACAAAACTTGTTAATAATTTAAGAGAGAGAGAGAGAGAGAGAGAGAGAGAGAGAGAGAGAGAGAGAGAGAGAGAGAGAGAGAGAGACAGACAGACAGACAGACAGACAGACAGACAGACAGACAGAGACATAGAAAGACACTGGGGATGGGTGGGGGATGGGTATAGAGAGAGAGTAAACAAGAAAGGGCATTATTACTAAGGAAAATCCTTCATAATAAAGAGCACTCGGTCTCAATGCTTGTCCCTAGACTGACATTATGATTAAATTGTGTCCAGCCTTGATTATTCCTGCGCTGCAAGGATTCATTCATATCGAATCACCGATTTGGTTTATTTTTATATCCCGGAGCGAACGTAAACACAATAGGACGAGAAAGAGGATGAAGAATACAAAAAAAAAAGAGGAAGAAAATAAATCGTGGGAGGGGATAAAGTTAACTACTTGTTCATATTTGTGACCCAGCACCACGAAAGGGACATTAAGTCGCTGGGCTAGTTTCTCACAACTGCCTTGCAAAGTCAAAAATCTCATTTGTTAAAATTTTGAGTTATGGGTATTTTGGTGTTCACTAATATCTTATCTTTCATATTTAAACAAGCGCGAAATCGCAATAGTTTGTGGCACGCGGTCTATTTTTACCACTCCAATCATGAGTCACCTCCCCTGGCTTTTCAATCATTTTAATCTGTAAACCTGAATTTTATCTCTGCACCATTTCGTAACTTTTTATATCTTTTGGAAAACATTTAAAACTATGTATCCTACTTATGCTCATCAAAAGAAGCACCGCATACTCGTCGTGTCTGTTGTAGTGTCTGTGTTACGTATGTTTATTATTTTGTACGCTTTTAGAATACATCATTTTAAAGAGTGGCCTCAATTTGAAGTGTAGCCTCGAGTTGAAGTGCGACAATTTTGGACCGACCGACAGACAGACAGACCGACCGACCGACAAAGTGAGTTATAGGTTTGTGGCTTGAGCCACAAACAAAAAAGATAATCTTTAATATGGTCTCTAAATGGCCTTTTAAGTGCTTTAAAACGAGTAGGTCAATGCATTTTCTTCAGCTTGTCTAGATTTTAGACAGCGTTGTCTCAAAATGGCCGACGCTCACCCTACTAACCTTAAATATATATACTCATAACTCTGAAATGGAAGAAGATACAATAATGGTTCTTGTATTATTAGAAAGAGTATTGTTTAAAGTGTTTAAGGTATAATATTATCAGAATGGTCAGTTTGACACTTAAAGTCCCTTTCGTGGTGTTGGGTCACAGTTTGCGTCTAATGTTTCGAATAAACTTATCCCTACTGGCCATTGCAACAACCATGCTTTGCTAGAGTGAATGTCCTTGGTAGATGCTTGAGTACTGACCAAACAAGGGCACAACTCTCGCCAATAACCCTATTTGAGGCCACTAAATGGCTGCCTTTCGCAAGAGTGAATGCCCTTTTCAGGACTGACCAACAAGGGATCACTCTCACTGTCAAGGGCGTTAGCAACCCTAGTTGCAGTGGCCAATAAGAGGAAAGGACAAATAGACAAAAACACAAAAACGCCATTAAAAACAAATAAACATAATATTATCAACATATCCAAAACTGCAATATGAGCATGACTTAAAGGCAGATTTGCCAAAAAACAAAATATAAAAACCTCTCAGCTGTGCAAAAGGTCAAACAAAAATGAAAGGACAGTGAAGAGGCCGCGAGGCCTAATGTCTTAACTACCTGACCTGACCTGGGCCTGTATGCACGTTGAGATAGCATGAGACTTAGCATCATGCTAACTTAGAAGCTCTTCCAAAAGTCCTATTAAATCCTACAGGACATTGGAAGAGCTTCTAAGTTAGCATCATGCTAAGTCTCATGCTATCTCAACGTGAATACAGCCCCTGATCTATATCAAAATCGCTTGTTCTAGGGCTAACACTCTGTGTTATGCCCTACCTATTTCAGTTTGTTCACAAACAGACTGGTCTGGTAAGCTGAAAACTCGTTTCCTTGAATTGTTGCATTGAAATATTATTAAGTATAAAATAATATATTTTTGTATCGATACTGTTGACCGATGACACAAAGAAGGTGACTACACAAATTTACATAGAAATGAAAAATACCATAACAATAGAACATATATGAAATTGTTCTAAATTAAACATTCTATCAACATATTTCACAAATACTGAAATACAAACTCTGATATACGAAACATATTATTCTTTTTGATCAACTTAGGACAAAATGTTTTACATAATCCAATAGGATTGTTACAACGGGTTTTCAATTGTATGTAGAGTATTGATTTTTTCCCCGTTGTTGTTGTTGTTGTTACTGATTTTAATTTTGTCCGTGCAATATCACTACACACGCTAAATACATTATTCATTCTTATGATAATAATATTTATTTCTTGACATTGTTTTTTTTTTAAATTCATTATATTTGTCATATTAATGCGACGTTAATTTTTTGTTTCTGGAAATGTACTTGCCTTTTAGCATATTCTTGTTTGGAATAAGTCTTTACAAAAATTATATTTTCATTTTGTCTTTCTAGTGAACCTATTAAAAACACCAACAACCAACAATACAAATAGCATGTAATATTGAATCTGTTTTTTCTCCACAATAATGATCTCTCTCTCTCTCTCTCTCTCTCTCTCTCTCTCTCTCTCTCTCTCTCTCTCTCTCTCTCTCTCTCTCTCTCTCTCTCTCTCTCTCTCTAATATTTCCACACGCGTCTCACAGATCCCAGGTCTGTACATATCAGTCCAATATGTTTTGTTTGGAATTCTAGTGCCATTGCCCTGGTTTCCCATTAAATATCACATATAATAAACACACAAACAAACACAATCACATGATAAACATCTTATTCGCATTCTTCCTAAGCATCTAAGCATGGAGCTTACTGGAAGTTCTGGGCTTTGTAACAATGATTCGAATCACGGCCAAAAACCTCCATTCAGCATTGCTTCTTTTATAATCTGTCAGGGGTGACATGACGTAAATCTCCGACTCCGACAGTGCCTCCGTCGTCATGTTTTGTTGTTGTTGGAAACAATGGCAACAAGAGGCAAAGCCTTCAAGGCTCACTCGAACAGGAACATGTGGGGCAACAACAAACAAAGATTGAGGGGAGGGGGGGATCTAAAGTACAAGATTGTCAATATAATTTTAATGTACAAATGAAACTATCGTTAATGGATACTACTAAAAAATAAAGTGCCCGTGCCGAACATCGGACCCGGAACCATGACAGACAGACACTCTACCAATGAGCTATCGAGGCTTTCAGTGTTGAAGAGCTTCTTAACTCATGT
>CM065680.1:69831920-69851920 GCA_017654935.2 Phymorhynchus buccinoides
GGGGGGGTGGGAGGGGGGGGGGGGGGTCGTTAGGGGGCAGGTGTAGGTTAGTTAACACGAATATGAATGGAGCAACATACATGCAACTCCCATTGCCTAGCAACAGTCCAAATTGCTTTGAATGATAATTTCATCAACATGTGTACTCAACTCTACCAGCGATACAGAGGACAAAGTACCTGGATGGGATCTTTGACGGACACTTGGTTATCAAATTGCCATCAACATACATGTACGCGGTTTTGCCTTTATGAAGAATAATTCGCAGCCCTAGTGGAACAATGGAAAGGGTGGTGGTGGTGGTGGTGGTAGCTAGCTAGTGATGATAATGCTGATGACGACGATGACGATGATGACGACGATGATGGTGATGATTAGGTATTAGGTATTAGTACTTTATAGTCACAGAGGCGTCTCTGTGAAATTCAGGTTGTTCCCACCTGGAGAGAGCGTCGCGGCCAGAGGCGCGCCATCCAATTTTTGTTTTAATATTGTGTTTTTTTGCATGCGATTTTTGTGTGACTGATTAGGAAGAAAAGGGTGGGGGGTAAAGTTTGACCAAATGACATTTTTTTCGGTGCCACTGAGGTTAGCGTATGCTAAGTGCATGGGCACACGGGACCTCGGTTTATCGTCTCATCCGAAAGACTCTACATTCAGACCGTAAGGCCTAGTGCAAAGTGAGAGGAAAAATCCCATGCACCCAGGTTCGAACTCGGGTTTACTTAACACGAGGCGAATGTGCTATCACTGTGCCACTGATGATGATGATGATGATGTTGGTGATGATGATGATGATGACGATGATGATAATTATGATGACGATAATGATGATGATGATGATGATGATGGTGATGATGATGATGACCATGCTGATGGTGATGAAAAGGAGGATAATGACACGATGAAGATGATTATGATGGTGATGGTGATGATTGTGACGACGACGATGATGATTCATTAACGATGACGACGACGACGACGATGACGATGATGATGATTACGACGACACGACGACGACGACGATGATGTTATTGTCGTTTCAGTGGGTTGGCAGGTTCGTTTGATGAATCGCTTGGCTGGTCGACTGGTTGGCTGGTTGGTTGATAGGCTGGTTGACTGATCGGTTCCTATCTTTCTAAAAAATAATATTACAAAATCGGCTCTACATTCACTTCTCCTTGATGAGTGTAGCATTAAAGACCCACCAGATCACGTGTCAAAATCACGCGGTTTACGTGTTTCCCCTCTTATAGCTGGAAAGAAATATTGTTTTGACCAGGTCTCACTCCCATACAAATGCCCCCAAAATCAAACCGAAACATCATTTTAATTTAAAGAGCAGCCTCAATTTGAAGTTGGGGACATTTGTATGTGAGTCACAGCTACCCAGAAAAAAACCCAAGGGACTTAATCGTGGTGCGTCAGTGTTGTCTTTAAGATATCCACCTTCGTGAAAGCATACACCGGATCCACTCCTTTCATCCATCTCGCATATATAGTCTTTCGGATGAGACGATAAACCGAGGTCCTGTGTGCCCATGCACTTAGCATACGTTAAACCCAGTGGCAACGAAAAAGTTGTCATTTTTTTTTAAATTTTACCCCACCCACCCCCACCCCCTCATCAGTCACAAACATCGCATGAAAAAAAAAAGAAATTGCGTGGCGCGCCTCTGGCTGCGACGCGCTCTCCAGGTGAGAGCAACCCGAATTTCACAGAGACGCCTCTTTGACTATAAGGTACCTAATACATAATACCTAGGGGATATCAGTGGAAGCTTACCAGGTACAACTATAGCCTTAACTTGATGATCTTGTTTCACCCCGACGCTCCTTTTCTTCCAGAGCTTCGTGTTCCAGACGGCGGATTAGAAGTTTGACTGATTAGGAAGAAAAGAGGGATTAAGAAGGGAACGGTCATTTCGACAAAACAAGAGGAACTTGTACTCCGGATGCCCTGTAGAATAAAAGACTCATATTATTCTGATGCAAATTCGTTGTCCGGTTTTGTGAGGTGGGAGACCTCTTCGACCTCAGAAGGACGAAAGGTTGGGTGATGATTATGCAGATTGATTCATCGAGACGAGGTAATGGTCTTAGTTACGTAGAAGAGAGAGATGGGGGGGGGGGGGGAGAGTCGGGAGAGAAGAGAGAGAGAGAGAGAGAGAGAGAGAGAGAGCAGAGAGAGACGAGAGAGAGAGAGAGAGAGAGACCGAGAGAGAGAGAGAGAGAGAGAGAGAGAGAGAGAGACAGATGAGAGAAAGAGTAATTATAAAGTAGTGGCCTACTGTAACCCATAATATTATATCATTCCTCGGTGATGGACTGTTTTGTTTAAGGATCTCTCTAGTCTGTCTCTTCTCCTCTCTCTCTCTATCTCTCTCTCTCTCTTCTCTCTCTCTCTCTCTCTCTCTCTCTCTCTCTCTCTCTCTCTCAACTCTCTCTCTCTCCCTCTCTCTCCCTCCCTCCTCGCTCTCTACCGTCTCTCTCTCTCTCTCTAGCTCTCTCTCTCTCTTTCTCTCCCTCTTTCTCTCTCTCTCTCTCTGCCTAAATTATATACCCTTGGAAAATAAAGTCTAAAGTTTTCAAGTTCTCTCTCTCAAGTATCTCTTATCTCCTCTCTTCTCTCTCTCATCTCTCCTCTCTCTTCTCTCCCTCTCTCTCTCTCTCTCTCTCTCCTCTCTCTCTCTTCTACTCTCTCTCTTCTCTCTCTCGTGCCTAAAATCTATAGCCTTCAAAAACTAAAGTTTAAGTTTTCAGTTCTCTCTATCTCTCTCTATCTCTCTCTCCTCTCTCTACTCTCTCTCTCTCCTCTCTCTTCCTCTCTCTCTCTCATCTTCTCTCTCTCTCTCTCTCTCCCTTCTCATCTCTCTCTCGCCCTGTCTCATATCTCTCTCTCTCATCTGCGTATTTGCCATACCATGCATACGCGGTACGTATCTGTATAATGTATATGTGAGTGTTTATTTGAATGCGTATGTTTGCGCGTGTGTATGTGCGACTACGCATGTGTTTATCTCTGTGAGAAATACGCGTTTCTGTGATTACGCGAGTACGCTCGCGCGTGTGTCTCTTGTTCGCGAGCGCGCGTACTACTCAATCAAAATGTACAGAAGTCTAGTGATTCTCCACTGTCAATCATCCACTAACAATGTTTGGATCTGAGAGGCACTCTCCCTCCAGTGGGAAATAATCCTGGGATTACTCATCTGTGGCTTCGGGACTTCCTGACAGCACCGGGGGCCCAGAAGCATCACAACTGTCATCTGTTTCTACTGGTAGGTTCTGCGCACGGGACACCCGTAGACTAAGTCTTATGACTGTGTCTCAGAGGAAGGACAAAAAGTTGGTCAGAATCATTATGGATGGTGGTGTGAGTGGTGATGATGACTAGGGAATACGGTGTAAAAAGCGCATGGGCGGACATGAAGCCCATGCCAATTATCATGAAATAATGCAAATTTCAGTCACATGTGCCATGATACGAATGCTAGACATTAACGCTTGTATTATGGGCAATATGAGACTGAAATTTCTTTCATTTCATGAGATGATTGGGGTGGGCTTCTACCCCGCCCATCCGCTTTTTACCCCGTCTTACCCTATATTGGTGAGGATCATTAGAGATAGAGAATATTGAGTAGAATAGGATGTATCTCATACTATACTATATGACCATAAATGACAGATGCATGAGGATATGAGGATGAGGATTGAGTGAGGAGGAAGGAGGCGTAAGAGAGGGAGGATTATTATTAAACTATGACGCTAGGAAGATGAGGGCGACAGGTAGGAGAGGCATAGGAGTAGAGGATATGCGATCTTATGGACTCAGGAAGATGAGGGCAATAGGAAGGATGATGAGGAGGCTGATGTAGGATGAGATGACTTGAAGGAGGAGTGGAAGAGGAGTAGGTAGAACGGAAATAATAAGAATAATTAGGAATGATGTGTGCGAATCTGTTTGTTTGTCATTCGTGTGTGGGTATGTCGTCTATGCATGTTTCTGAGTTGTGAACGGTATGGGGTTGATGGGATAGTAGTAGAGAGAGCGTGCATAGAGTGCAGGATATAGAGCGATTAGAGAGAGAGAGATAGCGGAGAGAGAGAGAGAACTCGAGAGAGAGTAAGATCAGAGACAGAGAGTAGAGAGAGAGACAGAGAGAGACATACCGAGAGAGACAATCAGAAGTAGATCAGAGAAGACATTGATAGAGAATAGAAGTATTAGTAGACAAAGAGACAACGAAGTGTTGAGAGAAGAAAGAGAGACAACGCCATTTTCACTTATAAATGCCATTACAAAAAATGATTGTTAAACAATCGTGATGTCTTACTGCAACATAACTGGGAAACATACCTGATCCCCAGATCTTGGTGGTCGTGGTAGCCTTGTTTAAATGAGAATAGTTATGACATATTGGTACATTCGGATCTGATTCTTGCAGTTACAAAGCGCTGTATGTTTCGTGATTATCCTGAAATAAAGCATTATAAAGCAACAATGCACGGTAGTAGAGCTTTTACATCATCAGCAGTGGGGGTGGAGGTGGGGAGTGTGGTTGGAGGTGGGGAGTGTGGTTGGAGGTGGGGAGTGTGGTTGGAGGTGGGGAGTGTGGTTGGAGGTGGGGAGTGTGGTTGGAGGTGGGGAGTGTGGGTGGAGGTGGGGAGTGGAGGTGGGAGTGTGGGTGGAGGTGGGGAGTGTGGGTGGAGGGGTGGGGAGAATGTGGTTGGAGGTGGGGGTTAAATGTGTGGTTGGAGGTGGGGAGTGTGGTTGGAGGTGGGGAGTGTGGTTGGAGGTGGGGAGTGTGGTTGGAGGTGGGGAGTGTGGTTGGAGGTGGGGAGTGTGGTTGGAGGTGGGGAGTGTGGGTGGAGGTGGGGAGTGTGGTTGGAGGTGGGGAGTGTGGTTGGAGGTGGGGAGTGTGGTTGGAGGTGGGGAGTGTGGGTGGAGGTGGGGAGTGTGGCTGTGGCGTGGAGGTGGGGAGTTGCTCGGGTGGACCCTGGAGGTGGGGAGTGTGGTTGGAGGTGGGGAGTGTGGTTGGTGGTGGGAAGTGTGGTTGGAGGTGGAGAGTGTGGTTGAGAGGTGGGGAGTGTGGGTGGAGGTGGGGAGTGTGGTTGGAGGTGGGGAGTGTGGGTGGAGGTGGGGAGTGTGGTTGGAGGTAGGGAGTGTGGGTGGAGGTAGGGAGTGTGGTAGGAGGTGGGGAGTGTGGTTGGAGGTGGGGAGTGTGGTTGGAGGTGGGGAGTGTGGGTGGAGGTGGGGAGGTGTGGTAGGAGGTGGGAGTGCTGTTGGAGCTGGAGAGTTGGGGTTCGAGTTTCCTTACGAAAAGTGATCCCTCGCCTGATGCTGGCATTCCAGAAGTTAGAAATGTGCCTCACCACGTTCCTTAGGTGATGATGAAATTCCGTTCCTCCGGTCTGGAACAGACACACAAATTATGGGACATTACGTAGATATAAAGATATGGCGGGCCCGAACGATCCTGGAGGCAATTGCCCGGAGGCAGTGCAACACCAGGCAAAGTCCCGAATTTTTAACAATACAGATGCATGTGTAACTTCCTCTCAAGCTCCCGGTGTTCCATTTGTGTTTCTACCGAGGACCCAGAACATGTTTGACAATCGTGTGACTCCTGTGAAAGCAGCACGCCTTGTTGCACTTTGACTTTGCTGACAGGTTTATTCACACAAAAGCAGGTCTGCTTCTTTTGGTCTCCCTTCCCCAAGACCCAAACAACATGGGCGACAGCGGACCAAAATGCGTACACAACGCACGGCCACGTCGGTGTGAATGAGGCGTCGGCAGCAGGTGTGAGAAAAACACAGAATGAAATCAAAACAGATGCTTTGCATTAGCCAGGACACAAGATGTAGGCCTACACCGAAGATTTAGGTGATGTTGGGCAAGGGCCTTTGGGATCTACAGCCAATTGTTTTCAGACAACGGTAACAATCATAGGAGAAACACACGCCAACAAGGAGACAGAGTGTTAGTCATATAGTATGACACCCCCTCCCTTCACTTCTATGTACAAAAATATATATTTTTTCAAGGCAGATTCTTTCTGTATCTCCTGTTCCTGTATGCTTTATACTCTCCGACCCATTACCCACCAACACACAGCCACACCATAACAGACACATACAGCAGTCAACACACTGCGCTCGCGCACAGACACACGCACATCGCAGCGCACTGCAGCACTGAAGCACCACACACACTCTCCACATACCGCACTCACTCACACACCCACACCACACACACTACACGCACACGCACACTCACACACACACCCACACACTCACACACGCCCACATACACACACACACCACCCTCACCCTCACACACACGTACGCACGCACTCGCACGCACACGCACGCACACTCACTCACACACACACACAGAGTGACAGACACACACACACACACAGACCAACACACACACACACACACTGCTCTTTTTTCCTGCAGTAATGTGGCGTATGTAGCGAACTGAGTAAATCTGTGTGTGAGATCAATACCATCTATCTTTGACACTTTTTATTGAGCGATGTAACCTAGAGCCCCGCGTTTTGTGATGTGACCTTTTTTCATGAATATAATGCTGAACTCCAATGATACTGGCATGTCCAATGAAACAGCGGACATGTTTCATGAAACAGAAAGACAGTGCAACTGAATAACAAAACAAGGCGCGGGATTCGCATCGTTTGTGGCGCGGTCTATTTTTTACACTCCAATCATTTACATACACTGAGTCGCTCTCCGCTGTGCTTTTCATAATTGTTTAATCTGAAACAGAATGGTTAGAACTCTGCACGCATTCGTAACTTTTTATATCTTTGAAAACATTTAAAACTAGTTTATCTCTACTTATACTCATCAAAAGAAGCAGGGGGCTCGCATACTCGTCGTGTCTGTTGCAGTGTCTGTCTTACGTTTGTTTATTATTTTGTACGATTTTAAGAATGCAGATTCATGCGCTCCTGTTCAGTATAACAATTCTTTCCATTGTGGCAAAGCAACGTCCTAATATTGATCGCTTTCAGCCGTGTGGCTAAGACAGTGATTATCAGGGAACATACATTTTTTGTTTTATACCGTTATGACGGGGCTGAAAGACAGGATGTATAGATCCAGAGATCGGAGACAATAAGCAAGACCAGATACATCAGTACTTGGTGGCTATTCTTGATAGCACGGGCCCCAAATTCCTTAGCTTATTAGGAGAGCCCTAGGGGCCAGACCATGCATAATGCTAATTTGCCGTCTTCGCAGAACAACTTTTATGGGCCAAACGATTGCAAGCGTGAGAGTGGTAGGAGGAAATGAATAATAATGTAAGTAAGTTAAATGATTAGTTTATTAAGTTAAGGGATACTATTTAGGAAGTGAGTTGTGGTTCATTGGAAGATTCTTCCCATTTAAGTATGTCCACCCTATGTAATCCCCTTATTTGGTATGTTTTTCCCCCCTTTTCTTATCCCGCCTGTTAGTATAAATATATTATACATCATTGTGATGGGATGTGGCAAAATGAATATTCTGTTGTTCCGTCCTAATTCCAGATCCATTGAGAAACCCTTGCTTGCGTGGCTTATTATTATTCCTCATCTATCCCGGGATTTTGTCATTCCGTGTACTTATAAACCTCTAATTCCTTGTCTTTCCTTCTCTTGTCATACGTTTTTCTCAAATTGTTTTGTGGTCTTATTCTCTCATATACAAATACGCACACGAACAAGCACACACTCTCTCTATCTTCTTTTCTCTTCTCCCCCCCCCCCCCCCCCTCTCTGTCCCTCTCTCTCTCAAATTTCTAATCTAATTAAAGCAATGTTAATAAACAGCAAAGCCAAGCAGTGCTCTACTATCTACTTTTCCCCATGTCATGCGGGCTGCGCACTATTATAAAAAGGCTTCCGTGATACCGTGCGTTGGTTTGTTCATACATATACATACGTGGTGGCGGTAGCACAGGCCGTGAGGTTTAACCGAGGCGTGTTTACCGCTACACCCTAGCTGTAGTAATTTTTAAAAAATCGGACTTTACTGGTTTCGTTTGCTCCAGTCTTTGTTCCCGTACCTTATTTTGTATGTCAATGTCCCATATGTGCTGATTCAGACCCAAGAGGAACGTAAAACACCATTTTCGTCGTCGTGGTTAGTTTGTTGCAGAACACGTCGTACATGGCCGAAAGCCGATAACGCGACGTTAAACTGACTTCCATCCATACCTAATGACTGTGAGATAATGACAACTGAAGATGTTTCTTTATGCCCAAGTTTTGTTTTTCTGTCGCTGTATTTCTATTCTCTTTACAATAATGTGTCGACAATTTGGACGCGACAGACTGACCGACAAAGTGAGTTACCAAGGCTGGGTGAATTAAAAATATAACCCTGCAAGCAAACTAACTGGTTCTCTATTTAACCTGAATGAAAAACAATGAATGAAACAAGCTCATATATGTTTTTGTCTTTGCCCCTCAGAACTAAGCTAAACACTAAAGAAACAACAAACAAATAACCAAAAATTGTAACGTGACTTAAATTCATAGAGATGGAAAGACGCGGAGAAGAGAAGTTGTGGACGAGGAATTGAGCATCAAAAATTTTAATTCTGAGAAAAGGTAAGCAGGAGAATAATACAGAAGCCCAAATACTTACAATTTATACTATATTTGGTCAGATATAGCGCCAGTAATGGAAAATGTGAAGAGGAGAGAGAGAATAGCGAGAAGAGTAGGAAGATAGAGAGAGAGAGAGAGCGAGAGATTAGACGAGTAGAGTGTAGTGAGAAGAGAATTACGAGAGGAAGAGAGAGAGTAGAGAGAGAGAGAGAGAGAGAGATGAGAGAGCGAGAGAGAGAGAGAAGAGCATAGAGAGAGACAAATAGAGAGGGAATGATATTCCTATATTTCAACTACCGAAAACAAAGTGAATATGCATCTAAACTCATGTTTTCAAGACTACCTTGAAACACCACGCAGAGAATGTTATAGATAGATTGTCTTTCGTTTGTACAAGGTTACTTGATAAGCAGATAAGTATGAGGGGTGGTGATTGGGGGTGTTAAAATACCTCTTTGCCGGGGATTGATTCAAGTCCTGTAAGTATCCCCGCGCATATTTGTGCGTGTGTGTGTGTGTGTGTGTGTGTGTGTGTGTGTGTTGGGTGTGTGTGTGTGTGTGTGTGTTCGTGTGCGTGTGCTGCGCGCGTGTGCGCGGTGTCGCGCGTGTGCCGTATGTGTGGTTTGAGGGGGGTGGGGGGTGGGGGGGGTTTGTATGTGTGTGTCGTGTTGTGTGTGTTTGTGTTTGTGTCGTGTGTGTATTTATGTCTCTGTGTGATGTGTGTGTGTTAGTGTGTGTGTGTGTTCCTTGTGTGTGTGTGTGTGTGTGTGTAGTGTGGTGTGACATCACAACTCCAAAACTACAACCCCTGATGATCTATATTCCATTCTTACAGAAAGTAACAACTGCTTAATTGAATATTCAAAATTGGATGGTTCAATGACTTCAATTAAAATGGTGAAAAACACCGGGGAGCACTGCTGTAGGCAAAAACAAACTTAGCCTCTGTTTCCCATAGAGTCAATCCAACTGGGTAAGCAATATCATTCCCTCTAGACTCGTCAAAAACTTAGGTGTCACTTTGGACAATAATTCCTTTCGCTATGCGGAGTTTTCTGACTCAGACCTGGCAGTCCTGCTCACTATCAAATTCGTTCATTGGCTATGTTCGTAAATACCTCTCAATGAAGCCACAGCAAGAGTCTTGTTACTCCCTCATCCTATCTCCGTATTGACTACTGTACAATGCTCTCCTTTCTCTGGTTCGATTATTCTCTTCTCTATCTGTCTCCAGCGTATTTCCCCCCCAAAAACACACTGCTCGTACTTGTCCTTAGGAAGAAGAGTTCGAGTCCTGTTAGCCCTCTTCCGCGTTCTTTTTGCATGGCTTCTGTCCGCAGACTAGAATTGAGTATAATTAAACACACTTTGCTATAAATCTATTCATAAGCCTGCTCCATCTTTACCTCTGTGACAATAAATTTCCATCTTACGCCATCTCGCACTTACGTTCAGTTTCTGACCCTCTTTCTCTCAGATTCCCTAGGTATAACTTTCTAGCTGTTTGGTCGCGCTCTTTTGCTGTCTCAGACCGTACCTCCTGGAACAAACTTCCGCTCTCTCCTCCCGTCGCGACCGACTCTCTCTGCTTTCAAGCTAACCTCAAAAACCCCTGTTTTTCCCCGTCATTAATCTCCTCTCTATTTAGCTCTCTCTCTTTCCGTTACGTCTGTTTCTGGGGGGGGCGATAATTTCCATTTTATTTTTCTGTGTGATGTTCGCGTGTTTTGTGTTTGTGTTTGAATGCGCTTGGAATGCTAACGTGTGTGGTGCGCTTTGATTTGATTTCCTATCAGATTCATCTGCTCGTATAATACTGTATGTTGTGTTGTTGTGTGTGTGTAGAGAGAGAGAGAGATGAATAGAGAGAGAGGGGAAGAGAGAGAGAGAGTAGAGAGAGAAAGGAAAGAGAGGGATATAGAGAGAGAAGGAGGTGAGAAGAGAGAGAAGAGAAGAAGAGAGAGAGAGAGAGAGAGAGAGATGAGAGAGATGAGAGAGAGAAGCGAGAGAGGAGAGAGTACACATTGTGCAGTTGCCCTTTTTCTCTTCTTAAATGTATCATCCTCTGTCCATAAAACGATTTTCTTATTCATGGTATCATAATAGACGTTTTGCGCAGTGGTAGCCGGGGAAAACTGAGTTTAATGAGAATAGATTTAACACGTTTATCGTGCTAAAATGACTTTGTTTCTTCTGTAGTAATAGTCTATCGCGTACACTATCTAAAGAAGCAAAAGAGCGAACAACATGGCAAAACGGGAAGCACACTATTATATGATGTGAGCCTATCGCATTATGACATTTTGTTTTTTTGATCCAGAGAGAAAATAGGCTTTAACGAACGGTGGGAGAATTTTGTTTGCGTGTTTGTTATTTCTTGTTTGTTTTTTTGTTTGTTTTTATTTTGGAAAGGTGGATTAGGAGAGTGCTGCCGGCTGCATTTTTTTTATCATTAATATAGTCCCAACTCTGTAGTAGTAAGAAAAAACACACCACCACACCACCAATAGAGATATAAATGGAGAGAGTAACACACGTCAACCATCAACATTGTATTTAGATTTATAGAGATAAAGTATAGTAGAAGAGTAGAAGAGATGAGGATGAGAGCGGAGAGAGAGAGAGAGAGGAGAGAAGGAGAGTGAGAGAGAGAGAGAGAGAGAGATGACTGCAATCGGGACACGTAGAGACACTGGAAAATTATAATTTTGGAAGGAGAAAGATTTTTAGGATTAGGCAAATGACCTTCAGGAGAGAGAGAGCGAGAAGAAGATATTGATAGAGATGAGTAGGATAGAGGTAGAGGAGCAGAAGATAGAGAGATAGAGAGAGAGATAGAGAGATGAGACGAGATGGCGAGGCTATAGGTAGGAGCAAGAGAAGATGCGATATAAGAGAGGAGAGAGAAGAGAGAATAGACAGAAATGGGATGACGGAGTGCTTATTGGGTTTCTTAATATTCTAAGAGAGAGAGACAGACAGGACAGAGACAGTACAGACAAGCAAGCAAAGGGCTCAGCTCTTAGGCAGAAGACAACAAGATAAACTCAAACGTATACAAGTATCAAAAAATGTATGATGTTATCTTATTTCCTAAGGAGAGGGGGAGAGGGGGTGATACGTGGAGATGCGGAGGGGTTCTCGACCACTTAGGGGCTGGACCTCTTTCCATTACATCGTGCTAAAACTAACAATTCAAAATTCAGCATTTTTCCAACGGCAACAGGAAGAGCGCGGTTTTTTTTGTGCTGGGTGTGTGTGGGGTATATGAAGTTCCAGTCGTCGACTAGACTGACGTATAGAGTAGTGTTCAATTCAGCAATATCAAGATTTCAAGGCTCACTCGAACAGGAACATTTGGGACAACAACAAACAAAGATTGAGTGTGGTGTCTAAAGTACAAGATTGTCAATAATTTTTTAAAGTACAAATGAAGCTATCGTTAATGGATACAACTAAAAAATAAAAAAGTGCCCGTGCCGATAATAGGCCATTAACTCCATTGGCTAAGGCAACAAACACTCTATACCAATGAGCTATTGAGGCTTTCAGTGTTGAGTTTCTTAACTCATTTTGCCTGTTGAATACTCTCTAACCCACCTAATATAAAATGTTATCTGTTTGTTATTTGTTTGCAGTGTTGTTTTTAAGTATTTTAATTATTCAAATCATCATTGTGTGACAGCTTGCATAGACATCTATTATATGTGTGCAACGTTTGAACAATGTATGCTTTCTATTTCCCGAGAAAATGCCAAAGTTGAAAGTTTGGAGATTAGACCACGGGATCACCAACAACCCCCCCACCCAACACACACACTATCACACACAACAACACACACACACACACACACCACACCACACACACAAGGTCCATACCACAGCACACACGACACATACACACACAACACACACACACCCACACGCACACACCACACACAACACACACACTACACCAACACACAACACACACACACACACACACAAACACAAGAACAAATTATCATACAAATTATCATACAATAGACTGACTTCGTGTTAACTTCGTTAACACGAGAGAGCCAAAAAGGGAATACTTATTGTTTGACTACACTTGACATCGACCCTGCGATCAACAACCATTGTAGCTGTTGCAACGTCATTAAGAGAAACAAGAACGACGTTTTTCATGCATAATGGTTTGACTAATCATAATATGGGTAAAATGAGCGTCATCGTCTCGATAATTATTATGAACCATTCTGCCAAATTTGGCACTTGGTATTTGGTATATTCTAGTCACAAACACTTATCTCTGTGAAAATTAGGGTTGCTCCCAACTGGAGATGCGCGTCACCGCAAGCGCTAGTCGCCATCCACCTTTTCCTTTCTTTTCTTTTTGTATGGGGGGGGGGCGGGAGCAGTGGACATGCAGCAACTAGTTATCAATGTTCCTTATTATTGGTTCGGTAGTTTAGGTTGTAAAGGCTGGGATATTTTAGACCTAGAGAGAGATAGAAAGAGGGGTGCGGGGTGGGGGTGCAATGAACTACCATTTGTTTAATAATAGAAATAAGAGTACAAAATAAACATAAAAGGAATGCTTAAAACCCATTGTTCCTTATAGCCATTGTCAGCTTAGGGCAAAAATCATTCACTTGTTGACAAGAAAGTTGTTGACATTTTGCCCGCTGTTTGCGCCAGAAGCATACTTGTTTTTGCAACTCGGGAATACGTTTTCTTTTCTCCTTGTGATTGCACGTATTTATTTCCGTCTTCCTGTCTGCCTGTCTTCTCTCTTTGTCTGGCTGTCTGCTCTCTCTCATCTCTCTCTCCTCCAATCGTCTCTCTCCTCATTCTTCTTTCCTCCAATCTCTCTCTCATCGGCTCCTCTCTTCTTCTTCTGATCTCTCTCGCTCTCCTGTCGAATCCACTCTCTCTCTCTCGCCTCTCGGCTCTTCTCCCAGTACAAAATTTCATGCAGGAACAAATCTGTTCTTACGCATCACATCTTGTTAATTAAAGAATTAGCATCAACGTCCGCAATAAATCACATTTTAAAGCAGAATGAATCGCAAACTTAAAAAGTCAAGTCGATAGCAAGAAAACAAATAAAGAAAAATAAAACAGTAAGCTTCTTCCATTAATGCATAATTTACAAGATAATTTTCTTCTTTTTCCTAGTCTTAATGATTTATTATCTAAAAGCTCGAGGCTTAGCTCCTTTCATCGAATATCAGGTATAAATTACATTCCAATTTATCTTTGTGTCTATTCAAAATCTAAGATTACTATCTGTATTGTTAGCAAAACAAGCGCGGATTCGCAATCGTATTGTGGCACGCTTTTCTTTCTCTTTTAACATATGTGGCGACACAATTTTTGAGCCTACCGACAGACCGACCAGACCGACAAAGTCAGTTATAGGTTTGTTGTGGCTTGTGCCACAAAAATAATCGGGATTTTACACTGGTGTTGTTACTGCCTTCGAGCATGGCCTCCAGTATTGTTTCCAACCATCCCATCTATCTACAATGTCCCATATATGTGTCTGTTCCAGACATGAGGACGTTAAACAGATTTACTACTACTTTGTGTCGATTGTTCATTATTTTCATAATCGTTGCTAAACATTGTTATTGTGACCAAACAATCATTTGCCGGATTTTGATTTGGTCCACGAGATATTTGCCCCAAAAAACAAATTTCAAGAAAATAACAGGAAAACAATCCAAAAGGAGGAGCTTACTCGTGTACGTAGACTGCCTCAAGATCATGTGTGATGCAAAGCAATGATTGTCTTAATGACCTTGAACTTGACTTTTGAGCTTCGCTTTTTTTAGCAGCAGCTATAGTTTCAGACTACCGATTGAGTTTTTGAACCCATGCCACATAACATATATATTATTGCTCAGTATGACCTAAGGAATACAATGTGGGAGATATTTGAAGCCAATTGACCTTGAACGATTTGACCTTGAGGCTGTTATTATGAAGAATGGGCTGTGTCTCAGAGAACAACCACTGGAAGGAATGACTCAAAATTGTGTTTGGAGGTGTACCAACCCGGGAGATGCAACACACTCCAAAACCTGTGCTCATAGTTTCAAAACCGCGAAGCGTAGCGGGCGGGGCTGGGCTGCTAGTGCATAATAATTTGGAAAACGAATCGCTTCGCTTTCCACATTTTATAATTACAATAAATCACGAATAGCATTCCAGGGATGACACAGACAGTTGGGCGGACAGGCAGACGGATGGAGTAATGCGTTGGCAAATAGATGTATATACACACACACAAACAGCATGAAAGATGGAACAATGGATGGTTGACTAAATGGAATGATGGGTGGATGGACAGTCGATAGGATGCATGTATGGACAGACGGATAGGTGCGGCCCGACGGATGGACCAACGGACAGCAGATGGAAGGATGGACTGACAGACGAACTGTGAAACGGACAGCTGGTGGTGGGTTGCACAACATAGATGTATGCTTACAAATTATAGGACATATCTTTAAATACGTTACATTTTGTCACCACATCTTATGAAGTGCATTTTGGGTGTTAAACATGTTTCTATTTTGTTTACAACTATTGGTTGGAACCCGATTTTATCAGTGCTAACAACCTTGCAGGACGAAAATGGTATTACCTAAGTGCCCACGTCCGACTCCTGAGTCGTCATTAGCTGACTGGATCCCTCTTTGACCATCTCTGAGAAAGTTATACATTTGCAATACTTCAGGACCATTCTCCTTTCTAATGATACGCAAGAATCATTCTTGTATCTTTTAATCCGTTCCAGAGTTTATTAGTAGCATTTAAAGTTAGTAGAGTTGATCGTCGGTTTTATTTTAGAGAAACATCAGGGCTAAAGTCTGAGCCAAGGCTGAATGAAAATGCCTTGAACTCCTCATCTTAAAACACTTATATTACCATTTTAAGACCATAGTCAGGGGATTATCCTTTATAAATGTGAAAGATAATATGCTAGAGAACACAACAAACACCCATAACTCAAAACTGACAAACTAAATGAAATTTTGACTTTGCAAGCATGTTGTGAGAAACTAGCCCAATCGACTTAATGTCCCCTTTCGTGGTGATCGGTCACATAGTCTTTGCGCAAGAATGCGTGTTACACTGTGTGTGTTGCGACCATTGTTGTGAAAATGAATGAGTTTTCATTTCTCTGCAAATCTGAGTCTGTTTCCATTTTCTCTTGCTTTTTCTGTTTATGCATATCGGTATGATTTATATATAGCGTTATTAGGATTTTTGAATGGGATATTGCTTGTGTATCCTAATCTCTCGAGCCTTGCCGTTTATCACACGTTAGGTCGCCGACCATCGTGTGATAAACTTGGCAAGGCTTCGTGAGATAGGATTAAAACAAAGCAATATCCCATTCCAAAATCTTAATAACTGATAATCACTCCACCCGTAGCATTCGACGCAAGTAAAGCGAGTAACGAGTTTGGACACGACAACGATATTTTAAAATTAATCTCCGGCTCTTTCTCTATTTGGACTCAGTAACCAGCAAATGGGAAATATGGCGAGAGCGGGGAAGGGAGACATGGAAAGAGCCCCCCCCCCCCTCCCCCCGTCTCACTCTCCGACGCTTTTTTTTTAGCTAAGAACAACTTTCCACATCCTAATGGCCAAGACATCGGTTGTATGTATCAGACAAACTGCCCAACTTTTTTGTTTTTGTTCCCGGGGAAAAAATAGCAAATAAACGGGTGTGGGATGGGGGGGTGTCAACAGAAGAGACATTTGGTTGTAAGAACTCACATCAACTTTGTAGATCGCAACTCTTATTTCTGTTTCAAATGAGATTTCACGTCCTGATCTCGGTCCCAGAAGGGCTCATGTGGGACATCTTTTTTTCTGTTTCCTTTAACCGACATCAAATAGAAGGAAAAATAGTGTTTCCTTCCACCTTTTCCCCATCTCAATCACTTTCCCGTTTCACGGTATCTCCACCACTTCCTAGCACGATGCTCTCTTCTCTCTCCATCTATCTCTCTCTCTCTCTCTCTTCTCTCCTCTCTCTCTCTCTCTCTTCTCTCTCTCTCTCTCTCTCTCTCTCTCTCTCTTAAGTTTCTAACTAGCCCTACTAACCCTTCCTTTGTATTGTGGCCTAAGGCCAATGTGACAATAAAACATTCATAATTCAGAGGTTCTCTCTCTCTCTCTCATCTCGTCTCAGTTCTCTCTCTCTCTATCTCTCTCCTCTCTCTCTCTCTCTCTTAAGTTTCTAACTAGCCCTACTAACCTTCCCATTTGTATGGTGCCTAAGGCCAATGTTGCAAAAAAACATTCAAAGTTTTCATTCAGTCGTTCTCATCTCTCTCTCTCTCCTCTCTCTCTCCTCTCTCTTGTCTCTCTCTTCTCTCTCTCTCGTCTCTCTCTCTTCTCTCTTCTCTCTCTCTCTTCTCTCTGTCTCTCTCTCTCTCTCTCTCACGGTATGTGCAAGCCATAATGCAGATGAAATCCATACTGTATGGGCTTGTGTGTGAGCATTAGGTATTAGGTAGTAGGGTACTTTATAGTCACAGAGACGTCTATGAAATTCGGGTTGCTCCCACCTGGAGAGCGCGTCGCAGCCAGAGGCGCGCCACCCTTGTTTTTTGTTTTGTTGCATGCGATTTTTGTGTGACTGATGTGAGGAGTGGGTTTTTTTGTGTGCCCGCATATGCATATATCCGGGGTTTGACAGACACAATCAAACAGAGATGTATTTTGTGGGAATAGATGTGGGACTAGTATTATCAAAGATATTCTAAAAGGGTAAGATGGATTACTTAAAAGCTCGGCGAACCGGGCTGATAGAGTTATCGTTAGTGTGCGGACGTGTACACTATTCACAGTGGAGGCTATCCAAAAACTCGGACTGGAACTTGAACGGAGAATTCAAACTGGCCTATCGATGTGTAAAATGTGTCACGTTTCAAAGGGACATAACCAGTGTTTCTGTCCTCACTACTCATATAGGGAAAAGAGACCGGATGTTTATCTTCCCCTGTACAGTCTTTGGTATTATGGATGTAAAATTACAGTATGGGACTAGCCTAGCGGGTATGTGAGAACAACGGTATGCTTCGCCTTAGAATGGGAACGCGGGCGCCACTAGTAGACCGACAGCAATTGTGATAGCTGAGCTGTGGATAAATGATGAAGTTCGAAAGCAGTAGGCCTATAGGCCTCTGCACTAGGGTTATTAACGCCCTTGACAGTGAGAGTGATGCCCTTGCTGGTCAGTACTGACAAGGGCAGGTCACTCTTGCGAAAGGCAGCCATTTAGTGGCATCAAATAGGGGTTATTGGCGAGAGTTATCCCCCTGTTTTGGTCAGTACTGAAATCATCTTCCCCCACCCTCCAAGGGCATTCACTCTTGCAAAAGGTGTTCGTTGCAGACCCCATTCTGCCCGTTCGAAGATAGAAAACGCATTTGATGATGAAACTTTGACTTGTAAAAAGTCGCTACCTCCAGGTGGGCGGATAGGTATAAGTCATGGTGGTTAGTTTGGACAAAGACTGTATAGGGGAAGATAAACATCCGGTCTCTTTTTCCTATATGAGTAGTGAGGACAGAAACACTGGTTATGTCCCTTTTAAACAGCGTGACACATTTTAACACATCGATAGGCCAGTTGAATTCTCCGTTCAAGTTCCAGTCCGAGTTTTTGGATAGCCTCCACTGTGAAAAGTGTACTGTCCGCACTAACGATAACTCTATCAGCCCGGTTCGCCGAGCTTTTAAGTAATCCATCTTACCCTTTTAGAATATCTTTGGTTTGGAGGAGGAGAAGTAGGGGGGTTGTCTGACAATGATTTAAATGAAAAAGATTGAAAATATAGGCCTATACATAGCAATATATGTCTCCTTCTTTTTCTACTTATTATTTCTTTTTAAACATTTATTTTGGATGGAGGGAGGGTTGTTTCCGGAACCCCTGCCAACCTCCCCACCCCCCCCCCCAAACCGCCTCTCTCTCTACCACTCTGAACAAAATTACCCCACGATAGGCCTAGACTCCTATATGTCACGTTAAAAAAACAACGTATAAATATAATTGATGAACAAGTTCTCCTTCGAAATCGGATTGTGTTGGCTGCACGCAGCGGGGAGACCAGTGAAAACTGAAAACCGGACACATTCGTACCTTACCCATTATGGCCTTTTGGCCTGGGAACGCAGAAGAAAAAAAAGACGAAAAATATGAACGAGTATATCTATTCTAGAAATTACGAAAAACGAACGAAAATGTCTACCGGTAGATTCAATGGTAGTACCTTCGAATCACAGATAGGCCAGCTGTGTGCCTAACAGCTCTTTTGAAAGTCAGGATATTGTGATAAACAAACCATGTTTCATGAATACAAATACAAATACAAGCTTACTGAGCAGATTTTTCGAAGTGGAATAGCCTAGAAACTTATTTCTGTGAAATTCGGGCTGCTCGTCCCCCAGGAGAGCGCGTCGGATGCAGTAGGGCAAGTAAGCAGCGCAGCCTACCCAATTTTTTTTCGGCGGGGTAGGGGGAAGGGCAGACTTGGGGAAACCTGTCTATCAATTTGGCCATACCGGGCAGTGGGATTTCTCCCTGCTCTTACCGACTTTCAACCGCCGTGGGATTTTTACGTGCGTAAAGCGCACGGGTCAGACTAGCTTTAACTTAGTAGCCAACTCACCCCCAAGATCTTTCCGTTCCTCTTCTGACAAACTTATCATGGCTCTTCCTCGTACAAATTAAATACTAAGACATAATAGTGAACGTTCATGTTCCGTCAGTGCCCCTTCTATCTGGAACTCCCTACCATAATGAACTTCGTTCTGCTAAATCTTTCAAGATATCTCTAAAATCTTACCTCTTCCAAAAATGTAAACTTCTGACTACGTTTCTTGCCCTGTTTGTTGCCCTAAATTAAAAACTATGTACCCCACATTGAGTGTGAGTGTGCATGATTAACGTTTGTGTGTGTGTATGCTCGCGTGCGCCCGTGTGTGTGTGTGTGCGCGCGCATGCGCGTGTTATGGTTGTGTGCATGGTTATGATCGTTAATATTTTATTAGTATTTTGTGAAGTGCCGTGAGCTGGAGAGAAAAGGGTGGTCTAAGAATATTAATATTATTATTATTATTATTATTATTATTATTATTGGAGCCTAAAAATAATTTGCTTTGAGGCACGAAGCATGCAGAGAAGTGTTTGAAGGGACAGAACTGTCGTTTTCAGCATAATGTACTTTCGTTTGTATTGATCAACAGTTGTTTCCCCTCAATGCTCTCTCTCTCTCTCTCTCTCTCTCTCTCTCTCTCTCGTCTCTCTCGATTCTCTCTCTCTCTCTCTCTCCTCTCTCTCTCTCTCTCT
>CM065680.1:69854420-69861920 GCA_017654935.2 Phymorhynchus buccinoides
ATGAGAGACCCTAATGATGCAGTTGATTACTGGATCCGTACATTTATTTCTATATATGACAAACATGCTCCCTTTATTAAAAAAAGAGTGAAACATTCTATTAAGCCTCCTTGGATATCAAAAGAAATAGACAATGAAATATACAAAAGAGAAAGTTTATTATCATCAAAGGATAAGGGGGAAATCCAGCAACAAACAAACAAAGTAAACTCAATGAAGCGCAAAGCAAAAACTAAGTATTTCCGAGATTTAATCTCTTCATCACAAAATCCAAAATCAGTTTGGAAAGCTATTAACTTATTAACTAACGCTAACTCTTAAGAATCAAAATCCAGTAAATGAAATATCTCCAGAAGACATTAACTCTCATTTTACTAACGTTGCTAATAAAATAATATTAAACGACAAATCCAATGAAAATGGTTTATCAGAACTGCAAGAATTCTGTCGATCAAAAAACATAACCTCAACTTTCTCTATACCGCCCATTTCAGTCAATGAAGTAGTATATGAACTTTTACACTTAAAACAATCTGGAAGTCGAGATTTAGATGGAATGGATGGCAAAATATTGAAAACCGCTTCATTTGCTATTGCAGACACCCTCACCTACTTGTACAACTTATGCATAGATAAAAATCAGTTTCCACTCAAATTTAAGCAAGCTAAAGTTATACCTTTATACAAATGTGGTGATCGATCTAACCCAGCTAACTACAGACCTATCTCCATTTTAAGCATATTATCTAAACCTCTTGAAAAGCACGTTAAAAAACATTTACATTCTCATTTACAATGTTATGATTTGATACATGAGAGTCAGTCTGGTTTTAGAGAAAACCACTCATGCCACACTGCTCTTATACAATTAGTAGACAGATGTCTCTCAAATGTAAATAACAATGAATTTACAGGTGCCTTATTCATAGACTTTGCTAAAGCATTTGATGTTATTAATCACACTCTTTTATTGAAAAAACTAATACATTACAATCTAACCAGCAGTGCTTTGCGTTTCATCGAGTCGTTTCTTTGTGATCGGCAACAGCTTGTTGAAATTAATTCATCGAGGTCAAAATTACTTCCTATTAAGTTTGGCGTTCCCCAAGGGTCAGTCTTAGGACCACTTTTTTTCTCTATATACATAAATGACTTGCCTTTGTGTGTTAAATGCTGCTGTGAAATATTTGCTGATGACACCTCATTGCAATCTAATAATACAAATCCTTCTATATTAACAGAAAATGTGCAGGCCAATGTTAATAAACTAATTGAGTGGACGGAGTTGAACCACATGTCTCTTAACGCACAAAAAACAAAATGTATGTATGTAACCTCAAGACAAAAACGAAAAAAGATGAATTCTGTGTTTCCTCCATTGTATGTCAAGGATAAAGTAATTGAAGAAGTTTCCTCCCATAAAGTGTTAGGGGTTATTATTGATAATGACTTATTGTGGGGTGATCACATTAATGACCTTGGTAAACGTATTTCCATAAGAATCTACCAATTATCAAAAATAAAGAATGTTTTTGATCTTCATTCAAGAAAACCTTTTTTTTTCATGGTCACATCTTACCTCTTATTAATTATGCATCCACTTTATGGGATAGTGCAAGTGAAAGTAATCTGAATTATATAACTCGCTTACATAAAAGAGCTTTAAAGCTAGTTTTACTTAAATCTAGTAGCCTGACTGTAAATGACTACAAACAACTAAACATCCTACCTTTTAAAGACAGGCTTTTCTATAACAAATGCCTATGTATGTTTAATGTCGTAAACGGAACTGCCCCGAAGAAAATTATAAGCTCTTTTAAAATAAATGAAAATCGACACACTCACATGCTTTCGTTTCCTAAACCCCGAAATGATCTATTCAAATCCAGCTTGACATACTCTGGAGGAAACACATGGAACAACTTGCCAGCATTCTTGAAATTATGTCCATCTAAATCTACTTTTAAAAGAACTTTAAAGAAGTATTTGATTGATAAATTGTAAAATTTTAATTTATTATTATGTATATTCGCATGTATATAAATATGTTTAAAAAAAATTTACTCTTCCTTCCCCCCCCCCCCCCTATCTTTTTCTTTTCTTTCCTTTTATCCCAATTGTTATGTTTTGTGCGCTCTCTCTCTCTCTCTCTCTTCTCTCTCTCTCTCTCTCTCTCTCTCGTTTGATTTATATATATTTATTTATTTTTTTTTTTTTTTACTTTTTATTTCTTTAAATTTATACTCATTTATGAATGTTCTCTGTGGGGTTTTTTCTCTATTATTATGCATTTTCATGATGTTTGTATTTTTGTTGGAGGGCAGGATGAAAAAAAGCCTTGTTAGCTTATTCTTTAACCCTCAATAAAGATCATTTTGACTTGACTTGACTTGACACACACACACACACACCCCCCACACACACACAAACCCCATCACCACCACCAACTCATCTACATAAGCACGCGTGCAGACAAGCGAACATCAACACAATTAACATAAATATATAAATACAGAGATACAGATGATATGGCGCGCCAAAGATACAAAACTCTACCTAGCTGTTCGATAGAGTTTCGAAACTGTATCTATCAGTTCGATAGAGTTTGAAAACCCTATCTAGCTGTTCGATAGAGTTTTAAAACTCTGTCGAACAGCTAGATAGGGTTTCCACAAAATAACCCTATCGAGATATAGTTTTTCTATCGCGATTTCTGATTGGTACATGGCTTCAGCGACACGTTTGGTACCTTGGCAGGGCAGTGAATTTGAATAAGATGATAGGCCTAGGCCCCTACATGTAGTCAAACAAACATGGCGGCTGAACGATTTCAACGAGAGAATCTTCCCAGCTGTAATTGAAGCTGCTAAGCGAGTTCGTAGAATGCCACCTATTAGGCTAGGTGTAGGTCACAGTCAAAGATACTAGTCCTATCTACCAATGAAATACTTCGTTTAAAAAAGTATCAAAATGACGTGTTCGATAGAGATTTACGAAGAGAAACTCTATCTAGCTGCTCGACAGAGTTTTGAAACTCTATCTAACTGCTAGCTATAGTTTAGAAACTGTATCTAACAGTTCGATAGGGTTTTAAAACTCTGTCGAACTGCTAGATAGAGTTTTGGTCATTCGGCGCGCCATAAGATGAAAGGGCCAATGGTAGAGTGAGAGGGAATCGAGCGGGGCGTTCTATCTAAAAGCCTCAATGTCACAAAGAGTGATTACTTCGCAGCCTACCAACCTTGCAAAAAACATGAAGCCAACTTTTCTCACTTCCCACCTGGAAGGTGGGAAGTGTTAAGTTAGTGGTAACAGAGGCAGTGAGTGAGTTCACAATGATCCCGCACCTGTAGTGTAGGTGAAAGGGTGGGGGTAAAAAGACAACCAGGCTTCAGTTAGCTGCGGAGAGCGAACTCGTTGTATATTCTTTTTGGCTCTAGCTATAACTGATGACATAAACATAATTAGTATACCATGTTGCCGCTATTGTCAATTTATTAATGACTGAAAAAAATATACGGTTTCACCCCCATCCCCACCCCTTCTCTGTCCATCTTTCTGTCTGTCTTTCTCTCCACCACCACCACCCCCACCCCTCTTCCTCTCTCTCTCTCTCTCTCTCTCTCTCTCTCTGTGTCTGTCTTTGTCTCTCTTTTCGTCTGTTTGTCTGCCTCTCCACCCCCACCCCCCTTTATCTCTACCTCTATCTCTCTATCTCTGTCTGTCTGTCTGTCTCTGTCTTTCTCTCTCTCTGTCCCTCTTTCTGTCTGTCTGTCTGTCTCTCTATCTCTATCTATCTTTCTTTTTTTCTGTCTTTCTCTCTCTCTCTCTCTCTCTCTCTCTCTCTCTTTCTTCCCCTCTCTCTCTCTCTTTTCCTCTCTCTGTCTTCCTGCCTCTCTCTCTGTCTGCCTGCCTGTCTGTCTGTCTGTATGTCTGTCTCTCTCTCTCTCTCTAAATATTGAACGTATGCACTGTTATTTATCATGATGCCTACATGTGTTTACTTTTTAACTCATGAATATTTTGCGCGTCTAACATTACCTTGTTTTGATCTGTCATGCATAAAGGTATGCATGTTAAAATTGGCTATGTTAAACACAATTAAGTTTGATTTAATAATGTGTATGTGTTTTATTCTATTTTTTGCATTTTACAGACAAGTGTGTAATGTTGGCTTAGGCTTGATTTTCTCATGTTATATATAAAACTATTAGTGTCGTTTTTTATATTTGTTAAAAATTAAGATATGTAGGATTTATTTTTGCTGTTGACATGTGCATATGCTTACTTTTAAATTTGTTTTGTTAGTTGAGTGTATATTTGAAACTTGAGTGTATAAGGTAGGATTAAGTTTGATTTTGTCGAGTATGTATGTTAATTTACAAATTTGTGCGTGCTAAAAATAAATAAATAAATACTTATATAAAGTAAGATTAAGTTTGATGATGTTATGGATATGTATTTACTATGATTTTATAACGTGTGTGTGTGCTTACTTTTAAGTTTATTTTTTAGTTGAATATGCGAAGTAGGCCTACAAGTAACTAGGCTCGGCTTTGTCATGTATCGGTGTTTATCGGCTGTGTTTATAATGTTATGATTGTTAAAGATGAGTGTGTTAGATATGCTTCTCTCTCTCTCACTCAGTCTATCTATCTCTGTCTCTGTCTGTCTGTCTGTCTGTCTGTTGCTCTCTCTCTCTCTCTTAGTGTGTGTGCGCATCGCGTGTATGTGTGTGTGTGTGTGTGTGTGTGTGTGTGTGTGTGTGTGTGCGTGCGTGTGCGTGTGTGTGTGTGTGTGTGTGTGTGTGTGTGTGCGCGCGCGCGAGTGTGTGTCATAAAATAATTATTTAGTATACACTTTTCTTTTTCTTTTTTTTTCTTTCTTTTTTCTTTAGGCTTATATTGTTTTATTTTGTTTATTGTGATTTAGCCAGAATGTTTATATTTATGTAACGAAAAGTGGGTTTTTTGACATATTGTATTGGTGATCCTGTATGATGAGAGAGGGAAAGAAAGAGAGAGGGGGGAGAGAGAGGAGAGGGAGGGGAGAGGGAGAGAGAGAGGAAGAGAGGGGGAGGGAGAGAGAGAGGGGAGGGGGGAGGGGGAAGAGAGAGAGAGAGGGAGAGACAGAGAGGGAGAGAGAGAGAGAGAGAGAGAGAGAGAGAGAGAGAGAGAGAGAGAGAGAGAGAGAGAGAGAGAGAGAGAGAGAGAGAGAGAGAGAGAGTATGGGCCGTGTGTACGCACGTATTAATTGGTGCATTCCTTCCGGTTACTTGTTTACATTTTTATTAGTTTTTGTGAGTGTGATGTGTAATGAGAGAGTGACAGTGCTTGGTGAACGAGGGTGGATGTCTTTGTGAGTGAAAATCATGTTATTTCGTTGCTTTATTTCTTTGTATTCGAATGTTGGTGGTATGACTTTCTTGTTGATTTTAATTAATGTTTTTCATCTTTCATTGTTGCTTTTGTAACGTGCAACGAGCATACTACTATATGGAGTTTTAGCGCTATATGAATTATTATTATTTTGATTATTATTATTATTATTATTATTGCTACTATTATTATTATAGGATTGGGTTTCATCTTGTTATGCATAAGTGTTTACTCCAAAATGCGTGCATGTTAAAGATGAGTATGTAGAATAGGATTTGGTTTTATTCCGTCATGTGTATGTGCTTACATTTAAGCTTGATGTATTTTTAAGATTAGTATGTAAAATGGGCTTAGGCTTGATTTTATTATGTGTATCGGCTTTAAATTTAAAATGTGTACATGTTACGAGTATGTAAAATAAGGATTAGTTTTAATTTTGTGATGAGTTAAGTTTGACTTATGTGCGTGTTAAAGATGAGGACTAGAAAGTAGGTTCAGGCTTGATTTCGTTATGAGCAGTATTTACTTTTTAATATGTGTATTCGCTTGCAAATAATATGACTAGGTTTGCTTTTGTTACGAGTGTGTGTTTACTTTTTAATATGTTCATGCTAAAAATGAATAATGGAATGTAGGAATAGGCTTCATGTTGCCATGGGTACATGAATTTACATTTTAAATTGTGCATGCTAAGATGAGTAGGTAAAGTAATACTATGTTTGACTTATTATGTGCATGGGTTTCTTTTCAAATAAGTACATTTTAACGATGAAGTATGATTGAGGTATTTTTTATGTTTGTGCATTTCTCTATTTTGAATGTTTAAAGATGAGTGTGAAAAGTAGGATTGGGTTTTATTTTCCCGTGTGTATGCGCTTACTTCACACATTTTGAATGTTAATAATTAGTATAGTTAATAATAATAGGTTTGATTTTGTTATTGATGTGTTACAATATAGGGATGTTTTTTGCATGCTTTATATTACTTTGTATGTGTTTATTTTCGTTTTCCATTTTCTACTTTTATATATGTATTTTGTCCAGAGGGCTGGATGTAAAAAAGCATGTTATTGCTTACTCTATTACCCTCTATAAATAAAATTCAATCAATCAATCAATCAATCTCTCTCTCTCTCTCTCTCTCTCTCTCTCTCTCTCTCTCTCTCTCTCTCTCTCTCTCTCTCTCTCTCTCTCTCTCTCTCTCTCTCTCTCTCTCTCTCATCACTTCTGTATTATCCATCAGAGATCACAGGATAATCAATACTGCTAAAATAAACGAACACAAAAACACCACTAAAAGCTTAACGATCAATAGGACAAGATTATAATGATACAGCCCGAAATTAACAAGCAAACGAAAGAAACCGGCCGCAAATCAGTTGACACGAAAGGCGCAGGGGGGTGGGGTGGGGTGGGGGTGGGGTGACAAACAGAGGGGTGAAAATGTTTGACATTACGAGGGCCCAGGTGTGGTGGGGGGGGGGGGGGGGGGGGGGGGAGGGGGAGAGAGGGGGGGGAAAAAGGAACGACCCGCGGGCCGAGTGTGTGATGGAGAAAAATCAATAAAGACACCATGACCGGCTGTTAGATAGAGATAGAGGGAGCGCCAGTAGGCTCAGATCCACAGCCTACTAGCAAGCGGCTAGCCAGCTTCGATTCGATGATGGTGGTATGGGGGATGCTTTTGTCCTTATCCGTCTCGGTGTCCCCGCAACAGCTATTAAAACCCTTTCATCACCACTGTCGCCTGCCTCTTGGCACCACAATGATTTACCACCCATGTCACTCAAAGGCATCAAATGAGGGCCTGTCATCCGGTGACCTTATGTTCTTACTTTTGGGAGGTAAGGATAGGCCCTGTGTTATGCATGTCAAAAAGGAATCCCCAATATTGCAGACAAAATATTTTCTCTATCCGGGTAAGTTTAAATGGTAAATTTTGGCTGAGGAATGGCTAGCGTTGAAAGGGTTTTAAAGGAGTGATCGCTTTGATTCACGCTAGCAGGAAAGACATTGCTAATTAAAATGAGGAGGAGGAGGACGAGGAGGAGCAGGAAAAGGATAATGAAGAGAAAGAAGGAGGTCGAGAACTAAGAAGAAGAAAAGCGTAAGGAGGATAGAA
>CM065680.1:69866920-69871395 GCA_017654935.2 Phymorhynchus buccinoides
ATTTCAGCTTGCACCATTGTAACGGTCGTAATTGGATCTAGGGACACTGGGGGAAAATATTAATTCTCCAGACAATCTTCAGGACACTGTTCCAGAGCATGAGAAGGCATTTCCTTGAATGTCTGGTACCAAACAGTGGCCCAACAATCTGTCAACTGTGTAAAGGTGTTTTGTGATTTCGAATAATACACCCACTGAGGTTTATCGCCTCTGGCAGTCACGTAACATTTTTAAATTGATTTTTGTCTTCTGTTTTACAGCCAAGTAATGCTGAACTTTCATTTTCACATTTGAAACTGATGGTCTGGTTATTGAATCCATGGTAGTATTGAACAATTAATATCCCATACGTTTTGTGAGCAGTGTATAGTACTTTGTGTCAATGTCCCAAGTTAGACTTTACTCAGTCATTTACAGTCCAGTTGAGTCGATATCACAATACTAACTCACACTGTATATACGACGCGTGTGTGTTGTGTGTGTGTGTGTGTGTGTGTGTGTTGTGTGTGTGTGTGTGTTTGTGTGTGTGGTGTGTGTGTGTGTGTATGAGAGAGAGAGAGAGAGAGAGAAACACTGAACACTGAAATGGTTTAATGAGTAGGCCATTAGCCCATGTCATTTTGAGTGGTTACAAAAGTATAACAAAGTAGCAGTATTAACAACATTTTATCATAAACACACATAACAAACTTAGCATATACGTAGTTCAAAACTTCATACATGCATGATACATAGAATATCAGATAAACACAATCATCTTTACCCACTTATGTGCATCTCCCGAATTTTATCATAAACACACATAACACGTTTAGCATATACGTAGTTCAAAACTTCATGCATACACTATACATATAATATCAGATACACACACTCATCTTTACCCATCTAAGTGCATCTCCCGGATTCTAAATGCTTTTTCGAGATAAAATGCTAAACGGATAATCAGAGATTTATTTTCAGTTGCAAGCAGCATGGTTAGTTTGAACAGTGAAGGTTGGCTATAATATTTACTTGGGATATATCTGGCTCTCAAATCCTGATAACGAGGGCAATGTAATACAAAATGGATTTCAGTCTCAAACTGAGAGGTACAAAAGGGACAGGACAAATCATTATCTGTGACATTTCTGTAAAAACGACGCTTGTGTACATTTAGTTGAGAAACACCTAATCTCAACCTGATCAAACAGATTCTGGCTTTAAGATGATGAACGATCTGCAAGTAAGGGGATAAAATAAGACCGCTTTTAAATGTACGGTAAAGCTGAAAACGATCGCTTTGCTCCATTGCGTTAGACCATTGCATTTTATATTCATAAACTAACCTATTTCTTAATGTTTTCAAAAAAGCTTTCTCATCCCCAACCCCCTGATTTTCCCACACTTCATTAAAACCATGTTTGTACAGAAAGAAACAAATTGTGGAAGCCCAGGTGTTCCTGTTGCTATTGTGATAATGTAGTAACATTTTATAAGATGTGTATGGCAGTCGGTCTGAAGGCATTTTCAAAATTCTTAGCCAGAATTTAATACTTATTTTACACAGATTTATAGACAAGGGAAAACGACCTAACTCGCCATAAATCATAGCGTTAGGGGTTCTTATACTAACATTTAAGAATCTTTTTAGCGCGAATAAGTGAACTTTTTCGATAATATCTAGATTTCCAACCATGCCCCAAACTTCAGCCCCATAGCTAAGCATGGTCTGGATTTGAGAGTAAAAAAGTTAAAAAAAATATAGCAGGTGATTTTTCTCCCAAAGACCACAATAACCTAAGAATATTTATTACACCCTTCCTTGCTCGACTCGCAAGATCATTCAATGTATGTGTGAAGGAGAGCCTAGTTGACATAATAACTCCTAAGTATTTATACATATTCACAATTGATAATTCCTTTTGACCATAAAACCATTTTTCTTGCACAGAAACATAGCCACCATTTCGAAAAAATACAATATTAGATTTATCTAAATTCACGATCAGACCCAGCCTTTTTGCTGAGTCATATAATGCATTCAATTGATTTTGTAAACCAGCAATGGAATCAGAGATTAGAAGAACATCATTAGCAAACATAAGTATGAGAATTTCCAAGAAGTCAGGAAAAAGTTGAACCCCATGTTTCCCCCTCCTCACAATGTCTTCAGCCAACTCATTAATGAATAAAGAAAATAAAACTGGACTACATATTTCTCCCTGCTTTAAACCTATGGGACACATGAAACAATCAGTTAAATCACCTCCAGCTCTTACTCTTGCTTGTACAATATCATATATACTAACAATAGCCCAATACATTTTTCCACGAATACCCCTTTTCTTCAGAACGTCCCATAATTTTGACCGTACCATTGAGTTGAAAGCTTTTCTAAAATCGATGAAAGCGACATATAATTTTTTATGTAATATTAATTGTTTCTGAACCATGGCAAATAATGTGAAAACATGATCGACAGTGCTATACTTTTTTCGAAACCCTGCCTGACAATCGTTAATAATATTGTTATTTTCGATCCATTTGTTCAATCTGGCATTCAAGATGTGGCTATGTAACTTACTACCAAAAAAAAAACCAAACAAAAAAAACAAAAACTTACTACAAATATTTAACAAAGATATACCGCGATAATTATCAGGACTATTTCTATCACCCTTTTTAAACAAAGGTTGAATAATGGCTTCAGACCATTGCAGAGGAAAGGAACTTGAAGAAAGCATGACATTAAACAACAAGACTAAGAAAGGAGCAATGACAGAAATAGAGTTTTTAAAGACCTCACCAATAATTCCATCAGGGCCCGCGGCCTTCCCATTTTTTAGAGAACGGACAGCAGCATACACTTCAGCTTCAGTTATATCGGCTTCAAGCATATATCTGTGTTACTGTTTATCATTTCATCATCATTTTGCTCAACGGGTTCACCGTTAACACATTCAGAATTTTCATTAAATGAATCAGTTTGAAATTTTCTTAGTTCTGGTTGTTAAACTCTACTCTGATAGTTTTTCTATGTGCTGTCCTCGGTCAAATCTGAGCGCATCTTATATGTGTTACATTAAACACTGCGTCTCAAGTCACATCTAAAGTTCTTTCTGTTGTGTGCTACATTCGGCGATTCAAGACCAAGGGATCTGATTTTTTATTCTTTCCTGTACGACAATTGAGTCTTTTTTCATAAAAGGCATAGGGGCTACTATTAATTGAGTAAGGCTCTTGAAATTTTGAACAGATTCATTTATGTCTCTATTTTCAAAGAAGAGAGAGGCTCGTTTCTTAAACATATTTGAAGATGTGCGCTCTGAACTCTGGAGTTTGTTGTCTTAGAGTTCTTCAAAATTTTACCTTGATCTCCCAAATTATTTGTCAAACTTGGAAAAAACCATTGTGAGGATGACTTTCTTGTTTGCGGTCGCGCAGTATTGAGACGACCTTATATCAACTTCAAAACAACGTTCGAACAAAGTTATGCTAACGGAACGTGTGGATTTTTTTGGATTCTATAGCCTAGCAGGAGGGAGACAGATATAAACAATGCTTAGTGCTGACGCAATGAAGATGGTGATTAGACTTCAATCGTTATGATCTGGTGTCTTCAAAATGACATAAAGCAAAAGAGAAAGAAACACGAGTGAGCAATGAACAAGTCATAGAGACATAATCAATAAGATCCAATGAACCAAATGACTCCTACAATACTACGTTACATCCGAAGGTGACAGAACCAATTGTAGGCATATGGTAAAAAAAAGATTTAACCGATAAATCTTTTGATATCACCTTATTCGTAAATGAAGCACACGAAGTAGCAGGTAGAGTAGAGAATAGATGAAGACGGGATCAAAAGAGAATTTATACACGAGAACCATGAGGCGACAGAAAGAAAACTTTTAATAAAAGGCATTGTTACCCCAGAAATCCGTCTGATTTCAGACAACTTTATCGATTCTACTTTTGTTGGATGTTGCAGCGGTATATGAGAAAACGTATACGTCTTTTTTTTGAGCTTCGTTTTCTAATTGGCTCATCAATCGTCGTGAGAAGAAGTGGGCAGCCCTGCCTCTCCTTAAACCCTCGCCGACAATACCCAGAAGAGTAAGCAACCCTTCTCTAGCCAAACCCTGCCCACCCCTAGGGGCACTATCCGCCTCCCCCGACTTTGATGTGTTTAGTCTATCAGTCCCTCACTTTCCTCTATTATAGAATATTAATTAGTGGTTAGTAGTCACCTATCATATTAACCGCGCAATATAATATTTTAAAAATAAAATAGGATACCGGTTATAAAATAGTATATACCATAGAAACGACCCTTGTTACTTGGTTGTACTCGCTAGCTATTGAATTGAAGAATCATCAACAAAACTTGGATACAGATCTATGAAAAATTCTCTCTTCACAAAAATACGTTGAATTCAAATAGCATATCCATTAGATATACACCAGTGCGATATAATACAGTTGTGGGT
>CM065680.1:69871895-69876895 GCA_017654935.2 Phymorhynchus buccinoides
CCTCTATTCTGCAGTGGCAGTCCCTACAAAAACGTCAGAGGTGCTGTGGTGAGGGTGTTCCGCGCACTTCTATCTTTCTGATCTCTGTCAAGCATTATGATTATTCGAGTTCTAGCCTTGATAGATGCTTCTTCGGCGTATTGAACCAAACCAGGACGCTAATCATATTCTTAATTACGAAATTGTTCCATCCTATGCAGATGATCCTCAGTGCCTGTCGACATTTATTAATCATGCTCAGAAATCCTCATAACTGCAGACCTACCCTTGATGTCCACCAATGTTCACGTACTGACTTTATGACATCACCGATGACGTTCATCAAATGAAGAGGAATAATCCTATATCTGGCGTTTGCTCTAACGCAGTCAAGGGAGCAATATTCCCATACCATTATTTTGCCAGATTGGATCTATTCAGTTTTACTGTTCATGGCATGATTTGCCTAACGATTTTTTCTTTTTAATTTTATCTGGCAGTCAAGGGTTAAGCCTAAACATACTCTTGATACTAGATACCTCTGAGAAAGCTTTACCACTCCCGCAATAGAGCCTTTCTGCAAAATCAATGGCGATGTCACGTGTAGGCGATACTGTAGACCTAATGAAATGATGAAAATGGTCGATGATATGGGGCGCGGGTGGGACGGATGGCAAAATGGAACAATGTACAGTAATACTCGATTTAATTGTGCCTTTGAAAGGACAGGGTTCGTATGCTCTTTCTCTATACCCCATAACTAAGTAATAATGTATTGTAAAAAAAATTTTTTGATATTTTTTGCAGCGTTGTGCACTGTTCATGTGCATGCGTCATGCGTGCGTGTGTGTGTTTGTGGTTGTGTGTTGTGTTGTGCGTGCGTGTGCGTGCGCGTGTGGCGTTTGTGTGCGTTTTTGTGTGTTTGTGTTTGTGTGTGTTTGTGTGTGTGTGTGTGTGTGTGTGTGTGTATGTGCGTGTCGTGTTATGTTGTGTATGTGTGTGTGTGTGTGTGTTTTGTGTGTGGTGTGTGTTTGTGTGGTAACGTGCGTGCGTGTGTGTGTGGGTGTCTGTTTTTAGTGCGTGCGTGTGTGTGTTGTATGTGTGGTTTGTGTTTGTATTGTGTGTGTGTGTGTATTTAACCATTGGTTTAATTAGTCTTGCTTTTGCTTGCTGGCACAATGAATGCCGTGTGATGTACTTCAATGTGTCGTAGGGGCCTACGGTTTACAGGGTCACATGAGGTTTTTTCTTTGTTTTCTTTGAATGGACATAGTACTGATTAAATGCGTGGTATCATGCCTGTGTTCAATTTTCAGAATAGTACGAACTGTTAAAGTGTCATCATCGAAACCGTTAATAATCGTTCTATCTCTATTCAATTACGTCCTTTGATTAAAACAACAATCATCAACAACAACAACACATTGCAAATAGATGTTTTTGTTTTGTCTGCCATAAAAGTGTTAAAACTGATAGAGCCAATCTGGGAAAATAGTCTGGGGATATAACTCTCTTTACTGTGTTAGAGCAAAACCCAGCATATCAGAGTTATTCCTCTTCATCAGATGACGTCATCAGCGAGGTCAAAGGGTCAGTACGTGATACGTTGTAGGTGAAGACGGGGTAAAAAGCGCCTGGGCTGGTAAGAAGCCCACCCCAATTATCTCCTCATGAAATGAAGCAAATTTCAGTCTATTTTGCCCATGAGACGAGCGTGAATATCTAGCATTCGTCTCATGGGCAAATTTGACTGAAATTTTCTTTATTCATGAGATAATTGGGGTGGGCTTCTTACCCGCCCATGGCTTTTACCCGTCCCCCTATATTAAATGCCAAATTATGGATTTCAAGGGGTAAGCATGGTTATTTATTTATGTGATTAACGCTATTCAAGGCTGTCGTTGTTGAGTTAGAAACGCAGACTCTCTCTATGCTCTCTCTTCTCTCTCTCTCTCTATCATGACTCTCTCTCTCTCTCTCTCCCCCCCCCCCCCCCCCCCCCCCACCCCCACTAACCCCCCCCCCCACCCCCCCCCTCCCCCTCCCCCCCCCCCACCCCCCCCCCACCACCCCTCGCCCACCCCCCCTCTCTCTCTCTCACTTACCTGATTTGTACGTTTTTATCGTGCTTGCGTCATGTCCCATTTCCTGTCCCCCATTCTTCCCCCACTATAATTATCAACACTCAACACCACACATGAACAAGGCAACCTTTCGGGGTTTTTTTTAACTTTTGTTCTGTTATGCACATGTTTATGCATACCATCCATCGGCTGTCCGACGATTGATGACCGGCTCAGATGTGACCCAATCTCACCGCAACACCCTCTCTCTCCCCATGATAAAACAGGGTCGAGTTTCTCTAGACGACGGTCGTCGCGCGCATAAACCGTTGCGCTAAAAAGGGGGTCTAAGAAACACTTTAGAAAACGTTTGCGGCGAAGCATTGGCTGTATTCCCACCAATTGCCTGGTGTGAATTAGAAGTAAATGATGCAGTCGGCAATTCCTTCCGACTTGGGTCGACTTTATCTAGACGACGGTCGCCGCGCGCATAACTGTTACGCCAAAAGGGGTCTAAAGAAACACTTTAGAAAACGTTTTGCGGAAAACAAGAACATTACAAGCTCTTGTCTGATTGATAATTTTTTGTATTGTTTTAACCAAACATTAATGGGACTTTAATCAACAACAAAAAATGTATTCACTCCATGCAAGTCACGTGATAGTTCGCCAGGAGATACTTTGGGAGTAGCCACAAAACGTTTTCGGCAAACATCGGCAAAAGAGGTGTTTCTTACTTACCGTTTTTGCCGATTTGCGCTCACGCTACGTAACGTTAGCCCTTGTGAAACGATCCCCGGAACATGCCACTTCAAAAGCAAAAGAAAATAACCGTGCACAATAATCCCCGACACGACATTGTTTCTCACAGTTCTTACAGCCATTTGTATTTTTGTTATGAAGGAATTAATTACTTGGGATTTGGCACATGAGGATTTTCCTGGATTAGTTTGACTAGAAAATGAGCTTTTAATGAAACGTCACGAGAATTAGGTCGGACTCAAATGGGTAAACACAATTTTTTTTAAAGAGTTTGTAAAAGCAGCGGGGTAGGGGGGGGGACGGGGGGGGGGGGGGGGGGGGGGGGAGTTAACACCGAATATGAATTTAGGAGCAAACATACATGCAACTCCCATTGCCTAGCAACAGTCCAAATTGCTTTGAATGATAATTTCATCAACATGTGTACTCAACTCTACCAGCGATACAGAGGACAAAGTACCTGGATGGGATCTTTGACGGACACTTGGTTATCAAATTGCCATCAACATACATGTACGCGGTTTTGCCTTTATGAAGAATAATTCGCAGCCCTAGTGGAACAATGGAAAGGGTGGTGGTGGTGGTGGTGGAGGTAATGATGATGATGATGAAGATGACGACGACGATGACGTATGATGACGACGATGATGGTGATGATTAGGTATTAGGTATTAGGTACTTTATAGTCACAGAGGCGTCTCTGTGAAATTCGGGTTGCTCCCACCAGGAGAGAGCGTCGCTGCCAGAGGCGCGCCAACCCAATTTTTTCGTTTTTTGTTTTTTGCATGCGATTTTTTGTGTGACTGATTAGGAAGAAAAGGGTGGGGGGTAAAGTTTGACCAAATGACATTTTTTTCGGTGCCACTGAGGTTAGCGTATGCTAAGTGCATGGGTACACGGGACCTCGGTTTATCGTCTCATCCGAAAGACTCCACATTCAGACCGTAAGGCCTAGTGCAAAGTGAGAGAAAAATCCCATGCACCCAGGTTCGAACTCGGGTTTACTTAACACAAGGCGAATGTGCTATCACTGTGCACACTGATGATGATGATGATGATGTTGTGATGATGTTATGATGATGACGACGATGATAGATAGATTATGATGACGATAATGATGATGATGATGATGGTGATGATGGATGAGGTGATGATGATGACCATGCTGATGGTGATGAAAAGGAGGATAATGACACGATGAAGATGATTATGATGGTGATGGTGATGATTGTGACGACGACGATGATGATTCATTAACGATGACGACGACGACGACGATGACGATGATGATGATTACGACGACGACGACGACGACGATGATGTTATTGTCGTTTCAGTGGGTTGGCAGGTTCGTTTGATGAATCGCTTGGCTGGTCGACTGGTTGGCTGGTTGGTTGATAGGCTGGTTGACTGATCGGTTCCTATCTTTCTAAAAAATAATATTACAAAATCGGCTCTACATTCACTTCTCCTTGATGAGTGTAGCATTAAAGACCCACCAGATCACGTGTCAAAATCACGCGGTTTACGTGTTTCCCCTCTTATAGCTGGAAAGAAATATTGTTTTGACCAGGTCTCACTCCCATACAAATGCCCCCAAAATCAAACCGAAACATCATTTTAATTTAAAGAGCAGCCTCAATTTGAAGTTGGGGACATTTGTATGTGAGTCACAGCTACCCAGAAAAAAACCCAAGGGACTTAATCGTGGTGCGTCAGTGTTGTCTTTAAGATATCCACCTTCGTGAAAGCATACACCGGATCCACTCCTTTCATCCATCTCGCATATATAGTCTTTCGGATGAGACGATAAACCGAGGTCCTGTGTGCCCATGCACTTAGCATACGTTAAACCCAGTGGCAACGAAAAAGTTGTCATTTTTTTTTCAAAAAAAAAATTTACCCCACCCACCCCCACCCCCTCATCAGTCACAAACATCGCATGAAAAAAAAAAGAAATTGCGTGGCGCGCCTCTGGCTGCGACGCGCTCTCCAGGTGAGAGCAACCCGAATTTCACAGAGACGCCTCTTTGACTATAAGGTACCTAATACATAATACCTAGGGGATATCAGTGGAAGCTTACCAGGTACAACTATAGCCTTAACTTGATGATCTTGTTTCACCCCGACGCTCCTTTTCTTCCAGAGCTTCGTGTTCCAGACGGCGGATTAGAAGTTTGACTGATTAGGAAGAAA
>CM065680.1:69879395-69881895 GCA_017654935.2 Phymorhynchus buccinoides
TGGTTGGAGGTGGGGAGTGTGGTTGGAGGTGGGGAGTGTGGTTGGAGGTGGGGAGTGTGGTTGGAGGTGGGGAGTGTGGTTGGAGGTGGGGAGTGTGGTTGGAGGTGGGGAGTGTGGTTGGAGGTGGGGAGTGTGGTTGGAGGTGGGGAGTGTGGTTGGAGGTGGGGAGTGTGGTTGGAGGTGGGGAGTGTGGTTGGAGGTGGGGAGTGTGGTTGGAGGTGGGGAGTGTGGTTGGAGGTGGGGAGTGTGGTTGGAGGTGGGGAGTGTGGTTGGAGGTGGGGAGTGTGGTTGGAGGTGGGGAGTGTGGTTGGAGGTGGGGAGTGTGGTTGGAGGTGGGGAGTGTGGTTGGAGGTGGGGAGTGTGGTTGGAGGTGGGGAGTGTGGTTGGAGGTGGGGAGTGGGTTGGAGGTGGGGAGTGTGGTTGGAGGTGGGGAGTGTGGTTGGAGGTGGGGAGTGTGGTTGGAGGTGGGGAGTGTGGGTGGAGGTGGGGAGTGTGGGTGGAGGTGGGGAGTGTGGTTGGAGGTAGGGAGTGTGGTTGGAGGTGGGGAGTGTGGTTGGAGGTGGGGAGTGTGGTTGGAGGTGGGGAGTGTGGTTGGAGGTAGGGAGTGTGGGTGGAGGTAGGGAGTGTGGTAGGGGTGGGGAGTGTGGTTGGAGGTGGGGAGTGTGGTTGGAGGTGGGGAGTGTGGTTGGAGGTGGGGAGTGTGGTTGGAGGTGGGGAGTGTGGTTGGAGCTGGAGAGTGTGGGGTTCGAGTTTCCTTACGAAAAGTGATCCCTCGCCTGATGCTGGCATTCCAGAAGTTAGAAATGTGCCTCACCACGTTCCTTAGGTGATGATGAAATTCCGTTCCTCCGGTCTGGAACAGACACACATGGGACATTGGTAGATATAAGGATGGCGGGAACGATCCTGGAGGCAATGCCCGGAGGCAGTGCAACACCAGGAAAGTCCCGAATTTTTAACAATACAGATGTGCACTTCCTTAAGCTCGGTGTCCATTTGTGTTCTACCGAGGACCCAGCATGTTTGACAATCGTGTGAAAGGTAGCACACGCCTTGTTGCTTTTGACTTGCTGACAGGTTTATGCACACAAGCAGGTCTGCTTCTTTTGGTCTCCCTTCCCCAAGACCCAAACAACATGGGCGACATGCAGCGGACCAAATGCGTACACAACGCACGGCAGTCGGTGTGAATGACGTGGCAGCAGGTGTGAGAAAAACACAGAATGAAACAAAACAGATGCTTTGCATTAGCCAGGACACAAGATGTAGGCCTACACCGAGATTTAGGTGATGTTGGGCAAGGGCCTTTGGGATCTACAGCCAATTGTTTTCAGACAACGGTAACAATCATAGGAGAAACACACGCCAACAAGGAGACAGAGTGTTAGTCATATAGTATATGACACCCCCTCCCTTCATTTCTATGTACAAAAATATATATTTCTTCGATTCTTCGTATCTTCCTGTCCTGTATCTTTATATCTCACCCCTCATTCCCACCAGCACACACACACACACACACACACACACACACACAGACACACACACACACGCTCGCGCACACACACGCACGCGCGCACGCACACGCACGCACGCACACGCACACACACACACACACACACACACACACACGCACAGAGACACAGAGACACACACACACACACACACACGCACACAGCACACGCACACACACACACACACACACACACACACACACACACCTCACACACACACACACACACACACACACACACACACACACGCACACACACACACGCACACACACACACACACACGCACGCACGCACGGCACACACACGCACACGCGCACACACACACACAACACACACACACACACACACAACACACACATGCTCTTTATGTCCTGCATATGTGGCGTATGATCAGAACTGAAGTAATCTTGTGTGAGATCAAACCATCTTATCTTTGACAGCTTTTATTGAGCGATGTAACACTAGAGCCCCGCGTTTTGTGATGTGCTTCATGAATATATGCATGAACTCCAATGATAACGGCTAGTCAATAAACGCAGGAGCATGTTCATGAACAGAAAGACAGTGCAACTAATAACAAAACAAGCGCGGATTCGCAATCGTTTGTGGCAGCGGTCTATTTTTTACCACTCCAATCATTACATACACTGAGTCGCCTCCCCTGGCTTTTCAATAATTTTAATCTGTAAACCAGAATGTTATCTCTGCATGATGCTAACTTAGAAGCTCGTAACTTTTTATATCTTTTGGAAAACATTTAAAACTATCTCAACGTAATCCTACTTATACTCATCGAAAGAAAACACCGCTATTTATCCTACTTATACTCATCGTCACCGTACTCGTCGTGTCTGTTGCAGTGTCTGTATTACGTATGTTTATTATTTTGTACGCTTTAAAATGAAGATTCATGCGCTCTGTTCAGTATACAATTCTTTCCATTTGTGGCACAAGCAACGTCGAATATTGATCGCTTCTCGGCCGTG
>CM065680.1:69886895-69889395 GCA_017654935.2 Phymorhynchus buccinoides
AAAAAGTGCCCGTGCCGAGAATAGGACACGTGAACCATTGGCATGACAGACAGACACTCTACCAATGAGCTATCGAGGCTTTCAGTGTTGATGAGTTTCTTAACTCATTTTGCCTGTTGAATACTCTCTAACCCACTAGTCTAAAAATGTTATCTGTTTGCTATCTGTTTACATTGCTTTTTTAAGTATTTAATTATTCAAATCAATATTATTTGAAAGCGTGCATAGGCATCTATATGTGTGCAACATTTGAACAATGTATGCCTTCTATTTCCCAAGATAATGCCACCGTTAAAGTCTGGAGATTAGACCACGGACACCACACACACACACACACACACACACACACACACACACACACACACACACACACACACACACACAAACACACACACACACACACACACACACACACACACACACACACACACACACACACACACACACACAAACACACACACACACACACACACACACACACACACACACACACACACACACACACAAACACACAATTATCATACAAATTATCATACAATAGACTGACTTCGTGTTAACTTCGTTAACACGAGTGAGCCAAAAAGGGAATACTTATTGTTTGACTACACTTGAATCGACCCTGCGACAACAACCATTGTAGCTGTTGCCCGTCATTAAGAGAAACAAGAACGACGTTTTTCATGCATAATGGTTTGACTAATCATAATATGGGTAAAATGAGCGTCATCGTCTCGATAATTATTATGAACCATTCTGCCAAATTTGGCACTTGGTATTTGGTATATTCTAGTCACAGAGACATATCTGTGTGGAAATTAGGGTTGCTCCCACCTGGAATGCACGTCACCACAAGCGCAGCGCCATCCACTTTTCTTTCTTTTCATTTTTTTTTTTTGGGGGGGGGGGGCCCAGACATGGAGCAACTAGTTATCAATGTTCCTTATTATTGGTTCGGTAGTTTAGGTTGTAAAGGCTGGGATATTTTAGACCTAGAGAGAGATAGAAAGAGGGGTGCGGGGTGGGGGTGCAATGAACTACCATTTGTTTAATAATAGAAATAAGAGTACAAAATAAACATAAAAGGAATGCTTAAAACCCATTGTTCCTTATAGCCATTGTCAGCTTAGGGCAAAAATCATTCACTTGTTGACAAGAAAGTTGTTGACATTTTGCCCGCTGTTTGCGCCAGAAGCATACTTGTTTTTGCAACTCGGGAATACGTTTTCTTTTCTCCTTGTGATTGCACGTATTTATTTCCGTCTTCCTGTCTGCCTGTCTCTCTCTTTGTCTGTCTGTCTGCCTCTCTCTCTCTCTCTCTCTCTCTCTCTCTCTCTCTCTCTCTCTCTCTCTCTCTCTCTCTCCTCTCTCTCTCTCTCTCTCTCTCTCTCTCTCTCTCTCTCTCTCTCCAATACAAAAATTTCATGCAGGAACAAATCTGTTCTTACGCATACATCTTTAATTAAAGAATGAGCATCAACGTCCGCAATAAATCACATTTTAAAGCAGAATGAATCGCAAACTTAAAAAGTCAAGTCGATAGCAAGAAAACAAATAAAGAAAAATAAAACAGTAAGCTTCTTCCATTAATGCATAATTTACAAGATAATTTTCTTCTTTTTCCTAGTCTTAATGATTTATTATCTAAAAGCTCGAGGCTTAGCTCCTTTCATCGAATATCAGGTATAAATTACATTCCAATTTATCTTTGTGTCTATTCAAAATCTAAGATTACTATCTGTATTGTTAGCAAAACAAGCGCGGATTCGCAATCGTTTGTGGCACGCTTTTCTTTCTCTTTTACAATATGTGCGACAATTTTTGACCTACCGACGACCGACCGACCGACAAAGTCAGTTATAGGTTTGTGGGTTGTGCCACAAACAATAATCGGGACTTTACTGGTGTTGTACTGCCTTCGAGCATGGCCTCCAGTATTGTTTCCACCATCCCATCTATCTACTAATGTCCCATATGTGTCTGTTCCAGACCGGAGGACGTTCAACAGATTTACTACTACTTTGTGTCGATTGTTCATTATTTTCATAATCGTTGCTAAACATTGTTATTGTGACCAAACAATCATTTGCCGGATTTTGATTTGGTCCACGAGATATTTGCCCCAAAAAACAAATTTCAAGAAAATAACAGGAAAACAATCCAAAAGGAGGAGCTTACTCGTGTACGTAGACTGCCTCAAGATCATGTGTGATGCAAAGCAATGATTGTCTTAATGACCTTGAACTTGACTTTTGAGCTTCGCTTTTTTTAGCAGCAGCTATAGTTCAGACACCATTGAGTTTGAACCCATGCCACATAACATATATATTATTGCTCAGTATGACCTAAGGAATACAGTGGGAGATATTTGAAGCCAATTGACCTTGACGTTTGACCTTGAGGCTGTTATTATGAAGATGGGCTGTGTCTCGAGAACCACTGGAAGGAATGACTCAAAATTGTGTTTGGAGGTGTACCAACCCGGGAGATGCAACACTCTCCA
>CM065680.1:69891895-69894395 GCA_017654935.2 Phymorhynchus buccinoides
GTATTTTGTGGGAATAGATGTGGGACTAGTATTATCAAAGATATTCTAAAAGGGTAAGATGGATTACTTAAAAGCTCGGCGAACCGGGCTGATAGAGTTATCGTTAGTGCGGACGTGTACACTATTCACAGTGGAGGCTATCCAAAAATTCGGACTGGAACTTGAACGGAGAATTCAACTGGCCTATCGATGTGTAAAATGTGTCACGTTTCAAAGGGACATAACCAGTGTTTCTGTCCTCACTACTCATATAGGGAAAAGAGACCGGATGTTTATCTTCCCCTGTACAGTCTTTGGTATTATGGATGTAAAATTACAGTATGGGACTAGCCTAGCGGGTATGTGAGAACAACGGTATGCTTCGCCTTAGAATGGGAACGCGGGCGCCACTAGTAGACCGACAGCAATTGTGATAGCTGAGCTGTGGATAAATGATGAAGTTCGAAAGCAGTAGGCCTATAGGCCTCTGCAACTAGGGTTATTAACGCCCTTGACAGTGAGAGTGATGCCCTTGCTGGTGAGTACTGACAAGGGCAGTCACTCTTGCGAAAGGCAGCCATTTAGTGGCATCAAATAGGGTTATTGGCGAGAGTTATCCCCCTGTTTGGTCAGTGCTCAACTATCTTCCCCCACCCACCAAGGGCATTCACTCTTGCAAAAGGTGTTCGTTGCAGACCCCATTCTGCCCGTTCGAAGATAGAAAACGCATTTGATGATGAAACTTTGACTTGTGAAAAGTCGCTACCTCCAGGTGGGCGGATAGGTAAGTCATGGTGGTTAGTTTGGACAAAGACTGTATAGGGGAAGATAAACATCCGGTCTCTTTTCCCTATATGAGTAGTGAGGACAGAAACACTGGTTATGTCCGTTTCAAACGTGACACATTTTACACATCGATAGGCCAGTTGAATTCTCCGTTCAAGTTCCAGTCCGAGTTTTTGGATAGCCTCCACTGTGAATAGTGTACACGTCCGCACTAACGATAACTCTATCAGCCCGGTTCGCCGAGCTTTTAAGTAATCCATCTTACCCTTTTAGAATATCTTTGGTTTGGAGGAGGAGAAGGAGGGGGGTTGTCTGACAATGATTTAAATGAAAAAGATTGAAAATATAGGCCTATACATAGCAATATATGTCTCCTTCTTTTTCTACTTATTATTTCTTTTTAAACATTTATTTTGGATGGAGGGAGGGTGTTCCGGAACCCCTGCCCAACCTCCCCCCCCCCCCTCCCCAAACCGCCTCTCTCTACCTCTGAACAAAATTACCCCACGATAGGCCTAGACTCCTATATGTCACGTTAAAAAAACAACGTATAAATATAATTGATGAACAAGTTCTCCTTCGAAATCGGATTGTGTTGGCTGCACGCAGCGGGGAGACCAGTGAACACTGAAAACGGACACATGTACTTTACCCATTATGGCCTTTTGGCCTGGGAACGCAGAAGAAGAAAAAAAGAAAAATCGAAAAATATGAACGAGTATATCTATTCTAGAAATTACGAAAAACGAACGAAAATGTCTACCGGTAGATTCAATGGTAGTACCTTCGAATCACAGATAGGCCAGCTGTGTGCCTAACAGCTCTTTTGAAAGTCAGGATATTGTGATAAACAAACCATGTTTCATGAATACAAATACAAATACAAGCTTACTGAGCAGATTTTTCGAAGTGGAATAGCCTAGAAACTTATTTCTGTGAAATTCGGGCTGCTCTCCCCAGGAGAGCGCGTCGCTGCAAGCGCAGCGCCTACCCAATTTTTTTTCGGGGGTAGGGGGAGGGGCAGACTTGGGAAACCTAGCTATCAATTTGGCCATACCGGGCAGTGGGATTTCTCCCTGCTCTTACCGACTTTCAACCGCCGTGGGATTTTTACGTGCGTAAAGCACGGGTCAGACTAGCTTTAACTTAGTAGCCAACTCACCCCCAAGATCTTTCCGTTCCTCTTCTGACAAACTTATCATGGCTCTTCCTCGTACAAATTAAATACTAAGACATAATAGTGAACGTTCATGTTCCGTCAGTGCCCCTTCTATCTGGAACTCCCTACCCTATGAACTCCGTTCTGCTAAATCTTTCAAGATATCTCTAAAATCTTACCTCTTCCAAAAATGTAAACTTCTGACTACGTTTCTTGCCCTGTTTGTTGCCCTAAATTAAAAACTATGTACCCCACATTGAGTGTGAGTGTGCATGATTAACGTTTGTGTGTGTGTATGCTCGCGTGCGCCCGTGTGTGTGTGTGTGTATGTGCGCGCGCATGCGCGTGTTATGGTTGTGTGCATGGTTATGATCGTTAATATTTTATTAGTATTTTGTGAAGTGCCGTGAGCTGGAGAGAAAAAGGGTGGTCTAAGAATATTAATATTATTATTATTATTATTATTATTATTATTATTGGAGCCTAAAAATAATTTGCTTTGAGGCACGAAGCATGCAGAGAAGTGTTTGAAGGGACAGAACTGTCGTTTTCAGCATAATGTACTTTCGTTTGTAT
>CM065680.1:69896895-69901895 GCA_017654935.2 Phymorhynchus buccinoides
CACACACACACACACACACACACACACACACATGTAAATTGTTTACAGATGCTTTACTCACTTTGATGAAAATGCCTTCATTGAGGACCTAATTAATTCTAACCTAGATTATGTGTATCAGATGAGAGACCCTAATGATGCAGTTGATTACTGGATCCGTACATTTATTTCTATATATGACAAACATGCTCCCTTTATTAAAAAAAGAGTGAAACATTCTATTAAGCCTCCTTGGATATCAAAAGAAATAGACAATGAAATATACAAAAGAGAAAGTTTATTATCATCAAAGGATAAGGGGGAAATCCAGCAACAAACAAACAAAGTCAACTCAATGAAGCGCAAAGCAAAAACCAAGTATTTTCGAGATTTAATCTCTTCATCACAAAATCCAAAATCAGTTTGGAAAGCTATTAACTTATTAACTAACGCTAACTCTAAGAATCAAAATCCAGTAAATGAAATATCTCCAGAAGACATTAACTCTCATTTTACTAACGTTGCTAATAAAATAATATTAAACGACAAATCCAATGAAAATGGTTTATCAGAACTGCAAGAATTCTGTCGATCAAAAAACATAACCTCAACTTTCTCTATACCGCCCATTTCAGTCAATGAAGTAGTATATGAACTTTTACACTTAAAACAATCTGGAAGTCGAGATTTAGATGGAATGGATGGCAAAATATTGAAAACCGCTTCATTTGCTATTGCAGACACCCTCACCTACTTGTACAACTTATGCATAGATAAAAATCAGTTTCCACTCAAATTTAAGCAAGCTAAAGTTATACCTTTATACAAATGTGGTGATCGATCTAACCCAGCTAACTACAGACCTATCTCCATTTTAAGCATATTATCTAAACCTCTTGAAAAGCACGTTAAAAAACATTTACATTCCCATTTACAATGTTATGATTTGATACATGAGAGTCAGTCTGGTTTTAGAGAAAACCACTCATGCCACACTGCTCTTATACAATTAGTAGACAGATGTCTCTCAAATGTAAATAACAATGAATTTACAGGTGCCTTATTCATAGACTTTGCTAAAGCATTTGATGTTATTAATCACACTCTTTTAATTAAAAAACTAATACATTACAATCTAACCAGCAGTGCTTTGCGTTTCATCGAGTCGTTTCATTGTGATCGGCAACAGCTTGTTGAAATTAATTCATCGAGGTCAAAATTACTTCCTATTAAGTTTGGCGTTCCCCAAGGGTCAGTCTTAGGACCACTTTTTTTCTCTATATACATAAATGACTTGCCTTTGTGTGTTAAGTGCTGCTGTGAAATGTTTGCTGATGACACCTCATTGCAATCTAATAATACCAATCCTTCTATATTAACAGAAAATGTGCAGGCTAATGTTAATAAATTAATTGAGTGGACGGAGTTGAACCACATGTCTCTTAACGCACAAAAAAACAAAATGTATGTATGTAACCTCAAGACAAAAACGAACAAAGATGAATTCTGTGTTTCCTCCATTGTATGTCAAGGATAAAGTAATTGAAGAAGTTTCCTCCCATAAAGTGTTAGGGGTTATTATTGATAATGACTTATTGTGGGGTGATCACATTAATGACCTTGGTAAACGTATTTCCATAAGAATTTACCAATTATCAAAAATAAAGAATTTTTTGGATCTTCATTCAAGAAAACTTTTTTTTCATGGTCACATCTTACCTCTTATCAATTATGCATCCACTTTATGGGATAGTGCAAGTGAAAGTAATCTGAATTATATAACTCGCTTACACAAAAGAGCTTTAAAGCTAGTTTTACTTAAATCTAGTAGCCTGACTGTAAATGACTACAAACAACTAAACATCCTTCCTTTTAAAGACAGGCTTTTCTATAACAAATGCCTATGTATGTTTAATGTCGTAAACGGAACTGCCCCGAAGAAAATTATAAGCTCTTTTAAAATAAATGAAAATCGACACACTCACATGCTTTCGTTTCCTAAACCCCGAAACGATCTATTCAAATCCAGCTTGACATACTCTGGAGGAAACACATGGAACAACTTGCCAGCATTCTTGAAATTATGTCCATCTAAATCTACTTTTAAAAGAACTTTAAAGAAGTATTTGATTGATAAATTGTAAAATTTTAATTTATTATTATGTATATTCGCATGTATATAAATATGTTTAAAAAAATTTTACTCTTCCTTCCCCCCCCCCCCCCTATCTTTTTCTTTTCTTTCCTTTTATCCCAATTGTTATGTTTTGTGCGCTCTCTCTCTCTCTCTCTCTCTCTCTCTCTCTCTCTCTCTCGTTTGATTTATATATATATTTATTTATTTATTATTTTTTTACTTTTTATTTCTTTAAATTTATACTCATTTATGAATGTTCTCTGTGGGGTTTTTTTCTCTATTATTATGCATTTTCATGATGTTTGTATTTTTGTTGGAGGGCAGGATGAAAAAAAGCCTTGTTAGCTTATTCTTTAACCCTCAATAAAGATCATTTTGACTTGACTTGACTTGACACACACACACACACACACCCCACCACACACACACACAAACCCCATCACCACCACCAACTCATCTACATAAGCACGCGTGCAGACAAGCGAACATCAACACAATTAACATAAATATATAAATACAGAGATACAGATGATATGGCGCGCCAAAGATACAAAACTCTACCTAGCTGTTCGATAGAGTTTCGAAACTGTATCTATCAGTTCGATAGAGTTTGAAAACCCTATCTAGCTGTTCGATAGAGTTTTAAAACTCTGTCGAACAGCTAGATAGGGTTTCCACAAAATAACCCTATCGAGATATAGTTTTTCTATCGCGATTTCTGATTGGTACATGGCTTCAGCGACACGTTTGGTGGCCTTGGCAGGGCAGTGAATTTTGAATAAGATGATAGGCCTAGGCCCCTACATGTAGTCAAACAAACATGGCAGCTGAACGATTTCAACGAGCGAATCTTCCCGGTTGTAATTGAAGCCGCTAAACGAGTTCGTAGAATGCCACCTATTAGGCTAGGTGTAGGTCACAGTCAAAGATACTAGTCCTATCTACCAATGAAATGCTTCGTTTAAAAAAAGTATCAAAATGGCGCGTTCGATAGAGTTTTACGAAGAGAAACTCTATCTAGCTGCTCGACAGAGTTTTGAAACTCTATCTAACTGCTAGCTATAGTTTAGAAACTGTATCTAACAGTTCGATAGGGTTTTAAAACTCTGTCGAACTGCTAGATAGAGTTTTGGTCATTCGGCGCGCCATAAGATGAAAGGGCCAATGGTAGAGTGAGAGGGAATCGAGCGGGGCGTTCTATCTAAAAGCCTCAATGTCACAAAGAGTGATTACTTCGCAGCCTACCAACCTTGCAAAAAACATGAAGCCAACTTTCTCACTTCCCACCTGGTCGGAAGTGTTAAGTGTGGTAACAGAGGCAGTGAGTGAGTTCACAATGATCCCCACCTGTAGTGTAGGTGAAAGGGTGGGGGTAAAAAGACAACCAGGCTTCAGTTAGCTGCGGAGAGCGAACTCGTTGTATATTCTTTTTGGCTCTAGCTATAACTGATGACATAAACATAATTAGTATACCATGTTGCCGCTATTGTCAATTTATTAATGACTGAAAAAAATATACGGTTTCATCCCCATCCCCACCCCTTCTCTGTCCATCTTTCTGTCTGTCTTTCTCTCCACCACCACCACCCCACCACCTCTCTCCTCTCTCTCTCTCTCTCTCTCATCTCTCTCTCCTCTCTCTCTCTCTCTCTCTCTCTCTCTCTCTCTCTCTCTCTCTCTCTCTCTCTCTCTCTCTCCCTCTCTCTCTCTCTCTCCTCTCTCTCTCTCCTCTCTCTCTGTCTGTCTGTCTCTCTCTCTTTTCGTCTGTTTGTCTGCCTCTCCACCCCCACCCCCTTTATCTCTACCTCTATCTCTCTATCTCTGTCTGTCTGTCTGTCTCTGTCTTTCTCTCTCTGTCCCTCTTTCTGTCTGTCTGTCTCTCTCTCTATCTCTATCTATCTTTTTTTTCTCTGTTCTCTCTCTCTCTCTCTCTCTCTCTCTCTCTCTCTCTCTCTCTCTTCTCTTTCTCTCTCTCTCTCTCTCTCTTTTCTCTCTCTCTGTCTTCCTGCTCTCTCTCTGTCTGTCCCTGTGTCTGCCTGCTGTCTGTCCTGTCTGTCTGTCTGTCTGTCTCTCTCTCTCTCTCTCTCTCTCTCTCTCTCTCTCTCTCTCTCTCTCTCTCTCTCTCTCTCTCTCTCTCTCTCTCTCTCCATCTCTCTCTCTCTCTCTCTCTCTCTCATCACTTCTGTAATTATCCATCAGAGATCACAGGATAATCAATACTGCTAAAATAAACGAACAAAAAAACACCACTAAAAGCTTAACGATCAATAGGACAAGATTATAATGATACAGCCCGAAATTAACAAGCAAACGAAAGAAACCGGCCGCAAATCAGTTGACACGAAAGGCGCAGCGCAGGGGTGGGGGGGTGGGGTGGGGGTGGGGTGACAAACAGAGGGGTGAAAATGTTTGACATTACGAGGGCCAGGTGTGTGGGGGGGGGGGGGGGGGGGAGGGGAGAGAGGGGGGGGAGAAAAAGGAACGACCCGCGGGCCGAGTGTGTGATGGAGAAAAATCAATAAAGACACCATGACCGGCTGTTAGATAGAGATAGAGGGAGCGCCAGTAGGCTCAGATCCACAGCCTACTAGCAAGCGGCTAGCCAGCTTCGATTCGATGATGGTGGTATGGGGGATGCTTTTGTCCTTATCCGTCTCGGTGTCCCCGCAACAGCTATTAAAACCCTTTCATCACCACTGTCACCTGCCTCTTGGCACCACAATGATTTACCACCCATGTCACTCAATGGCATCAAATGAGGGCCTGTCATCCGGTGACCTTATGTTCTTACTTTTGGGAGGTAAGGATAGGCCCTATATTATGCATGTCAAAAAGGAATCCCCAATATTGCAGACAAAAATATTTTCTCTACCCGGGTAAGTTT
>CM065680.1:69909395-69934395 GCA_017654935.2 Phymorhynchus buccinoides
AATAAAGAAAATAAAACTGGACTACATATTTCTCCCTGCTTTAAACCTATGGGACACATGAAACAATCAGTTAAATCACCTCCAGCTCTTACTCTTGCTTGTACAATATCATATATACTAACAATAGCCCGATACATTTTTCCACGAATACCCCTTTTCTTTAGAACGTCCCATAATTTTGACCGTACCACTGAGTCGAAAGCTTTTCTAAAATCGATGAAAGCGACATATAATTTTTTATGTAATATTAATTGTTTCTGAACCATGGCAAATAATGTGAAAACATGATCGACAGTGCTATACTTTTTTCGAAACCCTGCCTGACAATCGTTAATAATATTGTTATTTTCGATCCATTTGTTCAATCTGGCATTCAAGATGTGGCTATATAACTTACTACAAATATTTAACAAAGATATACCGCGATAATTATCAGGACTATTTCTATCACCCTTTTTAAACAAAGGTTGAATAATGGCTTCAGACCATTGCAGAGGAAAGGAACCTGAAGAAAACATGACATTAAACAACAAGACTAAGAAAGGAGCAATGACAGAAATAGAGTTTTTAAAGACCTCACCAATAATTCCATCAGGGCCCGCGGCCTTCCCATTTTTTAGAGAACGGACAGCAGCATACACTTCAGCTTCAGTTATATCGGCTTCAAGCATATCTGTGTTACTGTTTATCATTTCATCATCATTTTGCTCAACGGGTTCACCGTTAACACATTCAGAATTTTCATTAAATGAATCAGTTTGGAATACATGAGAAAAATGTGTGTACCACTCCTCTTTACTAATATTATTTGTAGTGGATTTTTTGTGTGTAACTGATCTCAATTTCTTCCAGAAACCTGTTGGATTGTTGATGTTTTCATGCAGAGAATTTAAGATTGCCTCTCGGTGATCTTTCTTTTTCTGTCTTATAAGTTCTTTGTATTCCCTTCTTTTCTGGTTGTACTCTACTCTTAGTTTTTCTATGTCGTCCTCGTCAGCGTCATCAGTATGTTTGTAACACTGTCTCAAGTCACATCGTAAGTTCTTTCTGTTGTGGCTACATTCGCGATCAAACCAAGGGTCTGATTTTTCTTTTCCAACAACAATAGTCTTTTTCATACAAGCACATGAATTGAGTAAGGCCTCATTGAAAATTTGAACAGCTTCATTTATGTCTCTATTTACCAAAGAAGAGGCTCTTTCTAAACAATTTTGAAATTCCTCTGAATCAATATGTGTCTTAAATTCTTCAAATTTACCTTGATCCCAAATTATTTTGTCAAACTTAAAAACATTGTGAGTATGACTTTCTTGTTCGTCGCCAGTAATTTGAGACATGATAACAACTTCAACGGGCATGTGTTTGGATTCTATCCTAGGACAAACATCTAATGATACGCATGACTTCAATAAACACCGTGACACAATAACATAATCCACAATACTACATCCAGAAGGTGACACATATGTAAAATTACCATAATCTTTGTCACCTTTAATAGCACCATTTAGAATGAAAAGATCAAAAGAATTACAAACATTCAATAAAGATTTACCAAAATCGTTCAGAACTTTATCTTTTGATGCACGGTATACTTCTTTTTCATCATCATCTCGTAAGGGCACACCCTCCCCCACATTATCTTCTCCCTCCTTTCCATTTATACCCCTTGTGCGCGCATTGAAATCACCCATCAATATAAACGGTACATCTCCAAACGATTCAAACATATCCATTATACACTGTTCAATGTTTACAATACCATTCGATAAATCAGTGTTACGATAATATTCAGAAGAACTAGGTGGGACATACGCACAAAGTAGAATCACAGGTGTTTTCGTACCCAAAAGGTCCGGGGACAATTTTAAAACAATTATGTTATCATACTCTGTACCAACTTGTTCAACGTATTTTGAAAACTCTTTTTTAATAAGAAGACTCAACCCTCCAGACAACCTAGCAGTTATACCATCAGACAGTTTAATACCAGGGACAATAAAAACGTCATAATCTGGAAACAAATGGTTCGGGAAACAAGTGGAAAAAGTTTCAACAAACAAGCAAACATCAAAATTATTAACATATGAACGCATTTCAGGATCATACAATCTGGCAAGGCCCTCAATGTTATAGGTCATAAATTTGATCTTTTTAACGACATGAACCTGGCCGAGTCCCTATCTGCTGCCCTCTTTGCCAGAGAGAGAGAGAGAGAGAGAGAGAGAGAGAGAGAGAGAGAGAGAGAGAGAGAGAGAGAGAGAGAGAGAGAGAGAGAGAGAGAGAGAGAGAGAGAGAGAGAGAGAGAGAGAGAGAGACTGTATGTAAATGCTTGTGGAAAACATACTCATGTACTTACTCCCAACTTTCTCACATAGACAGTAACAAACACCGCCTTGGTATAAGGCTGTGTCAGACCAATTGACAAAAGCTAGAACACCAAGGCTCCATCAAAATGTTGTTCTGTTCTGCATAGTTATGCAGGGATTGTCTTTAGCCATGGTAAGCTCTTGGCATAACATAATCAGTCTAAAATTATCCGAAGTCGGAGTGTGGCTGCCCATGTGGCAGGGTAATAAAAAAACGGTCACACGTCCCTAGGGCTGCATTTGTACCATAGTGTTCAAGTGCATTGGTTGTTAGAATGATCACTGGAGTCTTTAAGCCAGGGTAAGACAACAACAACAACACACTAACACTCAAGAAGTATCATAAATCAACATTTTATATAAACTCTGATTGCCAAGATGTCAAATAAAACCTGAATGTAATGGCATGAAACATGACAGAAATGCTTTAAAAAATCAGGCCTTACAATACAGTGTCTAACAGGAGAACAAGCTGACACAATTATCATGACATTCACATGATACCAGATGATACCAGAAGATTGAGATATAACACACACACACACAAAAGTGACCCTAGTTAATTATTAGAAGAACAAAATACAAATAGAGAAGCAAAATATAATAGCTACCAAAGATAACTATCAGGCAGGAAAAAAATGAAAAGGCCAACACAATCTTCATGACATTCACATACAATGACACATGTAAGAAAAATTAAAGACGAAGCAAACCAAAAATAGTTATCCAAGTTAATTAACATATGTGAAAATAATTAGATGACCACTAGGACCAATCGTAGACACATGCAATTTGAGTGTGATTTGATTGTAGTGAGTCTTATGTGTATAATGACTTGGTTTGTGTTTTATTGTCTATGTAAAGCGCTTTGAGCTCCCTGCAAAGGGAGTAAAGCGCTTTATAAATGCTCAGTATTATTATTATTATTATTACATGAAACACAAGACATTCAGGTAGTATTTGGTCCTTGTATTGAGGCTCAACATACAGACGTTTCGTAGGATACATACGTTATCAATGTAAAGAGACAGACTGACAGACAGCAAGCAAATGACAAATACACAAAACTTACACTCGAAATATATACGGCAGAGAACGACATGCCACTTTCATTCTAATAATAATCTCTCTCTGGTTCTTTGCAGATAGGTTCAAAAATTCGTGCTCTCTAAAGGGGTGGGTGTTATTAGAAAGGGTCCAAAGACGAGCAACAAAATTAGTTAAAGGCGCTAGTCACCTTGATTACGAACATAGACTAAGAAAGTTGAAATTACTATCTCTGAAATACAGAAGAATTCGTGGGGATCTGATGAACACATACAAACATTTTCACAGTGATAACAATACTAATACTTCTTTGTTCCAGCTAACAACTGACTCAAGAACCCGTAACAGTGATTTAAAAATACTAATCCAGTATAGCCGAACTAATATAGGGAAAATAATATTTTCTAACAGAGTAACAAAGTTTTGGAATACTCTTCCTGCACATATTAAACGAGCACAGAATCTAACACAATTCAAAAACCTCCTTGATAAATACACCAACATGTCAAACCCGCAATATGAGCATGACTAAAAAGGCAGATTTGCCACCAAACCCCCTCAAAAAACCCACTCTCAGCTGTGCCAAAGATCAAACAAAAATGAAAGGACAGTGAAGAGGCCGCGAGGCCTAATGTCCTAACTACCTGACCTGACCTGTGTTGGTGAATCTTTGGGCTAATGTTAAGATCACACACACACACACACACACACACACACACACACACACACACACACACACACACACACACACACACACACACACACACACACACACACCACACCCACACACATATATATATATTCATGCGCGTTCACACACACAGGCGCTCACGGCCATTCACACAGACACTCTCACACGTATACACATGTGCTATCAAATATGCACACTCGTACTCACGCCCGCGCCCACACGTACATATTTCCCCCCTCATTTTTTTAAATTATTGATTTGTTGTTGTTTTTGTTATGTTTTGGGGTTTGTTTGTTTTTTTAGTCTAATATCACCATTGTTGTGAACAGACTTTAAATTAAATCAATCAAATAATTAAGATCAGCTCCCTCCGCTGTTCCAGGGTGAAGTTGGCCAATCAGCTCCCTCCAATTTACCTTTTCCGTTAAGCTGATTGGCCAACTTCACCTTGGAACGGCGGAGGGAGCTGATCTTAGCATTTGCCAATCTTTGATAAAAAAACAACAACCAAAATCTCTTGCCAGGTGTACCGCGAAGACACGGCGGGCAAGTTCACCTTCCTCAGCCGGGGCTGCAACGCCTCGTGCGAGGCCAAGTGCGGCGCGTGGGGTGACGTGGTGGACATCGACAAGTGCTCATCCTGCTGCGCCTACGACCTCTGCAACGTCGACGACTCGGCGCCGTCCTCGCTGTTGCTAGGGACGCCGATGGAGAAGCGTCGTCACTTTGTGCTGTTGTTGTGCATGTGGTTGCTGGGGAGGGGGCGGTGTTAGTGTTGCGGGGTTGGTGACGTGGTGATATGATGGTGTTGGTGGAGGGGATGGTGACCGGGAGGTGGATGATTGCTGTTGCTGTTTTTTGGGGTGTGGTTTGTGTGAAGGGACTGGAATGTTGGTTGTTTGTTTGTTTTGTTTTTTTGTCGAGTGGGGTGGGTGGGTTGTTGGTGGGCGAGGAGAGTGTAGGGGTGGTGCGATGGGTGGGGATGAGGTTGGTGAGAATGATGTGGTGGGTGGTGTTTGTGAGAGAGAGAGAGAGAGAGAGAGAGAGAGAGAGAGAGAGAGAGAGAGAGAGAGAGAGAGAGAGAGATTTTGCACATGCACCATTAATGATCAAGCATAGGCATCATCCGGCATGCGTGTGTGTGTGTGTGAGTGTGTGTGTGTGTGTGTGTGCGCGTGTGCGTGTGTGCGCGTGTGCGTGTGTGTGTGATGCACGTGTCTGTTTGACGTGTTTCAACCTATGGAATGTTTACTAAAGATAATAATATTTGTCATAAAATGCACGGAAGTTCACTTCAATTTAAAATGAGAGTGCACATAATCATGCCTCTATTTGCATGCTCTACTTTAACAGATGTGTGTTTTGCATTGTTTGCATGTGCGTGTTCGTGTGTGTGCGTGTTCGTGTGTGTGTGTGCATGTGCGTGCGTGCGTGTGCGTGCGTGCGTGCGCGTGCGTGCGTGCGCGTGTGTGTATGTGTGCGTGTGCGTCCGTGCGTGTGCCTGTCTTATTGTGTGTGTGTGTGTGTGTGTGTGTGTCTTTGCGTGTGCGCACGCGCGTGTGTGTATGTGTGTGTGTTAGTATAGTGTATTTGTGTGTGCGCACGCGCGCGTGTGTGTGTGTGTGTGTGTGTGTGTGTGTGTGTGTGTGTGTGCGTGCGTGTGCGCGCGCGCGCGCGTGTGTGTGTGTGTGTGTGTGTGTGTGTGTGTGTGTGTGTGTGTGTGTTGGAACTGTTCACTAAACTGGACATTTGTTGCAGATGCACAATCATGCACCTTAAATTTTGGTTGTTATGGATGAGTATAGGAAACACCATCCATTCCATAGGGGTCCCTTGTCCATACTATCCATTCCATAGGGGTCCCGTGTCCATAATATCCATTCCATAGGGGTCCCTTGTCCATACTATCCATTCCATAGGGGTCCCTTGTCCATACTATCCATTCCATAGGGGTCCCTTGTCCATACTATCCATTCCATAGGGGTCCCTTGTCCTTACTATCCATTCCATAGGGGTCCCTTGTCCATACTATCCATTCCATAGGGGTCCCTTGTCCATACTATCCATTCCATAGGGGTCCCTTGTCCATACTATCCATTCCATAGGGGTCCACTATCCATTCCATAGGGGTCCCTTGTCCATACTATCCATTCCATAGGGGTCCCTTGTCCATACTATCCATTCCATAGGGGTCCCTTGTCCATACTATCCATTCCATAGGGGTCCCTTGTCCATACTATCCATTCCATAGGGGTCCCGTGTCCATACTATCCATTCCATAGGGGTCCCTTGTCCATACTATCCATTCCATAGGGGTCCCGTGTCCATACTATCCATTCCATAGGGGTCCCGTGTCCATAGTAAGAAGAAGTACTTTTTTATGCACCATCATGAACGTCGTAAGTTTAGGGGAGGGAGTTAGCTGCGCGTGTGAGAATGATTACCTAAGTATGCAAGAGTTCAGTGTGCTTGGATGTGTATGACTATGCTTTTATGGATATTGTGTGTGTCTGGTGTGTGTGTGTCTGTGTGTGTTTGTGTGTGTGTGTGTGTATCTGTGTGTGAGTGTGTTGCGTGCGCGTGTAGGCCTATAATTATGTGTGTCTTACTCTTAGTATTCTTGTAGGCCTATGATCAATTTAATTTTTAATCTGAACGTGTAATTTTAGCATAGTTACATAGTTGCTATTAGAAAAGGGCAGGGGGGTGGGATGAGGGTCCGGTTCCGGTTCTGGGGCAACTATTTGCCAAGCCGTCACAGTTGCCGAGTCTATCGCAACACTTTCTGAATAAAAGTCCATAATACCTATGCTTTTCTGAACGGGGATTGAATGTACTATCCTTTGAGAACACTCTCACATGCATTCGAACATACTGCGAAAAGCGTATGGATAGAAAACGGGAAACTCTTAGAATAACCCTATGACGGATATTTCCGTGACGGGGCAGTTTATAGGTTACCGGAAGTTGACGGAAATATCCGTGACGGGGCAGTGAAAAGGTTTGTTTACAACTTGTTTTCTAAATTTTCTGATTGTATGTCCGATTGCAATTGCATTTAATTTATACAGATTGCTGAAACTCTTTTATTGTGCCTATGCCTGTATGTTATTACATTTAATTCAAATAATACGGATAACAGGATGGTTCCTTTTAGCGTAACTACAGACACAAATTGTTCGTGTAAGGCGCATTTGTTTGAGACCTTTATGTTTTTTCTTCTTTTTGTTTTGTTTGCGCTATTCTGGTCTGTTTTTTTGTTTTTTTGAGGGCTGTGTGTATGTGTGTGTGTGTGTGCGTGTATATATGTGTGTGTGTGTGTGTGCGTGTGTTGTGTGTGTGGTGTGTGTGTGTGTGTGTATGTGTGTGTGTGCGCGTGTGTGTGTTGTTAGCACAGCTTTTATAGTTAATCTGACAATACATTGGTTCCAGTCCAGTCCTGTGTGTGTGTGTGTGTGTGTGTGTGCGTGTGCGTGCGTGCCTGCCTGCCTGTACGTGCGTGTGTGTTCTGGTTTTGTTGTTATGATATATCTCTTATAAAATCGTGTGTTCATAATATCCACAATCAGTACAAATTTAACTGTACACCATTTTTTCAACAATATGCTGATATACACTTGCTGAATTGTTGTGTTGGTTTGATACGCATGTTGGATGTCAAACATGGTGCTGTGAGGTACGTGTGTAATGCCACTTAAGCCGGCGACAGACTATGTGACTGCCTCATGTGACTCGATCAGGTCGTGACGTTTCACCTCATTTGCATACCATGCTGCTCGATCAGTCCGACTCAGTCGGGCCCAGTCATGTGACAGGGCCGAATAGGGCGGGTTCTAAATTTCACTGATCGAGTCTGATCGAGTCAGGTGGCTTGTGACCTCTTCTGTGCGGGAAACAAAATTTGATTTACGTCACGACCTGATCGAGTCATATGAGGCAGTCGCATAGTCTGAGTCCAGCTTTACTGTGTGAGCAGGAGATCAGTCCTGGCCTTTCTGTTAACTCTTCCGACTCTTTTTACGGAGCATTGTGAAACGTGTAATCGTTCGTTGTACGTTTGTTTGTCTGTGTGCCAGCGAACGTGAACGACTGCACAGAATCACTTTAAATTTATACCAGGTTTATATTACCCGAAGCATTTTGTCCCGTGATTATTGGGTCGACGGCTTGTTGCCGTACGCGGCAATATCTTTTGTTCTCTCTTTACCTGTTTGCAAGCATGCTCAAAAAGCTATGAACAAAGATTTCTGAATTTGCATATTTAATTAAAATAATTATGTATTTTTTACTTTTATTATTATTATTCTTTTTTTGGATAAATCCCTTAAAAAGACCCCCCACGTCACGTGTCACATTCCCTCTTACGCTAGGAAGATTTCTTAAAGACCCAGTGAGGCATCACGATGAAGTCCCTTGGGTTTTTTTCTGGGTTGCTGTGACCCACATATATACGAATGTCCCCATATTCAAATTGAGGCTGCTCTTTAAACTGATGTGTCGGTTTGAATTTGGGGCCATTTATATGGGAGTCAGACTTGGTCAAAACAAGATTTCCTTCCAGTTATAAGAGGGAGAACACGTGAAAACCGTGATTTTGACACGTGACGTGGTGGGTCTTTAATCAGTCGGATAGGCCTGCATATTTACTGTTCTTCGACTAGGGTTGCCTAAAACCAATGAATAACAATGAGTAGTCAAAAGTTTAAAAAAAAAAGCGAATGTGACTAATTTTCTTAGCCGTACGTTTTTCTTTGGTTTATGTTGAAACGAAGATGGAGATAATTATACAGAGGAACGGAACTCATTTTCGAGGGAGGAATGCACTCTCAGTGTGCTTTTAAAGACCCACCACGCCACGTGTCAAAATCACGGGTTCCACGAGTTTTCCCTCTTATAGCTGGTAAGAAATCTTAAGAAATCTTCCTAGCGTAAGAGGGAATGTGACACGTGACGTGGGGGGTCTTTAAGAGTTTGTGTGTGTGTGTGTGTGTGTATTTTTGTTGTTGTTTGTTTGTTTTAAGCATGCCATGCGTATGAAGTGAGTGCTCCCACTTTTGTGATTTTTATATGCTGAAACGCGTTTCTGTGCCTATTGCATACTTGTTTAAGAAAATGTAGGTGTTGTTCAAGGCAATAATTCTCCAATTATTAGCGTCTTGTTAAATCAGAGATGCTAACGGAGTCCTAGCGCGATTTATTTTTATCAATCAAGTTTAATCCAACCGTGGGTGTTTTTTTCTCAAATACAAATCTTTGTATTTATAATAATATTATTATGCATGCAACACTTTATTGTGTGTCTGTATGTCGGAAAGAAAGTCAGTTTATTATGGATGAATCGAAAGAGAGACAAGTACGGAAGATGAATTGGCAGAACGAGTGTGCGAGTTAGGTTCATTGAATGCTTTTACCCTTTTGTCTTTGAACTGAATAAAAATCGTTCATTTGCTGAAAGACTTATTTTGCATTTCATTCCTGTTGGATTACGGGTCTGTTTCTATGGCTATCTGCCTATAGCATAATGTTTGTATGCAGCTCCCTCCCTCCCCACCCCATCACCACCCCCCACCCCCACCCCTCTCTCTCTCTCTCTCTCTCTCTCTCTCTCTCTCTCTCTCTCTCTCTGTCTCTGTCTCTACATCTCTCTCTCTCTCTCTCTCTCTCTCTCTCTCTCTCTCTCTCTCTCTCACTCTCTCTCTCTCTCTCTCTCTCTCTCTCTCTGTATACAGTTCTCTCTCTCTCTGTATACAGTTCTCTCTCTCTCTCTCTCTCTCTCTCTCTCTCTCTCTCTCTCTCTCCCTCTCTCTCTCCCCCCCCCCCCCCCCCCCCCCCCCCCACCCTCTAAGCTCTGACTCCGTCTTCCCTTTTCTTTGTCCCCTCTCCCACCCCTCTATCATATTTTCTGTGTTTATCTTGCTCTCTCTGTCTCTGTGTCTTTCTCTCTGTCTCTATACAATCACTCTCTCTGTCTGTCTTTGTCTGTCTACCTGTCTAACTGTCTACTGTCTGAATGTGTGTCTCTCTGTCTATGTCTCTGTGTGTGTGTGTGTGTGTGTGTGTGTGTGTGTGTGTGTGTGTGTGTGTGTGTGTGAGAGAGAGAGAGAGAGAGAGAGAGAGAGAGAGAGAGAGAGAGAGAGAGAGAGAGCGTGGAGGGTTTGAGGGGGGTGTTTCTTGAATTCTTTGAATTGCTGTTTTGTGACTATTGTTGACATTTTTTTCTGTTCATCATTTTCGTCATTAATTCTTTATTTGCTTGAGGGCAATGGTGTAAAAAAAACCTACCCAGCTTATCTGTTTTACCCCCAATAAAAAACATTCGTATTCGTACTCTCTCTCTCTCTCTCTCCTCTCTCTCTCTCTCTCTCTCTCTCTCTCTCTCTCTCTCTCTCTCTCTCTCTCTCTCTCTCTCTCTCTCTCTCTCTCTCTCTCTCTCTTCTCTCTCTCTCTCTCTCTCTCTCTCTCTCTCTCTCTCTCTCTCTCTCTCTCTCTCTCTCTCTCTCTCTCTCTCTCTCTCTCTCTCTCTCTCTCTCTCTGTGTGAGTTTGTCTCTTTCCTGTATGTGTGTGTTTGTGTGTGCGTGCGTGCGTGTGCGTGCGTGAGCGCGCGCGCGCGCGCGTGTGTGAGCACGTGTGTCTATCAATATGTTTATGTAGTTATACTAGTGTACCGTTGCTGTGTGTCTACTACTGTTCTTATTTTGTTTGGGCTCCCCGCCGATACAACAAGATAAGCTCGGAAAAAAAAGTTTATATGTTTGCGTATGCGCGAGCCAGGCAATTGTGTCCGACCATGACTTCCAAATAGCTGAGGTGGCCACTGAAGTTTGTGTAAAATGGAGAAGCCTTGCCCAAGGGACGTCCCCACTCTCTTGGCTTAGAAGGAGTTTAGGGCAGCTTGCGCTAGGGCAAACTAATCTTCTTGGCTGCGTCACTATGAACGCCAGTGGAGATGGTTTCTAGCTTGAAAATCTGTATATATCTATACTAATAAAAACAAGTCGGGACTTGCCTGGTGTTGCACTGCCTCCGGGCAATGCCTCCAGGATCGTTCCCACCATCATTTTTGTTTTAATCTACTAATGTCCCATAATGTGTCTGTTCTAGACCGGAGGACGTTAAACAGATTTTTACTTTCTAGCTTGAAAGTTACGATCATTCACAATACACTTAAACTAAGGCAAAGTCCGACGATGCAATCACTCGCTCTTTCGCAAGAGTGTTCACCCATTCTCACAGCGTGACAGTACTTTGAAAAGAAATATAGCAGGCTATGATTTGAAAAAGAGTAGTTTTGGAGACGACTTAACCCTTTCACCGCCAATGTCGCATTTTAGCACCACAATGATTTAACACCCATGTCACGAAAAGGCCTCAAACCAGGGTCTATCATCCAAAGAGCCTCTTTTCATAATTTTGGGAGGTAAGGACAGGCCTTACTTTATACATGTCATAGAGGAATCACCACTATTGCAGACGATTGTTTTCTCTACCCAGGTAAGTTTCTTTTTTTGCTGAAAAATGGCTGGCGGCGACAGGGTTAAATGAAGAAAGGGAGTTTGCAGAACGGAGAGGTAAAGGGAGTTTATTCCAAGTGCAGGGGGCCTGGAAAGAGAAGAAGCGTTCGCTTATCCATTATAGCTTCATGTTCTAGGAACGCCGAAGAAGAAGATCCTAAAGTTACAACCAACTGGAGCGTGAAAAACGTTAGAATACCAGCCGCGCGGCAGCATTTATGGCCTCAGTGAACTCGACCTTCATCTTCAATATTGGCCTGGATATCCTAACTACCTATCCACCTTCAAACCCAAATTTGATACACAAAGGCAGAAAGAAAGTAAATGACGCAAAGCAAAGGGAAAAGACATATTCGAAGAGAATGAGATTACATGAAGCTACAAGCAAATAAACTTCCAGAAGGTGGGGAGCTAGTTGTCCAAATAAAGAATATAACTGACATCAACAATTGATTATTTTTTTAAAGACAGTAAAGGGACAGTGTGCATTTCCTACGAATAAAAAAATAATATCTAATTGCTGCGTTTTTTGTTTTTACAACAAAAACGAGAAACACAAAGCCTGACTGCTACTCCAAATTTTCGTCTTTAAAGACACACTGACGCACCACGATTATGTCCCTTGCTTTTTTCTACAAATGTCCCCAACTCCAAATTGAGGCTGCTCTTTAAAATGATGTTTCGTTTTCCATTTGGGGACATCTGTATGGGAGTCAAACCTGGTCAAAATAAGATTTCTTACCAGCTAGAAGAGAGAAAACACGTGAAACCCGTGATTTTGACACGTGACCTGGTGGGTTTTTAATAAGACTTTTAACTCAACATTTAAGCTAAATTCGTTTTTACTCAAAACTTAAGTAAAAAGCCACGCTATCAGCTATATTACTTTTTAGAACTACCCCGCACCCACCCCACCCCGAAGCATTCGAAAAGCGCGACTTTTCGAAAAGCGCGATAGGAAATGCGCGAACTACAAGATGCCGAAAAGAGCGAACAGTAATGACAAAAAGAGCGAATTTCAGAGAGTCGCATAAAACTCAGAAAGTTAGGGATAGGGTTAGGGATAGGTTAGGGATAGGGTTAGGGATAGGTTAGGGATAGGTTAGGGATAGGGTTAGGGATAGTAAGAAAGTAACAGACAGTTTTTCTTGTAAGATACTTCTTGCCCCATCCCAATCCTCAACGACCCTCTCGCTTTCTGTCAGTGACATTCGCTCTTTCTGTCAGTGACATTCGCTCTTTCTGTCAGTGACATTCGCTCTTTCTGTCAGTGACATTCGCTCTTTTCGTACGGTCGCGCAAATGGGAATATTCAGAGAGTCGCGCTTTTTGCATGCTGCCCCCCACCCCCTCAACTCATCTCCCACCCACCCCCACCACACACCCTCTCTCTCTCTCACACACACACACACACACACACACACACACACACACACACACACACACACACACATACACACACACACACACACACAGAGAGACACACACACACACACACACACACACACACATACACACACACACATACACACACACACACACACATACATACACACACACACACACACACACACACACACACACACACACACACACACACCACATGCACACACACACACACACGTCAATGTATCAAAATATTTACTTCATAGTCCCATTTGGTGCGTTAGTATGACATTTTCATTTTTGTCTTTAAACAGTTTTAGATTAGGGTTGTTCTTTATTAACTGCTTTAAGTTTTACGCTTTAATAACGTCAGTGTAATTTTGATATCAATCATTTACAATCTGTTGTGTACTTTCATTCACTTGTTATTTCTCTTAATGTTCCCGTTTAGCTTGTAATTTCATTATCATGTTCTGTTCCAGTGTCTTATTTCTTTTGGCAGCCAATATTGCGTAAAGGCCTTCGCACACTAGCATCAGGCGTCAATTGTTTCTCAGAGCAACGCCTTGACGCGTTGACGCCTGTATCACAGCACACATTGTAGCGAGGCAGTGGTGTTCTCACACACGACTCTTATCGCTTCGCCTCTTGTCGCGCGAACTTCCTTATTTGGAAAGCAAGGAAAGATTACTCTAGCGTCAGACGCTTTATTTCGGGTTCGAGCAAGTCTGCCATTTTTTTTCTTCAATCAGAGTTATGGTCCTTCCGTCCGTTGTGATTGGCTAGTTTCACGATCTCTGCGATCTTGAGCATCAAAATTAGAGCTGGTTCTATTCTCGAGCAACGAAAAATCGCGCAGCTACGCATCAAAAATCCTGCCGCGCCGCGAATCTCTCACACGCAAGCGGCGCATCAAACTGCTCCTTGCAGCAAAAAATCGCCGCGATCTCGAGATCTTGACGCTAGTGTGCGAAGCCCTTAACATATCTATATCTGTGTTTGAGCGCCTTGTATAAGCTTTAAGCTTGTTGTGCTCATTTGCATTTGTTTACGTTGCTGCTATGTTGCTATGTGCAATCATCATGTTTATTTTACTTTCTAATGATTTATTATTTGTTTGCCTTTAACCCTTTCGCCGCCAGGCATATTTCAGCCAAAAAATACCATTAACTTAACTGGTTTGAGAAAGAAAAATATATGCAATATTGGGAATTCCTCTGTGACATGTATGACATTAGGCCTATCCTTACCTCCTAAGATTAAGAAAATAGGGTCCTCGGATAGCAGGCCCTGATTTGAAGCCTTTTAATGACATTGTGGTGTATAAATGCGACATTGGCGGTGAAAGGGTTAATGTTTTTGTTATCATTGTAAAGCGCACTGAGCTCATGTGAGAAAGAGCGCTTTATAAATTCCCATTATTATTATTATTATTATTATTATGTTGATTTTCAATAAAATTCGTTTAAACCAGATTTAAAAAAAAATCATTTACAACAATTATCATAGTCGTCTAAAACACTATAAGTGACAAAGACATTACAAAATTAAGCAAAACGAAACCCAAAAAAAACCACGTAGGGGAAGACGGGGTAAAAAGCGCATGGGCGGGTAAGAAGCCCACCCCAATTATCTCATGAAATGAAGCAAATTTAAGTCTCATTTTGCCCATGAGACGAGCGTTAATGTCTAGCATTCGTCTCATGGGCAAATTTGACTGACATTTTCTTTATTTCATGAGATAAATGGGGTGGGCTTCTTACCCGCCCATGCGCTTTTTACCCCGTCTTCCCCTAAGTCATTCCTCTCGCAGTCCGCGTCCATTATACAAGTACTTTCACCCCTTTTCATACTTTTACTACGCCATATCTTGCGCAGTATAACCCCCTCGTTTCAGTGTTTGTTTTTATCCTCACGTCTCAAGGTTTGATTCTTTCAGTTTTATGAAAATAATCCGACTAGGCTGATCCTAGTTCCTAGCCGCCATATTTATTTCCCCCCAACATGGCAGACCATGTTGCTTCATATTGAAACATGTTTCCATGCGAATATTCGAGGTGGTGTGTGTGTGTGTGTGTGTGTGTGTGTGTAGGGGGAGGGGGGCTATAGTACAGGTTAGCCCTGGCAGCGCAACGTTTGCCTTGGAATGATTGAGCGCGACTGGTCGCCCCACAGGAGATCACTCTATAGGTGTATATAACCCCCTTTCTCAAAACAGAACACCTTTCTTTTTTGCTGCAACAAGCGTACGACTACGAGAGAGAGGAAGAAGGAATGATTGCACACCCACGCGCGCGCGCGCACACACGCACACGCACGCACGCGCGCACGCACACGCACGCACACACACACACACACACACACACACACACACACACACACACACACACACACACACACACACACACACATATATATATATATATTATTCGAATAAATACCCGGACACAAGAGATTTTGGCTTTGGTTTGTGGGGGGAAAATGTTAGCTGGACCGGGAGTCGAACTCGGTTATATATACACACACACACAATAAAGATCATGTTGACTTGACTTGACGCACACACAGACGACACATAGGTGAAGACGGGGTAAAAAGCGCATGGGCGGGTAAGAAGCCCACCCCAATTATCTCATGAAATAAAGACAATTTCAGTCAAAGTTGCCCATGAGACGAATGCTAGACATCAACGCTCGTCTCATGGGCAAAATGAGACTGAAATTTGCTTCATTTAATGAGATAATTGGGGTGGGCTTCTTACCCGCCCATGCGCTTTTTACCCCGTCTTCCCCTAGTTTATGTTTCCAATTGTCCGAAAACTGGCTTCAAACCAAACGCCACCTGGTGTCAACTGAAGGGTTAAGGACCATAACTCCACCACCAGCAACAAACATCTGACATCACACGCCATTGTTCAGGAAGTAGCCTAGTCGTCTGCTGAGAGTCGCCCGAGTTGTCTCTCAAAGTCTCAAACTTTAACTGCGTGCGATGCGTGCGTGATCGGTTCGTGGTGTTACTCTCCATTCACACGCAGTGGATACTGAGTGAACACGGAGCTTGGGTCGCTGAAGATACGGGTAAGACTTATTAGTTCCCGAGGGAAGCTTCGGGAAGTAGGTGAAGACGTGGTAAAAAGCCCATGGGCGGGTAAGAAGCCCATGCCAATTATCTCATGAAATAAAGCAAATGTCAGTCAAATTTGCCCCTGAGACGAATGCTAAACATTAACACTCGTCTCATATCATGGGCAAAATGTGACTGAAATTTGCTTCATTTCATGAGATAATTGGCATGGGCTTCTTACCCGCCCATGGGCTTTTTACCCCGTCTTCGCCTACGGTGTGCTTTTTTTTCTTTCAAGATAAGATCGATGCGGGTATAACGAGTTCTTGTTAATTATGGTTGAACAAATGTGTACACGTTTGGGATAAAAGTTGGACTAATTTTGTTGATGCTGACATTGCACAATTTGAGATAATTCAATGGAAGTAGCTCAGGACTTGCGTTGCTGACATCTTCAAATCGAAATAAAAGCTTCGAGTTTGGTCAGTTTGTTTTGTTCTGAAATATATGTACATTATAGGAGTTGACACTGAGGTCAACAATTAAGGGAACTGGGTCTGATTTGTGCCCGGAGGTTAACTGGACCAATGCCACATAATAGCAAACTAAAGACCAGATAATTTCTCGTTGTTTTTTCTTTATTTGCTTATTTGTTGTTGTTGTTGTAGTGAAGCGTCTTTGTGCAAAACCTCCCTTGCACAAAAGATAATGGCTTACTGCGGAAGTTGTTAGTTGTTTTTAACCATGTTGGTTGCTGGTTTGTTGGCTTACCCTGGCTAAAATACTCCAGGGATCATCCCAACAGTCGAAGCACTTGAACACTATGGTACAAGTGCATCAGCTACGGATGAGAACAGTACGTGTGTGACCATTGTTTTGGGCCGTACTCATGTAACTTCCTTGTTTTTTTGTTCACTTGTGGTGTGAAAACATGCAGTTATTTCAACCAAAAACAAATTGCTTTCAATGATCTTCCATGATTTGTCTAACATTTTGAAACAGATTCAAACAAAAAGATTCGTGTTTTTGTTGTTGTGATAGAGCCTGTTAAATACAGTTTGGTGAAATTGGCTAAAATGGCATCCCTTTGATCAGGTAAATTGGACTTCATATTTTAATGAATGTACACGTATGTGATGTCATTCATTTCAAGTGACTGGTAAATGACTGAACAAATCAAGTTAGCTACAACACTTTTACTGTTATCATTGCTTTTCTGTTGTCACCAGATTATTTATATGAGGAGAAACGCATTTAAACCATAATTTATTTGACATGTTCTTTTTGTTGTTTATTTTAATAATCATGCGTGTGTGGTACTTGTTTAGCAACGTCGTGTGTGTGTGCGCGCGCGCGTGTGTGTGTGTGTGTGTGTGTGTGTGTGTGTGTTTGTGCACGGTGGGGGGGGGGGGGGGGGGGGGGGGTAAATTTGAGAATAAAAAGCAGACCTGCGTTGAATACAATGTTTTGTTTATAGTGAGTGATGTGAACACGCTTTTAATGGCTAAATTACATAGACATGAAATTATTCGCACATTAGTTATTTTTTAAGAGTGGGGAATTCGATTCTTCATTACACCGGAAATTCACACACAACACGCACACGCACACATGCACACGCACACACGCACGCACGCACGCACACGCATGCACACACACGCACACGCACGCATATGCACACACACGCACACACGCACACGCACGCACGCACACACAACACGTACACGCACGCACGCACACACACACAACACGCACACGCACACGCACACTCACACACACACACAACACGCACACGCACGCACGCGCACACACACACTCACACACACACACACACAACACGCACACGCACGCACGCGCGCACACTCACACACACAACACGCACACGCGCGCACGCACACTCACACACACACACACACACACACACACACAACACGCACACACATGTACGCACGCACGCACGCGCACACACAACACGCACGCACACATACAAACATTGCATGGAAGGGACAAAGCACATAACGGCAACATGACGCATCTGCGCTCATATGACAGGGGGGGTGGGGGACTGTCTGGGTGATCGAAGACGAAGAATCAATTTATTGAGTACCTTTCTTTTTTGCTTTCATTTACACATCAGTATTTATTATTTATGTCTATCTATCACAGGGAGTGAACCATTCAACCGCACGCCCAGTCTGATTCAACAAGACTGCACACATTCGAGAAAACAGAATCAAAGTGGGGAAAAGGACACCGATAAAGAAACAAGGATGAAACAATCCTCCGTTTTATACGCCATCTTGGACATCATCTTCTTGGTTGCGGGAGAAAGGGAAACAGAATCAGGTGAGACTTACAGACATTATTGAATTTGTACATGTGTTGAAGGGGCATCCGGACGGATGAGTTTTTGCAAGAAACACGTCCAGATCAGCAGGAAAATACCATTTACAGAGATCGCAACACTCACTTTGCTCTGGTTTCCCAGAAATCAAGCCGTCAAAAAGGCGATTCCTCCTTGGCGGAGGTGCTGGAAGTCAAATTATTTCTCCCAAAGAGAAGGCGTTTGTCGTCTCTTTTTTCGCCTGTGTTTAGACCAAATCGTTTGCACGAACCTTTCGCAATACAAGCCTTTTTATTTTATTAGTTTTAATTTTCTGCAGTTTATCTAAAGGAGTTTAGCTCAGAACAAAGGAAATAGCTCCTTTTTTTTTTACTGCACTACCAAAAAAAATCCGCTTCATCCACAATGAGTGACCTCCACCCACCCCATCCAAAATGGCTACTCTCTCCAGCATCTCCGCCAAGAAAAAATCGCCGTTTTGACGGTTTAATTTCTAAGAAACCAGAGCAAAGTGATTTGTTCGGATCCTTGAAAAGGCTGTCTTTCTGGTGATCTCGCCGTGTTTCTTGCAAAAACTCATCCGTCCGATTCCACCTTTAAGAAGAAACAAAAAAAACGTATCAATTAAATCAGCCATTTACCGGTGTTTTTTTAAATTGATGACTTACGCTGAAGTTGGACTCGGTAGTAATTAAACTCGGAGTGATATTTATATGACAAATGATATTTTTTACGGTGATATTTTACATAGCATACTCGAACTATGATAGTAAGTTGCTAATTAAGATGTCGTTAGAAACTACAGTCGTTCCTTTTCTAGAAGCTCCGATTCTTGGATAATATAAGGGATTAACTAAGATAGAGTGGGGCTTATCTTTAGGAAAGTCTGCATTTGATTGATATACCTTATTATATCCATGAGGGTTTTTTTATACGGAGATTTCTTTCACAAAAAAACCCAACAACAACACAACTCTACCAAATCTACTGAATCTCATAAATCTTTGGTATAATTTGTTTTAAATAGGGGAAGACGGGGTAAAAATCCCATGGGCGGGTAAGAAGCCCATGCCAATTATCTCATGAAATAAAGCAAATTTCAGTCACATTTTGCCCATGAGACGAGTGTTAATGTTAACACTCGTCTCATGGGCAAAAACATTAACACTCGTCTCATGGGAAAAATGTGACTGAAATTTGCTTTATGTCATGAGATAATTGGCATGGGCTTCTTACCGACCCATGGGCTTTTTACCCCGTCTTCACCTATTGCTCATAATAATCATGAAGAAAACGGTCTAAACAACAACTCCAAGTAGCGACCAACTCAGTCTAGCGACCGACTCAATCTTAGACCAACTCAATCTAGCGATCCCCAAGAAAACCTCCACAACATTTTAACCGAATCCATTTTAAAATTGTGCAAGAGGCTACTCCATAACAGATGGGACAAAACACGTACATTTAAAGACCCCCGACATCACGTGTCACATTATCTCTTATGTTAGGAAGATTTATTAAGATTTCTTACCAGCCATAAGAGGGAAAACACGTGGAAACCATGATTTTGACGCATGACGTGAGGGGTCTTTAAAGGGGCACCCTGACGGATGAGTTTTCGTAAGAAACACGTCCAGATCAGCAGGAAAACACCCTTTACAGAGATTGCAATTCTCACTTTGCTCTGCTTTCCCAGAAATCAAACCGTCAAATCGGCGATTCCTCCTTGGCAGAGGTGCTGGAAGTCAAATTATTTCACCCAAAGAGAAGGCGTGTCTTTGGCCTTGTGTGGGGCATCTTTTATCTCTTTTATAATGGCCGCCTGCGTTTAGACCAAATCGTTTGCACGGACTTTTCGCAATACAAGCCTTTTTACTTTTTTTAATTTTATGCAGTTTATCTAAAGGAGTTTCGCTCACAACAAAGGAAATAGCTCCTTTTTTTTAACTGCACTACAAAAAACGAAAACGCTTCAACCACAATGAGTGACATCCACCCACCCCATCCAAAATGGCTTCTCTCTCAATCTCAAAGGAGGAAGCTCCTTTTTTTAACTGCAATTTCTAGGAAACCAAGCAAAGTGAGTGTTGCGCTGTCTTTCTGGTGATCTCGACAATGAGTGACATCAGGGTCACCCTTTAATAGCAGAACAGACACTACGCAAAATGGCTTGTCATGGAAGTCTCAGAAAAGAGATTCCTTAGTAAATTATGTATTTCTTAAGAAAGGAAACAAACATCGACGTTTTAAAAAGTTTGTTTCACTACTTTATAGACTTAAGCTAAATGCTTTTAAAACTAAATTCCTTGAAAAGGCTGTATGCGGTGCTATTCTGGTGATTCTATATTATTGCCCTTATTTTGAATCGTTTCAGAATTCTTGCAAAATGTATATTCCAGGATGCCGTATCTCTTTTGAATTTTGTACAAACTTTAATGTTAAGTCCATTTGGCTCGTTTCTATGATTGCTGTTGGGTTTTTGTTGATTTATTTTTATTTTATAATAGTTCAATTCTGGAGTTTTTATTTTATTTTATTATCATTATTATTACATGTACGCTGTTTTATACTAAGCTATCCCCTAATGTTACTTAAAATATGCCAAGCACACACAGATACACATGAAGAAAAACCCACTCACACACACACTGTCTAGCTGAAAAGACAATTAAAGAACAACAACAACAACCAACAAACGAAGAAGAAAAACCCACCACATAAGCTGACAATAGTATAGACATAAACAAAATGAAGAAAAAGGAGCGACATGCACAAATAAAGTAAAAGGGGAAAGGAAAGATAGATCATATACCTCTCTGGAATCCACTTAGAGAAGAAAAAGGCGGCGCGGGAAGATTATATAGATAGTAGGGCCTACATTAGCTTTAGTATTATGAGTTTCAAATTACCTTCAGATGATTTTAGGCTACGTTTTGCCCGCGCTGAAATACTTCTGTTACTTGTGCTACATCATGGTGTATGGTTACAAGATTTTTCTGTCCCGGTTTTAAGATTGAAAGCTATACTTTCATACGCAGAGCTTCTGATTTTCCTTTCTGTTAAGGGGTAGGGGAAGACGGGGTAAAAAGCGCATGGGCGGGTAAGAAGCCCACCCCAATTATCTCATGAAATGAAGCAAATTTCAGTCTCATTTTGCCCATGAGACGAGCGTTAATGTCTAGCATTCGTCTCATGGGCAAATTTGACTGAAAGTTTCTTTATTTCATGAGATAATTGGGGTGGGCTTCTTACCCGCCCATGCGCTTTTTACCCCGTCTTCCCCTATGCTCACCCTGTTCACAGACACGCGCGCGCACATACATGCACATGTGCACACAACACACTCTCTCCATTCACAACACCTACTGATCGCTTTTTTGGTGTTTGCTTTTGTTTTGGATGAACAACCTGTTTCTTCTTCTTTGTCTTCAAGTTTTCTTTGACACTTGCCAGACTGGTGGCATGTTGACGAAAGGAATATCAAGTGTTTGACACGATTTTATTGGATTTTGAGTCAAGGGTCTACCAACGAACAATGAGTTTTCGATGTTTAGGCCTACTGCGTTCTGGCAGTTTCTGCACGATCTATTAAGAATGTTAGATCTAAGCTAGCGACTCCTCCTCAATGTGGCAGTAGCCTAGTTTGGCCTAGCAGACAATTGAAATGAGCAACGTTGTTATCTTACTGAAAATTAACGTCTGTGTTAACGCATAAATCATCGTTTTAATGCTTCACCTAAAACTTGAGATTTTAAAGGGTAAATCTCACGCATGGTTTGACATTCTAGGGGGTGATTTGAGAGCTCTAGTACGTAAATACGCACGATCTCTACGTTTTCAGGAGCCCCGATACGAGTATGAACATTGCCTTCAGGCATCATTCCAGTAGGTAGTGTCATCTCCTTGCAAGTTTTTTTGGAGGTTTTAATACGTTTCTATGCATTATTGTCTTCGCTCTAATTCTCTTTTATTTGCGTGTCCCGTTTTCATTTCGCCTCTCTTTTGACCCCTCTATCTGTCTTTACGAGGGGCTTTCGATACGTTTCTGGATGTAGAGAACTGAGAGGTTGTACATTTATTCTGGTCAGTCTACATTTTCGAGGTATCCTTCCTAAGCACACACACATTTGGTCATCCTTTCAAAGCAAGCGGTTATGACGCCAGACCATGTAGACTGAGGCATGTCAAAATAGAGTCCTCGGCCAATCCTTAAGCATTTTGTTTCACTGTACCGCCAGTGGCCTCCCAGCAGACGACGCTGACGAAGGGAGCGAGATGCCTCCGAAAGCTCTGAAGCAAGCTTATTTCATTTGCGTGAGTGTATGTGGTTAAAATTCTTCTGATATATAAGCATACAATATCATACGTAAAAATAATATCGGTTTCTTCTTCGGTCGCTCAGACAGTTTCCTGTCAATTATGAACGTTGCTGCGTCATGCTGCCATTACGCGCCTGACTAAAAAATAGTTAGGCCCAGCAAGTCCGACATCGGCTGGAGGAAATGTTTTTGAAATTGTTTTGTAAAAAAAAGGCAGAAGAATGGACTGGTACGGCAGAAAGATAGTAGATGACAGTAAGCAAAGGGAAAAGGCAGAATCAAAGAGAGTGACAGATTAGAGGAAGTTACAAGCACAGAACTTCCAGAAGGTAGGAGAACTATTTCTACAAAATACCCCCGGTATCCCCACGGGAGGGGGGGGGGGGATATCGGTTTGAAAGAGGTTTTGAAAGAGGTTCTCTCAGCTTGGGATCAACGTTCACCTTGGTGGACATTTTGCTTTGCTCAACGGTTTTGTTCAGGTGAAAAATAATGAAATGTTGCAACATAAGTATCATAATAATGGTCTATCTCATAGTATCATTTGCATTTTTGTAATGTCAACAGAATCTCCACATCCAGAAATGTATCGAGAGTCCCTCGTATGCCTTCATCTGTGGATGTGCGTCCGTCTCTCTTTGGGACATTAGTAGATATACAGATGGTGGGAACGATCCTGGAGGCAATGCCCGGAGGCAGTGCAACACCAGAAAAGTCCCGATGTTTTAACAATACAGATATTGTTGTTATCTCTCTTTTCCGAAGTCTGTCTCTTAAGTTCTGTTTGCCCCTCTCTCTATCTTTATCTATGCGTCTCTCTGCCCCCCCTCCCCCTATATATCTCTATCTGTTTGTCTGTATCTGTGTGTCTCAGTTCTCTGTCTCTCTGTGTGTACCCTCTATCTCTACCATCTCTCTCTCTCTCTCTCTCTCTCTCTCTCTCTCTCTCTCTCTCTCTCTCTCTCTCTCTCTCTCTCTCTCTCTCTCTCTCTCTCTCTCTCTCTCTCTCTCTCTCTCTCTCTCTCTCTCTCTCTCTCAGCTATTCCCGTTTCTCAAAGTGTTTAGGTGAATGTTAAATATGATACAATTAGTGGAAGCCTTGCGTGATTTGAAATGTTACACCTCATGAAAGTTTGTAGGCCTTTAATCACTATCATTTGCATTGGGAAGGGGGGTGGGTGTGGAGGGGAAGAAACTTCGTATGCTCGCACTTATACTTTCCTAGGTATTCAAACACATGCACACACATGATTGTAGGCGTTTTACTATTGTTTTTGTTTCAACCGCCCGTGTGTCCGTCCGTCTGTGCGTGCGTCCGGCCAGCCACGTTTTCTCCCGAACCGCTTGACAGAATCGCTTCAAGTTTCGTGTGGGTGGGTGTCACCAAGAGAGGAAGGCAGCCGCGCATAAATGATCGCAATCGTGACCTTGACCTTGGCGAATGACCGTGAAAACCTAACATCTGTAAAGGGCCATAACTTCTACACCGTTGGACTTATAGTCTTCAAATTTGGCATGTGGGTGCATTGGTGTATGGCGAAACTGATGTCAGTAAAGCGATCAAGGTCAAGGAGATCGGTAGGCCTTTAAAAATGATCCCGGTAGACTTTCATCCAGCTATATGTGGTAGACCATTATCCAGCTATCCAGCTGTGTGTTGGTATGCAACCTCTGCAGCACGTGTCGATTCCAATGGTCGAAGAATGGAGAATGTTGTCAAATGATACTAGAAGACCATTATCCAGCTGTGTGTTATGCTTCATAGACTGCATAATTAATGAGGTCCACTTGCGCTCTTGATGAAAACTCATTGCTTAAAATGGGAACGGACAATGCCCGGCTTTAGTCAAAAGAATTACACAAATTTACTGAAACGCTGTCAGTAAATAATGTACTTAGATTTCAGTAATCACGTGAAATTACTAATTTCATGTAATTACTGGGGTCACAGTAATTTCATGTAATTACTGAACATTTTTAAGAATTTCATGAATTTACTGATTTCACAAATTTACTGTAACGTATATATTTTTAAATCTCCAAATGCCAGTCGTAATATTTCCACATCAAAATTCTTTATTTCCTAACTTATAATTATTATCAGAAAGCGGGGGGGGGGGGGGGGGGGGGGGGGGGGGGGGGGGGGGGGGGGTGGGTGGGGGGATTTGACAGATTAATTAATTACGAAATTCTACTCGCCAGTTCAGCTTAAGGTCTCTGTACACGCGAACAGTTATCACCCTTTCCCCATGGCAACACAGTGATATGT
>CM065680.1:69939395-69969395 GCA_017654935.2 Phymorhynchus buccinoides
AGTGGGGGGTGAGCTCCATGCGGTGCACGTCCTGCTGCAACACCAGCCTCTGCAACACCGACAATGCTGCCCGCACAAACAGACATTCAGTCTTCGGCTATGCTTCGGTCGTCGCCATTTCGGCCTGGCTCGTGATCGTCAGCGTTTGCTGAATAGGAACTGCTCGGAAATAATTAAGGGGAGTAATTTCATGGTGTGTGGGAGTGATCTTGCCTAATTCGTCGGTCAAACAGGGGACGTCACTCTACCATCAGCTCTCGTAGCCTATCGACTCGTGTGTTTGAGCAGACATACAGCACTTAGAACACCGTGTGCGTCATTCTAAAAATGTATGTCATTTATATTTGTACGTCACATTTTGCAAGTTTTATCAGCTTGAGGCCACTGGCCACCCCTAATTTTAATTTTAAAAAAATGTTTGCAAGTCGCTGACTCGAATCCTGCGGTTTCAAGCTTCGACGCCATTGTTGCATTGTTGCTATGGCTTTTGACCGAGTAATGGAGGTAAGCAACTCTAATTTTCACGAAGTGCGCTCCCCTAGGGTTTTTGTTTTCCTTCCGAAAATCGTCTATTAATAGGCTACGATGAATTCATTGATGAGTTTTAAAGTCCATACGCGGTTTTTTGAGTTGTGGTAAAGTTGCAGTTTAATTGCTATAATGTGCTGTAGTTGTTTGTGTGTTTGGGATACAATGTGTGTGTGTGTGTGTGTGTGCGTGTGCGTGCGCGCGCGCGTGCTTAAGTGTGTGTGTGTGTGTGCGTGTGTGCGCGTGTGTGCGTAAGTGTGTATGTGTGTGTGTGTGTGTGTGTGTGTGTGTGTGTGTGTGTGTGTGTGTGTGTGTGCGTGTGCGTGCGCACACGCGCGTGTGAACCACAACGGCTTCAGAACAATCAGTGTTTTATTTCGATAGACAAATAATATGTAAGAACAAAATAACATTGTTCTCATGTAGAAACTTTCCACCATTTCCCGTGTCTCTTGGTGCGAGCTATGTACGTCTGCAGTATGTATGTGTATGTGTGCAATAGTGAAATTGAGAGAGAAAGAGAGAGAGGGGGGAGAGAGAGAGAGAGAGAGAGAGAGAGAGAGAGAGAGAGAGAGAGGGAGAGAGAGAGAGAGAGGGGGGAGAGAGAGAGAGAGAGAGGGGGGGAGGGGGGAGGGGGAGAGGAGAGAGAGAGAGAGAGAGAGAGAGAGAGAGAGAGGTGCCTCGTTCCTATCGAATTGACTTATGTTGACCAGGGACAGAATGGATGCCAATTCCAGACTAAGACAATGTTCTGCCACTCGGTAGGAGCACTTCAGAGGAAGACAAAACCCACCACTCCCACACACACACATACCTCCCATAACAAAGAGATAGGAGTGAAATTAAAATCAGACTCAGATTATATATGTTACAGTTAATTTACTAAACCAGGGCCTGTATTCACGTTGAGATAGCATGAGACTTAGCATGATGCTAACTTAGAAGCTCTTCCAATGTCCTATAGGATTTAATAGGACTTTTGGAAGAGCTTCTAAGTTAGCATCATGCTAAGTCTCATGCTATCTCAACGTGAATACAGGCCCTGGACATTTGCAAATTTCCTAAAATTTTCAGGGAAATTGCAAATGTCCTGTTTCTCTCAGGGATTTTGCAATTTTCTTAATTGCTTTAGCAAATTTGCAAATTTTCTGATTTGGAGGTCCAGGAAATTTGCAAATTTACTGATCTGCCAATCTTCAGTACATTGGAGATACAAATGCATGCAAAATTCAGGAAATTTGCAAATTTCCTGAAATATTTAGGAAATTTGCAAAACACCTAAGTGAAACAGGACATTTGCAAATTTCCTGAAAATGTTAGGAAATTTGCAAATTTACTAGTTTTGTAAATCTACTGTTGCATGTACAATAAGACTGACATCAAGCTTGCTTTATTTGGACATTGTGCGCTGACTGGTGGGGCTGTCACTACAAGAAACGTGAATGCACGTGGGCCTTCGATAGAGATCGAATAACAATAGGCCCTACCCAGACGAAACAAGTGGACCCCCTGTGGGGAGAATCAGATGGGCGTGATGAGGAAAGGAGACACTGGAAGACCTAGATGAGCAACTCAATTCCAAGTTATTGCGAAGCCCCTTTCCAACCACACACCATGAGAGAAACAAAAAAAGGATAGGTAATAATTATTATGAGATAACTGTAACAGTAACAGAAAGCGAACACAAGAGTTTCTGGTATTGTCAATATGTGCAAAAACCTAGTAACAGTAACACAAAGCGAATACAAGAGTGTCTGGCATTGTAAAATACGTTTAAAACCTAGTCGTCTACTCTTTTGTTCTTTTTTTTAGGGAAGGGAAGATTTAGAACCCTGATTTCACAGAATCATTCCTCGCGAAAGTGAAGGACACGGGAGGGATGAAGGATGAAAAAATCGGAAGAAGGAATGAGGTGGATGACAGTGAGGTAGTTTGAATTTTAAAAAAAAAGTTTAAAAAGACATTGGAGAGGGGGTGAGAGTAGGTGGTGATTGGTGGCTGGGAATGGGAGGGAGTACCAAAAACCTGGTGACCAATGGGAACGGAGACGGTGGTTGTCTTGGCAACACCACGGTGTTGTTCATTTTGGAAGCTAGTTTGACATAACGAAATTGAGCAATGGGGGAAAACTCTCTAAATGACTCCCCTCCACCAAAGTTGATGACGATAGCATCTCCTCTAGCAATGCGTAGATCAGAGCCAAAGAGAGAGAGAGAGAGAGAGAGAGAGAGAGAGAGAGAGAGAGAGAGAGAGAGAGAGAGAGAGAGAGAGAGAGAGAGAGAGGCAGTGGATTGCTGATCTAATATGCTCTTTTGAGTAGCGTACATTATCTTTTTTCTTTTTTTTTTCTTTTTTTTCTTCACAACTGGAAGTGTATAATATACACATATTTTGTAAAGATAGAATGTTTGTTCCCATTTACATACACATAAATCCTTCCTCAGTTCAAAAAAGGCCAGACTTCTTTATTCTAAATGTCTGCCATCAAGCCAACTCATACTTTAATCTTCAAGGCATTATAGCCTATAGACACGTCTATCCTCTTGCAGTAATACCTCCAACTTTGGGTCGTTCAGACATACACTAGGCCTATCTTCCTGTGTTCATTGTGGAAGCTAGTCTGACATAACACAGGAGACATCAGACCGGAGGATGGAACGCCACAGCTATGTTATTGTTCTGGTATTCCGGAGTTTGGTTGGTCTCCAGGCAACCAACGAAAGGCCATGTATCGGAGAAAGATCTAAAGACAAGAGAAGGTCAGATATGAGCAAACATAGACATAAACGTGGGAGTGAAAGAGTCAAACATTAAGAGAGAGAGAGAGAGAGAGAGAGAGAGAGAGAGAGAGAGAGAGAGAGAGAGAGAGAGAGAGAGAGAGAGAGAGAGAGAGAGAGAGAGAGAGAGGCAGTGGATTGCTGATCTAATATACTCTTGAGTAGTATACACTATCTTCTTTTTACCCTAGCACTTGATCCTTTCAGTCGTTCGTTCCACCCACCCCACCCCCCATCTCCCGACTTTCCACTTTCCCCTCGCCTACAAAAAGCGCACACACACACAAATAACACACACGCGCTCCGCCCCCCCCCCCCCCCCCCCCCCCCCCCCCCCCCCCCCCCCCCCCCACTCTCACACACAAAACACGCACGCACGCACACACGCACACGCGCACACGCACACGCACACGCACACACACACACACACACACACACACCACAAACACTCACACACACATACACCCCCCCCCCCCCCACACACACACACACACACGGCGTTAATTGAACGACTAGCTCAATGTAAAATGATAACCTTGCTGACGACAAACTAAGACGACGCTCAATCGTATCGATTTATCAAAGCGTGGTGCTGTCAGGCAGACTACTTGTTGAACAAAAGCACTTGAAAAACAGATTTGTATTGGCCCAATTAAGGGATCTAAAGCACACAAGCGTGTTGGAAAAGCGTAACTGCGATATAACACTGATGAACCCATCTGTTATAGGGATTCGCCGTGGTCCTTTTATTTTTGGTATCAGACCCGAATGGATTTCAACTTACCATGTAGGGGAAGACGGGGTAAAAAGCGCATGGGCGGGTAAGAAGCCCACCCCAATTATCTCATGAAATGAAGCAAATTTCAGTCTCATTTTGCCCATGAGACGAGCGTTAATGTCTAGCATTCGTCTCATGGGCAAACTTGACTGAAATTTTCTTTATTTCATGAGATAATTGGGGTGGGCTTCTTACCCGCCCATGCGCTTTTTACCCCGTCTTCCCCTAGAGGTCCTGCTACACTACATACGAGTCTGTGTCAATGCGATGCGATTGTGAAGATGCCATTTATGATTTACGTGAAATTATACTTCCCGTCTAAAAATAATTCGACCACTTTCGCTCTGATACTCTTGTTGACCCAGTACGCGAATTTCATTTGAATCATGACTCGCATCATATTCAAACACAGAATCGTATAGTGTAGCAGGTAGAGGTGGGGAAAATAACCGATTTGAACCGAAAAACCGGTGCTAAACATTCGCGGTTCGAAAAACCGGTTCGAGTTGCTGTGAACCGGTGTTTTTTTTAACTGCAAACTGACAGTAAGTGTTTCTGAGAATAACGCATTCTTTTCGAAGAACAACACTGATTCTCAGCGCAGATTGGGTGTTTGAAAACTAAGAGTAGCTGTTTCTAGTTTGTGGTGTATGGCTTTGACTTTGACTGAGTGTTGAGGTGAGTGTGTGTGTGTGTGTGTGTCATAAGTCATGAGGTGTGTGTGTGTGTGTGTGTGTGTGTGTGTGTGTGTGTGCGTGTGCGTGCGTGTGCGTGCGCGCGTGCGTGCGTGCGTGTGTATATTCTGACAAATAAATATGTGTTTGCATAGGTGAAACTAGTGATGCGAGTACTGGTTAAAATACCGGTTCGGTAAACACCGGTTCGAAGAGGGAAAACCGGTTAACGGGTTCTGATTTTTGAACCGGTTCTCAACTCTAGTAGCTGGCCCTTTACTTCTGTGATGGCTTTGAAGGCACAGACAATCCTCATTATTAAAATAGTACGCCGAGGTTGTTGTTTTTTATGCTAGCCAGCCAACAATGGAAACAATCGTGGCCCGTTTTTAGTACTGAATTGAAGAAACGCTTTCAACGTAATAGGCCTAAGCAAAAAAAGCGTTTGTCATAACAATAGGTTACAGTCTAAACACACACACATACACACACACACACACGCACGCACGCACGCACACACACACACGCGCACACACACACACACACATGCGCGCGCGCGCGCGCGCGCACACACACACACACACACACGCACGCACGCACGCACGCACACACACACACACACACACACACGCACATTTCACCGCCAAAGTCGCATTTTAGCACCACAGTAATTTAACACCTATGTCACTAAAAGGCTTCAAATTTGGGGTGTATTATCCAAAGACCCCATTGTTTTAGTTTTGGGGAAGTAAGGATAGACCTTATTTTATGTATCTCACAGAAGAATCTTCAATACTGCAGATGAATGTTGTTCTCTACCCAGGTACATTTAATGGAAAATTTTGGCTGAAATATGTCTGGCAGTGAATGGACACACACACATGCACGCACACGCACACGCGCGCGCGCGCGCACACACACACACACACACACACACACACCTACACACACCCTCACACATACACATACACCCCACCCCACACACACACACCCACACCTACACACACACACACACACACACACACACACACACACACACACACACACACACACACACACACACACACACACACACTATGGCACACACATCTGACCACTTGATATCCATCATGCATGGCAGTATAGTTCAAGACAAGCAAGCACAACGACTAAACAATAGTTATAGGTCATTATAGAAAGATCAGAAATGAGACACCAGAGCAGAGTTCATGTTTATGCAAGAGGTTCTTCAACAATAGACTAAGTGTATTCATACAGAAGGCGAATTAACCCTTTCACCGCCAGCCATATTTCAGCCAAACATTGCTATTAAATTTACCTGGGTAGAGAACAAAATCCATGCACAGTATTGTGAATTCTTCTGTGACATAATTATATAAAATAAGGTCTATCCTTACTTCTCAAAACTAAGACAATAGGGTCTTTGGATAATAGACCCCTTTTTGATGCCTTTTAGTCGCATAGGTGTTAAATCACTGTGGTGCTAAAATGCAACGTTGGCGGTGAAAGGGTTAATAAAAATACGACTCAAAATCAAGCAGATAAAAAAAAACCAATACAAATTCTCAGTCAAGCATTCATTTTTTTCTTTATTCGAAACAAAACGTGTATTTGATGTAATCAAACATCATGATCGCAATAAAATCATATACACATACTGGAGTGCAAAGGATTTCAGAATGTAGGCATGCCAAAGAAATATAATGAATGGGGTAAGTCACATGGAAACACCAAATTAGGACCATCGTTGATTCCATGATGCTAAATAGAATGAAGAACACTATTTCGAAGTCATAATAATCACAATCAATATCAAATAGGCTCCCCCGTTCAAAGCGCATTCATCAGAGAGGCCTATCGTACGCAAGTGATGGTTGCTGGCAAGACAAACTAAAAGCAATAAAAGCGTTATCTAATGCATTAGAGCGAAGCTTCTTTTTCTTCTTCTTCTTCTGCGTTCCCAGGCCATAAGGCCATAATGAATTTCGCGCAATAGGCATACAACCACTTCATGTCTGTGTACACATTAGGGGAAGACGGGGTAAAAAGCGCATGGGCGGGTAAGAGGCCCACCCCAATTATCTCATGAAATAAAGAAAATTTCAAGTCAAATTTGCCCATGAGACGAATGCTAGACATTAACGCTCGACTCATGGGCAAAATGAGACTGAAATTTGCTTCATTTCATGAGATAATTGGGGTGGGCTTCTTACCCGCCCATGCGCTTTTTACCCCGTCTTCCCCTACCATTATTCACAAAATATCTCTATGTTCCCTCATGGCAGGCAATACAGTGTTAGGCTACTCATACTATGACTTACAACTCACTGGGGAGGAAAAGCGATATTTTGTGAATATTGCTAACGTGTAGGCCTACACAGTCCTTTATGGTAGTGCATCACGCGCGCGCGCGCGTATAATATGTGTCCCAGTACGTGCGTGTTTATGTGTCCAATGTGTGTAAGAGACTAAGAGGTACTGAGAGAGAACGAACGAACGTACAAACGAATCTTTTTTTCTTTTTTTTTTTTTTTTTTTTTTGAGAGAGAGAGAGAGAGAGAGAGAGAGAGAGAGAGAGAGAGAGAGAGAGAGAGAGAGAGAGAGAGAGAGAGAGAGAGAGAGGGGGGGTGGGGTGGGGTGGGCGTGGGGGAGAGACTGGATGAGACAGATATAGTAATGGAATTGTAACATAGAGATAGATCCTGAAATCACGATATTTCTTAGCACTGCTCAAAATTTCGATTATCAGCCCGTAAGATGCTAGGTCAGAATAATGATACAGAATAGCGTTTGCATAAAATACTCGTTATTTGACTGTGTCCGCACTTGTGGTTTTGGTTTCCAAACTATAGAAATTGGTAGCAAAATTAAACGTGACGCACAGCAATCAAAATGTTAATGAAGCTGGGATTAACCCTTTCATCGCCAGCCATATTTCTTAACTCTGCAATCCCACTCTCATAGAATGAAAATAATGATGACAAAAAGTCTATGATTGTTACTGGTAGTCAAAGAACAGAATCACTGCAAAACAATACTCGCCAAAAAAGAAACAACTCCCGCTATTCTTTTCTCCTTTCCTTCCACATAGAAAAAAACCCCAAGCAAACTTACATATGGTACATTCACAGATCAATATGTTGATTGGCTTAGCAACAAAAGCAATAAGGGCAAGTCATTCATAATCACTTTTGGGCTGATACACGATCTGTAACTAAAACTTAAAATTAATATATTAATATGTTCACAACAGATTCATCTTTTGTTGTTGTTGTTGCATCAAGCAAAACAACTTTTTTTTAAACTTGACATATCATTTGATACATGTGACACAAACAAAGAGGTAGGCGAGTTTAGCTTGTGATTATCACCCATATTTGAAATCTTCCATTTTCGCCGTTTACCAAAGCGATTTAGCAAACCTCAAAGGGCGACCATCGCTTCTCGCTATGGCCCACTTGCCTCTCAACATCGCTTGTTTCCCCTGTGGTTGGGGATTTAAGTTTGTATGCATGGTAATAATGACAGCAAACAGTAACGAACATACTTGATTGTCGCTGGTTTTCAGAAAGAGAAGAAACCCAGATAAAACAAATCTATTGTGCAAGGATGGAGAGGCATGAACGCTCACGTACAAGAACCACAACGCTGTGCAAAGATAGACTTATTCATTACACGTTATGTACAGTTAGCACTAAGTTCTTTCCCCAAATACGTATGATAGCCACAACTGTCTACCTCTACATGTTTCACATCACACACACACACACACACACACACACACACACACACACACGCACGCACGCACGCACACGCACACACACACTACTATACAGTAATCAATGAGAGTTCATTTCATAATAGAACATACATATAATACTAAACAGAATAAGCAGCACATCCCAAAAATGAGGCGCCACTAATTTGATATATTTTGTTCATTCCAATGAGGCTTTATACCGAACATTCTCTGCCCCTGTCTCGTGACCCGAGATGCGAACGCCACCTACTTAAGATTATGATTATCGCCCTTGCCCGTCTTGAACTAGCAGTATAATTAGACTTAAAATTTATCAACCAAAAAAAGGAATGGTTCCAGCAAAAACATAGTACAAGTGCATGGCTTTGTACATCGATGTCTCGGCAAATATGTAGATTTACACCCCCCTGCTCCATTTCTTGGTTCTTTCCTTGGTTAGGGATAGGGTTAGGGTTAAGGCAAAGACCCTAAAAGGGTAAGATGGACTACTTAAGAGCTACGGCGAGCCGGGCTGATAGAGTTATCGTTAGTGGGATATTTACACCATTCACAATGGCGGCTATCCAAAGTATGACTGACTCATGAAAAGATAACTCTCTCAGGTTTGAAAAAAAGACTTATGTAACCTAAATGTTTCACGTTTAAAAGGGACATAACCAGTGTTTCTGTCCTCACTACTCATATAGGGAAAAGAGACCGGATGTTAGTCTTTTCTTTTCAGTGTCTTTGGTTAAGGTTAGATGGTCTTTTCTTTTGCCACAATCATCTGGGTTTTTTGGTCAAAATCATCTATTTGTTTGGAGCATTAAATCGCTGCCGTATAATTATAGCCACAGAAAATTATCTGCTCCTGACTCGTCACCAGGGGGCATTGGCAGTTCGGGCCTACAATTATCGCCCTTTCGTGTCGCCAAGGAGTAGTATAAAGCCTCATTCCAATACTGAACATAATTATTACCATAGCGAAAAGCCAAATGTGAACTATCACAATATGAGAAAAAGAAGGCTGGTAATATGCTTTGGCTTTTCGCATCAAAACATATTTAGGTTAGAAAGAAAAACAAAGGACAAAGAAACCAAAATGAAAGTAGGCTTAGCTGTATGTGACATTACAATTCTAGGACTATCATCATGCAAAGTACTGCAGACTAAAAAGTCACACACGCACACACACATGACACAGGGGCGGACACACACACACACTACACAAATGACACTGAGGGGGTGGGGGTTCCAGGGGTTCCGGACCCGCCCCCCCCCCCCCCCCCCCAAAAAAGAAAAAAAAGGAGGACCCCCTGTAGCCAAAGATGTACCTCATAGAAGGGTGAAAAGTACCAAACATTACTCGATTTGTGGCTTAGAAACCAATCAAATGCCAATGTAGCGCCCCGCGAATAGTGTGCTTGAGTGTTATAATGCACGGCCAGGATGTACCTTCTAGAAGGTATAGTATAGCGCACAGCTGTTTCGGGAGGAACATTTAGTTTATCTATATTTTCATAAGTTTTTTCAAGCAAACTTTAGTTAACTATAAGTAACTTTTCATAAAAAAACAGGCGAGAATATGTTGCAGTATGTGACAAGATTACTTATAGTCAGTGGATATTGCTAGATTTTCACTCATAGGCAATCTTATTTATGTTTGTGATACTAAGTATATTATTTCTACTAGATATGTTGATTGATACTGCTCACAAAAATAAGTTTTTACCATAAATCTGAGGGAAGAAATATATTTGAAATACTATGTAGAGCATACAGCCAAAATATATTTACAGACAAAAGCTTGGTACAGTTTTTATCTAAGATTTCTAGATTCAGGCTTTTAACTAAATAGCTTGATTTTGTGTGGGACGGAACAGCTGTGAGCGGCCCGCGACAGATGTGTTTGAGGGCAAGGCAGGCTGCGAAAGGATAACATGCTGTTTCGTGCTCAAGAGAAGGTGACACCCCCCCCCCCCCCCCCCCCCCAACAACAACAAACAATTCCGACGGTAGTGGAAAATCCTGGTGGAAGGATGTCTTGGCTGGCAATCAAAAGACCAGGACAAAGTGGCTACCAAGCATATTTCCATTGGAATATGATTTGTATTCACGCATTCAAGAATGCAGAATTGATTAAATGAAAAAAAATAACATGAGCGTCTATAGTAAGGAAATCACAAAACGCAGTGTGCTCTCCTCTTGTTTAACCCTTTCACCGCCAGCCATTTTCAACCAAAATATACCATTAAACTTAACTGGGTAGATGACAAACATGATTTGCAATATTGTGAAATCCTCTGTGTCATGCATAACATTAGGCCTATCCTTGCCTCACAAAATTAAGAAAATAGGGTTTTCGGATGACAGGCCCTGGTTCGTGGCCTTTAAGTGACATGGGTGTTAAACAATTGTGGTGCATAAATGTGACATTGACGGTGGAAGGGTTAAAAAAAACAACCACATTGACATTAGCATTTACTCAACATTAAAAGTGGGTAATCAATGGCATTTTCTAACCACCAAAAAAGACAGGAGAGTATGCAACAATCACCAGAAAACAACAACAAACCCACTGATGACCAATTGTGTGCAATCCATAGATTTATTCTAACATACCTTGAAATGATGGATGTATTATTAATTGAACTACTGAGTTTTAGTAATGAATGTACACATCCTGAACTAGAGCGCTAAGACGCTAAATCACCAACCGTGCGCCTCATATCGTGCCGACTTACTCGTTTGCGGCTCCAGTGACCTTGACCTTTGACCCATGACCTTCATTATCGAACTTGGCCTAGATCTTCCTACTACCTACCCGCATGCAAAATGTGAGCACCCTAAGTCCATCCGTTCAAACGCTAGAGAGGATACATACAAACATACAAACATACAAACACCACCTCAGACACGAGTGAAAACATTACCAATCCGCTCTCTACGATCACGGTTGGTAATAACACAATTGATTATATTCAATTAAACAAACAAAAAACCCACACGAATGAACAAATCAATGGCGTTGAAAAACGGAGCAAAGAGATTATGAATCTAAAAATGTAATCTAGTCTAGCTGCACACCTAAAAGTTAATTTAATCGAAATAAATGTAGCTCAAGTGTCAATGCATATACACTGTTTCCATAAGGCACTCATACAGACGGGCACACAGACAGACGGGTAGGCAGACAGACAAACAGAGAGAGAGAGAGAGAGAGAGAGAGAGAGAGAGAGAGAGAGAGAGAGAGAGAGAGAGAGAGAGAGAGAGAGAGAGAGAGAGAACACTGAAATGTGTTAATGTACATTGGCCATGGGCCACAATACAGAGGGAGAGAGAGGGAGAGAGAGAGAGAGAGAGAGAGAGAGAGAGAGAGAGAGAGAGAGAGAGAGAGAGAGAGAGAGAGAGAGAGAGAGAGAGAGAGAGAGAGAGAGAGAGAGAGAGAGAGAGAGAGAGAGAGAGAGAGAGAGAGAGAGAGAGAGAGAGAGAGAGAGAGAGAGAGAGAGAGAGAGAGAGGAGAGAGAGAGAGAGAGAGAGAGAGAGAGAGAGAGAGAGAGAGAGAGAGAGAGAGAGAGAGAGAGAGAGAGAGAGAGGACAGTCATAAAATTAGATGCGTGCGTATTTGTTAACGTTCGATAGCAATCATAAACTACATCACCAGAAACAGAAACAATAGTCCATCCATATCGATATCTTTACAAAGTGTAGGCTGTTCATTTAGTGGCATGCATATTGTAAGAATAACATGTGCTGTTTATGTACATCAGTTTTAGCTTCAAAACAACCAGTTTTAGAAGAAAGAACAAACCCTCTTCTTACACCCCATGCCCAAAGTGCATTAACTAGCTGTAACCATTTTTAATCCTATGTATATCCAATAATACGTTTTTGAAATCAACTCATTTCCTGAGGAAAGGGTTTCTTTACAGTTTCTTAAAAAATGAAATAAAGAAACACCAATATTATGCAGTGACAGCAATCAATTTTATTCCACACAAAAAAGCATACAATGTGTCAAAAAAAGACATTATTAGAAAAACTAGTCAACATGGGAAAGAAGAATTATGCTTTTAACCCTTTCACCGCCAGCCATATTTTAGCCTAAAATTTCCATTCAATTTACCTGGGTAGAGAACAAAACCCAACTGCAGTATTGGGGATTATTCTGTGACATATCTAAAATAAGGTCTATCCTTACTTCCCAAAACTAAGACAATAGGGTCTTTGGATAATAGACCCCAATTTGATGCCTTTTAGTGACATAGGTATTATAATAACTGTGGTGCTAAAACGCGACTTTGGCGGTGAAAGGGTTAAAGGCTTTAACATTTGTTGATTTGTTTTTTAGGGGGAGGGTATCAAAGACCAATATTGAAATATAACATCAAAACTGTTCATGGAGACACGGGTTGAATTGATTAATAATCAAATTAGTGCAATGGAACAAGGGGTTCATGTGCAAGGTGCGTGGGATGGTGGTAGATTCGTTATAATAATGATGATAAAAAAGTGAACAGTATCTTCTTTAAAACAGTATATCTACCATAAGAAACCCAAAAGTAGAAACAAACAATCCTTCTAATCAGATTTCAACCATTTCCGTTTTTTAATTTAATGTCATAAACATCATCCCAATATCAAAGCAAAAAAAAAAAGTTTTGTGACAATGATGTACAATACAGCCAGTGAAAGAAACAGAACGCAGTGAAAATAATGTACTGCAATGCTGTCAGTGGAAATATTTCGAGTACGTTTTTTCGATAATCTAAACGCTAACACATCAACATTGCACGAACCGATTGCAACAACAGCAGCAGCGCCACATAACAACAGCAACAACTTTTTGTATGGAGGTTACGTTTTGCCCTTGTGATGTGAGAAGCTTCTGTTTTCAATAGATTCGATGATGGTGGGGGGAAAATGACATGGTCCTAGGTTTCAGTTATAATCTTTTTTCTTCTTCTCACTAACCAAGGACTGTCGCACACACGCACGCACTTAGGCACACACACACACACACACACACACACACCCATGCACGCACACTACATGCACAAACGCATACACGGATACCACAAAGACACACAGAGACACGCACAAGCGTGCATGTTTACAGAGAGATTCCATCAATACCGATATGCATACGCACGCACACCTAATACACAAAAGTGCAGGAACACAACATCACATGACACACGACAGACACATACACACCTGTTAGCATAATTTAACACGTTACTAATTCCCGCATACAACAAAAACTACAATCATATATTATTTTGTCTGTTGCCAATATCTGAAAATTGGATAAGAAAAACGAGCAAAATTAATAAGGAAAGTCATGTTTGTTACATCATCTAAACCAATAGAGAAAAACCAAGGTGAGATTCGAAAGTACACCGGCACACATAATCGCACATTCAATAACAAAATCAGAATCCAACCTTCTTACTCCAAGCTTTCATGGCTATTCTTTGTGCTCATGAAAATTTTACTTCTGTGCAAAACAAAAATCATTCACTAGTCAAAACCTTGACACATTTCTACCAAGAGTCCTACGACCGTGTAGATCCGCTGAGAGCAGAACTCTGCTTGGTGTCTTTCCCCGAACCAATGTTGTTGTATCTCGACAAGAGAAATAAGATCGTAAAACACGCAATACAACATTGCAAACGGCCGATACAACCTGTGAAACACAGTATGAACAGGACAGATTCCCAGAAATTGGAGCATACAGAGAAAGTGGGTGAGTTTAGTATGGGTAGAAGTGGTGTCTTTCCCCGAACCAATGTTGTTGAAGCTCGACAAGAGAAATAACATCGTAAAACACTCAAAACTACATCGCAAACGGCCGATACAACCTGTGAAACAAAGTACCAACGTGACAGATTTCCAGAAATTTGAACATACAGAGAAAGTGGGTGAGTTTCGTCTGGGTAGAAGTGGTGTAATGTAAAGGAAGGAAGGGAGGGCAAAGTGGTGAAAAGGTTCGAAGAATAAAGATTGCCATCGAATAGTAAAGTAAGCCAAATAAGGGTTCATAGAGGCACAGCGGGTGGACCGAATCCAACACCGCTGATTGAAACGCGTTGCCCACGAATGAGAGGACACTTTGCGCGGGAGGGGATTCTCGGAAATGCCAGTCGTGGACAAAGAACACATATCGACCGTAGTGCTAGACATTGATTCGCATGGACACACGGTTCACACGTATCTTACTGCCCGCAGGAAAGATAATCTTCTAAAGACAACCTCTGTCCACAAGACGATACCTCGTCCGGGATAAGCTCACATAAAGGAAGGACTGGTTCACGAATCCTCCGTCGAATGGACCGCAGAACACGTTGAACTGAGCTCGAGAAAAGGACAGCGTTCAGAGTGGAAGAAGGAGCGTTCACATGTACTGTCCGTAGAAGGGCGCATCCAGGTGGCGAGCTCTCCAGCGTTGCAGACGAGAGCCGTAGAACGTGTAGGGCGGGTTCTCCAGATCCCTGAAGTCCAGGTTGTCCAGAACGTCGTACACACCCGCCTCGGAAGCCACCTGCACACACGATACCGACTATTAAAATCAACATAAACACTGTATTTCGTTACTGGTCAGTTGTAGAACTGATGTTAGAAACGAGCATTATCGTTAATTAGGACCATTATCAAGTTCTAATATTCATTGTGTATGTTTAAATTCACCTTGCACAAGATATAACATTGGGGATAACAAGAACGTTTCCAATTTCGCAATGCACCAAGGAAACAAATTCGGCGTGTAAAAACTTCAGCTTCAGCCCCCCCCCCCCCCCCCCCCCCCCCCCCCCCAATGTTTGCCCCCCCCCCGCCCAAACCCCCCACCCTCCATGTTTGCATTGTTACTGTTTACTGAGAAGCAAACTTCTGCCATTCTTTGGAAAGTGACAGGGTTAGGATTACCCTAGGATTATTGACATAAAGCTGAACGAAGCATTGTTACTGTTTACTGAGAAGCAAACTTCTGCCATTCTTTGGAAAGTGACAGGGGTAGGATTACCCTAGGATTATTGCCATAAAGCTGAACGAAGCATTGTTACTGTTCACTGAGAAGCAAATTTCTGCCATTCTTTGGAAAGTGACAGGGGTAGGATTACCCTAGGATTATTGACTTAAAGCTGAAAGAAGCATTGTTACTGTTTCATGTTCACTGAGAAGCAAACTTCTGCCATTCTTTGGAAAGTGACAGGGTTAGGATTACCCTAGGATTATTGCCATAAAGCTGAACGAAGCATTGTTACTGTTCACTGAGACGCAAACTTCTGCCATTCTTTGGAAAGTGACAGGGTTAGGATTACCCTAGGATTATTGACATAAAGCTGAACGAAGCATTGTTACTGTTTACTGAGACGCAAACTTCTGCCATTCTTTGGATAATGACAGGGTTAGGATTACCCTAGGATTATTGCCATAAAGCTGAACGAAGCATTGTTACTGTTCACTGAGAAGCAAACTTCTGCCATTCTTTGGAAAGTGACAGGGTTAGGATTACCCTAGGATTATTGACATAAAGCTGAAAGAAGCATTGTTACTGTTTCATGTTCACTGAGAAGCAAACTTCTGCCATTCTTTGGAAAGTGACAGGGTTAGGATTACCCTAGGATTATTGCCATAAAGCTGAACGAAGCATTGTTACTGTTCACTGAGACGCAAACTTCTGCCATTCTTTGGATAATGACAGGGTTAGGATTACCCTAGGATTATTGACATAAAGCTGAACGAAGCATTGTTACTGTTTACTGAGACGCAAACTTCTGCCATTCTTTGGATAATGACAGGGTTAGGATTACCCTAGGATTATTGCCATAAAGCTGAACGAAGCATTGTTACTGTTCACTGAGAAGCAAACTTCTGCCATTCTTTGGAATGACAGGGTTAGGATTACCCTAGGATTATTGTGAAAGAAGTAGACATTGGGAAGGGGGGGTGGGGGGGGGGGGGGGGGGGGGGGGGGAGAGAGGTAGGGGCGGAATGCTAAAGTAACATATTGCCACAATCTTAACCTCTAGTACTTTTCTTTTGATGAAAACACGACCAGACGCAATTGCAGGTTGTGTGGAGGAAATAAACAACAACAACAACAAGTGCAACGCCGAGCGGTCGCAAAGTCCCCTCGCAGCATCACCGAGCTACTCCGCAATCGGAATGTGTCGGCTGTGCACATACATAAAAACGCATAAAAACAGCACGTAACTACATAAAAACGCATCAAAACAGCACGTAACTGAATAGGTTTTTTTATATATAGCCTTGGGGTTCGGACCCGTGATTTGAGCGCGCGCGATCATGCGCACACGCGCGCACAGAAACATTCATGACACCTGTGTTATAGACCATTCATCAAGAAATGTTGTGACAAAAACTGCATTAAAATACATGCAAAACTTCGCGAGATATTAGCGATTATGTGTTTTGGGGTTTGAACCCCGTAACTGGCGCGACCTTGACCTTAATGTAAAACTAAATACATCAGTGGATAGCTGGCATCTTGGCGAACTAGTATACCACATTTGATGATGATAGACTGAATAGTTTTTGAGAACATCGGACGAATAGCCGGACGGAGGCACGCCGGACGGACGGACGGACGGATCAGACAAAAACAATAGCTCCCCGAACCTTCGGCTCGGGGACTAAAAAAGATCAGAGGAGGCAACAGACAGACAGACGGATCAACCCATATACACCTGTACCATTAACAATGCGGGACTTTCCTGGAGTTGCACTGCCTCCGGGCATTGCCTCCAGGATCGTTCCCAAAAATCGTTATATCTACGAAAGTCCCATATTTGTCTGTTTCAGACCGGAGGACGTTAAACGGATTTTCATCAGACGGACCAACCCCCCCTAAAGGGTCACCTCTTTCATCCACTGGGTGAAGGGTCTGGCGAAGCCGGAGGCCTTCTCCTGGGCCAGGTAGGTGTTGTACAGGATCAGGTAGATGTAGCGCTCCATGAAGTCCACGCTCTGCCGGCGGCGACGGTCCCGCATCGATTCGCAGGTGGACGACTTGATCTGGTGTGAAGGTACAGTATGAATGTTCAGAGATTTGTTTGGAAGAGAGAACGAACTGAAGAACGAACGAATTTTTTTCTTCTAAAAATGAAGTAACAACTGATTAAGCTGAGAGAAACAGAGAGATTAGAGAGAGAGAGAGAGAGAGAGAGAGAGAGAGAGAGAGAGAGAGAGAGAGAGAGAGAGAGAGAGAGAGAGAGAGAGAGAGAGAGAGAGAGAGAGAGAGAGAGAGAGAGAGAGATAGAGAGAGACAGAGAGAGAGAGAGAGAGAGAGAGAGAGAGAGAGAGAGAGAGAGAGAGAGATAACACTGAACACTGAACGTTTTATGAATACGCCATTGACCCATATCACTGGGGGTGGTTACAAAAAGTGGGCTAATTATCAGAGAGAGAGAGAGAGAGAGAGAGAGAGAGAGAGAGAGAGAGAGAGAGAGAGAGAGAGAGAGAGAGAGAGAGAGAGAGAGAGAGAGATAAAGAGAGATGGAGAGAGAGAGAGAGAGAGAGAGAGCGAGAGAGAGAGAGAGAGAGATTCAACACTCAAGGCTTAAAGGCGTTAATGTATAGGCAAAATGACCCGTTATAATGCGAATTGCATCAAGCATGATCTAGAAGATACACTGCTAGGAATTATAGAAAAAGCTATAGCATAAACATGTTTTGGAATGGAATGGCCACAGAGAGAGAGAGAGAGAGGGGGGGGGGGGCAAAGGGCAGAGAGATAGAGAGGCAAAGGCAGAGGGGGAGAGAGAGAGAGAGAGAGAGAGAGAGAGAGAGAGAGAGAGAGAGAGAGAGAGAGAGAGAGAGAGAGAGAGAGAGAGAGAGAGAGAGAGAAACTTGAAACTTGAAATCTTTAATGAGGAATAGCTCAATAAGCATAAAATGCTGCTTTTCATGAGGTCCTCAGACAAAAGGATTCCATAAACAAGCGAAAACACAAGGCCAAGGGCAAAATATAACAATAATAGAAACAGTAATTCGATAATAAACAGGAGACCAGAGAGAGAGAGAGAGAGAGAGAGAGAGAGAGAGAGAGAGAGAGAGAGAGAGAGAGAGAGAGAGAGAGAGAGAGAGAGAGAGAGAGAGAGAGAGAAGAGAGAGAGAGAGAGAGAGAGAGAGAGAGAGAGAGAGAGAAATGAAATGAAATGAAAATTTTTATTCAATAAGGCCATTGCCCCATCTGAAGGAGCATAATATACAACAGATTCAATATGCCACAAGAAAGAAGTATCAATGTTAATAACTATAAGCACAATATCATCAATTCAAAAGCAAACTATAAATACTCAACAATATTTTCATAAACCCACAAGGAAAACCCATCAAGTTTCGATATTCAACGACTGTCGTCTATTAAAGGCTAAATATAAATACAGACAAAAGTTTCTCACAATTCTTTCATTTTTCGAGGACACCAACGATACTAACCAAAACATACTTTGTTTGTTATGATATATACTTGGTATGAATTTATATCTTAAATCATTTAAGCAAGAACAACAAAAAACAAAATGTATTTCAGTTTCAGCTTCTGTTTTGCAAAGTGGACATATCAGGTTTACCTCATTTAATGAATATCTCGAGCTGTGTACTGCTAAATCTGACACACCAAATCTAAACTTAGTGAACATCGCCTTCAAGTTCCTACTTATGTTAAACGATGTATAAAGTTCAATTGAATTTGAAATCTTAAATTCTTTATAAAAACAAAATCTTTCACTTGTGTTAATGTGATTATCCCAATTTTGCCATCTAATATCAACAAGCCTCTGTCTAAACTCTTTTACAAAAGACTGAACACAACCGACACCTTGATTTGTCCACACATATGCAAAACCATTTGTGCACAGAATACTTCTTACATTTGTTACCCAGTTTCTTTTACCTTTATCATCAAGAAGTATGTATGAAACTGTTAAGGCTAGAGTTAGATGTGGGGATATCTTCACTGATTATATTAACTGCACTAAGGGTGTCAAACAAGGTGATATATGTAGTCCTGTGTTATTTTATTTGTTTGTCTACGAAATTGCTTTAGAAATCATTCAAAATGGTCGTCACGGTGCAACTCTGGATAATGGTCTGCTAGAACTTTTTATACTTTTGTTTGCTGATGACATTATTTTATTGTCTGAAACTGTTACAGGTCTGCAATCTCAGTTGAACAGTTTATTTAGAGCTAGTTCAAACTTTCAATTAAAGGTTAACATGAGCAAAAGCAATATTGTGGTCTTCCGAAAAGGTGGTTATTTAGCTGCCAGAGAAAAATGGTTTTATAATAATGAAGAAATGAAAGTTATAAATTCCTATAAGTACCTTGGCATATATTTTTCTACCAGACTCAGTTTTGCTTCGGCATGTGAAGATTTAGTAAGTAGAGCTAGAAGATCACTTTTGTACATTTTAAGTAAACTGCATAGTATTAACAACACTTCACCTAATGTATTTTTGAAGATTTTTGATGCTCAGATTCAGCCTGTTGTCCTTTACGGTGCTGAAATATGGGGACTGGATAAAGCTTCGTATATTGTTGAAAAGTTGCATTTAAGTGCGTTGAAAAGGTACCTTTCAGTTAGCGTAAGAACACATAATGATTTAGTTTATGGAGAGCTCGGCCGATTCCCTATTACAATTAACGCCTGTGTTAGATGCATAAAATATTGGTTAAGATTGATTCACATGGATCAGCATAGACTACCACGAAAAGCTTATAGTACATTAGTAAAGAGAGAGAGAGAGAGAGAGAGAGAGAGAGAGAGAGAGAGAGAGAGAGAGAGAGAGAGAGAGAGAGAGAGAGAGAGAGAGAGAGAGAGAGAGAGAGAGAGAGAGAGAGAGAGAGAGAGAGAGAGAGAGAGAGAGAGAGAGAGAGAGAGAGAGAGAGAGAGAGAGAGAGAGAGAGAGAGAGAGAGAGCGCACAGAAAATAACCCAGCTGAAATCAGAAGCAGATGTGTGAGGATACCCTTTTCGAAGGTGACGAAGATGACCTCTCTTAAATGAAAGTGGAAGGGCGTTAAGGTTTCAAGGAACCTGTCCAAGACAAAGTCTAGAATGGAAAGGCAGGCGGATAAACAGTGAAAGAAAGACAGCCAGAAACGACTGACAATGTTTAAGGTGAAGAAGATGACCTCTCTCAGGCGGAAGTGCGTGGTCTCGAAAAGTCTGTTCAGGACAAAAGACAGACAGTCAGACAGATAGACAGTGAGTGACAAGTCTGACCTTGTTGAAGGTGACGAAGATGACCTCTCTCAGGCGGAAGTGCGCGGTCTCGAAAAGTCTGTTCAGGACAAAAGACAGACAGTCAAACAGATAGACAGTGAGGGAAGTCTGACCTTGTTGAAGGTGACGAAGATGACCTATCTCAGGCGGAAGTGCGCTGTCTCGAAAAGTCTGTTCAGAACAGACAGTCAAACAGATAGACAGTGAGGCAAGTCTGATCTTGTTGAAGGTGACGAAGATGACCTCTCACAGGCAGAAGTGCGCTGTCTCGAAAAGTCTGTTCAGAACAGACAGTCAAACAGATAGACAGTGAGGCAAGTCTGATCTTGTTGAAGGTGACGAAGATGACCTATCACAGGCAGAAGTGCGCGGTCTCGAAAAGTCTGTTCAGAACAGACAGTCAAACAGATAGACAGTGAGGCAAGTCTGACCTTGTTGAAGGTGACGAAGATGACCTCTCTCAGGTGGAAGTGCATGGGCGACATGGTCTCGAAGAGCCTGTCCAGGACAAAGTCCACTTCCCTCTTCCGCTGGTGGCCTTTGGGCAGCAACCTCACCAGCTTCATCACCACCTGCAAACAAACGAAGCAACCCATAAATAACATACTGAAGAAGACCGAGAATGGCATGCTGTTGAAAGGCAACGTGTGCTTAACCACGTGTAAGCTAAGTTCAGTGTAAACCTGGGCCTGTATTAACATTGGGATAGTATGAGACTTATCATCGTGATATCTTAGAAGTCCTTCTAAAATCCTATTAATTCCTACTACTTTAGAAGGACTTCTAAGATATCATGATGATAAGTCTCATACTATATCAATGTGAATACAGGCCCTGCATTAGTTTATTTATTAAGAAAACGTCCATCAAACTAGTAATATGATATTTCTCTTATGCGCTTTACAGTGGCACTAAAATCGTAGATATTATAACATGCACACAACACAACATACCGATTCTGCACCTAAAAAAGATTCAATTTGATTTTTCAAATAGTCATATTAGTCGAAGCATACACTCATATTTTCTGTTCCGGTTTACTTCATTCGATTCATTGACATTATGCGTCATGGATACAGATGCAATAAGATCAATACGCCATCATTTATTTCAACTGCTTTAATCATCATCACTCAATCAAGGCCTTCATTAATCGATTAATCAATCTGCCGATCCACCCGTCCATCCATCCATCCACCCATATGTAAGCTTACCACAAACTCTCCCAAAGTGTAAGAGCGGTTAGGACAGGAGACCATCTCCTGCTCGCCTGGTTTTGCCCCGTATGGGAATCCCTGTGAACACAAATCCACAACAGTTAATGAAAGATGAGACGATGGAAATATTGAAAAGGGGAAAGGAACAGGATATGAAATATAATGTTAATCTAATGAGCGTTAAAAACCTAACGTAGCAAACAAAGAGTGTTGTTGAAGAGCTTTTCGCTACTCGCTTATTGTTTCAACAGATACACGGCATATACCTCACCTTTTCTGCATTGTCTTAAGCTAATATGTGACCTAGCACCACGAAAGTCGCTGGGCTAGTTTCTCACAACAGGCTTGCCATGTCAAAAATCTGTCTTCTTTTTTATCAATGTTTATAAACTTATAAACTTTATACTGTGATTTCTCAAAATGGCCGACAGTCACCCTACCAACTTTAAATGCTTATAACTCTAAAACGGAAAACGCTTCACGAATGGTTCTTATATCATTTGAAAGAGTATTGTCTGAAATTTGTAGCTGTACCATTATCTCAGAATGGTCATTTTGACAATGTCCCTTTCGTGGTGCTAGGTCACATATACAAACTTGCCAAATTTACAGACAGCAGCCTGGAAACTGAAAAAACAAATATGGTCTAGATAATACATTAACATCCAACGTATTGCCACACTCGGCGACACCCTTTGGTTATATATATAACATGGGACACATTGGCTTCAGCTAGTTGCTTGCCATGGAACAAACTAATCTGAAATCATTCTAGCCATGACTGTTTCGGGAGATCTTCAGTGAATAGAAAGTGGCGGGGACAACTGTGGCCGAGGACTTGTTTTTTGCAGAACTCGGCGACGCGCAAAGTTATAACTTTGACCACAGAATAGATTAGCTTTATATGATCAGATCTACCACAGGGTTTTAAATTACTCTATTCAGCAAGAGATCGCAAGGACGGAGGAATAATGGCAGAAGACGGATTACCGTACTCGGTGACGCCCTTAGGTTTTCATTTGTCTGTCGGCTCCTTTAGCTCTCAAGGCACACCAATGTCCCAGATTTTCTCTGCTCTTAGTTTCCCTAACAAATCTACTCATAACTAAGACCAAGCAGTAGTCCCAAGTTCTTTCCTATTACACAGGCAAGCTCTTTTCCTACCGTTTGTGGTATGGGTTTGAGAAAGACCTCACACGCGCAACAGAACAACGAGATTGTTTTGGGATATGCTGTACATAATATAAGCGGCATCAACCTAAGAGGACCTGACAAATGGGACGTTGTGCTCTTAAGGACTACACCACCCTTGGCAATCAATCAAGCAAGGGAAAATACAGACATTCTGAGAGAAAAGTAGATTAACTTTTATGGACAAGAGTCTTACCCTCATGTGGAAGATGGTCATGTGGCCCACGGCCATTAATTGCCTTACCCTCATGTGGAAGAAGATCATGCTGGCCACGGCCATAGATTGCCTTACCCTCATGTGGAAGATCATGCTGGCCACGGCCTTAGATTGCCTTACCCTCATGTGGAAGAAGATCATGCTGGCCACGGCCTTAGATTGCCTTACCCTCATGTGGAAGAAGATCATGCTGGCCACGGCCATAGATTGCCTTACCCTCATGTGGAAGAAGAGATTGCCTTACCCTCATGTGGAAGAAGATCATGCTGGCCACGGCCATAGATTGCCTTACCCTCATGTGGAAGAAGATCATGCTGGCCACGGCCATAGATTGCCTTACCCTCATGTGGAAGAAGATCATGCTGACCACGGCCTTAGATATTGCCTTACCCTCATGTGGAAGAAGATCATGTGGCCCACGGCCATATATTGCCTTACCCTCATGTGAAAGATCATGTAGGCCACAGCCATAGATTGCCTTACCCTCATGTGGAAGAAGATCATGCTGGCTACTGCCATAGATTGCCTTACCCTCATGTGGAAGAAAATCATGTGGCCCAAAGGCATAGATTGCCTTACCCTCATGTGGAAGAAGATCATGCTGACCACGGCCTTAGATATTGCCTTACCCTCATGTGGAAGAAGATCATGTGGCCCACGGCCATATATTGCCTTACCCTCATGTGAAAGATCATGTAGGCCACAGCCATAGATTGCCTTACCCTCATGTGGAAGAAAATCATGTGGCCCAAAGGCATAGATTGCCTTACCCTCATGTGGAAGAAGATCATGCTGGCCACGGCCATAGATTGCCTTACCCTCATGTGGAAGAAGATCATGCTGGCCACGGCCATAGATTGCCTTACCTTCATGTGGAAGAAGATCATGCTGGCCACGGCCATAGATTGCCTTACCCTCATGTGAAAGATCATGTAGGCCACAGCCATAGATTGCCTTACCCTCATGTGGAAGAATATCATGCTGGCTACTGCCATAGATTGCCTTACCCTCATGTGGAAGAAGATCATGCTGGCCACGGTCATAGATTGCCTTACCCTCATGTGGAAGAAGATCATGCTGGCCACGGCCATAGATTGCCTTACCCTCATGTGGAACCCTCATGTGGAAGAATATCATGCTGGCTACTGCCATAGATTGACTTACCCTCATGTGGAAGAAGATCATGCTGGCCACGGCCATAGATTGACTTACCCTCATGTGGAAGAAGATCATGCTGGCCACGGCCATAGATTGCCTTACCTTCATGTGGAAGAAGATCATGTGGCCCACGGCCATAGATTGCCTTACCTTCATGTGGAAGAAGATCATGCTGGCCACGGCCAAATAATAGCCTTACCCTCATGTGGAAGGAGATCATGTGGCCCACGGCCATAGATTGCCTTACCCTCATGTGGAAGATGATCATGCTGGCTACTGCCATGGCCATGGAGGAGCGGCTTTTGCCCGTGCGGCAGTGGAAGACCAAGGCCTGTCGGTTGGCGGTCCACGACTCCTCCGTGGTCATCACGCCCAACAGCAGCTGCTGGATGGCGTCAAACTCCTGCACAGTGACCATTGCACATAGGGGGGGCATGCAGGCGTGCTCAAGCAAACACATCCACACGCATGCACACGCATAAAAGAGCACGCACGTGCGCTATGTCCTTATCCTGACAGCCCAGCCTTATACGCACAGCAGCCTAAATGCTATAGTTTCAGCTTAGTTTGTATTTATTACAATAATTTGTTTCATATCTCGTGTTTTGAGCCTCTTTCCGATGACAACAAAGGGGATCTTTCAAGAAAACGGTTATGTTGCTCAAATGGAGCGTGGCAGCAATTAACCCTCTCTGTGTGAGTGTCTGTGTTTTTATCATACTGTATTTACTGTAATATAAGCAGTAAGTTATTCAAAGGCCTTTCACTGCTAAGAGTTATAATATATTGTGTAATAGATTATAATAGATTACGTAAACATTCATAATTCCATACATTTCCCTTCATAATTCCATACATTTCCCTTCATGAATCGAAATTATCCCAAAACTCTTACATCACACAATGTGTAGTTGTAAAAGTAGCAGCAGCAGCAACAGCAGCAGTAGTTGTAAAAACAGTAGTGTTTAGTAGTATTATTAATAGTAGTAGTAGTAATAGTAAGCATAGTAGTTGTTGTAGCTGTTGTTCTGGAAATAGCAAAGAGAAAGACAGATAAAGAGACAGACAGAGGGAGACAAAGACACAGAGAGAGGCAGACTGACAAGCAAACATAAAAACAGAACAAGTGCAACGCCGAGCGGCTGCAATGTCCCCTCGCAGCATCGCCGAGCTACTCCGAAATCGGAATGTGTCGGTTGTACACATACATAAAAACGCATCAAAACAGCACGTAACTACATAAAAACGCATCGAAACAGCACGTAACTGAATAGTTTTTTTTTATATTTATAGCCTTGGGGTTCGGACCCGTGATTTGAGCGCGCGCGATCGTGCGCACACGAGCGCACAGAAAAATTCATGACAACTGTGTTATAGACCATTCATCAAGAAATGTTGTGAAAAAACTGCATTGAAATACATGCAAAACTTCGCGAGATATTAGCGATTATGTGTTTCGGGGTTTGAACCACGTAACTGGCGCGACTTTGACCTTAATGTAAAACTAAATACATCAGTGGATAGCTTGCATCTTGGCAAACTAGTATACCAAATTTGATGATGATACACTGAACAGCTTTTGAGAAAAACGGACGAATAGCCGGACGGACGGAGGCACGCCGGACGGACGGACACCGGACGGACCAGACAAAAACAATAGCTCCCCGAACCTTCGGCTAGGGGACTAAAAATAGAGAGACAGACACAAACAGGTAAGCTTACATAGTCACATAAACTCCAAAGAAAATGAGAGAGACACAGATGGAGACACAGAGAGAGAGATAGAGGGGGGTGGGGGTACGTTTACAAGCATTTATACGGTTAGGGGCTTCTCTGAAAGGATGGGAATCTCTAGCTAGCCTTAATAAACTGTTCACAGAAGCAACAGGTGCTGCCTCCAGAAACAAGCTCATGGTCCCAGCTTAACCCTTTCACCGCCAGCCATGTTTCAACAAAAAATGTCCATTAAGCTTACCTGGGTAGAGAAAAAAAACCTGTCTGTAATATTAGGGAATCCTCTGTAACATATTTAAAGTAAGGCCTATCCTTAGCTCCCAAACTTAAGAGAACAGGGTCTTTGGATAACAGACCCTGATTTGATGCCTTATAGTGACATGGGTGTTAAATCATTGTGGTGCTAAAATGCGACGTTGGCGGTGAAAGGGTTAAAAGGCCTGAATATAAAAAGAGTTCGCACCCAGCAGCTGACTGAAGCCGCTTTTTTTACTCCCACGCTTTCACCTACACTACAGGTGGGGATCATTGTGAAGTCACTCACTGCCTACTGTCACCATACTTAAACACATCCCACCTTCCACCTTTTCACCTTGCAGATGGGAAGTTAGAAAGTTGGCTTCATTCTTTGCAAGCTTGGTAGGCTGTGAAGTAATCACTCTTTTTGTGACATTTAGGCTTTTTGCCCATACCTTACTGCAAGCAATGATGTGCAGATAAGGCTGGGCTGTGAGGCTTAGGACACAACACACGTGCGTGCGCACACACACACAAACACGTACACATACATGCATACAGTATCATGCTTGCGCGTTATTCTTTAACCCTTCATCTATGTGTGACCTTTGAAAGAATAAATGCCAAAATACCACATAAACAAATCTATCTATCTATCTATCTGGCGTTCTTTTGTTCGGAATATACTCGTGAATCGTCCGGAATGAGTTAAAGGTAGTGTCTCACGCACACAATAACCACGTCGTGTGTACCTTCTCCTGGAAGCCGTGGTCATACTGTATGGGCAGTCGACGGTAGCTCATGTCCAGGGTCTGCAACCGCTGCTGCTGCCAAAGTTCTTCCGGGGTCAAGGCCGAATTGGGGGTCAGGGTCACAGTGGGTTGGCCGAGCTCCATGTGAACCTAAAATGAGTTTGTGGGGTAACACCACGAATGCAATGAACAACGAGACGTTGAAAAGGAATGGCGTACTATGCAAGCTTCATAATGAATCGTGAAGTGCGGTACGTGTAAAAATGGTAGCTTTGTTTTCTATATTCCTTGCGAACAACAATGACAACTAGGCCTACGACAGCAGCAACAGCGTCAACGGTAGCAGGAACAATGAAAGCATTTGCTGTAAACTAAAACAAGTATTCGCATGAAATATCCAACACTTAACTGTTGCAATAATAATTAAAGAAATCCACCACTTGATTATCTAACGCGATAGAGCTAAATTGGGGGGTATGAGAGAGAGAGAAGGGACATAATTATACACAGATGGACGATATGAGAACGGGAAGGAGGGACAATATTATTAGAGGCTCGGGGTACGGGCGCGCATCTCGCATTCACCAGGCTACGGGTATGGCGCTCAATCACGGGACGCATACATTGTGCGCAAAATGTCTTCAAAAACTACTACCATTAACTCTGACATGTTCCTAACCCTATCCCTGACCCTATTCCTTACCAAGATGCATTGAATATATCATACGAAATAAGAAAATGCATTTGTTGACGAAAACTTCGACTAGGAAGTTACTATCCCTGAACATGGTCTGAGTGTTGCAAGAATGCCGTACCTCTAGCCACTGTGTATTTTTAAGAGAGAGAGAGAGAGAGAGAGAGAGAGAGAGAGAGAGAGAGAGAGAGAGAGAGAGAGAGAGAGAGACAGACAGAGCAGGGGGCGAACGAGAAGGGGAATGGGGAAATGGTCGAAGAAATGAAGCGGACTCACCCTTATATTTTTCTTGCTTTTGACCTCCTTCAGCAGCGCTTCTTCACAAGCCTGAACAAAATGACAACAAATAGCATGTTAGGCTTGCAACAACAACGCTATATTAATAAATAGTATGCCCAGAAAACATGAGACCTATTAATAAAATATAACCCAAATACCTCTGTACTGTATTACGCACCTGTATCTTTTACCTCTTTTCTTCCGTTTTCCTCCGAAGATTCGCTTTTTGACAAAAATAAGGAATATACAATTATACTATCATACTTGTGGCGGTACCATAGCCGATGAGGTTTAACCGAGGCGTGGTTACTGCTACACCTATCTGCATTGTTACGAAATCGGGACTTTACTGATGTTGCACTGCCTCCGGGCATTGCCTCCAGTATTGTTCCCATCATCTTTGTATCTACAAATGTCCCATATGTGTCTGTTCCAGACCGAGAGGACGTTTGAAGACAGCTGGCGTTGGGGAAGGTCCACAAAGACCAACCAACCCCTTTGGCTGCAGCACAAAGAAAATAATACACTGTCGACATACAAAGAAAATAATACACTGCCCACTTCCTTCCCAGTAGCTCCAGTACCTGCACGGATTCTCCCAGAGTAATATGTCAATACAAAACAGATAACACACTGCAGATAATAAACGGACATCCATTTCATTCCAAGTAGCTCCGTAGACCTGCACAGGTTCTCCCAGACAATATTTTAATACAAAACAGATAACTGCAGATAATAAAAGAACCTCCATTTCTCCATAGAACTGCACGGGTTCTCCCAGGGCAATATTCCAATACTAAACAGACAACACACTGCGGATATAGCTCCATAGACCTGCACAGGTTCTCCCAGAGCACTATTTAAAAAACACAAAAAACACATCGACCTACACGGGTTAACCCAGGGCAATATTCCAATACAAAACAGATAACACACTGCAGATAATGAACGGACCTCCATTTCCTTCCCAGTGGCTCCATCGACCTACACGGGTTAACCCAGGGCAATATTCCAATACAAAACAGATAACACACTGCAGATAATGAACGGACCTCCATTTCCTTCCCAGTGGCTCCATCGACCTGCACGGGTTAACCCAGGGCAATATTCCAATACAAAACAGATAACACACTGCAGATAATGAACGGACCTCCATTTCCTTCCCAGTGGCTCCATCGACCTGCACGGGTTAACCCAGGGCAATATTCCAACACAAAACAAACAACACACTGCAGATAATGAACGGACCTCCATTTCCTTCCCAGTGGCTCCATAGACCTGCACGGGCTCTCCCAGGGCGGCGGAGTCCTGCACGTGGTAGGTGGCCTCGTCGAACTCCAGGGCCATGTCGTTCCTGAGGTTGACCACCACCACCTCCCCGTAGCCCTGCTTCTTGTGCAGCAGGTAGTTCACCACCCGGGACAGACCCTGCAGGGGGTGAAACACGAAGCAACGGACCTAAGACTGTGACTGTATTGTTCAAAATAACAAATTCAACACGGGGAAAGTGGTTTCCACTGCGTAAAGCGAAACAACATGTGAAACTCAACAAATACAATCAACGTAACAATTAGGTTAGGTTAGGTTAGGTACATTATAGTCACAGAGGCGTCTCTGTGAAATTCGGGTTGCTCCCACCTGGAGATCGCGTCGTAGCCAGAGGCGCGCCACCCTTTTTTTCCTTTTGTTTTTGCATGCGATTTTTGTGTGACTGATGAGGAAAGAAGGGAGGGGGGTAACTTTTGACCAAATGACAACTTTTTCGTTGCCAC
>CM065680.1:69974395-69989395 GCA_017654935.2 Phymorhynchus buccinoides
TCATTGTCGTTCTTATATATTTGTCATACTTATTAAATAAGTAAAAAGATCATTCCAATATCCAACTGGTTCCAAGTCCAGCCTCTTCATCGTATATACATTCACCTTGCTAAATTATATCTGTTTGTGTCGAATGATGACTATTCATTAAAAAGTATTCGCATCTTTTAATATTTTCTTTTGTTACGTTTTAATCCAGTATAACAATAATAATAATAATAATAACAATAATAATAATAATCATAATAATCCACACACACGCAGCCTACTCCTTTGTTGTTTGTGGCTCAAGCCACAAACCTATAACTCACTTTGTCGGTCGGTCGGTCTGTCGGTCCAAAATTGTCGCACAATTTGACAAAATTGTCGCACTTCAAATCGAGGCTACACTTCAAAATTAATTGAGGCCGCTCTTTAAAATGATCTATTTTAAAAGCGTACAAAATAATAAACATACGTAATACAGACACTACAACAGACACGACGAGTATGCGGTGCTTCTTTCGATGAGCATAAGTAGGATACATAGTTTTAAATGTTTTCCAAAAGATATAAAAAGTTACGAAATGGTGCAGAGATAACATTCTGGTTTACAGATTAAAATTATTGAAAAGGAGGGGAGGTGACTCATGATTGAAGTGGTAAAAATAGACCGCGTGCCACAAACTATTGCGATTTCGCGCTTGTTTTTCTACCAGTCAGTCATTTTATTCGTTTTGCTTTTCATTCACTGCGCTACTGCTTTGCTTAAACTCCTTTAGTGCAAACATTGTGTCAAATTGAGCTTTAATCAAAGCAAACTGTTGACACCCATTCTCCCGTTTCAGAAATAGAACCAATCATCGTAATGGGCCAGTCAGAGCGCTACTGCACTATACAGAACTCTGTTTTCGTTTTCTGTCGAATCTCAAATAACCACAGCAAACTCAGAAACGGCGAGGCATGTTTTTAAAAAAAAATTAGAAGCTTGTTATCAGTGACGTGGTTGGACGAGTCTCTTCCATGCTATTTTTGGGGGGTTATTTTATCAGTGGTCGGAGAACGCGTTTACCTGGTCGTGTAAATAGGCGTTGAAGATGAGGAGGAAGCAGTACCGCTCTGTGTATTCCAGGCACAACTGATACAGCTTATCCCTGAAGTGGTCCGCCTGGAAACAAACAGGGAATATTATATTTGTGTTGAAGATGAGGAGGAAGCAGTACCGCTCTGTGTATTCCAGGCACAACTGATACAGCTTATCCCTGAAGTGGTCCGCCTGGAAACAAACAGGGAATATTATATTTGTGTTGAAGATGAGGAGGAAGCAGTACCGCTCTGTGTATTCCAGGCACAACTGATACAGCTTATCCCTGAAGTGGTCCGCCTGGAAGTAAACAAACAAAGAATGTTAGATTTGTCAAACCACAAGTACACAAATTAACGAACTTTGTTCTCGTTTTGACCTCGAATAAGCTCATTTTAAAATAATGAATCTGAATCAGACTAGATGCACATTTTGCATGTTATCATTTTCATTATCATGTTCTGTTCCAGTCTCGTATTACTTGCGACAGCCAATATTGTATAATCCACTTGTGTTTGTGCGCCTTGTATAAGCTTTAAGCTTGCTGTGCTCGTTCTCATGTGTTTATGTTGGTTGCGTTACTATGTGATTCTCAATACAAAATTTCGTTTAAACCAATTAGACTAGATGGTGTCATTTCTTTCTCCAAAGAAACTGTTTTACAGAAACGCTGCCATGTTTTATGAAGACGCAAATAGTATCCATTCAACTGCGGATTATTTTTTATTTCGTATTTTGAAATCAAACGATTGGGGGGGGGGGGGGGGGGGGGGGGGTACTATACAGGAAACACATAACAGCTCGCAATATTAACAATCATGGCAAAATATCTTTGAATCAATATCCACGTCCGAGACTCAGAGGCAAGAACGCGGGGGAAAATTGAGAAGTGAGGGGGGAAATATAGAGTGCATGCCAAGGCAGAGAGTAGGATCAGTTGTGAGGGGGGTAGGCCAAAGGGACGGCCCATGGCCCATTACGATGATGGTAACCCTTCACACATTTCCAGAGGTGCCATGGTTGCCCAGACCGCTAGGCAAACAGAACGCCACCTGTCACCCGGCTACCATGAGTAGGAACGAAACTATTCGGTGAATAAAATAATAGAGTCGAGTCTGCTGCAAACATCAGTCAATATTAAACGTCGTGTGCGTACGCACGCACACACAACCGCTTACTCAAAGACAGAGGGAGGGGGGGAGGGAGAGGGAGAGACAGACAGAGAGAGACAGACAGACAGAGATAGAGAGACAGAGGGAGAGAGAGAGAGAGAGAGAGAGAGAGAGAGAGAGAGAGAGAGAGAGAGAGAGAGAGAGAGAGAGAGAGAGAGAGAGAGAGAGAGAGAGAGAGAGAGAGAGAGAGACAGAGAGAGAGAGAAAGAGAGACAGAGAGACAGAGAGAGCGAGAGCGAGCTGACCTCTATATTGTTGCTGATGGGGAAGCTGTCCATTTTGATTTTAGTGTCCACCACACATCCACGGAGACTGGTCAAGGTGGCACACTTCTCAATGGTCCAGTCCACCTGTACAGTGTCACAATCAGCCATCATGTAATGCCCAATGACATTATAATTATGCACATACTGATACAGGTTGTTTGCTGTAAAAACAGGCTATCCTTTTTTAAACGTATTCGTTTCTCCATTACATTTGCTTGTCTGTTTCTTTATGTTATCATCTGTCTGTGTGTCTGTTTATTTGTTAACAGAAAACCTCGAGAAAGAAAATATCCGATTTTAAGTATAATTAATGGGTGTCAGAGTGAGTGGTTATGGGCTCAATGGGAAGACTGTAACCACACCGTCGAGCTTCACCCGCTTAACGGATGCGATTATGAGAGTGTTGCTCTAATTGCAAGACCAACACTGCAGGTGTCTGTAGTTTTTGGGCCTGGTTAACGCCGGGATATCATTATGAAAGGAAGCGTAGAATACAGCCCTGTCGTGTAGTCTCAGACCAATACGGAACTCCATAGCATTTCCATCAATCATTAAAAAGAAAAATGTCTCAAATTCTGTGGCTTTGCATGCCCTGCTGTCATGGTGACCTCAGTTTCGGTTTCCAATCCAGTCTATGCCTTTGTGCGTTCGGGTCAAAGCCATGGGGATCGGTGTGTTCTGGGGAGCTTTCGGTGGACGGTCGTGGTGGCGCCCTCGGAGGAGGACCTCACTCCGCGACTATGAGAATAGTGTCGTCAGTAGGGGGTCTAGTAGGTCGTGTCCTGAACATGCTCCACTGAACTCCACCGAAGTGACTCAGCAGCAGTGCATTGTCTCCTCGGTTGGTTGCCTCCTGACGGCCTAACATAGATTCGCTCCCCTTGAACTGCTGGTCTCGATTTCTACGACCTGAACAAGCCGGGGTGTGGCTGTGAATTGGGATTCGGGATGAGCGGCGTGGGAGCAACGCTACTGTACGGCCCAGAAGATGAGACAGAAAAATAAATAAAAATGGGTGTGTGGTTTGGCAATTGTCTAAGGATTTTCCTGTTACAATTGGTCGATGATAAGGATTATCCTGCCAATAATGTTTTTTTAAATGACTGAAAGCGAGTGTCAATTAGCCCCAATTAATTGGCTTAATCTATACTTCTAACCGACAAACAAAAACAAAATGCCAACAAACAAAGAAACAACCAAGCAAACAAAGACAATCGAGCAACATTAAAGGTAACTTCAAACCAGAACGAAAAGCAGAGATAAAGAGAAAAACATCTACATGAAAGGTCAACCAAAATGAGCTTAAAAGAAAAGCTATTCAGTTTCATGTTAAAGGTGGACCCTGACGGATGAGTTTTTGCAAGAAGCACGTCGAGATCACCAGAAAGACAGCCTTTTCAAGGATCCGAACACTCACTTTGCTCTGGTTTCCTAGAAATTAAACCGTCAAATCGGCGATTCCTCTTTGGCGGAGATGCAGGAGAGAGTAGCCATTTTGGATGGGGTGGGAGGAGGACACTCATTGTGGTTGAAGTTTTTTTGTGTCTTTGTTGTAGTGCAGTAACAAAACATTGGAGCTATTCCCTTTGTTGTGAGCGAAGCTCCTTTAGATAAACTGTATACAATTTAAAAAAGAAAAAGAAAAAGGAAAAAAAAGGCTTGTATTGCGAACATTTCGTGTAAACGATTGGGCAGCCATTAGAAAAGAGACGGCACACGCCTTCTCTTTGGGTGAAATAATTTGATTTCCAGCACCTCCGGCAAGGAGGAATCGCCGACTTGACGGCTTGCTTTCTAGGAAACCAGAGCAAAGTGAGTGTTGCAATCTCTGTAAAGGTGTTTTTTTCCTGGTGATCTGGACGTGTTTCTTACAAAAACTCATCCGCCAGGGTGCCCCTGTAAAAACATGAACGAAAAAAAGAGAAAAGAACAAGGCCTAAATGAAATGTTATAAAACAAAAGGACAGAAAACAACCAGGCTTGAGGGGTAACAAATCAAAGGAGATGAGAAACTGCGTAGGAGGAATTGTGTAAGATGTTTGTAACACATAGTAAGAAGCACTTTTTTCTTTTCGAAAAAGATGATTACAGGTATAAGCCTAGATGGCTTTGAAAGATTTAAAAGTTCTGGATTGATTTCGAGCATAAGCTTATCATGATGTGTAAATATGCGAAGTTTATCTTGTGTTGCTGACAAGCCCTACTTCATTACTAGCCGCGAACGAAGAGAGCGAAGCTGGTAACGTTTTCAGTGGATTCTGATCCTGGCTGACTGACTGACTGACAGACTATCTATGCTAACACAATAACGTTTGAACGAGTGGACCTAGGACGCTCATACAGGATAGGTGCTAAGAATATCTAAGTCGTGTTGAAACATTAAGGTAATAGGTCAAAGGTCAAGGTCACTGGAGCCGAAAATGCTGTCGCGCACCTGGCACGATAACGGAGGGTCCTAGGACGCTCAAATTTCCTTGCGGATAGGTAATACAGATATCTAGACCTAGTTCAAACATGATGGTAATACGTAAAAGGTCAAGGTCATTGGCGCCAACAATGCTGCCGAGCACCTGGCATGATAACAATTGAACGGAGGGACCTAGGACGCTCAAATGTTGCATGCGGATAGGTACTAAGAATAAGACATTTAAAAATGAAGGTCATAGGTCAAAGGTCAAGATCACTGGAGCCAAAAATGCTGCCGAGCACCTGGCACGATAACGTTTCAACGCAGGGACCTAGGACATTCAAATTTTGCTTGCGGATAGGTACTCATAATATCTTGACCAAGTTCGAAAACCAAGATCATAGGTCAAAAGTCAAGGTCACTGGAGCCAACAATGCTGCCGAGCACCTGGCACGATAACGTTTTAACGCAGGGACCTAGGACACTCATATTTTGCTTGCGGATAAGTACTCATGATATCTAGACCAAGTCCGAAAATCAAGGTCAAAGGTCAAGGTCACTGGACCCGAAAATGCTACCGCGCGGCTGGTGGTCTAGCGTCTTAACGCTCTAGTTTTTAGGCATGGGAATGAGGAGTCGTGAAGAAGCTGAAAGGAGTGTGTCAGGGGACACAGCTCCATGACGCTGAAGCTCTCTTTAAAAACAGCATTCGAAATAGAACTGACGGATTTAATGCATTTTGCATTAACTTATAAGACGTAATTCGTACTCAATCGGTTTCTGTTTTATTTTTAAAAAATGTCCTCTTGGGCAATACAAAAAAGCTGAATTTTGCTTAAAATCTGAAAATTCCCATGCCTGAGTTTAAAAAAAAAAGATTGTATCCATGTATGACTATCAACACTGCCTTCGTTTAATTGTTAATAATTATTTTTTGTTATTTTTTGTACAATATAATCGCGATAGCAGTGGTATTTTCAGCCTTAGAGGCGCATACACAATCCGCATCAAAATGTGACTTGCCAAATTGAAGAATTATTTTGAATTGATAAGGGGAAAAAAATACTGACTCTGGAAACAAACTGGGTTAAGCCAAATGTTCTGAAACGAACTGCTTAGACAGAGATTTACACACCAGCTGACCGACTTTGTTGCACCGACCGACGCATGTACCCTTTTTATTTGTATTTTAAGCTTTTGCAAGCAACGTGATATGCTGTCAAACATGCTCTTTTTTCTCTCAATTTACAATGGCATAATCTATTTTTTTTAAAGACAATTTGCTTAAATGAAAAGATCCCAATAAATGAGACGCGCCACACGTCAGCGAATGATTCCCCTGTTTATGTCCTATAAACCAGGGAAGATTAAGATCAATTTTATTTTTGTGCAGATTTAACCCTTTCACCGCCAGCCAGTTTTAGCCAAAAATACCTTTAATCTTAACTGGAAAGAGAAAAACAAATTCTGCAATATTGGGAATTCCTCTGTGACATGTATAACATTAGGCCTATCCTTACCTCCCAAACTTATGAAAATAGGGTCTTCGGATAACAGGCCCTGATTTGATGCCTTTTAGTGACATGGGTGTTAAACCATTGTGGTGCACAAATGCGACATTGGCGGTGAAAGGGTTAATGACGTGGAGGAAACGTAAAGAAACAGAGAGATAAACAAAAAGAAACAACACAAGAGAGTATCCAAGAAAGCAAAAAGCAAACAAAGGAAGAAAAACACTCGAACAGCAAAAGCGAATGACGACAGAAAGGAATGAATGAAAACAACAACAACAACAACAACAACAACAACAACACAAGACACACACACACACACAAAATAAAAACGAGCAGCAGCAAAGTTGTGTTGGAACAAGCCTCAGGTTGTTTGACTTGCTATCAAGAAATACAAAAGAAAAACAAAAACAAAAAACTTTAAGATGTACACAAATAAATCACATAGGGAGCCAGATCTTTCAAAACAATTTTTTTTTTTAAATCGAACAGAATCTGAACCCATTCCTTTGAAATGGCACGGGGGCAAACGGTTTAAAAGGCGTAAATGCAAGAACAAACAATCGTTCCTGCCCTCCCGTACACACATTTTAACATGATTGATATACAAATAAAAAACAACAATAACAACAAACAACAAGTGCAACGCCGAGCGGCTGCAAAGTCCCCTCGCAGCATCGCCGAGCTACTCCGAAATCGGAATGTGTCGGCTGTACACATACATAAAAACGCATCAAAACAGCACGTAACTACATAAAAACGCATGAAAACAGCACGAAACCGAATAGTTTTTGATATATAGCCTTAGGGTTCGGACCCGTGATTTGAGCGCGCGCGATCATGCGCACACGAGCGCACAGAAAAATTCATGACAACTGTGTTATAGACCATTCATCAAGAAATGTTGTGAAAAAAACTGCATTGAAATACATACAAAACTTCGCGAGATATTAGCGATTATGTGTTTTGGGGTTTGAACCCCGTAACTGGCGCGACCTTGACCTTAATGTACAACTAAATACATCAGTGGATAGCTTGCATCTTGGCAAACTAGTATACCAAATTTGATGATGATAGACTGAATAGTTTTTGAGAAAAACAGACGAATAGCCGGACGGACGGACGGACGGACGGACGGAGGCACGCCGGAGGCACGGACGGATCAGACAGAAACAAAGCTCGGGGACTAACAACTTCTGAATCCTCGAAATAAAGTGCAACACGGTGCTGTCATTGTGAATCACACTGACTCGCGCGAAAGTGTAGCCTCAAGTAACCCTGTATAATGATTTCATTATATCTATAATAGGAAGTTTGCCTTACAAAAAGCATCTTGTTTTGTGGTTGTTTTCTCCACAGAGGAACGATTCGTTAGATTTGTGTTTTGTTTGGTTGTGTGATGTTTTAAAAGAACACGAGTAAAATTTAAATTATATGCCCCCCCAAAACGGTAAACAAACTCGCAAGAATGTGAAACAAAAGAAGTCCTGCAAAGGGAAATACAATTCATGGCACACACTGAAACCTGTTGCGGCGGAACAATAGGTTGGTTGTCAGGCCGTCACGAGAAAAGAATGACTATAAATTTAAAAAAGGTAATCTCAATAATGTTTAATGACTGATGTTTCATTAATTGAGAATCGGATGTGGAGAGAGAGAGAGAGAGAGAGAGAGAGAGAGAGAGAGAGAGAGAGAGAGAGAGAGAGAGAGAGAGAGAGAGAGAGAGAGAGAGAGAGAGAGAGAGAGAGAGAGAGAGAGAGAGAGAGAGACAGAGAGAGACAGAGACAAAGACAGAGAGAGAGACAGAGATAAGTAATCCGGGTTCCCTATTAGCTGATCCCTGTTTGAAATACACTCTCAATATTAAAAAAAATGAATTGAACACAACCGGTTTTGAATAGAAGGCGAAAAGACGAGACAAAATGTATGTCTTAGTCCTTTCCAAATTGAATGAAATGGATATAGTTTAGCTTGCTTAAAATTACATTATATTTTAACTAACCCCACTTCCGGTTATTGTGTACCTTGTTACAAATAGCTGTAAGATCCACCCCCAATTTCAAAGTCATCAAAGGGACTCATCTTCGGGTATTAGGTATTAGGTACTTTATAGTCACATAGGCGTCTCTGTGAAATTCGGGTTATTCTTCCCTGTATCTGCCAACGCTTGCAGTTTGGTGTCTTCTACTAGACCGTATGCTGTACTGCTGGAGAGCGCGTCGCAGCCAGAGGCGCGCCATCCATTTTTTAATATTTTTTTTTAATGCGATTTTTGTGTGGCTGATGAGGAAGGAAAGGGGGTGGGTGGGTAAATTTTGACCAAATAACAACGTTTTTATTGCTATTGGGATTAACGTGTGCTACGTTCATGGGCACAAGGGACCTCGGTTTCATCTTCTCCTCCGAAAGACTCCACGTTCAGACCGTAAGGCCTAGTGCAAAATGAGAGGAAAATTCCCTGTACCCAGGTTCGAACTCGGGTTTACTTGACACAAGACGAACGCGTTACCTCTGCGCCACTCTACACCACGGATAAGTCAGACTTACTCGTCTACTTTCTTTTTTTTACTGTTCCATTATTTAAAAAGAAACAAAAACAGAACAAAAACAGCAAGAACAAACACCCTCAATGGGTGGTGCTGAAATCCAATTTACCATCCATTTTGATATTATACTCTGGTTACAGCAAACGTGAGAAATTGTTTAATGAAAGGGACACCGACGACGCGTGCATCTATAACGAAAACAAAGAAAGGTGCTTATAAAATCCAGAACCAAAGTTCAGAAAATAAAATTAATGTTGTCCACATCAAGGAGATGATAAAAAAAAACACGCCCAAGGCTATGCGACAAACCGAACGACTCGAAGCCAACCCCAAAGAGCTCAACAAAAGAGATCAGCGCCTTCAATGTTGATCACTCAACAGTTGAGGACATATCCATTATGGAGGGAAGCGAACATTAAAATACATTTCTGTTTTCTTTTTGATCGATTATTCTAAGAGCATACAAGCTTTTCTTTATGACGTCCCCCCCCCCCCCCCCCCCCCCCCCCCCCCCCCCCCCTCCTGAATCGTTTACCAAGGAATGAAAGGCTTTAATCCAACTTGGCTGGAAGTAATGGAGTGGTGGTTGTGGTGGTAAGGTTAAACTACCTTTTCAAAGCTTAATTCACCATGATAGCACGTACCTTAGGGGTATCGTGCTTGACCTCCATAACATTGATAACAGCATGATTAGCCTATAGCGACCAAGTCATCATATAATAAAAAGGCAAGTGTGTGTCTGTGTATGTGTGTGTGTGTGTGTGTGTCTGTCTGTCTGAAACACAAAACGGGCCTTATAACTCTGCCGTTTTTCGACCGAATCGCTTCAAATTTGCTATGAGCCCTAACGGGGCGATGGCAACGGCAACCGAGGCGGCCGTGTCATTTGCGTGGTTTGCCAATGCGCGAAACGCGTATCCACCGGCCTCTCGGCGCCCTTATCTCCGGTATTTCTGGACGGATTGCCTTTGAATATGGAAGGTAGATGACCGTGGACAGTGACTATCCGTGTGCCAAACCAGAAGCGAATCGATTTATAAACGCGCGCGATATACGCCGCTTACCCTTTTCACATACCGCAGCCTAACCAGACGTGACTGACTCAAAATGTGGAACTGGCATGACCAGGGATAGTGACTATCTGGGTGCAAAAGTTCAACAGCATCTGTTCATAAACGCGTGCGCTATGACTCGATTTACATTTGTGCCAACCGAAAACGGACCCAAAGTTCAACACTATACGGAGAAACAACTACCCACCAGCGAGAAAACGGATGGACAGTAGAGATTACTTTAGCGAGGATTACCTTACCTACGTACAACATCGCGCTATTCTCCGCTATTGTCTTCCAACTAACATGAGCTATGACGCGTGTGGGTGGGGACTCAGTGTGGGGGGGGGGGGGGGGGGGGGGGGGGGGGGGGGGGGGGGGGGGGGGGGTACATGCAGTGGGTGGTAGAACAGGATAAGAGAAGAAGATGGAAGGAGGGAGAGAAACAAAAATAATCATATAATAAAAAGGCAAGTGTCCATCTGTCTGTCTGTCTGTCTGTCTGAAACACAAAACAGGCCTTATATCCGCCGGTTTTCGACCGAATCACTTCACATTAGCTGTCAGGCTTGCTGTGGTGGGGGCAAAGCCTGGTAGCAACTTTGAAGAGAATCGGGAGAGCGCGTCACTCTCAGAGCAGCGCCAACGGGAGACGGGGCCTTATAACTCCGCCGTTTCTTAACCGAATCGCTTCAAATTTGCTGTACTCAGCGTTACCAGTACTTGGCGGTACCGTTACTAGGCGTTACCGTTACTAGGCGTTACCGGTACTCGACGTTGCGCTAGTAAACGTAATTTATTGTGGTGGGATCTTCCACAGTTCTTTTGATCTAGGTTTAACGTATCTCTCTGTCAATCTCTCTCTCTCTCTCTCTCTCTCTCTCTCTCTCTCTCTCTCTCTCTCTCTCTCTCTCTCTCTCTCTCTCTCTCTCTCTCTCTCTCTCTCTCTCTCTCTCTCTCTCTCTCTCTCTCTCTCTCTCTCTCTCCAATTAAATTTTAATGAACTCGCTGCTGGGTAAAACGTGCCTTCATTCTTGTACAAGATGCGTGATGTCTGTGTACGACATTCTCTTTGTGATATATATATATATATATATATATATATATATATATATATATATATATATATATATATATATATATATATATATATATATATATGTGTGTGTGTGTGTGTGTGTGTGTGTGTGTGTGTGTGTGTGTGTGTGTGTGTGTGTGTGTGTGTGTGTGTGTGTGTGTGTGTGTGTGGGGGGGGGGGGGGGGGGGGGGGGGTACGGTGGCAAAAGACTAACAAAGATGGGGCAAATTACAGCATACGGTCTAGTAGAAGATACCAAACTGCAAGCGTTGGCAGATACAGGGAAGAATAAGCTGCTGATGCTCTTCGCCTCTCCCTCTACACACATACTATTGTAGTCCAACCACGCACACACACAATGCTTAATACACAAAAATACACCTTCTCACTCGCACATATATTGATAAACACACGCACACACACTCACGTATACGTATGGAGATGCATACATGCAGATACTATGATATATAATATTCACAAACATTGGTAACATACATAGTCCAAGACAGGCACTCAGCTAAACTGTCTGCCTCTCTCTCTCTCTCTCTCTCTCTCTCTCTCTCTCTCTCTCTCTCTCTCTCTCTCTCTCTCTCTCTCTCTCTCTCTCTCTCTCTCTCTCTCTCTCTCTCTCTCGCTCTCTCTCTCTCTCTCTCTCTCTCTCTCTCTCTCTCTCTCTCTCTCTCTCTCTCTCTCTCTCTCTCTCTCTCTCTCTCTCTCTCTCTCTCTCTCTCTCTCTCTCTTCATTATATGCGTTTACATTCTGATATTTTCTTTCCCTATTCATTGGTAATTAATATTACCCTATTGAATGTCATGTTATGAGATAACATGTGAATAAACGTGTGTGTGTGTGTGTATGTGCGTGCATGTGTGTGTTTGTGTTTGTGTGTGCATTTTTCATGCATGTTCCCGATTTCTTTAGTCTGTTTTGATTGTAGTTTATTTGTGTTGTTGCTATCGTTTAATTGTTGTTTGTTTGCTTGCACGCATGCACGCACGCACACGCACGCGCGCGCACACGCACACACACACACACGCACGCACACACGCACACACACACGCACGCACGCACACACACACACACACACGCACACGCACACACACACACACATACACACCACTCACTGACCTCTCTCTTAATGGTCCAGCCATCGTCCAGCTCTTGCAGAAGCAGTTGCACAGCCTTGAGGTCAGCCAGTATGCCTCGTTGGGCCATCGCCACAGACTTTGGAGAAGACGAGGGAAAGTTCCTGTGTTACGAAAAATATACAACAAATCATTTCACACCTTTGGGAGAATAGAGAATAAAACAACAGCAACAGAAAGAGAATTAACAAGGTGGAACCAAAACGGGTGTAAATTGTCCTCAAAAGGACTCAAAATTGTCCTCGCGTGCTTATCTGGGTTTGGTGTCCGGACGGACGGACGGACGCGGCACGTACAGATTGACGGGACCACCGACAAAAGCAAACCAATAGCTCCTCAGGCTGCGCTCGGGAACTTAAAACTAACAGAAAGCTCCAGAACATTCCCATAATTCATGCACGCAAGAGTGTTATGTTTAAAGCAAGCATCTGGAAAAAACAACAACCGTAGGGTCTACTGCCAGTAGAATTAAGCATAATTGAAAACAAAGATGTTGACTAGTGGTGAGCAGAAAACGAAAGTGCATTTGTTTACAATTTATGTTTTGTTTGTTGTCAATTTTAAGAAAGTTGCTTGTAATCAAATAAGCATGTTGACCTTTAAAACAAAACCACACACACACAGCATCAAGCACACATACTTACATACAAACACGATCGACTCAAATATTTCATCATTAGTATTACAATTATCATGTTAAATATCATCGTTATCTTCAGCAGCAGCAGCATCGACGTCGCATAAGCAGCAACAGCAACAGTGGCAATCCTCTCTGTCCTTTCCCCCTCCTCCGTGCTCATCACCACAAGCACCGTTGCCGTCATAATCATCATCGCTGTTGTCATCATCGTAGCCACAACCACGACGGCGACGACCACTTCCATCATCATCATCATCATCATCATCATCATAGCTGTCATCATCGTAACCACAACCACGATGACGACGACAACCTCCATCATCATTATTATTGTTGTCATCATCACCATCATCATCATCATCATCATCATCATCATCATCACCATCATCATCGCTGACATCATCATCATCATCGCTGACATCATCATCACCACAGCCACGATAACGACGACCACCTATATCATCATTATCATTGCTGTCATCAGCATCGTCGCTGTCATCATCATCACCACAGCCACAATGACGACGATCACCTCCATCATCGATACCATCTTCATCATCATCATCATCATCATCATTATTATCATCATCATCATCGCTATCATCATCATCGCTGTCATCATCATCATCACCACAACCACAGTGACGACGGTCACCACCATCATCGAATTATCACCATCATCACCTTCCTCATTATTACTACAACCACAACCACAACGACGACGATCACTACCATCATCGAATTATCACCATCATCACCATCTTCATTACTACTACAACCACAACCACAACGACGACGACGCCAACCACCATCATCGTCATTATTAACTTCAACAGCGGCAGCAGCAGTATCCCCCGGCAAATGTTAAGAAAAGCCCCCTTCTATTCATTTCAGACGGTTTCAGGTTAGGGTTAGCGTTAGGAATAGGGTTTGGGATAGGGTTAGGGATAGGGTTAGGGATAGGGTTAGGGTCAGCTTAATCAGCAACTTTTTTGTGGTGTGTATCGGACACTAAACTGACCCTAACCATATCCCTAACCCTACCCCAAACCATATCCCTAACCCTAACCTGAAACCGTCTAATCCACACAACAACAACATGCATAGTATGTTATGATAACTTATTATTGACACGTATCTGACCCTAAACCTAACCCTAACCCTATGCCAAACCCTATTCCTAACCCTAAGGCCGTGTCCACACATAAGCGGATACTCTGTGCGGAAACCCGTGCGCAAATCCATATATAATTCAAACAAAGAAGGGAACAGATTTGCGCACGTGTCCGAATGTCCCCTATATGCGTAAACTTGTATCCTTCTTTCTGCCACATATTTAGGGGTTTTCTGTACGGAACTTACGCGTCTAATGTGAACCCGGCCTAACCCTAACCTGAAACCGTCTGACATGAACGGAAAGGGCACAGAAGCGGGGGGGCTTTTCTTAACATTTGCCTATCCATCCCCCTGACCTGTACTTGGCCGTGCCATTGCTAGCGGTGCCGTCAGGGGAGGTCTCGAAGGACTGTGTCTTTCTGGTGTGCTCCGGGGTGCTCTTACCACAGCTGCTATTCTTCTTGGGACTGGATCGATTTTCCTGACTACACAGAACATCATAAATAATTAATAATAAAAAAACTAAAAACACAAACAAACACGTATTTGAATGTCATATAAATACAGGTGCAGATGCAGCATTGTTGTAGAAAAAAACACCCGAAAAATCCCACGTATTTGAATATATAAATAAAGGTGCAGGTGCAGTATTGTTGGGTGTTTGTTTTTGTTTTTTTGGGGGGAGCCATGGTGTATAATTATGAGGAGTGCGTTCTGTAGGTTCTAGCTCGTTGTACTCTTGGATTAGTATAATTATGGTAACTGCATATTTCAGCATTAAAGTGAGAGACAGACAGTCGTAGACAGACAGAGAGAGACAGAGAGAGAGAGAGAGAGAGAGAGAGAGAGAGAGAGAGAGAGAGAGAGAGAGAGAGAGAGAGAGAGAGAGAGAGAGAGAGAGAGAGAGAGAGAGAGAGAGAGAGAGAGAGAGGAGAGAGAGAGAGAGAGAGAGAGAGAGAGAGAGAGAGAGAGAGAGAGAGAGAGAGAGAGAGAGAGAGAGAGA
>CM065680.1:70001895-70006895 GCA_017654935.2 Phymorhynchus buccinoides
TCTCTCTCTCTCCTCTCTCTCTCTCTCTCTCTCTCTCTCTCTCTCTCTCTCTCTCTCTCTCTCTCTCTCTCTCTCTCTCTCTCTCTCTCTCTCTCTCTCTCCTCTCTCTCTCCACAACTCTTTCTCTTTCACTTTGTGTGCGTCTCTTCACACAAGTATAAATGATTGCACATACTGCATGTACACTGGTCAAAATTTGCAAAGGATAGACTTGTATAACTTTGATTGCTAAAAGGTGGTGCGATTATAAGCAATAAACATCGTATGACCGGAAAGAGAGCTCAGAAGTCTACATGACCCAGAACAGTGCCTGTTAGAAGAGAGGAACACCCTGGATCAGCAGGAGCTTACGAAGTTCCTGCAGAACACAAAATGGCGATCTCAAGCTGGAAATGCGGTGAGAGTGTCTCGCACATGCTTATCCATGACTTCTTGCCACAAAACAAATTCTGAAAATGAAAAACAATCGTTCCATTCGGTTGTATTATGCATTTTGAAGGGGTATCACAAACGTTCCTTGAGGTCAGCCAATAAAATCATTCTCAGACCTTGCTTTCTATCAAACTGTGAAGACATGTTAATAAAACTAAACAAGAAAAAAAAGTAATGGTTGTATGCTTATGTTTGATAATTGTGTATAGTTAAGATAATTATCCTTAGCAAAAAAATAGAGCAGTATATATGAATACGCAAGTACATGGGTGCGTGAATATGATGATACGTGTGTCTATTACGACACTAACTTCATCTTCGCAACAGTATTTGTGCGTACGGCTACATGCGTTTGTGTACAGCTTCAATAAGTCCCAATTTCAAATAACAGTTTTCTGTTTGACACAATAGCAATCTTAAAACAGAATATAATCCATGAAAACCTGTGTTAATACACATCGATACGTAAAAACGCAATGCATGAGTTGTTTTCCAAAAGGCTCCATAAGTAGCCAAATTGGCTTATAAAGACATGTACGCTACATCTTTGCCGCGTAAAGAAGCTGCAAAAGATAGCCTTCATCCTTTCTCTTAGTACCTTGAGTGCATAGAAGTGGGGGTGTTTTACTTTCACTGCCATTTGATTAACAAATATGCTACTTATTCATACATACGTTGAAGTGTCGTTGAAACTATGTTTATGTCTAGAGCATTCATTTCCTCCCGTTTTCCCTGATCATCACCACACACCCCTTCCTCTCCTGCTCTCTCTCTCTCTCTCTCTCTCTCTCTCTCTCTCTCTCTCTCTCTCTCTCTCTCTCTCTCTCTCTCTCTCTCTCTCAAATCATTTCAGACTTCGCTCTCTCTATCTCTCTCTCTCTCTCTCTCTCTCTCTCTCTCTCTCTCTCTCTTCTCATCTCTAGACTTCGCTCTCTCTCTCTCTCTATCTCCCTCTCTCTCTCTCTCTCTCTCTCTCTCTCTCTCTCTCTCTCTCTCTCTCTCTCTCTCTCTCTCTCTCTCTCTCTCTCTCTCTCTCTCTCTCTCTCTCTCTGTGGCAAATTGGAAGAATAGGCTTAGCCTACAATCTTAATCCTTGCGCTATAAAAAAAAATCTAGTTTCAAGTTTCTCTCTCTCTCCCTCTCTCTCTCTCCCTCTCTCTCTCCTCCCTCTCTCTCTCTCTCTCTCTCTCTCTCTCTCTCTCTCTCTGTGCGTTTCGTGCTGTGGTGATATGAGCATGTTTGGCTTTCGTCATTAAACATTTGAGTAATTGAGTCTCTCTCTCTCTCTCTCTCTCTCTCTCTCTCTCTCTCTCTCTCTCTCTCTCTCTCTCTCTCTCTCTCTCTCTCTCTCTCTCTCTCTCTCTCTCTCTCTCTCTCTCTCTCTCTCTCTCTCACACATTTTATCTCGAAAAAGCATTGTTTATCTGATATTCTATGTATAATGTATGTATGAAGTTTTGAACTACGTATATGCTAAGTTTGTTATGTGTGTTTATGATAACATGTCGTTAATACTGCTACTTTGTTATACTTTTGTAACCACTCAAAATGACATGGGCCAATGGCCTACTCAACAAACCATTTCAGCGTTCAGCGTTCAACGTTCTCTCTCTCTCTCTCTCTCTCTCTCTCTCTCTCTCTCTCTCTCTCTCTCTCTCTCTCTCTCTCTCTCTCTCTCTCTCTCTCTCTCTCTCCCCCTCTTTCTCTCATCTCCCTCTGTCTCTCTCTCTCTCTCTCTCTCTCTCTCTCTCTCTCTCTCTCTCTCTCTCTCTCTCTCTCTTCTCTCTCTCTCTCTCTCTCTCTCTCTCTCTCTCTCTCTCTCTCTCTCTCTCTCTCTCTCTCTCTCTCTCTCTCTCTCTCTCTCTCTCTCTCTCTCTCTCTCTCTCTCTCTCTCTCTCTCTCTCTCTCTCTCTCTCTGCCTTAATGCGTACCTACTGACACGCATACATATGATCAAACTTATATGGCAAGGAATAAGCAGAACGAGAGAAGAACAAATAAGTATGGGAACATACGTGTCTTGAAAACAAACGCTAAATCAATGTTATTGGACGTGTTTTTAGTAAGTCTATTTTTTTATGTTCAAACTACGCACAAATGACGGCGCAAAATACGAATAAGTCTTAAAAACCGCGCATAAACTAAGACACAAATATACTTGCAACAACCAGTTCTTTTAAGACACTTTTGAAATTATGCAGTGGACAATATGAATGGTTCCCCGATCATTCAAGCGATGTTTAAGAAGCCCTGTGGACTTAATCCATTTTTCGGTTGAAAGAATGGAAAGAAAGAAAGAAAGAAGATAAGAAAGGAATGAAAAAAGAAAGAGAGAGAGAGAGAGAGAGAGAGAGAGAGAGAGAGAGAGAGGGGGGGGGAGGTGGAGCGAGAGAAAAGACACAGAAAGAAGCTCACGTTTTAAGGGCCAGCCTCACGTCCACTAAAATCGCACGACTGTACGATACGATTCGATCACGTGGGGGGTCTCGAAGCGCGAATCACATTGTGTTCTTCGAGACCACGTGATCGAATCGCATCGCACAGTCGTACGATTTTAGTGGACGTGTGGCTGGCCCTTTAGCGGGTTGTCGAGTCTCCTGCTGCTGGAGGCTAGTTTGGTTGGCCGAGTTATCAAGTGTGACTTCATTGAAAATGAGGTATGAAAATGATGTTTTACGTCCTCTCGGTCATGGACACATATGGGACATTTGTAGACACAAAGATGTTGGGAATGTCCGGAGGCAGTGCAATACCAGTAAAGTCCCGAGTTTTAAACAATACAGATAGGTGTAGCGGTAACCATGCCTCGGTTAAGCCTACCGCCACATTATGAACAGTACTGAATAACTATAACGATGACTTCATTTCGCTTGATACCCACTTATATACATCGCGAGTTGGATGCCAGAAGGTGCTATCATTCTTCTCGGGTACAAAGACAAAATGTAGCATCGCAAAAGGAACAGAGAAGCCTGCTAATGCCAGCAAGAACAAGAACGTTTGATAGAAATTCACATAAACTCGTAAAACGCGCAGAAGTTACTTTTTTGGGCTGGTCAGCAAAACAGCAACATTGCATTATAACAGCCAGGAAAAAAAGAAAAGTAAACACATACTAACTATTATATTGATTTTGAAGAGCATCTTTTCTCCGAACCGTCTCTCTCTCTCTCTCTCTCTCTCTCTCTCTCTCTCTCTCTCTCTCTCTCTCTCTCTCTCTCTCTCTCTCTCTCTCTCTCTCTCTCTCTCTCTCTCTCTCTCTCTCTCTCTCTCTCTCTCTCTCTCTCTCTCTCTCTCTCTCTCTCTCTCTCTCTCTCTCTCTCTCTCTCTCTCTCTCAGGAGTGCAATATGCAGAGCGACAACCAATCTTCTTGAGGTCATGGGTCTTCAGCCAATTTGCCAGTAACAGAATTGGCGTGCTAGCACCCTTCTTATAGCTGGACACTGGTCCCACCGGACGTTTGCTGATATGCATGATAAAACGACCAACATGAATTAATGATTGGCAGTTGTCAGCTACATATCCTCCATTTCTTCTCTCTCTCTCTCTCTATCTCTCTCTCTCTCTCTCTCTCTCTCTCTCTCTCTCTCTCTCTCTCTCTCCTCTCTCTCTCTCTCTCTCTCTCTCTCTCTCTCTCTCTCTCTCTCTCTCTCTCTCTCTCTCTCTCTCTCTCTCTCTCTCTGTGGACAAATTGTAAGAATAGGCTTAGCCTACAATCTCAATCCTTGCGTTATAAAAAAATCAAGTTTCAAGTTTCTCTCTCTCTCCCTCTATCTCTCCCTCTCTCTCTCTCTCTCTCTCTCTCTCTCTCTCTCTCTCTCTCTCTCTCTCTCTCTCTCTCTCTCTCTCTCTCTCTCTCTCTCTCTCTCTCTCTCTCTCTCTCTCTCTCTCTCTCTCTGTGCTTTTCGTGACTGTGGTGATATGAGCATGTTTGGCTTTCGTCATTAAACATTTGAGTCATTGAGTCTCTCTCTCTCTCTCTCTCTCTCTCTCTCTCTCTCTCTCTCTCTCTCTCTCTCTCTCTATCTCCCCCCTCTCTCCCCCCCTCTCTCTCTCTCTCTCTCTCTCTCTCTCTCTCTCTCTCTCTCTCTCTCTCTCTCACACACACATTTTATCTCGAAAAAGCATTTAAAATCCGGGAGATGCACTTAAATGGGGTAAAGATGATTGTGTTTATCTGATATTCTATGTAGAATGTATGTATGAAGTTTTGTTAAGTTTGTTATGTGTGTTTATGATAAAATGTCGTTAATACTGCTACTTTGTTATACTTTTGTAACCACTCAAAATGACATGGGCCAATGGCCTACTCAACAAACCATTTCAGCGTTCAGCGTTCAACGTTTTTTTCTCTCTCTCTCTCTCTCTCTCTCTCTCTCTCTCTCTCTCTCTCTCTCTTCTCTCTCTCTCTCTCTCTCTCTCTCTCTCTCTCTCTCTCTCTCTCTCTCTCTCTCTCTCTCTCTCTCTCTCTCTGCCTTAATGCGTACCTACTGACACGCATACATATGATCAAACTTATATGGCAAGGAATAAGCAGAACGAGAGAAGAACAAATAAGTATGGGAAC
>CM065680.1:70011895-70014395 GCA_017654935.2 Phymorhynchus buccinoides
GAATACACAGCGCTTAAATAGTAGGCAATAATGTAACCCTAAAACATTAATAACCATCAGTAGAAGAAACGGGTTATGGTAACAAAATATGGCAAAATTATATTCAATAAACATGGGCCGTGGAGTACAATTATTACGCGGGGAAGAGAGAAGTAGGTATGTGTGAATTGTATTGATTACATTGCTTGTTACGCATAAAACCTACATTATCAAGCAGCTAAAAGAAAGAACAAAATACAAACTAATTATGATTCGGTGTTTCTATAAGATGTATTGGTTATTAACACGAACTGCACAAAATTAAACATACAAACATACATACACAAACTAAAACAATAAACAGAAAACATAGAAATTCATATAATTATGTAAACATGCATGCATGCATGCAAACATATGCACATACACATACAAACATGCACACATACACACAGAGAGGCAGAAGGACACACACACACACACACACACGCATATACACACGCGCGCGCGCACGCACGCACACACGCACACACACACACACACACACACACACACACGTATATACACCCGCACCCGCATACACACACACACACACACACACACACACACACACACACACACACACACACACGCACGCACGCGCGCGCACACACACGCACAAATATACACACACAGACACACACACACACACATACATACACACACACACAACACACACACACACACACACACACACACACACACACACACACACACACACACACACACACACACACACACACACACAGAGGGAAGCACACAACAACCCTCAATATGATGTCCAGCCCTGGTAGCTAGCGATGAATTATTAAACAGTGTAGCACCCCGCAGATGGTCAACACAATCAAGCGGCACTGGACACTGGACAAACAAAGTTATTAACAGGATTATTGATCACCGAGTAAGTTTCATTAGGGTTGAACTTTTCTCACCTGCACTTTCACCTCATGAATGAATACCAGCCCGGGAAAAATTACATTGCTGTCAAGCTCAAGGAGAGTCAGCTTACTTGGCGGTTGGCAACCAGTTCGGTGCTAGCCGGGTTTAACGCCAATATCACTAGAGTACTGAAGGGGGGTGCGTACCCCTTAAGGCATTATTGTAATATGACGCCAATTTGTGGATCTCCAGTTCGCTGTTGGAAAATATTTAGATCACCAGCGTCTGCTAGTAACTTTCACCCACACCAAGTGCGTAAAGGAAACCATTAGTAAAATCAGTCCATTCAGATAATATTACCTTCTAAGTCCATGAAAGTTGGTCTCTTTCGGTTGCAAAATGGTAGCTGGAAGAAATAAACGTCATTGGAAAACTGACGCAAGCATGACGTGATTTATTTATAAATCACGTATTATTATGTATTATGCGCGTACGTGTGTGTGTGTGTGTGTGTATGTGTGTGTGTGTGTGTGTGTGTGTGTGTGTGTGTGTGTGTGTGTGTGTGTGTGTGTGTGTGTGTGTGTGTGTGTGTGTGTGTGTGTGTGTGTGTGTGTGTGTGTGTGTGTGTGTGTGTGTGTGTGTGTGTGTGTATGTGTGTGTGTATGTATTATTATATGAATAATTATGATAGTGCTAGTGCTTGCTGGGATACTGATATTGCTAGTACCAGATAATTTTAGAGTTCGGGTATAGTCTAAATAGTCTACATAACAGTAGTTTGCTTGTATGCTGGTTAGTAATCAACACCAACATTACCGCTTCTAAAACACTCAGGGTTCCCACAGGTCTCTAAAAAGAATACAAATTCAAGGACTTTTCCAGAACTATTCCAGGACCATGCTGGTACATTTCAAGGACTAACAATTGCTCCTTTGTAATATGGATAATAAGCATGACAATCTCATTATTTGGAACATAAAGAATTGCATACACGAAAATCCACATGCAGTGGAATGGTCGCCTGCTGTCACAGTATCAGGTGGTCGGAAGTTTGAATTAAAAATACAAGTACCGGTATTAACGTTTTGCTTTACAATATATTTTCAAAGAGATCAAGCTTGGGTTTTGCTAGTTTTTAAAGTTGAGAATTTGGTTAGCAGATTAAGTAAATGCCAGGACTTTTTTAGGAGCTGTAGGGTTTGTGCTGTGTTTCCAGCACTTTTCAAGCCCTCGAAAGGGCCGTGTTAGTTTTCCAGGATTGTTAAAGTTTTCAAGGACTTGTGGGAACCCTGGTAACTGGTAATGTTTGCGAATACAATTAATGTGCTGCTTAAGTAACACTAACACTAACCTGATTTAGCCAAAGGTGAAACATTTTTTTTTTTTAACATTGCTGAGTGTTGAGCGGCGGTATTACCGCTACTTCCACTTAACTATTATCGTTTTGAACGCGGGGAAAGGAATACAATCCATACAGATTTCAGACAATGTAACTTCGGGTTGTTTAAAGCACTTTATTTTTCTTAGCTCGAGAGACTAATCAGATCACGAGGTCGTCATTAAAGATTGTTAATGCGCATTGTTTTACAACAGGGCTACTTTT
>CM065680.1:70019395-70031895 GCA_017654935.2 Phymorhynchus buccinoides
CCCTGAGAAAGAGGGTGACAAAGTAATTCAATCCTTCCCTAATTCCAGCCAATACCCTGACGGGTTTTAGAACTGAAAGATTACATCATAAACGGTTCACACGACCCAGATAGTAATGAATTATTGAACTGAACCGGACCCTGTTTCAGTCACGGTGAACGAAGAGTTCTCAGGGGAGCTTTGACAACCTCACAAATCGACAGTGCTGAAGATATATTGACCTCTAAAACCATTACACGCACCTTCCCGGCACAGTATGAACAAGGCAAACAGTATTGGAACCAATGTATACTTTCAAGGTACTGGAAGAAAGATACAAAATCATTCAATAAATATACTGACTTCCAAAGGATACGCACATTAAGCGCATGTTTTGTTCACAGGCAAGCTGTGTATTGAAACAAATCGCTAAAACATACACACACAAAAAGCATAATATGTTTTCCATGCATGGCACAATAGGAATTGTTCCAAAACAATTAAGGGGAGTAATTTCATGGTGTGTGGGAATGATCTTGCCTGATTCAATCGGTCAAACAGGGGAAGTCACTGTACCATCAGCTGTCGTAGCCTATCGACTCGTGTGTTTGAGCAGACATACAACACTTAGAACACCGTGCGTTATTCTTTGCATTGTATAAGTGAAACAAACCGTAACACCCACCCACTGTTTTGTTATGTTCTGCATGATCAAAAACAACACTAAAAGGCTACGATCGCTTAAACATAATAGTTTTTATTTGCTAACTTTGTTGCACGGATATTTCTTTTAAGACACAATTAGTTTAGAAACGTATACTATTGCATGATGCCAGTTGAACGAGACAACACAAACGCCAACATATTGCAAAATAAAAAAAAGATCGAGGAATGCAAAGTTTGGATTGAAAACAGGATCTGAGGCATGAGTGCTGCATGTATTATTTATGATGACTAAAGTTATTTCCATTCTGACAACCCTTGGCTTACACTAATATCCTACAACTTTGATACCATCTTAGCTGCATGACTCCCCATCAGGTATTAGATCAGGTATTAGGTACTTTATAATCACAGAGGCGTCTCTCCCACCTAGAGAGCGCATCGCAGCCAAAGAGGCGCGCCACCCAATTAAAAAAAAATCCATTGCATGCGATTTTTGTGTGACTGATGAGGAAGAAAAGGGGTACATTTTGACCAAATGACAACGTTTTCGTTGCAACTGGGTTTAACGTGTGCTAAGTGCATGGGCACACGGGACCTCGGTTTATCGTCTCACCCGAAAGACTCTACGTAAGGCCTAGTGCAAAGTGAGAGGAAAAATCCCCTGTGCCCAGGTTCGAACTCGGGTTTACTTGACACGAAGCGAACGCGTTACCACTGTACAACTCTACACGTTTAATTATTGAACACAAGCCCCCCCCCCCCCCCCCCCCCCCAGTTTAACCCAGGTATATCTTATCAAGGGACCACCAAACAACGATGGATTATGGACTACTGGGCGCGCTATTATTGGTGTTGACCTTTTTGTTCTGTAGGTGGAGCCATTGGCAGAAGGCTGGAACAACTAGCAGTCAAACAAAGCAGCTGACAAACCTCTTTGTGTAAACACAGATTGGAGTCGGGATCGTTAATATGATCTTGTTTGTGGCACGATGTCTGAGGGTGGGGAGAGAGTGTGTGAGAGAAAGAGAGAGAGAGAGAGAGAGAGGGGGGGGAGGGGGAGAGAGAAAGAGAGTGAAAAGGGGGGGGGGGAGAATGGACGAATGAAAATAGAGAGAGAGAGAGGGAGAGAGAGAGAGAGAGAGAGAGAGAGAGAGAGAGAGAGAGAGAGAGAGAGAGAGAGAGAGAGAGAGAGAGAGAGAGAGAGAGAGAGAGAGCCAGCGAGAGACAGAGACAGAGACAAAGAGACAGAGAGAGAGAGAGGACAACTATATTTTACAAGGGTTGATAATTTAAGATTTTATTATGCAAAGCCCATTCTTTCAATCAGAGAGACAGAGAGTGACAGAGGGAGAGTGCAAAGAGAGACAGAGAGATACATTCGACACTTGACTCTTGCCAACTTTAATGCTGAAGACTGTCCATAGCCTGGAGTTGAATGAAATACAAGCATATATAGCAAAGTAGTCAAGGTTCATTTTGAGAACGTGCAGCATTAAACAAAAGCATAGAATCCATCATTAGTGCTTTACTCAGCAGTAGCGAAGATACAAGTATATTTAATTTTGTGTACATAGCAGCATAGAACGGTGCATTGCTAAGCTCCGGGTGGTACTGTTGATCATTCAACCTATTTGTGACCCAGCACCACGAAAGCAAACGGACCATTCTGAGACAATTGTATTTGAACACTTCGGACAATTCTCTTCCTAACGATACAAGAACCAGTCTTGTGTCGGTTTCCGTTCCAGGGTTATGAGCATTTAAAGTTAGTAGGGTGAGCATCAGCCATTTTGAACAAACATAGTCTAAAGTCAAACCTTGCTGAAGAAAATGCACTGACCTGCTCGTTTTAAAGCACTTATAAGACCATGTAGAAATCATATTAAAGATTACCCTTTATAAATATGAAATATAAGATGTTAGAGAACATAAAAGTACCCTTTGACAAAACTTGATTTTTTTTTTACTTTGCAAGCCTGTTGTGAGAAACTAGCCCAGCGATTTATTGCCCCTTTCATGGTGCTGTTAAACCGAGAATTTATAAAATAACTTTAGCATAACCCAGGGATCTGCTATTCTCGAAAACTAGGCTTATGTTAGTTCCAGCGAAGACGCCTTGTCCACGAAGCTTCCTTACTCATTCATCCTTACCCATAATCATCCCTACTCATAGTAATGGATACTATAGGACTAAAGGCATTGGAAAAAGGCCCCCAAAGACAAATCAAGATCCCTAAAGGTGCAGCACTAAAATACCAATAGAAATGCCTCCTAGTTTAAAAGTCACAGTCGTCCACCAAAGATCGTAATAATGATTTGTTTTTCATTTCTGTAGAAAACCGATGACTATACAGATTTTATACTCAATTTAGCATTTACGATCTTCACTTCAGCATTGGCCAAAACTTGTGACTATTCTTAGCAAGTGATACAGCCGTTGGAGTGAAAGGCTCAAGTGTAATTGGTCAACATTATGGCAAAGGTAGTGACAGACGGTTAAGTACTGTATGAAACCGACTGATAAATACTGACCAGTGCCAATGTCATTATATTGTATTGGCATTGGATTGTATCAATAGCGCAAATCTGACTAATGACATCGACAGCAATTATATGAATCAAAGGACAGTAGCTAGGGCGGAGGGAGAGAGAGAGAGAGAGAGAGAGAGAGAGAGAGAGAGAGAGAGAGAGAGAGAGAGAGAGAGAGAGAGAGAGAGAGAGAGAGAGAGAGAGAGAGAGAGAGAGCGAGAGAGAGAGAGAGAGAGAGAGAGAGAGAGAGAGGAGACAGAGCTAGGGCGAGAGAGAGAGAGAGAGAGAGAGAGAGAAACAGACAGACAGACAGACATTCAGAGGCATGAACAACAGTGAACAATGTTTTAATGAACCGGGCCATCTGTCCATGTTAAAAGGAACAGTGGGAATGGGGAATTAATAAATCCAAAAAAAGAAGAAGGGGAAGTCCATCACACAAGAACTTAAGCAAATATCAAACATCCTCATCCATAATCACACCCATACTTACACCAAACTTCGCCTATCTGCACAGATCACAGAGAGAGAGAGAGATAGAGAGAGAGAGAGAGAGAGAGAGAGAGAGAGAGAGAGAGAGAGAGAGAGAGAGAGAGAGAGAGAGAGAGAGAGAGAGAGAGAGAGAGAGAGAGAGAGAGAGAGAGAGAGATGAGAGAGAGAGAGAGAGAGAGAGAGAGAGAGAGAGCAGAGAGACAGAGAGAGAGAGAGAGAGAGAGAGAGAGACACAGAGAGAGAGATACAGGTGGCAGAAGCGAGAGAGAGAGAGAAGGAAGAGAAAGAATGTTGGGGGGGGGTTCTGACGATATTGAATTTCTTCAAAAATAAAAATAAATGTATCAATGTTAAAACAGATATTTGTATGATGCAGCAACGTTCCAGGTGGTAGAAAAAATCCGATTAAATCGACCTGTCAACAACAGGATTTTGTTTTCAGAGGGGGAAGGAGAAAACATGTAATCCGGTTTGATATTACAAGAAGATGCACAGCTCCTTGTGCCGAGGTATCTTCTTCCAAGCTGAAGCAACAAATTATTGCGAATCTGAACTCGTTATTTTGAGATTATCTAAAGGGTTTAAGTTCCCTCAAACAACAGAACATGAATAATACATGGATTGTGTTGTCTGTGGAAGACAAACAGGGACAATAATAGAAAAGAACGACTAAGCTGATTCTGCTTTCAAACAAAGAGCTTTTTACTTAACAGTCAGTGGATAATGTTTGTCAAGCACGCGAAAAGAAGAGAGTTCAAAAGAATGCACAAAATGTAGAGGAGAGCTAGTCTATTAAATCAGCCCAAAAGACACTCAGAGTTGCTCCCCGTGACTTGTTTTGGACAGCCATATTGAAAGCACAACGAACATCAACGGTAGAAAACAAGAAGCAACGCGATTATTGAGCATTTAAAGAGCAATCAAAGTATTTGGGCATTACTCTAGCCAACGCATACCATATCACCAACAGTTTGAACAGACGAAAGTACTGACGTGATGCAAGGCACTGGGTGAGCCAAACTTAGAGACAAAGTGATCTCAGGTGACTGGGTTTGTTGATTTGCTGTGGACTAATACAGAGTTGTAGTTACTTTGAATTTGTATTGGCACAGAGGAGACAATATGTGACCCAGAAAGGGACATTAAGTGTCTAACTGACCATTCTGAGAACATTATTCATTGGAAAACTTCAGGCCCTCCTCTTTCTAACGATACAAGAACCATTCTTGCATCTTTTTCCATTCCAGACTTATGAGCATTTAAGGTTAGTAGGGTGAGTGTCGGTCCTTTTGAGAAAGCACAGTTTAACCCTTTCACCGCCAGACATATTTCAGCCAAATATTTCCATTAAATTTACCTGGGTAGAAAACAAAATCCATCTGCATTATTGGTGATTCTTCTGTGAAATATATATAATAAGGTCTATCCTTACTTCCCCAAACTAAGGCAATAGGGCCTTTGGATAATAGACCCCAATTTGATGCCTTTTAGTGACACAGGTGTTAAATCACTGTGGTGCTAAAATGCGACTTTGGCGGTGAAAGGGTTAAAGTCTAGCCTAGCTGAAGAAAATGCATTGACCTACTCGTTTCAAAGCACGTATAAGACCATTTAGAGATCATATTAAAGATTGTCCTTGTAAATATGAAAGATAAGTTGTCATAGAACACAAAAATACCCATAACTCAAAACTGACATAACAAAAGAGATTTTCGACTTTGCAGGCCTGTTGTGAAAAACTAGCCCAGCGACTCAATGTCCCTTTCGTGGTGCTGTGTCACATAATGTGCTATGATGTCAACACCACATGGTAATGAGCAAAAATAAAAAGCGCATTTATTTGTGTTAGTGTGTAGCCCATAACAATGCAGCCAATTAAATTATGTTTGCTCAGGTGGACGCTCTGAGAAGACCTAATGAAAATATGTTAAGATCTCAGCGAAACTTCAATGTCAACTTGTGTATCCACCGCCCAAACGTTGCCCAAAATTGTATAAAAGTGTGCGGTATGGGAAGGGGAAATCACTCCTGTCTTCACATAAATAGACAGTCTGACAACATCAACATAAGTATGAGTTTTCAAATGCTACCTCTTTACAACAAACCACATTTACTACCTAAACATCTGGATGTTACTGTATAACAACAGCCGCAAACACACCTTTTGACACGAAATTACTGATTTGACGATCAAAACCTGATCAAAATCTGAAAAAAGCCTGCTCTTCTACTTAATCACATGATACAGACTGGAGTAGAAAATATTCAAAAACTACAGAAATACACGTAGATACTCGTCTTGCTCTTGGCAAAGGAAAGCGTGATCACATCACACGCGGGGGATGGTTGTGGTGGTGGGTGGGGGGAGGTTGAAGGAAGGTGGGTGTTAGTGTGTTGTGTTATGATTATATGCAATGCATTCTCTAATGTATTCATTTTCATAGAGATCTGTGGTGAGGATGCGTGAACCAGTCTGTTAGAAATGTTTTGTACGAATGGTGAGTGAAAAGCGCATTGAGTTGCTTTGCAAGATTATGCGCTATATAAGCATTATTCATTATTTGTCAAGTATGTGGGATCTTTATTTATTAGTAATTGACCTTACGTCATTTTCTTTTGACGTAAAGAAAGAAAAAAGAAAAAGGAGGAGAGGTGACGTCACAAAGAGGAGGCCAAGGAGCCAGAGAATTGGTGATCACCGTTCTTTGGCTGGATAAGACTTATGAAGTTTCAAGACTAATTTAATTATTGATCTGGCCAATATTTTATTTTCATACAATTGTCTATAAACTATAAATAATGCTGAGTGGATGTAAAATACTCGTTGTAATAATTCGTATTGTGTTGGCATAAAATTGTTTTATTTTACTTGTTTATTTATTAATTAAAATTGAGTTGGGAGTTTATTTCGGTTGTCTGTTTTAAAAACGTGCGCGTGAGAAATTAGTTTAATTAAGCTTCATGACATTGGTGACCCCGACAATAACAGACTAACTGAGTAACCTCCTAACTTTTTTGCTTTTATTTGGAGAAAATGTGTTAAATAGCGAAATCCTCATTGGACTTTTTGTCTGCTAAAAGAAAAGGGATCTTTTATTTAATTTTTTTTTATCAAGAAGATATCGCTAAGATACTATGTAAGGTATGCTTGACACATGGTATTTTCTCATTCATAATGCACTTTTACTGAACAATCTGTTAGAATTTATGTTTGCATGACCTTCTTTATGAAACACTTGTATTTTTATAGATCTATATTGCTTTGTCTACTTGCTATTTTCATGATGGATGAATTTGATCCCTTGCACAAGGCCAAAAGCTTGGCCTCAAAGACGAAAAAATGACCGATTATATTATCAATAAATGTCACGACAGGGCTCAAAGAACCAGAGAAAGAGAGCTAGAAGTACAAAAGTTAGAAGCTCAAAAGGAGAAGGACAAATTGCAGATAGAAGCGCAAAAAGAAAGGGACAGACTAGAAGAGAAAAAGTTAGAAGCTCAAAAAGAAAATGACGTAGCCCAGCAATTACTAATAAATAAAGATCCCACATACTTGACATAATGTCATGAAGCTTAATTAAACTAATTTCTCACGCGCACGTTTTTAAAACAGACAAAAAATAAAAAAGCCCAACTCAATTTTAATTAATAAATAAACAAGTAAAATAAAACAATTTTATGCCAACACAATACGAAATTACAACGAGTATTTTAATACATGAAAAAAAACACTCAGCATTATTTATAGTTTATAGACAATTGTATGAAAATAAAATACTGGCCAGAATCAAAATTAAATTAGTCTTGAAACTTCATAAGATCTCAGCGATCAATGCCAAAGAACGTTGATCACCATTCTCTGGCTCCCTGGCCTCCTCTTTGTTGACGTCACCTCTCCTCCTTTTTCTTTTTTCTTTCTTTACGTCAAAAGAAAATGACGTAAGGTCAATTACTAATAAATAAAGATCCCACATACTTGACAACCCCCTTCCCCAGGAAAAAAAAATTGCCAAAGTTTTTTGTTTTTTTCGGGTTTTTTCTTTCTCCGAATTATATAGCAAATGAAAAGTATATGATAACAGAAATTTCAAATATTAAATTTGAAAATCCATTGAATCATTTCACATAAAAGTAAGTTTGAGGACAATGGATTTCACAGTATATTAACAAAGCATATAACATACAACAAATATTTTAACACAATGTTATTATTTTCATATTGGATCCAGGAAATGGTCAACTCCTGAATTAAATAATCTAAACATTCACACAATAAAAACATCATCTTTTTGTTCAGTCCATAGGGCAATTTGTGATGAGTGTTTTCAGCAGTTTGTTTGTTGGTTTGTTTGTTTTTCTAGCTGAAAACAGTCTACTTTGGGAAAACTGATAATCAAAGAAAGCAGCACAGGATACCATTTGCTTTTTCATTTTATTTTAGATTTCTGTCTATGTTGGTGGTCACACAATTGACTTTTCAAAATTCAAGGAACTCATAGTTCTTTGCCTGGCATTCACGAACTTCAGCACAACAGAATGTTCTCAGTCATCTCTCGAGAGCATATCTGCGATGGTGTTTGTCACACCCGCGATGGGTTGTACATTGAAGGAGAATTCCTGAATCATCAGGGACCATCGAAGGAGTCGGTTGTTCTTTGTCCTTGAGTTTTCCAGGAATGTTAATGGCCTATGGTCTGTTTGAAGAACAAAGGGTTTGCCAATCACGAACCGGGAGAACTTTTCCATTCCCCACACAATTGCAAGGCACTCTTTCTCTATGGTTGAGTAACCCTTCTGAGCAGCATTCAACTTTTTGCTGGCGAAGTGCACTGGGTGGAGAGGACCGTCCTTTTCTTGCAGAAGGACAGCGCCCAAGCCTGTTGAACTGGCGTCAGTTCGTAACACAAAGTTTTTCTGCAAATCAGGCAGCACGAGAATCGGGCGTGATGTCATTGAGTTGCTCAATGCAAGATTATGCGCTACGATATAAGCATTATTCATTATTATTTTTATTATGTTTACACAATAACGTTCAATAATACTCCAAATCACGATTTGCTACAAAGATTTCATGGAAGCCAACTTAAAATTAATTTCTTAAAGCCCGTATGTAGAGTAATGTAGAGTTTCTCATATACCCATATACGAAGCAAGAGCATTCTGTTTTTCAGTGAAATTATACTGTATTGTACCAAAGATATTCTAAAAGGGTAAGATGGATTACTTAAGAGCTCGGCGAACCGGGCTGATAGAGTTATCGTTAGTGGGGACAGTACACTTTTCACAGTGGAGGCTATCCAAAAAACTCAGACTGGAATTTGAACGGAGAATTCAACTGGCCTATCGACGTGTAAAATGTGTCCTGTTTAAAAGGGACATAACCAGTGTTTCTGTCCTCACTACTCATATAGAGAAAAGAGACCGATTGCTTATCTTCCCCTTTAGAATATCTTTGATTGTACTCCCCACCCCCACCATCACCATTCCTCATCCACCCTCATTCCCCATTCCCCATTTCCCTTCTTCCCTCTCCACTCTAGTATTCTCTCTACGGGTCGTGTCAGACCGTTTACCTCTGATTACCAAACCCTGTCGCTAATCGATGGAGGCCAGAGGAGATAATTGTACCCTGTCTAAGCGGTTCCAGCCTCCCTCCCAGCAGGCAAAAGGGTCGGACCCGCGGTCAATCACGGTGGTTTCAATTCATTGATTACATTGGAAGCGGGAGAGGGGATGTGCTTTTTTGGTTAGTGTAAGCGTTGGGTAGGCGTTTTGCTGCGCTAAGTGTTTCACGAGTGTTGCCAGTTTATAAACGAGTTGATGTGTGTGTGTGTGTGTGTGTGTGTGTGTGTGTGTGTGTGTGTGTGTGTGTGTGTGTGTGTGTGTGTGTGTGTGTGTGTGTGTGTGTGTGTGTGTGTGTGTGTGTGTGTGTGTGTGTGTGTGTGTGTGTGTGTGTGTGTGTGTGTGTGTGTGTGTGTGTTTGTGTGTGTGTGTGTGTGGTGTGTGTGTGTGCGTGTGCGTGTGCGTGTGCGTGCGTGTGTGTGTGTGCGTGTGTGCGTTTGTGCGTGTGTGTGTGTGTGTATGTGTGAAAGAGAGAGAGAGAGAGAGAGAGAGAGAGAGAGAGAGAGAGAGAGAGAGAGAGAGAGAGAGAGAGAGAGAGAGAGAGAGAGAGAGAGAGAGAGAGAGATTGACAATGACAATGCCCTTTTATGTCAACAACTCTACAGCTCTGATGACGAAGGGTAAATGCAGTAATTCAAACACAGAACGGAACACAAAGGACAAGAGAATAGATCATCATCATCACCACCACCACCACCACCACCATTACCTCCATCAACACAAGTCGAAAGCTGCATTAAAGAGAGGGGTGGATAGAGAGAAAACGAGAAGGTGAGAGACAGACTAAGACAAACAGAGACAGACAGATAGACAGAAAGATAGACAGAGACACGCATCAAGACGGAATGATCGATTAACAGAGATAGATATATAGAAACACGGAGAAAAGGCACGAAAAATGAGATAGAGAAACGCACACATATGTGCACGCGCGCGCACACACACACACAATACACGTACGCACGCGCACGCACGCACACGCACGCACGCACACGCACACACACACACACACACACACACACACACACACACACTGTGCACTTTTTCTTCTTCTGTGCACTCTCATTTTGTCCTGGTTGTTATTTCATTCTCTTGAGGACAGGATGTAAAAACACAGCTGTAATGCTTAGTCCTTTCATTTATCCTAATAATAAATATCATTTTGACTTGACTTGACTTGACTTGACACCAGACAGACAGACTAGAACATCTGATCTACACAGCCGTCTGACCTGATACGTGGGTTGCCGAAGCTGGTGGCGCTGTAGAGCTCCGTGGCTGTGAGCAGCTGATCCTCCACCGTGAGGGTCTTCTTTTGGTGCTCCATGATCACCTGGCAGCCCGGCGCCGTGGGCTCCATGTAGAAGTAGAACGCCTTGTCGTCCGTCAACGCCGCCAGGTCCAGCACCTGAGAGCACCACCGTCGGAGAAAAATTACAACGAAAACGGAAACATCCGAACGTCCTATGATGGGGACACACACACATACACACACACACACACACACACACACACACACACACACACGCCCCTCTTTTTGGATAGTCGCTTGTATCGACCCTAACCATGTCCAACTTCTTGCGAAGCATGATTTGTTATCCATTTTTCCTTACTTTTGTTTCCATTTGTAATGCATGCAAATGTGTTTCCTTGTGTTTCCTTGCTTGAATTGTGCTTGTACGAGACCATACTGTAATTTCACGTAAGGTGATAATAAAGTATGTGTGACTTTTGACTGTTGACTTTGACTTGGCTCTCGCCTTAAGGTCTGTGTACACTTTAACACTATTCACAAGATATTTCCCGTGGCAACACAGTGAGCTGTAAGTCATATTAAGGTATGTGCACACGTTAATATTATTCACGAGATGTTTCTATTTCCCCATGGCAACACAGTGATAGCCCACTCTTAATACGTTAAAATAATTAGATGTATGTTGGTCAAGCGCCTGAGAGCATCAAGAGACAAACCGGTGTCGGCATGCTTCTTAGCCTCTAGTCTAAACTGTTATACTATACTAGGAGAGCAAGTCATGGTACCAAAAGACGATTTTCGGAAGAAAGTTGTTTACCACCATTACTCGGTCAAATACCACAGCAACAATGCAACAACGGCGTCGAAGCTTGAAACCGCAGGATGCGAGTCAGCGACTTGCAAAAAATTTGTTGGAAAACATTAGGGGTGACCAGTGGCCACAAACTGATAATACTGGCAAAATGTGACGTAAAAATATAAATGACATTTTTTTTAGAACGACGCACGGTGTTCTAAATGCCGTATGTCTGTTCAAACACACGAGTCGATAGGCTACGAGAGCCGATGGTAGAGTGACTTCCCCTGTTTGACCGATTGAATTAGGCAAGATCACTCCCACACACCATGAAATTACTCCCCTTAATTATTTCCGAACAATTCCTAGTATCACTAATGGGTGAAACAAAATATATAAGGTAGGCCTACCTCTTTTCGTGTCCGTTAAGACAATTAATATCCAGCACCAGGCGGTTACAAAAAAAAAGAAGAAGATTGTTATATGATAATCATTTTTTTAAAGATCGGGCTTTTCCGGTCAATTTCCTGATTCAGGTCGATGAACAAAAACGTCAAATGAAAAGATTGTGGAATGAATTATTAACCGTTTAGGCTATTCGTTTTGGTGTTGGAGAAAGGGAAAGAGAGTGAGGTTGTGATGGATACTGTAGAAATATAGACAGAGAGCCGATGAGCCGCATACGAGACAGACAGACACACAGAATATTAGACACAGAGGGTGAGATAGTATTATATACATACAAACAAGTCAGACAGACAGACAGATCCATAAAAGATTGATAAAGATGCAGGGGGGTTCTCTTGGTGCAAACATCTCCGCATAGGGTAAGACGGGGTAAAAAGCCCATGGGCGGGTAAGAAGCCCATGCCAATTATCTCATGAAATAAAGCAAATTTCAGTCAAAGTTGCCCATGAGACGAATGCTAAACATTAACACTCGTCTCATGGGCAAAATGTGACTGACATGTGCTTTATTTCATGAGATGATTGGCATGAGCTTCTTACCCGCCCATGAGCGTTTTACCCCCGTCTTACCCTACATCTTTGTTTTGGTCTCACATAGCATGCGCGTTGTTGTATAATCATTGTCGTAGCTTCTATAAAATATTTACTACATAGCTTCACACTTTTTGCCTATCCCTTGACACCAGCGAACTT
>CM065680.1:70036895-70056895 GCA_017654935.2 Phymorhynchus buccinoides
AAGCCTTTAGTGACATCCGAGAAAAAACACGTGTTTTTTTAAGTCGGAAATGGCAAAGAGAAACGATGTTTCTGCTACTCTATCGTCCGACGACGAAAACACAGTTAAATATTTGGCTACATTTATTACGGAAGCCCTAAGAATAAGACATAACATAATACATCAACAGTCGGTTGTTTGAATCCATGTCTTGCTATTCCATATATGTCGTGTGATGGAATGCTTATGTATATTACTTGACTAGTGTGGATGGTCGCGAGCTAACTTCTTTTATGTCATTATATGTTTTGTTTAATTATAATAGGGGAAGACGGGGTAAAAAGCGCATGGGCGGGTAAGAAGCCCACCCCAATTATCTCATGAAATGAAGCAAATTTCAGTCTCATTTTGCCCATGAGACGAGCGTTAATGTCTAGCATTCGTCTCATGGGCAAATTTGACTGAAAGTTTCTTTATTTCATGAGATAATTGGGGTGGGCTTCTTACCCGCCCATGCGCTTTTTACCCCGTCTTCCCCTATGATTCCCTTTTTCCTTTTCTTTTGCTCAAGGATCTAATGGCAAACGGATTATATTTATTTGAATGTATTGCTTTTTTTTGGTTTTCCTTGTGTTTTGATATGATTTACTGTTCTGCTTAATGAAACACTGTTACCATCCCCCCTTGTCAATAGACCCCTCCCGGTGGTAATGACAATAAACAAGTGTCAGTGTCAGTGTCAGTCTCTCTCTCTCTCTCTCTCTCTCTCTCTCTCTCTCTCTCTCTCTCTCTCTCTCTCTTAATTACTCCCATGTTGTTTATATTTTTAGATGTATGTATGTATGTATGTATGTATGTATGTGCATGCGTTCGTGCACACATCCGTGCATGTGTGTGTGTGCGGGCGTATGTATGTATGTATGTATGTATGTATGTATGTATGTATGTATGTATGTATGTATGTATGTATGTATGTATGTATGTATGTATGTATGTATGTATGTATGTATGTATGTATGCATGCATGTATGTATGCATGCATGTGTTTATTTGCTAATTGTTTCTTTGTGCTTTTCAGTTGTTGTTTTTTTGCTTTTGTTACGATGACATTGTAAAGGGCCACAGGCCTATATGCAATTAAATCATTGTCAACTGTCAATTATCTCTCTCTCTCTCTCTCTCTCTCTCTCTCTCTCTCTCTCTCTCTCTCTCTCTCTCTCTCTCTCTCTCTCTCTGTGCGTCCGTGCGTGTGAGTATGTGTGTGTGTGCGCACGCGTGTACGTATGTATGCATATGTGTGTGTGTGTGTTTGTGTATGTATGTGTGTGTGCGTGTATGTGTGTGAGTGAGTGTGTGTTGTATGTCTGTGTGTGCGTGCGTGTGTGTTTGTGGTGTGTGTGTGTGTGTGTGTGTGTGTGTGTGTTGTGCGTGTGTGTGTGTGTGTGTGTGTATGTGTGTGTGTGTGTGTGTGTGTGTGTGTGTGTGTATGTGTGTATGTGTGTCTGTGTGTGTGTGTGTGTGTGTGTGTGTGTGTGTGTGTGTGTGTGTGTGTGTGTGTGTGTGTGTGTGTGTGTGTGTGTGCGTGTGTGCGTGCGTGCGCGTGCGTGTGTGTATGTGTGTCTGTGCGTGTGTGTGTGCGTGTGTGTGTGTGTGCGCGCGCGCGTGTACGTGTGAGTGTGTGCTGTGTGTGTATATATATATGTGTGTCTGTTTTCAAGAGGTACAAAGAGCGGACAGGAATTCACATACTTCCAAAATCCCAAAATCCCCAGTTTCAAAATTGCAAGTCCTTCATATTCCCTTTCTAGTTGCATGTGTGTCCTCTCGCTGCATTTCCATCAAACCAGTCACTACTTTAAAATAAAATATAAACAAGCGCGAAATCGCCATAGTTTGTGGCACGCGGTCTATTTTTACCACTCCAATCATGAGTTACCTCCCCTGGCTTTTCAATAATTTTAATCTGTAAAGGGACGGTATTCATGTCGAGATAGCATGAGATTTAGCATGATGCTAACTTAGAAGCTCTTCCAAAAGTCCTATTAAATCCTATAGGACATTGGAAGAGCTTCTAAGTTAGCATCATGCTAAGTCTCATGCTATCTCGACATGAATACTGTCCCAGAATGTTATCTCTGCACCATTTCGTAACTTTTTATATCTTTGGAAAACATTTAAGACTATGTATCCTACTTATACTCATCGAAAGAAGCACCGCATACTCGTCGTGTCTGTTGTAGTGTCTGTATTACGTATGTTTATTATTTTGTACGCTTTTAAAATACATCATTTTAAAGAGCGGCCTCAATTAATTTTGAAGTGTAGCCTCGATTATATATATATATATATATATATATATAACAAAACCTAGTGTTGCATTACCTGACTTGTAATGGTTTCACTTTATCACCTCAAAAATGTGAATTTGTTTTTTTCAGTTAATAAAGATAAAAGTGACGACTTTAAAATTAAAATTTTCGATCAAGTAAAAAGACCCCCACCCCAAGTTAAATTTTTGGGAGTCATTTTGACACGTAATTTGTCTTGGATCCCTCACACCACTCATCTAGTAAATAAAGCCACCAAAGCACTAAATTTTATTAAAGTTATCTCCAGACAGAAATGGGCACAAGACCCAAAATTTGTAATTTACTTAGTTCGTACTTTGGTCCGCAGCCGACTAACATACGGCATGGAAGCATTTTACAACTTAACTAAGTCCAACTTAAAAACACTACTAGTATTAGAACTTAAAGCCCTCAAGACTGCCCTGGGTCTCCCTTTCTTCGCTGTTAACCATTTGGTTTACAGAGATATAGGCTGGCTCCCCCTAAACCATCTTATTAAATTAAATTGTGCCACCTTTTTAACCAGATTACACAGCACAAACAATCTCACAAAAGAAGAATTCTACACACAATTCTCAGATCCCTATTTTGCCACAACTACAAAACCAGCTAAAAAATACATTAATATTTACGACTTTTCCGAAGACCTATTTGAAAACTCCGACCTTTTAATGAAAAATATAGTGTTTTTTCCTAATCATATAGTGCCACCAGACTACGATATTTCCCTGCACCAACAGTATAATAAGGAAGAAGATTTAAATCGTTTAACTATAGCAGCCAAAGAAAAAATTTACAACCTTAGGCATTTACTAAGTATTTATACAGACGGTTCTAAAATAAATACAAACCAGATAGGATGTGCATTCACTATTCCTAACTTAAAAATTTCCAAAGCTTTCCAACTAAATAAACATATTTCAATATTTTCCGCAGAACTCTGGGCCATTTTAGAAGCCCTCTCATATATAAATTACCTTCCTAATCCACCATTTAAGATTGTTATTTATTCAGACTCACTCTCCTCCATTAAAGCTTTACAAGGAGACAACCACAACCGATTAGAAATTAAAAACGAGATTAAAAATTTAATCCATCAACTTCATCTTAAAGGTACAGATGTCATATTGGTGTGGATTCCATCCCACTGTGGCCTTACGGGTAACGATTTAGCTGACCGTGAGGCCAAAATGGCTGCCACGTGTCGATCGGGAACTGTACTTGATATAGGCCTATCAATTGGAGAAGCTAAAACCCTATTAAAATTAACTTCGTTCCGGGAGTGGGCCAATGAATTGGAAATTTACGCCAAGGCCCACTCCTGGGATCACAATATAAGCTATCCACAAAAAGTTAAGGATCACTTGCAAACTAATTCCTAACTTTCCAAATAAGAAAGCCAATGCGTTGAATTTTGGCCAACATTTAATTCAATGCTTTAGTGATAACGATACACAATTGCCTTCAATTTCGAGCAATCGTTTGGTCTGTACATTTGATCAAAGTGGGTACGTATCGAAATTTGATTTCCCAAAGTCATTGAAATCACAAGACAGGGCATTCTGATGCTCCCAAAAGTTCAGTAATGCGTGTATCCGCCATGGCTGTTCTGGCACTCGACGCAGCGAGTCCTCATGGAGTTGACCAGGGTGGTGAAGATCCTCTGTGGAAGCGCCTGCCACTCAGCCTGCAGCATCTGATAGAGGTGCTGGGCATCCCTGGGAGGGGGGTGGTTGCTCCTCACTTTGCGATCCAGCTCATCCCAGAGGTTCTCAATCGGGTTGAGATCGGGACTGCATGCTGGCCACTCCATTCTGTTGACTCCAGACTGCTGCAGGAAGTCGTTGACCACCCTTGCCCTGTGGGGGCGAGCGTTGTCATCCTGGTAGACAGCCGGCGGTCCCATCTGCTGCAGTGTAGGCACAGCCAGCGGTCGAAGGATCTCATCCCGGTATCGGAGGCCAGTCAGGTTACCCTGTACATGATACAAGGGTGTTCTGTGGTGAAGGCTGAAGGCCCCCCAGACCATTACAGAACCTCCACCAAAGGCCACCTTTTCTTGGACAGTGGCGTCAATAAAGCGTTCCCCTGGGCGCCTCCAGACCCTCAGTCGGCCGTCGTTGTGGTTCAGGGTGAAGCGTGATTCATCACTGAACAGGACCTGGGACCATTGCTGACGTGTCCACCTCACGTGACGTCTGCAGAAGGCGCGGCGTGCTGCCCTATGGGCTGGAGTTAAGCGTGGCCGTACAGCTGGGCGACGAGAACGGAGGTTAAACCCATGAAGGCGGTTCCGTATGGTCTGCTGGCTGATGTTGATGTTAGTAGCCACCCTCAGCTGCCTTCGAATGATGCTGGAAGAGGCTGTTCTTGTCTGCAGGGCTTGTCGTTCAATGAGACGATCTTCACGTGGAGTTGTCTTCTTCGGTCGACCAGATCTGCGTCTTTCATGGACCCTCCCAGTGGCTGTGAAGCGTTGAATCAGTCTGACAATGACCGAGATGGACATCTGAAGTCGCCTGGCCACTTCTCGCTTGGGAACACCATCTTGGAACCATGCAACAGCTCGTCCCCTATCCAACTCGCTCAATTTTCGTCGTGGAGGCATTGTCAAATCAGGCCTAATACTGGTGGTATGTCTTCTTATAAAGCCAAGCAAGAGACAGCATCTCACACATAAACAGTAGTGCTTGCACGTGCATAATGGTTTTTCCATCTGGCTTGTGCAATGTGTTCATGCAGAACGATCCAAAACAAGGTCCTTTTTCGCAAGTTTCCGCTTTTTCTTTTGCTGCCAAGCTCAGTAATAGAGAATCACGTGCAATGTTTCCACTAACACAACATCGCCCACTTACAGCTGAACAAGAATTCATAACAATTTGGCTTGACTGAGAAATAAATAACAGGAGCGAACGGAGTTTATTGCGCACCTGTTTTCTCATAGTGATCCTTAACTTTTTGTGAGTAGTGTAGTTCAAGGGGGACTGTTCCTTACCGTTCCACGCTATTTACAATCCCTAATTTTCCGCATAAGAACCAAAGCTTATTACAGTAAATTTCAAAATGTTATTTGCGAATGTCAAAATAATCTTAACTTTGACCATCTCTTCAACCCCTGTATACACATTCAAAACGAATTTATAGAACTTTTTCAAAAGTTAAAAACAGTCAATATACCATTTACCCAAAAAACAATATTAACATACGGTTCTAGGAATGGTCCCTTAGTATGGCTGGCAGAGGCCATACATAAATCAACATTTAGACAACATTTCTAATGTTTTTTACCATCTACATTTTTTTTTAACACTTACACCTTACCGGTGGGGGTGGGGTCCCTCCGGGCCGCGGGCGGGGCACCTATCCACATTCCAGTCCCCCTCTCCCCCCCTCCTCTTTTAAACTATACGTGCGCCGGTAGGGCCGTAGTGACTCTTTTGAGTCCACCCCCTTTTTAACTCCCTTTCCCCCGTGGATGGGTGCCCGGCGCGCGCACCGGAGTGGTTCCTTCGTAGTCGTCACGCTTATCGTTTGTGCTCCCCCCGCACCTAGTGCATGGACTACTCAAGCGACGCCTTTCCACTGCTCGGGGCGGGGATGAGGGGTCCCTCTCCCTCCCTCCCCCTGCCCCGAGCATGTAAGAATCGCTAACCACCCCCTCCACACCACTTTATAAGCTACATAATGTGTCTGGGCTCCCGTATTTCAAACAATAGTTTATGACAAGATTAAAATATTATTAATGTAGATATAATATATACATGATACCATCTATTATACTTTCCAGCATTAAAACGAGGGCGGGGGGGATTTTGTAGCCACCCCCCCTCGGAGTAATATAATATCATATACAAATATACAGAAATAGATGAGTGTGAGCCATCGTTGTCCCCCCCCCCCCCCCTGTTTCTTACATAATTAACTACCGTTGTGCGGCCGCCGGCTGGGGGTCCTTCAGTCAACACCGCCCACATTTCATGTGAATAACTACTATACTATTTTATTAGTAACTTTTAACATCAAGTTTTATACAAACTGATCGCCAATCGTCCTCTGGCCCAGCCACCGAGGGCTGTCGGCACAGATAATAAATTATTCTTATTTTTAATATCAGACTGTTTTAATTGCCAATACACAAGTTCACCTTTACATCAACATTACATAAACACTTTTCATCACAAAAACATCTTAACCATCAACATATATTACACACATGATATTCACAACAAAATATCACATTGTTACTGAAATACTTATACTTTGGGAAAGAAAGATAAACCAAAACAAAACCATTTACAGTAGTGCATGGCGTCCTACTCCATAAATTATGTACATGTTAATATAAAATAAAGGTTATTTTTTTCATTTGTATGGGATCCTTTTTAATACTTAACCCGTGCGATGGTGCCCCCCTCGGGAAGTCGCGCCCACTGTGGGTTGTTGGCACGAGGATGTCTTGCGTATCCTCCCGCGGTGGGCGCTTCTCCCCTTGGCGGCAAGGACCCCCGGGTCATGTCCCCTCCCTCCCCCACCCCTTCCCCAAAGCCCGTGAGTTGGTCTCCCCCTTGATGGGGCGGGCCCGCTGGGGGTTGTTGACGCGAGGATGGCTTACGTGTGCCTCCCCCAGTGGGCCCGCCCCCACTCGGTGTGTTGAGATCCTCCGGATTACCCACTACTCCCCCCCCCCCCCCCCACCCCTTTTTTTTGTTGTTGTTGTTGTTGTTGTTGTTGTTGTTGAAGGGATCCCATGTATTTATTCATATAAATTTTAAAATAGAGCGATTCACTTTTGAAGAGCATACATAAACGTCCGTGATGTAAATTATTCCCCCTATCATATAGATAGGGAAGTCCCGGGGAAGGAAAACTCCTTCCCCGGGTAGGACAATAAAATATTAATGTTTAGTTAGATATAAATTTTTGTAAATTGCCATAACAATATATATATATATTTTGTAAATATGAAATAGATATATGTACATATTCCCTTTTAATAATAAATAAGGGCCAAATTTGGCTTTTTATGAATAAAACAACTTTTTGAAATTTTAACCTCGTAGCCCTTGAATTTTAATACAACAGGGAGGGTTGTATTATGGCCAGACAAACAAAAGAATTTTATTAATCTATTTTACATCACTAGTCATTTATTAAGTGTCACGTGACACAAAACACTATATTTTATAAATTTTAAATCTTTTCAATGTAATAAATAAACTTGCGCTTTTAAGAACTCCCCCTTTATATTATATGTTCCGTCCACGTCCTTGTTTCGTCTTTTGTGTCTTGCGTTTGTTTTATTTTTAGTTCCTCATACTAACCCAATACAAATGTCCCATATGTGCCTTCCCAGGTCGAGAGGACGTAAAGCCCAAAATTTCATTCATTCGTGTAGCCTCGATTTGAAGTGCGACATTTTGTCAAAATGTGCGACAATTTTGGACCGACAGACAGACCGACCGACAAAATGAGTTATAGGTTTGTGGCTTGAGCCACAAACAAAAATACCCCAGCCACCCATTTCTGTCCAAGTCAAATTGTATTTTTTTTTATTATCCTTTCCCCTGTTTGTGTAATCCTATTGCATCGTCAAAAAAGACCACAAGTGCATTTTTCAACTTGCAAACCTGAAAATGCCTGCCTTCCGTCTTTGGCGGCTAACTTTTAATTTTGCATGCGCATTCGCATTCCCAATACTCTCTCTCTCTCTCTCTCTCTCTCTCTCTCTCTCTCTCTCTCTCTCTCTCTCTCTCTCTCTCTCTCTCTCTCTCTCTCTCTCTCACACACACACACACACACGCTTTATGATCTGCGCAGATAAGCGAGGCTTGGTGTAGTTATGTATGAATATATCTTGCTTAATATATTGTGTTATGGATTTTCCCTTTTTTTGGTTTGATTTAACAATGTCCCCTTCCCACTGTTACCTTTGATATGGGCAGATGGCTCGGTTCATTGAAACGTTGTTCTTGTTCTTGTTCTCTCTCTCTCTCTCTCTCTCTCTCTCTCTCTCTCTCTCTCTCTCTCTCTCTCTCTCTCTGTGTCAAATTACCCATTTCCAGGTTACCTAGGCAAGCCTATGAGATGCAAAAAATAAACTTACAACAACTCTCTGGCGGTCATTTCACCGCAAAGTAATTGGGCTGTCTGCAAAGCATTGTCTGGATATGTTTGGTTTGTCTTTCGTTTGGTTGGATGGTGGTGTAGTGTAAGTAATGAAAAGTTGTTTATGTAGGAACTTAGACAACGTATGATTGATTGTTATAGACAAGAATGGCATAGCAAATTATTTAGTAGTGATAGATATAGTATGTACCGCTCGTTTAAATCATCAGTACAGGCTGAGCAGTACCTAGTTGATATTACGATTCCTAGATTTATGAATCTCTTTATTAAATTCCGGGACTTGGAATCAGCGACCTTGAAGCTCACCAGCGATATAAACAAAGCTCCAAAATGTGCTCCCTTTGTAAAGTAATTGAAAGTGAAACGCATTTCTTTTTTGATTGTCCATTATACCATGATTTAAGAGATAAACACCTTCTCGTCATTTCCAATTTGATCATAGACCAACACTATCCTTGCTACTCCAAAGCGAAAAAAGGGAAATAACTCGCTCTGTGGCGATGTTCATTTTCTATGCAATGAAAGAAAGATAATTATTCCAACTGTTAAAAAAGTCTTAGTTGTTTAAAAAATACATGCTGTAGTTTGTTTCTTGTTTAAAACTTATGTTCATGAATATGCTATGTTCGCGCGTATATTGCAAACATGAGAATACGCGCGCGCATGTGTGTGTGTGTGTGTGTGTATGTGTGTGCGCGTGCGTGCGTGTGCGTGTGCGCGCGGTGTGTGTGTGTGTGTGTGTGTGTGTGTGTGTGTGTGTGTGTGTGTGTGTGTGTGTGTGTGTGTGTGTGTGTGTATGTCTGTGTGTGAGGGAGAGAGATATGTAAATTGTTTTGACCTCCTTGCAGATAGGTCGGTGGCCTTTGCAATTAAAAATTATTCACATTGTTCAAATTGTTCTCTCTCTCTCTCTCTCTCTCTCTCTCTCTCTCTCTCTCTCTCTCTCTCTCTCTCTCTCTCTCTCTCTGTGACTGTCTCATTGTGTATGTGTGTGTGTGTGTGTGTGTGCATTGCATGTATGTGTGTCTGTGTGAGAGCGCGTGGGAGCATGCGCGCATGCGGGTGCGCGTGTGCGTATTTGTGCGTATTGGATAAAGTGACACAGAAAGCAAGGCAGAGTAGGAAATGGAGAGACATAGCAGACACTTCCATCTTTCGCGGTTCAAATCTGTGGTCACCTTTCTTTTTGTTCTTTCCATATAACCACGCACAGTTTTCCTTAATGCCGTACTCCTATTCCACCTGAACGAATGTTCATCCTCTATCGTTTATTCCCCTTGTTGTCTAATCCTGTTGCATCGTCCGCAAAGTGCCCGGGTGCGTATCTGATCTTGTTTCTGAAGTGCAAGTATATGTCAGGTCCTTTTCTGGCGGCTTAGTTTTGCATGAGGGTGAATACTTAAATTAAGCATATTGAAAGTATAAACAGTGTTTTTAAAAAGTTGTCTAAGTAGTTGCTCTCTCTCTCTCTCTCTCTCTCTCTCTCTCTCTCTCTCTCTCTCTCTCTCTCTCTCTCTCTCTCTCTCTCTCTCTCTCTCTCTCTCTCTCTCTCTCTCTCTCTCTCTCTCTCTCTCTCTCTCTCTCTCTCTCTCTCTCTCTCGCATTCCCCAATAATCTCCCTCTCTCTCTCTCTCTCTCTCTCTCTCTCTCTCTCTCTCTCTCTCGCACTCCCAATAATCTCTCTCTCTCTCTCTCTCTCTCTCTCTCTCTCTCTCTCTCTCTCTCTCTCTCTCTCTCTCTCTCTCTCATTCACAATAATCTCTCTCTCTCTCTCTCTCTCTCTCTCTCTCTCTCTCTCTCTCTCTCTCTCTCTCTCTCTCTCTCTCTCTGACTGTATCATTGTGTATATATGTGTGTGTGTGTGTGTGTGTGTGTGTGTGTGTGTGTGTGTGTGTGTGTGTGTGTGTGTGTGCATTGTATGTATGTGTGTCTGTTTGAGAGCGCGTGCGAGCATGCGCGCATGCGGATGCGCGTGTGCGTGTTGGATAAAGAGACACGGAAAGCAAGGCAGAGTAGGAAATGGAGAGATAATAGCAGACACTTCCATCTTTCGCGGTTCAAATCTGTGGTCACCTTTCTTTTTGTTCTTTCCATATAACCACGCACAGTTTTCCTTAATGCCGTGCTCCTATTCCACCTGAAAGGAACTTCCATCAAAGACTGTACAGGGGAAGATAAACATCCGGTCTCTTTTCCCTATATGAGTAGTGAGGACAGAAACACTGGTTATGTCCCTTTGAAACGTGACACATTTTACACATCGATAGGCCAGTTGAATTCTCCGTTCAAGTTCCAGTCCGAGTTGTTGGATAGCCTCCACTGTGAATAGTGTACACGTCCGCACTAACGATAACTCTATCAGCCCGGTTCGCCGAGCTTTTAAGTAATCCATCTTGCCCTTTTAGAATATCTTTGCTTCCATCCTCTATCGTTTATTCCCCTTGCTGTCTAATCCTGTTGCATCGTCCGCAAAGTGCCCAGGTGCGTATCGGATCTTGTTTCTGAAGTGCAAGTACATGTCAGGTCCTTTTCTGGCGGCTTAGTTTTGCATGAGGGTGAATACTTAAATTAAGCATATTGAAAGTATAAACAGTGTTTTTAAAAAGTTGTCCAAGTAGTTGCGCTCTCTCTCTCTCTCTCTCTCTCTCTCTCTCTCTCTCTCTCTCTCTCTCTCTCTCTCTCTCTCTCTCTCTCTCTCTCTCTCTCTCTTCTCTCTCGTCTCTCTCTCTCCTCGTCTCTCTCATCCATCTCTCTCTCTCTCTCTCTCTCTCTCTCTCTCTCTCTCTCTCTCTCTCTCTCTCTCTCTCTCTCTCTCTCTCTCTCTCTCTCTCTCTCTCTCTCTCTCTCTCTCTCTCTCTCTCTCTCTCTCTCTCTCTCTCTCTCTCTCTCTCTCTCTCTCTCTCTCTCTCTCTCGATCCTTATTCGTGTCTGTGTGTGTGTGAGAGTTTGTGTTGTTTTGGGGATAAATGGTGCTGCATATGTGTTTAAAAAAAAAATACACTTCTTATGTTTCTTTGTTCTTGTTTTTATGTATGTGCTCAGCGGAACCAAACGAGATCATCGCTGTGTGTGTGTGTGTGTGTGTGTGTGTGTGTGTGTGTGTGTGTATGTGTGTGTGTGTGTGTGTGTGTGTGTGTGTGTGTGTATGTGTGCGTGTGTGTGTGTCTGTGTGTCTGTGTGTGTATGTGTGCGTGCGTGTATGTGTGTGTGTGTGTGTGTGTGTGTGTGTGTGTGTGTGTGTGTGTGTGTGTGTGTGTGTGTGTATGTGCTGTGTGTGTTTATGTGTGTATGTGTAAGTACGTACATACGTACGCGCGCGTGTGTATGTGTGTGTGCGCTACGTGGTATGTGTGTGTGTGCGTGTGCGTGTGCGCGTGCGCGCGTGCGTGCGTGCGTGTGTGTGTAGGCTATGTCTGTGTGGTGTGAATGACGGTCAAGAGACAGATTCAGCAAAGACAGGCACAGTTAGTGGAGTGTTTGGAAAGAATAATATGAGCACACATATTAACTTTTTCCCCTCGTAAATGAGAAAAAACAAACAAAACTGTTCTATGCCATTTCGAAGTTCAGATAATCCATCCTTATGTATCCCCCTGTTTGTTCCCATACCCCTCTCAACCACGAACGTTTACCCTCTGGAGTTCTTCCCTGGCTGTGTAACCCTATTGCAGCTCCAACAAGATCATGAGCGTGTGTCTGACCTTGTTAAAAGTGCAAATGCCTGTCTTCGCTCTCTGGCAGCTCATTCCTGCATATTGTTTTTGTCTGGTCCGTCCGTCCGGTGTCCGTCCGTCCGTCCTTCCTGTGTCCGTCCGGCGTGCCTCCGTCCGTCAGGCTATTCGTCCGTTTTTCTCAAAAACTATTCAGTCTATCATCATCAAATTTGGTATACTAGTTTGCCAAGATGCAAGCTATCCACTGATGTATTTAGTTTTACATTAAGGTCAAGGTCGCGCCAATTACGGGGTTCAAACCCCGAAACACATAATCGCTAATATCTCGCGAAGTTTTGCATCTATTTTAATGCAGGTGTTTTTTTTCACAACATTTCTTGATGAATGATCTATAACACAGTTGTCATGTTTTTTTCTGTGCGCGCGTGTGCGCATGATCGCGCGCGCTCAAATCACGGGTCCGAACCCGAAGGCTATATATAAAAAAACTATCGTCAAATGTGGTATACTTGTTGCACAAGATGCAAGCTATCCACTGATGTACTTAGTTTTACATTAAGGTGAAATTTACGCCATTCCGATTTCGGAGTACCTCGGCGATGCTGCGAGGGGACTTTGCAGCCGCTCGGCGTTGCACTTGTCGACATTGGTTTAATACAGCTATTAGTAGTTATAGACAGTATAAACAGAAACGGTGAAAGCAGAATCGTTTATATAGGATGTGCACGCAGAACATGCATACTATTTTCTTAAGTCGATCATATAAACTGAAAATACCTTTAGCTTTTTCCGTCCTGTGTTTTTGCTATGTTAATTATATTCCATTTGCACTCTACAATCCGCCAACAGATACCTCCATAACCAACTTTCGCTCCCAAACAAAACATTTCCAAGACCTTGTTTCTTCCCTTGCCTAATCTCGTTCCATTGTCGCCCAGAGCATGCGTTCCTGCTGTTATTGGAATCCAAATTAAGTTTAGTATTATTGTCTTCTTTTGCTAGAACGTCGTTCGGGCGTGTGCTTTATAATTCTTTACTGTTCTTTATGTATGGCACAAGAACGCGAACGATAAAAAGGCAAAATCGAACACGGAGGCGGGCGTGCTTTGTGTGTAAGCTTAATGCATGTTTGCCGTTCCTGCTGTATGTATAATTATGTGTGGGGATGGGAATAACTTGCAACATATGTGTGAATGCAACTTATATACTATGCACGATTCGATCTCTACATCCGAATTACATCTGCATATATAATATTCAACAATTAACCTGTCTGAACCTAGATACTTTCAGTTTTTCTTTCTCTTTCGATGAAGGTGTAAAATTAATGATGGAGCTTCTAGTTTTAGTAATATAAATGCTTTTTTTTAGGGATAACCTGCGTGCAAGTTTGTGTAGCAAAATGTGACTGTCACTTCAGCTCCTCGTCCACGTCAGTTCCTCGATTTAAAACACTCCCACGACTATGTGAGTACGCACTTGGTCTGTGGCATTATCATCAATGTTATGATCGAACGTTAGAAGTTCTCTCTTATATTATGTTCATCAATTTTGTCTTGAGGTAATTTTGTTTTGTTATGTGTGTGTGTGTGTGTGTGTGTGTGTGTGTGTGTGTGTGTGTGTGTGTGTGTGTGTGTGTGTGTGTGTGTGTGTGTGTACGTGCGTGTGCGTGTGCGTGCGTGCGTGCGTGTGGGGATGTGTATGTGGGGATGTGTGTGTGTATGTGTATGTGTATGTGGAGATGTCAAGTTAAGTCAAGTCAAAATGATCTTTATTGACGATAAAGAAATAAGTTATAACAAAACTTTTTTTCATCCAGTCGTCATGAATAAATAAGAAATACAACTGAAGCAAACAAGATGAAAAACAAAAACTGTAAGCAAAAAAATCAATTTGCAATGAAAAATATGGAACAAAATACACATATGTTCCGCAAGCGCAATACGATAATCATGTACATAATACTGACAACAGTAATCATAGTGGAAAAGGAGAAGAGAAGAAAAATTGGGGGGGGGGGGGGGGGGGGGGGCAGGGGGGGGCGACAAATGACAGATAGAACAGAGACACCAAATGGAGAGAGAACAGAGAGAGAGGGAGAGAGAGAGAGAGAGAGAGAGAGAGAGAGAGAGAGAGAGAGAGAGAGAGAGAGAGAGAGAGAGAGAGAGAGAGAGAGAGAGAGAGAGAGAGAGAAGAGCAGACAGATAGACAGACAGACAGACAAACAGACGCCGGGAGAAACGTACAGGTACATGCACGGACACAGACAGTGACAGAGACGTGGATAGAGAGACCGAGAGTGAGCGTTACAACATGTGATAGCAATACAAGGTTGTTGTGCTGTTCCATCACATACTTTGTTTCAAAACCAAAGGGGAGACAGGGGCAGGGGAGAAACAGAAAGAGAAAGATAGAGAGAAAACGACAGACAGAGAAAGAGAGGCAAAGAAAGGCAGACAAAGAACGAGATAGAGTGAGAGTGAGAGAGACTGTGTGTGTGTGTGTGTGTGAGAGAGAGAGAGAGAGAGAGAGAGAGAGAGAGAGAGAGAGAGAGAGAGAGAGAGAGAGAGAGAGAGAGGAGGGGAGATTCAATTCAAATTCAATTCAAACAATTTTAATGACTAGACCTTCTGCCGGTATCATAGGGAGGCTGGGGGAGGGGGTTATAAAGACACATAACATTTGTATCGAAAACTAGAACATAACACAAACTCTTGAGGATTTAAACATTTAAGCAAAAATAAACAAATTAGTAAGTAAATAAGGGGGGGTGGAGAGAGAGAGAGAGAGAGAGAGAGAGAGAGAGAGAGAGAGAGAGAGAGAGAGAGAGAGAGAGAGAGAGAGAGAGAGAGAGAGAGAGAGAGAGAGAGGGAGAGAGACACAGACAGACAGAGAGACAGACAGAGAGACACACACATAGAGAATGACAGACAGAAAATAAACATACAGAAATAGAACATTATACAGAAGCATGACATATGTGACCCAGCACCACGAAAGGGACATTAAGTGTCAAACTGACCATTGTGAGAACATTATGCATTCGAATACGTCCGATAATTCTCTTTCTAATGATAAAAGAACCATTCTTGTATCCTTTTCTGTTCCAAAGTTATGAGTATTTAAAGTTAGTAGGGTGAGCGTCAGCAATTTTGAGAAAATAGACTCTAAAATCTAGCTTATGGGATACGATAACGCGCGCATATGGGACGGCGCATATGGGTTGTGCGCGCTTGTCGACTGCGCCGAATCTAGCCTAGCTGAAGAAAGTGCATTGACCTTAAAACACTTACAATACCATTTAGAGACCATATTAAAGAATGTCCTTTATAAATATGAACGATAAGATGTTAGAGAACACGAAAATAGCCTTAACTCAAACTTGACACAAAATGAGATTTTTGACTGTCCAAGCCTTTTGTGAGAAACTAGCCCGGCGACATAATGTCCCTTTCGTGGTGCTGGGTCAGAATACTTGATAGGTGGGAGGCAAAATTAGAAGTGGCAGGGTAGAGCTTACGCGTTACCACTTAACACCAGCAAAAACACACCGGTACAGAGGTGACGGTGGTGGGTGTGTAATGCAGCCTGTAATATTGACACCAGACTCCTGTTTAGTTAGCTAACTCCAAACAGTGTCTCCTCGACTTCATTACCACATCGGTTGTTGAAACCTCTGATTGATCGCCATTAGTTTGCAGTCTCCTCTCCTGTTGCTTTCCACTTACTCTTTCCCCCGTCTCTTTTCTGGATGTGTATGTGTCTGCCTGTCTGTCTCTGTCTCCTTCCGTCTGTCTCTCTGTCGGTCTGCCTCTATCTGTCTCCCTTTCTTTGTATTCTCACTCACCCCGTCCTACTTACGCACTGTTCTCTCATTTTCACTCTCTCGTGTGGGTAAGATGTAAGATGTCAACTCTGGTAAATCACTATTTATCAAAGCGTTCGTCCACGTTGCAAATCTGGGAACGTTTTTTACTGTGTTAATTAACTGCAACCAGTGTTGAATCATTAACATGATTTAATATTTGTTGTGTCAACTTTAAAAAAAATGTTTTTGAAAACCTCGGTAGGCCTTGCAGAATACCTTGGCCTTACATAATGCATTCTTAAGCTTCCTTAGGTCATTTATTTCTGATGCCAACTTTTCAAAGTACGCGCACACACACACAAACATGCGAGCGCGCATACACACACACACACACACACACATGCAAACATGCGCGCGCGCACATACACACACAAACACACACACACACACACACACGCACGCACGCACGCACGCACGCACTTGCGCACACGCACGCACACGCACGCACACGCACACACACACACACATACCCACACACACGCCCACAAGCACAATCGCAAACACATGCACCACCATTGTAAACTAACTTCGGTTTAACAGCTGTTGGCGGGCAGCCAAGAACAGCCGTTTCTCCCCCTATGGCTTTAATCAAGGAGTACAAACACCTCATCGCCAACCGTTTCAAAGACTCCACACCAAACAAAACCACACTCAATCTCCCCCTTAATCATCGTCAATCTTGAGACCATAAACTCACCCCAGCTATACCACCTTTCCCTTTGCCTTTGCACTCACCTTCCTCTCTCTCAGCTTTCATCCAACATTTTAACCCTTTCACCGCCAATGTTGCATTTTTGCACCACAATGATTTAACAACCATGTCATAAAAACTCACGAAATCAGGGTCTGTTATTCAATGATGTTGTGTTCCTAAATTTCGTCAGTAAGGATTGATGACCCCGTTCTAAATGTGTCACGCAGAAATCCAACAGTATTGCAGACAAAATCTGTTCTGTAGCCAAGTAGCTTTAATGGAAATGTTTGGCTCAAAGATGGCTGCCGGTGAAAGGGTTAAAGCCATCATGGCTCGCCAGCTCGTACTCTTCAACGGTACTTACTTCCTTCCGAACGTCGGCCTCGTGTTCGTCGGCTTCTGACGGGAGGCATTTGTCCAGGAGGAATCTCTGAAGGTTGTCCTGCTCCCTCAGAGAGAAGGGTTCGAAGTCCCCGTCCTCGGTGTTCACGAACAGCACGGGCTCAGAGCGAAGGTTGAACACGAAGATGTCCTGCGAACGTTTGTAACCAAAAAAAAGGCAAATGTTAAGAAAGGCTCCCTACACTGCCCCTTCCATTCATTTCAGACGATTTCAGGTTAGGGTTAGGGTTAGGAATAGGGGTTGTGATAGGGTTAGAGATAGGTAGTGTAGTCATCAACGTTTTTGTATTTGACACTAATCTGAACCTATCCCTTACCCTATCCCAAACCCTATTCCTAACCCTAACCTTAACCTGAAATACACACAAAAATAAAAATGTAAGGTATGTTATGAGATTGACACTTAACTGACCCTAAACCTCTATCCCTAACCAAAACCCTATTTCTAACCCTAACCCTAACCGAAACCGTCTGCAATGAATGGAAGGGGCAGAGGATGGGGCTTTTCTTAACATTTGCCAAAACAAACCCACAAACAACAAAAAATAGCCTTTTGACTGCCAGGGTAAAAAAGTGAAATGGAAAAGAGAACTTATACAGTAAATCTGGCAAAACGGTCGCCAGGTATACATCCTTTTGAATGTTCTAAAGCAAAAACCTGCATCCTAAGAATTTTTGGCCTCCATCTATTCTGATGACGTCTTCAGTGATGCGGAGTAATTATGATGAGAAGAAGAATTTGAACTACTTTCCCTCAAAACAAATTTAAGCATACTTCGTAGCTTTCGTGGTGCTAGCGTCGTGATGCTGCTTCTTTTTTTTAAAGGAGGTTTGTTAGGAAGTGTGCTATATTATTTTTGTTATTTGGATCAAATCTGTAATGTTCGCTTCGCGCGCGCGCACACACGCGCACACACACACACACACACACACACACAACGTACGCACGCGCACACACATACACACACACACACGTACGCACGCACACACGCACGCACGCACACACACACACACACACACACGCACACACACACACACACACACACACACACACACACACACACACACACACACACACACACACACACACACACACACACACACACACACACACACACACACACACACACACACACACGCACGCACGCACGCACGCACGCACACACACACACACACACACAGATAGTTTATATCAACTCTTACAAAGTTTGCTTCTTAAAAGAAACCAAACAAGGAAAAAAACCGTACACATAATTAGGCTAATTAACTGTATTCATCCAAACGACCCCCCACCCCCACCCCCCCTGGGAGCCATCGAACTTTATTGCTACATCTCTAGTAGCTTCGTCACTGACACACAAAGTAAAGGATAATAGTGACCTTCGCAGTTAGAATGCTGCGAATACTACACAAAGAAGCTACAGTTAAAATATATACCGGATGCTTTTGATGACGTATTGCTAAAAACGAATAAAGGGAATTTTGTAAAACAGAATGAAATGTGAGCAGAGAGAATATATCTCTGGTGTCTGAAGCCAAAGTCATAAACAATAATCAGAGGCTCGGGGTACGGGCCCGTATATCACGTTATTCAGGCTACGGGCACGGCGCTCAATCACGGGACGCACATATTGTGCGCAAATGTCTCCCAAATCTACAATTAACTCTGACATGTTCCTAACCCTATCCGTAACCCTATTCCTTACCAAGATGCGCTAAATATACGAAATAAGAAAATGCATATGTTGACAAAAAATTCGACTAGGTAGAGTTACTATCCCTGAACATGGTCTTAGTGCTTCAGCAACACCGTACCCTTAGCCACTGCGTAAGAAATATGGTGATAAAAATCAATAATCTCCTTAGTCATTTTGTTCTGACTTTACATTTTCTTTCTCTCTTAAAATGTTGGAGAGTTGACAGAGTGAGAGAATGCATAAGAAAAACACAAGCGTACGCGCGCGCACAAATATACACACACGTACATTATACCGACACACAAACACGCACGCTTATCTTTGGAAACACACACATATAGCCTACACACTGGCAAGTGTATGCGCAGACACACATATCCAATTAATTGCGCAAAGACCCACAACGGAAGCTTACGATGTGCACACACACAGAGACACGGAGAGCGAGAGAGAGAGAGAGAGAGAGAGAGAGAGAGAGAGAGAGAGAGAGAGAGAGAGAGAGAGAGAGAGAGAGAGAGAGAGAGAGAGAGAGAGAGAGAGAGAGAGAGAGAGAGAGAGAGAGAGAGAGAGTTAGTTATTCTGTTATAGTTCCGTCAACAGCTATGGTTATCTCAGGACTGTCACCGCATAACATTCGACCACGTATAAGAAAGAGAGAGACAAACAAACATAGAGACAGACAGAGAGAGACAGAGAGTGGCTGTGGGTTTTTTGTGTGGCTTTATTTTACAAACTGACCCCAATAACTTCCTCCTCCGAGAAAGCCAGCAGTAATAAAGCAGCCGTTTTGCAGCAATGGATGTCGGCTCTCGCCCCATCGCTTACTTCTCTTCGGACCATCGGCAGCACTCGGAAATTGGGTTGGACACGATTTACAATGCAAACCGCTCAGACAAGGGGCCCGATGCATAGGGATCCGAACTCGGACCACATCCCTACTCTACTCTACTCCTGAAATGGTTACAGGCAAACGTACTACCACACGGGATCATTGTGTCCTCCTCTATTCTGCTTCAAAACATAGCAGGTTTTCTCTCTCTCTCTCTCTCTCTCTCTCTCTCTCTCTCTCTCTCTCTCTCTCTCTCTCTCTCTCTCTCTCTCTCTCTCTCTCTCTCTCTCTCTCTCTCTCTCTCTCTCTCTCTCTCTCAACAATGCCTTGTTTCTCTCAATACTGCCTTCTTTGAAGTTTTACAGATAAAATTCAATATAATA
>CM065680.1:70061895-70091895 GCA_017654935.2 Phymorhynchus buccinoides
GCGTTAAAGGGGCACCCTGACGGATGAGTTTTTGCAAGAAACACATCGAGACCACCAGGAAAACACCCATTACAGAGATCGCAACACTCACTTTGATCTGGTTTCCTAGAAATCAAACCGTCAAATCGGCGATTCCTCCTTGGCGGAGGTGCTGGAAGTCAATGTCTATTCTAATGGCCACCTGAGTTTAGACCAAATCGTTTGCACGAAATATCTACAATACAAGCTTTTTAATATTTTATTTTATTTTATACAGTTTACCTAAAGGAGATTTGCTCACAACAAAGGAAATAGCTCCGATTGTTTTACTGCACTACAAAAAAGAAAAAGCTTCACCCACAATGAATGGCCTCCACCCACAACATCCAAAATGGCTTATCTCCCCGGTATCTCCGCAAGGAGGAATCGCCGTTTTGACGGTTTGATTTATAGGAAACAAGAGCAAAATGAGTGTTCCGATCCTTAAAAAGGCTGTCTTTCTGGTGATCTCGAAGTGTTTCTTGCAAAAAACTCATCCGTCAGGGTCCACCTTTAACTACCCCAATTGTCCGCTTTGTCCCAATCCTTATGAACGTATTTAAATCACATTTGGAAAAGAGTAAAGGTGTGTTAAAAAAAAACCCACGTTTTTTGACTAATTTTGTTTTATTGCTTAACATTTATAAAATAATCATAATTGTTTATGTCCAAATGTCACTTGGTGTCACTAGTGTGGCACCCGCGTTACCATTTGAGGGATACAGTGACTGATTCCTCAAACCTTCAGGTCCTACCCCCTCTCCCCACTTCCCGTCAAAATGCTCATGCTGGGGGCCTCCGCAATGGAAGCATAATTATGTTTCCCTTTTTCTGTTTGTCTGTGTGTATATTTGAAGGTGGGTGTTAGTGTGTTGTGTCATTATTACTAGCGCAACGCCTAGTACCGGAAATACCGAGCACCGGTAATGTCTAGTACCGGTAATGCCAAGTACCGGTAATACTGAGCAGCAGTTTTTTTGGGTCCACGAAATATTATATTATTACTTTTGTGTCTCTCCTTCTTTCCATCTTCTTCTCTCATCCTGCTCTACCCCCTCCCCCCCCTCCCCCACCATCCCTCCCCCCCCCCTCCTCATCTACCTGCCAAATTCGAAGGCAAGAAATACCGGAGATAAGGGCGCCGAGAGGCCGGCGGATACGCGTTTCACGCATTTGCCAAACCGCGGAAATGACACGGCCGCCTCGGTTGCCGTTGCCATCGCCCCGTTAGGGATCACAGCAAAATTTGAAGCGATTCGGTCAAGAAACGGCGGAGTTATAAGGCCCGTTTTGTGTTTCACACACACACACAGACACACACACAGACACACACACACAGACACACACACACACACACACACACACACACACACACACACACACACACACACACACACACACACACACACACACACCTTGCCTTTTTATTATATGATATGCAATGCTTTCTCTAATGTATTCATTGTCATAGAGATTATGGTGAGGATACGTGAACCAGTCTGTTAGAAATGTTTGTACGAATGGTGAGTGAAAAGTGCATTGAGCTGCTTTGCAAGATTATGCGCTATATAAGCATTATTAATAATGTATTATTATTATATATCTCTTTTTAAATAACATACTCGAAACTTGTTGAACGGATTACTCTACCGAACTCGACCCGCACTTTATTTTAGCTCTTGGTTTAAATAGCATTTTATTTCTCAAAGTCACAAATGAAAATCAACAATGATCATTAGATAGGGCAACAAGAAAACTTATGTAAAGCCCTATCTTAAAGAAAAAAATGTGCACAGACAATAATAGTGACGGACGGCTAAGCAGAGTAATATGAATCGCTATCTTAATTTTCAAATATGTTTTATATATTAATGTAATACACAGACATTTTAGCTCTTCCCTTCTTGTTATCCTCCTCATACCATCACACTCGCCTTTCCTGTTCCTCCGCTAGTACTGGCGAATTATTCTTGAAAAATAAGTTCAATAAGTTCACTCCTAAATATGAAATATAATTAACCCTTTCACCGCCAAAGTAGCACCACAATGATTTAACACATATGCGACTAAAAGGCATCAAATTGGGGTCTATTATCCAAAGACCCTGTTGTCTTAGTGTTGGGAAGTAAGGATAGACCTTATTTTATATATGTCACAGAAGAATCCACAATACTGCAGATGGATTTTGTTCTCTACCCAAGTAAATTCAATGGACATTTTTGGTTGAAATATGGTTGGCGGTGAAAGGGTTAAGCAACAACAACAGCAACAACGAAGCAACACGAGCTGAAAGCTTCCCACGTGAAAAGTACGGGGGGGGGGGGGGGGGGGGAGGGGGGAGGGGGGATAGTCAGCAAGGTTGTACTTTGTCGGATCAGCAGCTGAACACCAGCTGGGTTTTTAATCAGTACAGAAAGTTAATGATCAACAGCGTGATTAAACCAGAAAGGGAAACGAAATGGCAGCCACGTTAACCAAGTAAACCAACTTCAAGACAGTCAGTCTAAGCTGTAACGAACATTTAGGAGGGGAAAAGAGGGGCTTAAGATAGCAGCACACACACACACACACACACCGAGCACACACACGCACGCACGCACGCGCACACGCACGCACACACACACACACACACGCACACACACACCGAGCGCACACACGCACACGCACACATGATGTGCACGCATGCACACACACACATGCGCGCACAGACACACACACATACATACATGCATACATGCATTCATACATACATACATACACACATGCATACATGCATACATACATACATACATACATACATACATACATACATACATACATACATACATACATACATACATACATACATACATACATACATGCATGCATACATACGTACACACTCACTGATGAAGATAGGAAAAGATGGAGGAGAAAGGGAAAGAAAGAGACAGACAGACAGACAGTCCAATAGGCAAACAAAGGAACCAGGGCAACCTTTTACTTTAGATACCCCTTCCTAGTGTTTAGGGCCCTCAATCGCAAAGTACTGCATCGACTTTATTCTATTTTTGTGCAGTATTTTATGCTAGCATTTCAATAATCTGATATGAAAGAAACACCTGGCGACTTCATCGTGATTCATATTGACAGCCAGAAATAACACCGACAGATGATCCGAAGCCCTTTTCTCAGCTTGTCACTGTTCGTCTGATGGATGACCTTTGATGGTTATTAATGAAAAGCGAAGTCCATGGCTTCTTATCCGAGTTGGTCAGAAAGGGGATTAAAAGGCATGTACGCGTGCCTGGATGTGTGTGTGTGTGTGTGTGTGTGTGTGTGTGTGTGTGTGTGTGTGTGTGTATGTGTGTGTTGTGTATGTGTGTATGTGTGTGTGTGTGTGTATGTGTGTGTGTGTGTGTGTGCGTGTGTGTGTGTGTGTATGTGAGTGAGAGAGAGAGAGAGTGTGTGCGTGTGTGTACGAGCACGCGCGTTTGTGTGTGTATGTGTGTGTTGTGTGTGTGTGTGTGTGTGTGTGTGTGTGTGTGTGTGTGTGTGTGTGTGTGTGTGTGTGTGTGTGTGTGTGTGTGTGTGTGTGTGTGTGTGTGTGTGTGTGTGTGTGTGTGTGTGTGTGTGTGCATCTATCTGTCTGTCTGTCTGTCTGTTCGTGTTTGCTGAAATAAATCTACATTTAGCATCCTTCGTAGACACTTCTAGTTGCACGGATCTGATGTAACTGAGACTAAAGCAGTGTCATTCTCTGATAATTCTGAACACAGCCACTCTCTCTACGTATTCTTAACACATGAATACATCAACAGAGGTTCTGTAATCAGAGTAGTAGCGTTTTGCAAATGTACACGCATTGACAGATTTTTCCATGACATAATGCAACTGTTTTAAGGGGTATGAAACCCAACCATCCTTTGTCTTTCCCACAATCATGCAAAAATCGTTCACAACTTCCACATCATTTTTGGATGCACGAAAAAGGTTATCAAAATTGTTCGCTGAAATATTACGACATACTATCTTTCGCAATTTTATAAAACGGTTAGATATTGAACCCAAGGTGCAAAATATCCCAAACGAGATTTCTATTTTTGCCTTGGAGGCGTACTTCTCATTGAGATTTTCCCCCCGTGGTTTGATATTTACATGGGATTTTGACAACTGTATTCCAGTTCCAACGCAGCTCTTAATGGAATAGAAGTGCTTGAAGAACTGTGTCAGTTAACGTCACGGTTGTATACCATTTTGTGAAGGGTGTATGATTACTGATGAACGACCCAAGGTCATTTTCTCGTTTACCGGAGTTCATTCGCCGCCATGCGTCCACATACGGAGAGAGAACATTAGTTCAAAAGTCACTGACTCTTTGATGCATTGATTGAGTGGATGTACCCGTCAACCATATGATGTGCGCGCGCGCGCGCGCGCGTGTGTGTGTGTGTGCGCGTGCGTGTGTGTGCGTGCGTGTGTGCGCGTGTATATGCGTGTATATGCGGGTGTATGTGTGTGTGACAGTGAGATAGCAAGATAGACACACAACAGGCAGGCAGTGGCATAGAGAGAGACAGACAAAGAGACAAAGACAGAGAGAAACAGCGAGGGCATTTTTTTGCACAATTAACGACTTAATTATTTATGGGGAGACGAGATTTAAATCCCATACAATTTCAAGCAGGAGAAAAGATAACGCGAGATTGTGGGCGAACAAACACATATCAAGAAAGTGTAATATCATAATGGCCATTTTGTCAAGTTTCAAAATGTAATACCAAATGGAATGGAATATGTGGGGACAGCGGAGGGGGCAGCTAGAGTCGATTCCCTTGCTATGACATGTCAACTAAATTGGACCGCTAAAATCTCCTCACCTGGATTGAATGGCGGGGGCTTCTTCTATGAACACCCTCTGTTGTGTCCAACTCTCCTGATAATTTCTTTCCTATTTTCTATGACATGTCGACTAAATTGGACCGCTAAATCTCCTCAAAATGGATTGAATGGAGGGGGCTTCTTCTACGAACACCCTCTGTTGAGTCCAACTCTCCTGAGAATGTCTTTCCTATTTTCTATGACATGTCGACTAAATTGGACCGCTAAATCTCCTCAAAATGGATTGAATGGAGGGGGCTTCTTCTATGAACACCCTCTGTTGTGTCCAACTCTCCTGATAATTTCTTTCCTATTTTCTATGACATGTCGACTAAATTGGACCGCTAAATCTCCTCAAAATGGATTGAATGGAGGGGGCTTCTTCTACGAACACCCTCTGTTGAGTCCAACTCTCCTGAGAATGTCTTTCCTATTTTCTATGACATGTCGACTAAATTGGACCGCTAAATCTCCTCACCTGGATTGAATGGAGGTGGCTTCTTCTATGAACACCCTCTGTTGTGTCCAACTCTCCTGATAATTTCTTTCCTATTTTCTATGACATGTCGACTAAATTGGACCGCTAAATCTCCTCAAAATGGATTGAATGGAGGGGGCTTCTTCTATGAACACCCTCTGTTGAGTCCAACTCTCCTGAGAATGTATTTCCTATTTTCTATGACATGTCGACTAAATTGGACCGCTAAATCTCCTCACCTGGATTGAATGGAGGGGGCTTCTTCTATGAACACCCTCTGTTGTGTCCAACTCTCCTGATAATGTCTTTCCTATTTTCTATGACATGTCGACTAAATTGGACCGCTAAATCTCCTCAAAATGGATTGAATGGAGGGGGCTTCTTCTACGAACACCCTCTGTTGTGTCCAACTCTCCTGAGAATTTCTTCCCTCTTTTCAATGACATGTCAACTAAATTGGACCGCTAAATCTCCTCACCTGGATTGAATGAAGGGGGCTTCTTCTATGAACACCCTCTGTTGTGTCCAACTCTCCTGATAATTTCTTTCCTATTTTCTATGACATGTCGACTAAATTGGACCGCTAAATCTCCTCAAAATGGATTGAATGGAGGGGGCTTCTTCTACGAACACCCTCTGTTGAGTCCAACTCTCCTGAGAATTTCTTCCCTCTTTTCAATGACATGTCGACTAAATTGGACCGCTAAATCTCCTCAAAATGGATTGAATGGAGGGGGCTTCTTCTACGAACACCCTCTGTTGTGTCCAACTCTCCTGAGAATTTCTTCCCTCTTTTCAATGACATGTCGACTAAATTGGACCGCTAAATCTCCTCACTTGGATTGGATGGAGGGGGCTTCTTCTATGAACACCCTCTGTTGTGTCCAACTCTCCTGATAATTTCTTTCCTATTTTCTATGACATGTCGACTAAACTGGACCGCTAAATCTCCTCAAAATGGATTGAATGGAGGGGGCTTCTTCTACGAACACCCTCTGTTGTGTCCAACTCTCCTGATAATTTCTTTCCTATTTTCTATGACATGTCGACTAAATTGGACCGCTAAATCTCCTCACTTGGATTGGATGGAGGGGGCTTCTTCTACGAACACCCTCTGTTGTGTCCAACTCTCCTGAGAATTTCTTTCCTATTTTCTATGACATGTCGACTAAACTGGACCGCTAAATCTCCTCAAAATGGATTGAATGGAGGGGGCTTCTTCTACGAACACCCTCTGTTGTGTCCAACTCTCCTGAGAATTTCTTCCCTCTTTTCAATGACATGTCAACTAAATTGGACCGCTAAATCTCCTCACTTGGATTGAATGGAGGGGGCTTCTTCTGACCCTCTGCTGTTTCCAACTCTCCTTATAGAGTTTCTTCCCTCTTTTCTATGACATGTCAATATAAACAGCTAAATATCCTCACCTGGTGGTGCTCCTGCTGGAACTTGCGGACGACCTTCTTGAGGCCCTCCACGGTGGGCTGACCCGAGGCGTACACGGGGGCTCTGCCGTGGGCCTTGTGGAAGTTGGGGGTCTTCAGGTCCTTCAGGGTCTGGAGGCTGTCCGTCTGGGGGTTCTGGTCACTCACCAGGAAGAAGCAGCCCTGAAAGGGGAAGAATAACAAAAAAGAAAAAAGAAGGAAAGGGTTAATTGAGGATTCATGTCTGTGGTTACATTTATGTACCGTTGAAATTTGGATGAAAAGCAGTTTGAGTTACTCTATCGAAACAGTGGGGCTTTAGTCTAAAAATAACACTTTGAACTACTTCGTCGAGTTCTTTCCTGTAATGTTTAAAAACTCAATTTAGTTCGGCCCTTTCCACATTTGGAATAATAATCAATCAATCAATCAATCAATCAGTTTATTAAGTCCTCAAGCAAATGATAATTTTCTGCAGGCAAGTCACGCACATAATGTAAAAAGAAACAATACAAAATGGTTGTGTTGTAGAGAATGAAATGGCAGACGTCTGGATAGAACACTAACTAACACTTTATCTTCTACCGTTAGTGAATGTATATTTGTTAATAGTGCAAATGGATGAAAATGAGCGTTAAATATAGCAAACGATAGAGGTTGAAGTGCTCAATCTGCTGTAAGAAAGGCAGGAATGGAAAAAACCCTGACATAACCGAGAAATGGAGGAGGGGGTGTGGACCTGTATCTTTGCCCACTAACAAAACACGTCTCTTTATGATGTCATAAATGCGATTACTTTGTCGTTCTAATAAAATAAAATAAACGACCTTATCACTTGCTTGATTATTTATTTTAGTATACACGTATAATAACTATGGAGATCGACAGAAAAAAGAAAAACACATTATGCGTAAAAATCGGTTTGGTCACCAAGGCAAAACCAATCCACTCTCAAACGCATGCGTTGACTGCCTCTGTCTACCCATTCCCTCCCGGAGGGGGGGGAGGGGGGGTACTTTCTGCTACAGAACAATTGTCGAGCGCATCCCTCATGATAAGTGTTCTACACTCTGCCTCTGTCTACCCATCCCCCCCCCCCCCCCCCCCCCCCCCCCCCCCCCCCCCCCCCCCCCCCCCCCCCCCCCCCCCCCCCCCCCCCCCCCCCCCCCCCCCCCCCCCCCCCCACGCACCCACCCCGGCTTACTTTATGCTACAGGCTTAGCCCAAGCCCATAGTTCGGACAATTATTATTGTCGAGTGCATCTCTCACGATAAGCGTTCTACAAGAACCTCGGAGCATCTACACAGATATGGCTTTCTTGTAGAAACAAAAGGGGAACGTGAAAATGGCGTATAAAGTAGAGACGGGAAGAAAGTAGACGAGAAGGTGGGTGGAGGGGAGGGAAAATACTTTCTATATTTTCCGAACTGGAAGAACAGGGCAAGGGGTAAAATTATGCATTAAAAACAGTGATGGGAACGGGGAGATGGAGTGAGGAAGAGGGGGGGGGGGGGGAGGGGCAGATACTTGAATAAACTATTCGTCTGGAAAGAAAAGGCAAAACGGTGCATGTATAAAACACAGACAGATGGGAAAGACAACACGACATAAACTAATGGGAGAGAGAGAGAGAGAGAGAGAGAGAGAGAGAGAGAGAGAGAGAGAGAGAGAGAGAGAGAGAGAGAGAGAGAGAGAGAGAGAGAGAGAGGGGGGGGGAGATAGATAGATAGATAGATAGAGAGAGACACTGGACACTGGACACTGGAAAACTTTATTTGACAAGGATAAAGATTTTAGGCGATGCCTATTCTTACAATCTGTCCTTGGATAAAAGAAAAACAAAGAGAGAGAGAGAGAGAGAGAGAGAGAGAGAGAGAGAGAGAGAGAGAGAGAGAGAGAGAGAGAGAGAGAGAGAGGGGAGAGAGAGAGAGAGAGAGAGAGAGAGAGAGAGAGAGAGAGAGAGAGAGAGAGAGAGAGAGAGAGAGAGAGAGAGAGAGAGAGAGAGAGAGAGAGAGAGAGAGAGAGAGAGAGAGAGAGAGAGAGAGAGAGAGAGAGAGAGAGAGAGAGAGAGAGAGAGAGAGAGAGAGAGAGACGAAATACGAATGTTTTATTGAGGGTAAAAAGGATAAGCTACAATAGCTTCTTTACACCTTGCCCTCTCACTCACACATTCATACCATGCATCAAGCAAAGAAAATTTAACATAAAACAATCAAGTCAAGAAAATGGAACAAAATTTGGCACATGAAATAATTGAAAAAGAAATCAAAAATGGGATTTGAAGCAAACATGGATAATACTTAACAATGATGAACTTGAATTGGTAGTTTAAATTGAGAGAGAGAGAGAGAGAGAGAGAGAGAGAGAGAGAGAGAGAGAGAGAGAGAGAGAGAGAGAGAGAGAGAGAGAGAGAGAGAGAGAGAGAGAGAGAGAGAGAGAGAGAGAGAGAGAGAGAGAGAGAGAGAGAGAGAGATAGTCAGAATTATAAAGCAATAGAAAGAGACAGAGGGGGTGAGAATATTAGACACTGGGGAAAAGAAAAGAAAATCGGACATACAGATCATGCATACATTAATGTTATTAGCCTCTAAATTATGTAAGTATTCTTTATGTACCCTTGGAAAAAGTCACGGAATAAACGGAATGGGGGGGAAAGGGGGCATAAAGAACATGCAGATGCGGAACGAGAGGTGGTTATTGCGCGCACGCACGCACGCACACATACACACTCTGAAATGATTGACATTGCAAAGGTTACACCCAGTTCTGAGATTGTTCATTTGTTTTAATTGATTCGTTAGTGTACGGTTTGTATACTGTTGTTGATAAGCACACGCACACACATAGGTGCATATACACACAGACAGACAGACACACACACACACACACACACACACACACACACACACACACACACACACACACACACACACACACACACACACACACACACATATTTTACCCCTCATTTTAATTTATTGATTTGTTGTTGTTTTTGTTTTTATTTTTATTTATTTTATTTTTAAAAGTCTAATATCACCATTGTTGTGAACAGACTTTAAATTAAATCAATCAATCAACATACACACTCACCCGCACGCACGCATGCATTCACTCACACACGCATGTACACATAGAGAGAGAGAGAGAGAGAGAGAGAGAGAGAGAGAGAGAGAGAGAGAGAGAGAGAGAGAGAGAGAGAGAGAGAGAGAGGGAAAGAGAGAGAGAGAGAGAGAGAGAGAGGGGGGGGGGGGATAACGAGCATAAACAGGACAACCAAAAGAACTTCTCTATCAAAACTTCAAATGGCTTCGTTCAAAACACAGCAGTTATTATTGACCGTGTTCATACAATGACTGCATGCAAGTTGCTAACAGTTTGCCTCCGAGACTCTTGAGAATTCTTTCTTTATGCAAAGGATGCATATATAAGAGAGAGAGATACAGAGATTGAGAGAGAGAGAGAGAGGGAGAGAGAGGAGAGAGAGAGAGAGAGAGAGAGAGAGAGAGAGAGAGAGAGAGAGAGAGAGAGAGAAGAGAGAGAGAGAGAGAGAGAGAGAGAGAGAGAGAGAGACGAGAGAGAGAGAGAGAGAGAGAGAGAGAGAGAGAGAGAGAGAGAGAGAGAGAGAGAGAGAGAGAGAGAGAGAGAGAGAGAGAGAGAGAGAGAGAGAGAGAGAGAGAGAGAGACGCTTCAGAAACATTTTTTATTGACAATGGCCTAATTAAGCGAGAGTGAGAGAGAGAGAGAGAGAGAGAGAGAGAGAGAGAGAGAGAGAGAGAGAGAGAGAGAGAGAGAGAGAGAGAGAGAGAGAGAGAGAAGAAGAGAGAGAACGAGAGAGGGTGTGTGTGTGTTGTGTTGTGGTGCATGTGGCTGCATGATATATCCCTGTGTGTTTGCACACGCACGCGCTTGTAATCGCCTCCCGCGTCTGTCTATCAGTATGAGTATGTGTGTCTGTCTGTGTGTGCACGCGTGTGTCATTCACTGAGTGTGATCAATAATGAGATCATACATGGAAGAACACACAAACATAAACAGAATACATTTTGGGGGAAAAGCAGATGCAAGTGCATTGGCGATTCAAATAGAACAAAACAAAAAGAAAAGAATTGACATACGTAATAATAATAATACATAGTATTTACATAGCGCCTTTCTTTAGAATTAAACTCAAGAAAGATATAATTGAACTTTCCAATGAAAATTGGAATTAACGCAGTCTAGTATTAGCCCACAGTAACACAACACGGACTTCCAAGGCTTGGGCAGGGCTGCTCTCGCGTGTGTGCATAAGTGTGTTTCCCTTTCCCAGGTACCTTTCCACACCTTATTAATTTTGTCCTATATATATTTACAATACTAATTGACAATACTCGATTGTTTTTAGTACGAAATCCCGACTTTCCACAAATTATCATCAAAACGTCCGTGAAGTCGGAGTATGGCCGCCCATGTGGCGGGGTCCTTTAAAAGCATCCATACACGTAATCTCCCCACCGAAGGCCATGCGAAATGTTCACATGGCACCGGGTGTGCCCCCAGAGTGTTTAAAGATACACTGACGCACCACGGTTAAGTCCCTTGTTTTTGTCTGGGTAGCTGTGACCCACATACAAATGTCCCCAACTTATAATTGAGGCTACTCTTTAAAATGATGTTTCGGTTTGAATTTGGGGACATTTGTATGGGAGTCAAACATGGTCAAAACAAGATTTCTTACCACCTATAAGAGGAAAAACACGTGAAACCCGTGATTTTGTCTCGTGACCTGGTGGGTCTTTAAAAGCTTAGTAGGCCTAACGAGTTAAAAGCTTAGTAGGCCTAACGAGTTCGTTTCATTGCAAATGATTCTGATCGCTTCTCGGCCTTTTGGCTAAGACAGTGATTCGGGAACATAAATTTTTGTTTACCTGGTTGGTTTGTTCAGCCCGTCGTACATGGCGAAAGCCGATACGCGACGTTAAACTGAACTTCCATCCCACGAGTTCGTCTTGGGTGGTGGTCTTCATGTATGTCAGTAAACGATGCTCTTCAACTACTATCTAACCTTTAAAAAAAATAGAAATACAAGTCATACAATTGTTTTTATTAAACTTGGTTGTTGTTGTTTTTAAAACGAGAAACATTAACATAATGTATCTTCTTTTATTTCTATGATTATGTACATCTCAACAGTCATCAAAATAATGTGTTAGATAATTATGTCTTGGGTAAAATGCGTTTTAGAAATTACAATTCAAACATACAAGCGGAAGAAGAAGAGAGAAAAAAAGACGAAATCGTGACTGCAATGTTCGAAAGGCGAAAGACCAGAAGTCATATTCAGACGCAATTCCTAGATCCTTTCATTTTGTTTTTCGATTAATAACTAATGCAGGAAAGCTGCTCCTTCGGGGTGTAAGTAATTCATGGAAATGGGAGGGGGACTTACACATATACAGAATTCGATTTAGTTTCACGGGGGGGGGGGGGGGGTGGGGGGGGGGGGGAAGGGGGGGGGGGGGGGGGGGGGGGGAGGGTGGGGGGGGGGGGGGGGGGAGGGGGAGGGGGGAGGAGAGAGCGAGAGCAATGCTGTGTCGGGAACGAAAAACGGTTCTTTGACAAAAGTAGGTTAAATATATGCAGCTGCCAGACGGTTCATCTATCTAAAAGGGAACGACCCGCTGCATACGATTCAGTCCAGCTGTGATCCGACTGAGACGTTTTGTGAGGCACGATTCTCGTGAAATTCTACCGTCTAAATAAATCTGATGAAATCCTACTAGTTATGTGCGCTATATGTGTAGTCCCCCCCGTACATGAATCTGATGAAATATCTGCATTTTTTGTATCAGATATTTCTGTGTGATTCGTGTATTGGGGTTTACATCAACATAGGGAACGAAAATAGTATATATATATATATATATATATATCTTATGCGGAAGCATTTCACTAGAATCATGCCTCACAGACATCGTCACAGTCGGGTCGCAGTTGGATTGGGTCATATGCAGTGGGTCGGGTAGGTTTCTGAGAAAAAAAGAAGAAAAAAAGATTGGGTCGTCCGTTGAGTACAACCAAAGATATTCTAAAAGGGAAAGATGGATTACTTAAGAGCTCGGCGATCCGGGCTGATAGAGTTATCGTTAGTGGGGACAGTACACTATTCACAGTGGAGGCTATCCAAAAACTCAGACTGGAATTTGAACGGAGAATTCAACTGGCCTATCGACGTGTAAAATGTGTCCTGTTTAAAAGGGACATAACCAGTGTTTCTGTCCTCACTAGTAGGGAAAAGAGACCGGATGCTTATCTTCCCCTATACAGTCTTTGGTACAACCAGTCTACAGAATTGAGTAGTACCAAAGAAGAGAACTTTGACAGAAAGCCTTCATTTTTTGTTCTTTACCAAAAGTCGCAGTGAATGATATTAGACGAATCATAAGGTAGGTCTTTAACCATAAAGCACGCATCCGATCTTTTATCGGTATCATCTTGGAGATCATTTTCGGTTAAGACGTGCGGCTGCCAATTCGACTGGAAAATCGAACTGAACGTCGAGTCCTTCATTTGTATAGGGACTTAAAGCCTGGACAGTGCGCTTTACGTAGGTGAAGACGGGGTAAAATGCCCATGGGCGGGTAAGAAGCCCATGCCAATTATCTCATGAAATAAAGAAAACTTCAGTCACAGTTTGCCCACCAGACGAGTGTTAATGCTTAGCATTCGTCTCATGGGCACATTTGACTGAAATTTGCTTTATTTCATGAAATAATTGGAATGGGCTTCTTACCCGCCCATGGGCTTTTTACCCCGTCTTCCCCTACTAAAAAAAAGGAAAGTTAAAAGTCGATAAGAGAAGGGAGAAATCCTGCTACCTGGCAGGATCCAAATTGATAGCTAGGTTTCCCAAATCCGAACCCCAAAGGGTGGCGTTACGCTAGTGCCGACGTGCTCTCAAGATGGGAAGCAGCCGGAATTCAACGATCTCTACGAGTAGAAAATACGTACCAAATACCAAAACCAAAATACCTTTTTTGTATGTTTTGACCATGTTTGGTTGTGCTTTGTGTATCTGTCTATAGGGTAAGACGGGGTAAAAAGCCCATGGGTGGGCAAGAAGCCCATGCCAATTATCTCATGAACTGAAGCAAATTTCAGTCAAATATTGCCCATGAGACGAGTGTTAATGTCTAGCGTTCGTCGCATAGGCAACATGTGACTGAAATATGCTTCATTTCATGAGTTAATTGACCCGCCCATGTTGGGTTTTTTTTACCCCGTCTTCACCTATATTTGGAAAACGTTACCCAGCCCTTAATGAACGAAGTTTGTTGAAAACTCGGGAAATATTAATATTAGTTGTCATCTTTTACCCAATAAATAATCCATACGATTTCACATAAATAGATGGGGTGGGGGTGGGGTGGGGGGTTGGGGGGTGGGGGGTTGTAGAGCACTTCATTTCTATTAACTGAATCAAAAGCTGTCTTAAAATCTATGAAAGTAGCATATGATTCAGTATTTTATTATGACATTTCTGAACTGAAGCACATAAGAGAGAGAGAAGGAGAGAGAGAGAGAGAGAGAGAGAGAGAGAGAGAGAGAGAGAGAGAGAGAGAGAGAGAGAGAGAGAGAGACACACAAATAGACAGAAAAACAAACAGACAGACAGAGAGACAGAGACAAACAGACAGACAGAGAGACAGACAGATAGAGACAGAGACAACAAGCGGGTCGCCGAGCGGCAGATATGTTCCCGAGTGGGTGAACTTGGGCACATAACAGCAACATGACGCATCTGCGCTCCAGTGACAAGAAACTGAGCATTTGCCGAAAAAAAAACACTTAACAAATAATAAATGTGTCAAAAATGTGTGGTTGTAAATGACCGGTTACAGATGGTCATATCGACAGACTATAGCCGTTATGACCTTGATCTTGACCTTTCTTGTACAAAAATATTCTGAATGACGTTAATAAACCAATGCATCTGCAACACCAACTGTGAACATTGTAAGTCCAACAATGTGAAATATATGGCTACAAGAAGAAATATACGTTTTCAAGGTCAAACTTCAAGGTCAACGTCAGCATGGTTGTTGTTTTTGCATAGGACCTTTGGCGTACCATGATGCACCACCACAGTAAATTTGAAGCGATTCCCTGCAACAGTTCTTGAATTACAGCTTTGGGGTTCGAACTCCCTGATTCCGTCACTCGCACGAGCGCACAGACAAATTCACATTATAATAACATAGCCCTTTTATCACATAACGTGAAGAAGAAAAAAAAACGCATTCAAATCCGTGCAAACGTTCGCGAGATATAAACGATTAAGTGTTTGGGGGGGGTTTGAACTCCTTAAAGAACCCCCACGTCACGTGTCACATTCCCTCTTATGATAGGAAGATTTCTTACCAATCATAAGAGGGAAAACACGTGAAAACCGTGATTTTGACACGTGACGTGCTGGGTCTTTAATCAGCATGACATTGACCTTAAAATGAAACTAAAGCAATCTTCTATAATTTGTACACTAAAAGTGATTGAAATAGAGTGAACGTATTTTTTTAAGCTCCTATTTCGGTCCCCGCAATCTGAGATCATTATTCCTTATTATAACAGCCTTGTAGCTATACACTTTTTCTTACATTAATGTTTGTTTACGTCGTTTATTATGTTAGTGATTTTTTGTGAGGTCTGAATGTGTGCGCGTGCGTGCGTGTAGGCAAATATACATGTAAAAATGTGCATGCTTCCACCCAGCAACACACGCACACGCACGCACACACGCACACACACACACACACACACAAACATGCACACACGCGCAAGTTCACACACACGTGCACACACACGTGCACACACACATGCACACACACATACTTACATCAACGCACACAGGCACACACACATGCACGCACGCACGCACGCACGCGCGCACGCACGCACGCACGCACGCGTACGCACGCGCACGCACACACGCACGCACGCACGCACACGCACACACACACACACACACACACACACACACACAGAGTGTAGCTATCTGTCGATATATAGCTAGCACGTCCTGTCCCTTCACTTCTCACCTTGGTTAGTACACGGCATCTTGCTAGCGTCAGCATCATAAATTCGCTAATACCTTTTACTTTATTAATTCGTTGGCTTGACAAATACAAGCTGGCGGGCGCGCTTGTCTGTCTGTGTGTGTGTGTGTGCGTGCGTGCGCGCGCGCGTGCGTGTGTGTGCATGCGTTTGTGTGTGTGCGCGCGCGCGCGCACGTGTGTGTGTGTGTGTGTGTGTGTGTGTTGATAGCTTGTTACTTTGTTTCTCTGTACGAGTAGGGAATGTGGAAGTTCGATGTGACCCAATGATGCGGTTTTAGGAGAGTTCAAGAACTCTTGAGCATGGCGCGCAGAAGGGAATGTTGTGGAATCATTAGACAGACGAGTTCATTCGGATAGCTTTTAGTGATTGCTTTCTGAGGGATCAACTATCATAAAGTCCATCGACTTTGCTAGGTACAAAAACAAAGAGTTGTTGACCTATTTGCGCATAAGCTAACTATGAGCTAAACAGCTGGGAGAAAAATCTTCGGGATAACACTAATTCGTTTTGGTATTTAGTATTTGGTAAGTTCTAGTCACAGAAACCTATCAATGTGAAATTCGGGCTGCTCCCACATGGAGAGAGCGTCGTCGCTAGCGCAGCACCACGCAGTGGTTTTTTTAGGTGGGGAGGGGGTACGGGCTGAAGAGGGGCGAACTTGGAAAACCTATCAATTTGATCATACCAGGCAGCGGGATTTCCCCCTGCTTTTATTGACTTTTCGAAGGGCCGTGGGATTTTTTACGTGCGTAAAGCGCACGGGTCAGACTGGCTTTAAGTCCCCATCGGAAGGACTCGACGTTCAGTTCGAATTTCCCGTCGAACTAGAAAGAAAGAAAGGTCGAGGCCGGGATGAAAACCCAGGTCACTCACGAATTGAAATTAGCAGGCGAACGTCTTAACTAGTACCATTCTGCCACCTTCCTTCCTGCCTTCAGGCATTTGATTCATCGTTTCGCCTCAACTCCTGATAATTATTTTAAAAAAATTGCATATCAAAAGGTTAGAACTTTCCATCTCCCTCCCCTTTCAAACATAAAATGTAAATTAATTACATCCAGTGCTCTGTCTTAACAGGCCAACCCACACATGCAACCGTTGTCGTGCGACTATTCCACTGTTGCATTTCGATGGCTTAGAGCCAAAACGGACTATCTCTAGATTGTCCATTGACATATTATTGAACTTATTGCGAAAACTAATAACTTGTATAAAAAAAAACCCTGCAGAAATATAAAAAAGGATCATCTCCATTTTATATTATTTGTAATCTGTTTTTAATGCAAGTTCTTAGTTTTTGCAATAGCATCAATGGACTATCTAGAAATAGTCCGTTGTGGCTCCAATCCATCGATTTGTGAATCGTGATTCTCGTGAAATACTAGCGTCAAAATGAATCGGATGAAGTCATAGGCCTATTTGTTTCGTTCACTAATACAATATGTGTTGTCCCCCTTCGACGAATCTGATGAAATATCCTGTATTTTTGTATCAGACATTTTGATGAGATGCGTGAAGTGGGGGGGGGGGGGGGGGGGGGGGGGTCTACGTGAATGTAGTGAACGAAAATAGTAGGCTTTCATCAGGTTCACTCAGACAGTAGTATTTCATCAGAATCATGCCTCACAGATGTCGTCACTCGTCACAGTTGGGTAGTCGTCCGACTGAAAACGGACGTGTGGGTCGGACCTTTCGGTTTAGCCCTGCAAGGGATCATGTAAGTACGGTTAACCAGGCGCACCTCGGCGATCAGGTCACAATAATATCTGTATTGTTACAAATTCGGGACTTTCCTGGTGTTGCACTGCCTCCGGGCATTGCCTCCAGGATCGTTCCCACCATCTTTATATCTATCTAAATGTCCCATATGTGTCTGTTTTCAGACCGGAGGACGTTAAACAGATTTGTCTTCACATCGGCGATCCTACATCGGAACACTGCTGTCGATGAGTTGTGGTGATAGAGCGAGCACGTCTATTGCAGCACCAACATATGTATGAATGTATGTAGGTATGTATGTACGTATATGTGTGTATGCATGTAGGGGACACTTATTGAATCGGTACCCCCTAAGGATAGAGATCTCTATCTCAAGGGCAGATAATCCAAAAGCTATGAAACTTTCAATGTGGATACTACTGGTAGAGGGCTATAACTATATACTATAATTATAAAGATAATGTTTGTACTTTTGGCTTAAACGTAAAAATACTTTTTTCTTCAAAAGGTACGAATTACAAGACCTGTTACGGAATTCGTACCACCAAGTTACTGATATCGTACCAGGGGGTTTATAGCATTACTTCAACGGTAGGACGCTCGTGACTTGGCTTTAGCTATAGACCATTCTCTCTTCTAAATGTTCCAGTTAGTTTCTGTGATGTCAAAGTAATTATTATGTCATTTTATCATCAAAAGTTTGATGTCATGTAAAACAGGCCCCTGAATGCATTTTCTACGCTGCGCCATTGAAAAGACGTAGGAGGTACGAATTACGTGATAGTGGTACGAATTGCATAACTATGGCCCAATTATTTTTGAATATTTTAATTTACAAAGTGGACAACATTGACCCTAAGAACTTAAAGATTTTAAAGTGATATTTCCAGTCTTAATCTTTGCATGTATGCACTGAATAACAAACAAAAAAGCGTTACCTAAAATTACATCAGATGCTGCCAAAATGAACTTTCGTTTGTCTTGCAAAGAGTGTTCCGCTTCGTTGCATTTTTGTTGTGATAAAATACTTCCCTTCCCCTGTCCAAACTTCACACACAAATATTAACCCCCAATCTTCTGCCGTTTGGTAGGAAACCAGGTGGTACGAATTGCGTGACAGGTACTGAATCAATAAGCCTATGTATGTATATACCTATATACCTATGTATGTAGGTATGTATGTGTCGGGACAAAAATGGTAGAATGGGGAAACTCGCCAGTGTTTGGGTTTGGTGATCAAGGAAGAAAAAGGGAAGAAGCAAGCTTTCCGCTCGTATGTATGTATGTATGTATGTATGTATGTATGTATGCATGTATGTATGTATGTATGTATGTATGTATGTATGTATGTATGTATGTATGTATGTATGTATGTATGTATGTATGTATGTATGCATGCATGTATGTATGTATGTATGTATGTATGTATGTATGTATGTATGTATGTATGTATGTATGTATGTATGTATGTATGTATGTATGTATGTATGTATGTATGTATGTATGTATCTATGTATCTATCCATCTATCTATCTATATATCTGTCTTTCTATCTATGTATCTATGTAGGCCTATCTATATAGTCCCTATGTTTGTGTATGCATGTAGATATATAATGTTGTTTTATGAATGCATGCATGCAAACTAAAGTATTTGTATTATATATAACTTGTGAATGAAATTCGCAATAATTATGTGTATGTATGTGTATGTTTCTGTGCGGTGTGTGTGTGTGTGTGTGTGTGTGTGTGTGTGTGTGTGTGTGTGTGTGTGTGTGTGTGTGTGTGTGTGTGTGTGTGTGTGTGTGTGTATCTCTGTGTGTGTGTGTGTGTACGTGCGTGCGTACGTGCGTGTGGAGTGTGTCTAAATCCATTCCTTGTATGCATGTGTGCGCCCGCGCGTATGTGCATGTGCGAATGCGTGTTTGTGAGAAAGTGCGTAATATGCTAGCGTGTGTGCTTCTAGATAAGGCAAGCCTATTATTAGCTGTCTTCCACACACGCCACCATTCCAGGTCTAAACGCTTTTTGTCTCATGAAACACGCTCAACCACACTTTAAAGCGTAGGAACGGGGTGGCACGATAAATATTTGATTGTAATACTGCTAACGTCTTGTTGCGGTAGTCGAGTTTGTGATTCTGACGGCGATGGGTTAACGGTTATTTAGTAATAGAAGCTTTTAACCCTTTCACCGCCAAAGTCGACATTTCAGCACCATATTGATTTAACACCTGTGTCGCTAAAAGGCATCGAATTGGGATCTATGTATTCAAAGACCCTATTGTCTTCGTTTTGGGAAGTAAGGATAGATGTGCCACCCCCCCTGCATTTCTCGGCTAATTGTATTTTTCCGTGTTTGCCTTTCTTACCATACATAAAGCTGTATTTTAGGAACATTTTTAGCTAATAACCTTTTTGGAATACTAACCCTATCCCTAACCCTAGCCCTAACCCTAACCCTACCCCCCACCCTATAAGACGGAAAAACGGAACGAACCACAACTGTGACGTGTACTGCAGTACATAGTGGGGGGTAGGGTTAGGTTTAGGGCTAGGGTTAGGGTTAGGGTTAGTATTCCAAAAAAGTAATTAGCTCAAAATGTTCGTAAAATACAGCTTTATGTATGGTAAGAAAGGCAAACACGGAAAATACAATTAACCGAGAAATGCAGGGGGGTGGCACATCTTGACCTTTACCATTTTGGTATATATGTCACAGAAGAATCCCCAATACTGCAGATGGATTTTGTTCTCTACCCAGATACATTTAATGGGAATTTTTGGCTGACATGTGACTGGCGGTGAAAGGGTTAACAACAGATGTAATCAAAGCAGCGAGATGTGGCTTTGCATGGTAAGTGATGGACATAATAATGGCTCTTCACTATTAGGCCTACCTACTGACAATACTTATAATGATAGAAACACAAATGAAGCGGTAAATTAGGGGACTGGTAGTTAGCGAGACAAAAAAAAAGAATGAATAGTTAGATTGATGCTGTAGTAATATATATGAAGTTTCTAGCGAATGTAGATGACAGGAGGAGGAGGAGGAGGAGGAGGAGGGAGGGAGGGAGGGAGGGGAAGAGAGAGAGAGAGAGAGAGAGAGAGAGAGAGAGAGAGAGAGAGAGAGAGAGAGAGAGAGAGAGAGAGAGAGAGAGAGAGAGAGAGAGAGTGAGAGACAGACAGACAAAAACAAAAACACACAGAGAGAGAGAGAAACAGAGATAGACAGACAGACAGACTAAAAAAAGGCAGAGACACACGGAAACAGAGATAGAGTAAAAGGCACGGGGTCAGAAATTAGGAGTGAAATAGAAAGAAGCAGACAGGCTGATGACTCTTTATGAGAGCATCAAAGGCAATAAAGGCACGCGCGTGAGCAAGCACGCGAGTGTGTATGCACATCCAGGCTCACTTACTAACATCAAAACACGCATGCATGTCTTTCGTTTTACCATTGAGCTCTCATGACTATTGCACTGTAAACATGATTGATCACCTGAAAATGAACGAGCCTTCACGCGCACCCACAAGCACCCAAGCACACCCCCATTCCACCACTACCACTACCCCCCCCCCCCCACACACACACACACACACACACCACACACACATACAGAACACTCTTGACAACACAATGCCTACATAACGCACACAGCTTTCAGAAACATTGCAAATGTCATGCAAATCCTCATAACTGGCATTGGCAGCCTGAGACTTGACATTCAAACAGAGAGTTTTTGCGCTTGTACTTTGTATGCGCTTTAGTATTCATGGTGAATATCGGCTATATTCTTTAACCCTTTCACCGCCAAAGTCGCATTTTAGCACCAGAGTGATTGTAATACCTGTCACAAAAAGGCATCAAATTGTGGTCTATTATCCAAAGACCCTATTGTCTTAGCTTTGAGAAGTCAGGATATACCTTATTTTATATATGTCACAGAAAAATCCCCAATACTGCAGATGGATTTTGTTCTCTACCCAGGTAAATTTTTAATGAACATTTTTGGCTGAAATATGGCTGGCGGTGAAAGGGTTAACCCTCATGGCCAATGTCAGATCATGCTAAGATGCTGATTCCCCAACCAAACGTAATCTAATTACCAATACATACAAGACCTTATGAAAGACAATCTGTATTACCAGAGTTTTCATGCTATGACATCGTTTGTATTGAAAGCTATAACCAATGTCCACCCACACTTTTAACATAATATGGATGTACATTGGTCATATCTTATTGGTTATATTGATATATTATATCAACATGGATTGTCTATTCAGAAAATATAATCGGTTCGCTTTTTTGGGTTTTTAGGTGCATGTTGGTAGCTGTAAACAAGTCTTTGGCTTTCCTTTCTTTTTCTTCTAAGAGTACTTCACGAGGAAGCGCACCGAAAGGATAATGTAGACACCAATAAAGCCTCCATTCTGCAGAAACCTTCTTGCAATAAACACTTACTGCCATGGTCTCATTCAGACGCGTGAGTTACGCTGCGAATCCCTTTCTTATTTCAGTGCTTCTTTACGGATGTTTTTGTCTCACGCAACAACTAGGAAACGTTTCGTCTCCTGATCAACATATATGTGAACACTTTGAGTGTGCTTGGTCATTGACGTTTTAGGGAGAAAGGCGCTGAGACAGAAAAGAGAAAAAGTGTAAGTAAATAATAAATAAATATCAAGTGTAAGTTTCGTGTGTTTGTGTGCGTGCGGGCGCGCGCGCGCGCGCGTGTGTGTGTGTGTGTGTGTGTGTGCCCGCGCGTTTGTGTATATACGTGTAAAGAAATGTGTGTATGTTCTCTAAACATGTGTGTATGAGTCTCAAAAAATATTTCATGGGCACACTCTCTCTCTCTCTCTCTCTCTCTCTCTCTCTCTCTCTCTCTCTCTCTCTCTCTCTCTCTCTCTCTCTCTCTCTCTCTCTCTCTCTCTCTCTCTCTCTCTCTCTCTCTCTCTCTCTCTCTCTCTCTCTCTCTCTCTCTCTCTTTCTCTCTATCTCTCTCACACACACACACGCACACACTCACCACCAACAACAACATATAGTATTTATATGGCACTGATTCTTAATCGAAATCAAATCGTAGCGCGCACGCACGCTCACGCACACGCGCGCACGCGCGCGCGCGCGCGCACACACACACACACACAAACGCACACACAAACGCACACACACACACACACACACACTTGCAAAATGCACCCAGCCACATACTCGGCTTGCCTGCGTATCTGCTAGCTTACGGCTCGTACTTGGTAACTTTTAATCTCTCACAGACACTCGGTCGCTATCAATAATTCAGACGCGCACGGTCGTAAAGTTCCAATAGAATCGCTCATATTCGGTACCAGGCTTAAGACAGTGTTATAGTATCTGGCTATCATGAAGATGTCAATGCTTTGTTGTTGTGGTGGCAGCTTTGACATGAAACAGCGCAGAGAAGAACATCAAAGATAAAACTGGCAAAAGCGTTGTCTTGACAAAATACATAATGCACAGTTTCTTGCTATGTTGTTATAGGCCACTGCAACAATACATCGACAATGGGGAGCCAGTCAAAGATAAAACTGGCAAAAGCGTTGTCTTGACAAAATACATAATGCAGAGGTTCTTTTGTATATGTTGTTATTGGCCACTGCAACAAATACAATACATCCACAATGGGGAGCCAGTCAAAGATAAAATTGGCAAAAGCGTTGTCTTGACATAATGCAGATGTTTGTTTTTATGCTGTTATAGGCCACTGCAACACTACATCGACAATGGCGAGCCAGTCAAAGATAAAACTGGCAAAGCGTTGTCTTGACAAAATACATAATGCAGTTTCTTGCTATGTTGTTATAGGCCACTGCAACAATACATCGACAATGGGGAGCCAGTCAAAGATAAAACTGGCAAAGCTTTGTCTTGACAAAATACATAATGCAGTTTCTTGCTATGTTGCTATAGACCACTGCAACAATACATCGACAATGGGGAGCCAGTCAAAGATAAAACTGGCAAAGCTTTGTCTTGACAAAATACATAATGCAGTTTCTTGCTATGTTGCTATAGACCACTGCAACAATACATCGACAATGGGGAGCCAGTCAAAGATAAAATTGGCAAAAGCGTTGTCTTGACATAATGCAGAGGTTTGTTTTTATGCTGTTATAGGCCACTGCAACACTACATCGACAATGGCGAGCCAGTCAAAGATAAAACTGGCAAAAGGGTTGTCTTGACATAATGCAGAGGTTCCTTTTTTATGTTGTTATAGGCCACTGCAAAAATACATCGACAATTGGGAGCCGCTAGCAGCCACAGCAGCAATAAAATGAACAACAGTGAAAACATGGACTGTCTGTCTATGTCTTGAATTTTTATTTATAGAGGGTAATAGAGTCAGCAATAACATGCTTTTTTTACATCCAGCCTTCTGGACAAAATACATATATAAAAGTAGAAAATGGAAAAGGAAAATAAGCACAGACAAAGTAATATAAAGCATGCAAAATACCTCCCTATATAATTGTAACACATCAATAACAAAATCAAACCCCAAACATAGTTATTAGAGGTTGAGTGAGGGATGCAAAGGGCGAGGCACTGAATAAGCTGGCTTCTACGAGTATCAAGATAAAAAGTGGCACTTCTTCTTCTTCTTCTTCGATCGCTCAGAGAGTTTCCTGTCAATTATGAGCGAAGATGCGTAATGCTGCCGTTATGCGCCTAAGAAATAGGCCCAGCAAGTCCGACTACGCTGGAGAGGGGTGGGGGGGGGGATAAATTGGTTCCAGTCCAGCCCAGTGTGTGTGTGTGTGTGTGTGTGTGTGTGTGTGTGTGTGTGTGTGTGTGTGTGTTGTGTGTGTGTGTGAGAGTATTCTTGAGAGAGAGAGAGAGAGAGAGAGAGAGAGAGAGAGAGAGAGAGAGAGAGAGAGAGAGAGAGAGAGAGAGAGAGAGAGAGAGAGAGAGAGAGAGAGAGAGAGAGAGAGAGGAGAGAGAGAGAGAGAGAGAGAGAGAGAGAGAGAGAGAGAGCACTTAGAGCCTTCAGAGATGTTCATGTTCGCTCATGAGAGAGAGAGATACAGAGAACACGTCACATCAGAGAGAAGAGAGAGTCATGCTCGCACTTAGGCCTTCAATCATGTTCATGTTCGCTCATGTATACAAGCGCATACACTAACACGTCACACGTCACTTCACCCCCACTGACACCCCCCCCCCCCCCCCCCCCCCCCCCCCCCCCTCGTACAAAATCACGCGAGCACATAATATTATGCACGCTGGCTAGTATGCACTCAAAGAGACACATACTGACTTCGCAGAAAATCGACGTGAAGACAAATATACAGACAGTCAGACAGTACATAACATACGGAACACAAATATGAGAGAGAGAGAGAGAGAGAGAGAGAGAGAGAGAGAGAGAGAGAGAGAGAGAGAGAGAGAGAGAGAGAGAGAGAGAGAGAGAGAGAGAGAGAGAGAGAGAGAGAGAGAGAGAGAGAGAGAGAGAGAGAGAGAGAGAGAGAGAGAGAGAGAGAGAGAGAGAGAGAGAGAGAGAGAGAGAGAGAGAGAGAGAGAGAGAGAGAGAGAGAGAGAGAGAGAGAGAGAGAGAGACAGCATCACAACAATGGACAAGGGAATTCAAATGCATAAACTGAACGTTCGGAGGCTGCGCGCTTTGGTAGATGCATTAGTGTTTAAGAACGCTGTATAGAGATCACGTCCTGTACAATGCACATGGTATATCTCTTTTTTTGCAGCTAACATCGAACAGCTTTACTGTTGCTTTTATTGCAGAATCTGAGAGAAGGCATCCGTCTGAGCGCACAAGACTTCACGTGTAAATCATTCACAGGGCCCCCAATAAACTATGTCTGCAAACTTGCAAACTTTGGAGTGAGTGAGTGAATGTGTGTGTGTGTGTGTGTGTGTGTGTGTGTGTGTGTGTGTGTGTGTGTGTGTGTGTGTGTGTGTGTGTGTGTGAGAGAGAGAGAGAGAGAGAGAGAGAGAGAGAGAGAGAGAGAGAGAGAGAGAGAGAGAGAGAGAGAGAGAGAGAGAAGATGAGAGAGAGAGAGAGAGAGAGAGAGAGAGAGAGAGAGAGAGAGAGAGAGAGAGAGAGAGAGAGAGAGAGAGAGAGAGAGAGAGAGAGAGAGACGGTCATAAAGAGAAGAAGAGTGAGGCAAGTAGAAAAAAAGAGAAAAGTCGACAAAGTGATTACGAAACAGTCGGACAGAACGTAAATATTGCCCTAAGCTAGCAAAACTTCAGTACTAGTACCACGTTTACCCCCGTGGGAATACCGGGTGGATGTTTTAGTATAAATAGTTCCCCCACCTTCTGGAAGCTATGTGCTTGTAACTTCCTCTCATCTGTCACTCTCGTTGACCCTGCCTTTTCCCTTTGCTTGCTGTCATCTACTATCTTTCTGCCTAGCCGGTCCCTTCTCCTGCCTTTTTTTCTCTTCACGACACACTTTCAAAAACAGATTTCCCCCGAGCCGAAGTCGGACTTGCTGGGTCTATTTCTTAGTTAGGCGCAGAAGGACAGCGGCATGACGCATCTGCGCTCGTGATTGACAGGAAACTGTCTGAGCGATCGAAGAAGAAGAAGAAGAAGAAGAAGTGCCACTTTTTATATTGATACTCGTAGAAGCCAGCTTATTCAGTGCCTCGCCCTTTGCATCCCTCACTCTACCTCTAATGACTATGTTTGGGGTCTACACATCTCCTTCCACTCAGATCCACAAACCGGCACTTAGCTTAATATTGTCTGACTCAACAATGATTCTTACCACACAAAAAAGAAGGGGGAGTGAGTATCTTAAACAGCTATGGAAAGTACATTCGGTTTTATGTTCCTCTGGCTGATGTCTATGGTTAACACAATGCACAGGATAGGGGAAGACGGGGTAAAAAGCGCATGGGCGGGTAAGAAGCCCACCCCAATTATCTCATGAAATAAAGAAAATTTCAGTCAAATTTGCCCATGAGACGAATGCTAGACATTAACGCTCGTCTCATGGGCAAAATGAGACTGAAATTTGCTTCATTTCATGAGATAATTGGGGTGGGCTTCTTACCCGCCCATGCGCTTTTTACCCCGTCTTCCCCTACATCATTATTTTTGTTTTTGTTACATATCTTTTCTTTATGGTAAAGGTATAATTATTGTCAAGACGAAGGAAGCATTTGCTTAAATTACAAACTAGCAGCTACGGCCCGCCCGGCAGTTATTCCGTAGCGGAGGTTTGCAATGAAGGTTCAATACGTGGTCTATGGGACCATCTGCGTACCATGATACACAACCACACAAAATTTGAAGCGATTATGTCCACTGGTTCACGAGTTACAGGGCGGACACACACACACACACACACACACACACACACACACACACACACACACACACACACACACACACTTACAATTTCATTATAATAAGGTATAGATGTTAACAACTGGTGGGGCAACTCAATTATCATGGCTTCTTACCATTTCGTACTGGCTGTCTCCAACGCTCATCTCATGCATTGTTCAAAAGAGTAATACTTGGTTTTATTATGCGATGTTGCTTCACATGAAATTGATTTGGAGGAAACGGGCTTATATTTGTGACATTCTAAGCAATTGATACATTTTGTAAGGAAGGGTCCTCCTAGAAAGGAAAGGCTTAAAAGGACAAAAATAGAAATACGGAAGGGAAGGAAGGTAAGGGTCAAAGGTGGACCCGAGCCAATCACGACACTTGAGCAAATCAGACTTCCAGTACCTCCGCCAAGGAGGAATCGCCGATTTGACGGTTTGATTTATAGGAAACCAGAGCAAAGCGAGTGTTTCGATCTCAGTAAAGGGCGTTTTCTTGGTGATCGCGACGTGTTTCTTGCAAAAAAAACCGTTTCCACCCGGGTGCCCCTTTAATTAAAGGTAAAAGAGGATGGAGTGGGTGGGTGGTGGAGGCTAAGAGGCTAAGGCTAAGAGGTCACGACGAATGTTGGCTTTGCACGTGTCGGTAGCTGGTACTGTACTGTGGGCGAGGTGATATCACGAAGGCAGCTCGCCACTCAAATATTGATGATGACCTGACAAGCAACCCGAGACTGGCAGAGTCTTTTTTGTGGCTCCTGGCGGTAGAAAGACCCTGGAGGGGACATGGAAGTCATTATCCGCTGCTACAGAACCAGAGAGTGAACGTGAAGACAGCGGGAGTAGGATTGGAAAGGGGGTAGGGCAAAGACAGGAAAGGTGACAGAGAGGGAGGGGAAGGGGTTAATGTTGGAGCTTGGAGGGTGGTGGGGTAGAGAGGGGAAGGGTAGGAGAAACGCGAGACGTATGAAATAAGGGTATGTTTACGTGTTACTGGTGGGTGTCTGTCCCTTTGAGATAGTAAGACATAGGCAGTAAGAGAGTATGGGTGTGCGTGCGAAGAACAAAAAACGGAATAGTGCGGAGAGGAAAGACAGGAAGAGAGGTGAAAGACTACAAAAGAAGAAGAACAGATACAGACACAGGAAGGTGGGGGCAGACGAGCAAACAATTAGACAGATAGACAAAGAGGCAGATGAATCAAACTGACAAAACTGACAAATCACAAACACAACAGGGGTCAATAAAAGGGAACCAAATGAGTGTTTACAATTCAATGGTAAGTATTGTAATTAAATGTAAAGGCCGAAGGTCTCCTATTGTATCCACACTAACCGAGGAAAACGAACGTGCCGAGGTTTCCATAGCTACACAAATACGTTTTTTGTCAAGTTAAAAACATTTGACGGTTGCACGACCTTGACATAGAAAGAGGGGTCAACCAATCAAATGCCGTGCTAGCGCACACACCCTTTTACACCAGAGTGATCGTTCTTACCCTTGGACAGTCTGAACGAATCATGGCGGTTGGAAGTAGAAGTAAAGAGGAAGTTGCTTGTGATTTTGTGTGAAGATTACCGTGACAATGGTTAAGAAATGTTCATGGGGTTTGTGCAATTCTGATTCAAGATACCCAGAGCGACTGAGAGATGGTGGTTTTTTTCCACCCTATTCCAAAACCAACCACTAATATGGAGAAATGCAAGCGATGGATTCGTGCGTGTGGCAGGCCTCACGATTAACTGAATGTCAAGAGGATTGAGAAAAAGTATAGTGTCTACGTTTGCACACACACACACACACACACACACACACACACACACACACACACATACATACACACTCACACACACAGTGGCCGATCGTGGATATCGTAATAAACAATGCGTGCGTACGCACACACATGTATGCACACACATGCACATACGCACGCACGCATGCACGCACGCACGCACGCGCGCACACGCGCACACACACACACACACACACACACACACACAGGGGTACAAGTCAAGGAACTTAAAAATGGCACACACAAACTGGGTTGTTTTTTTAATGTGTGAGAAAGGGTCAAGAACAGGGGCGGATCAGTTAATGGAATGGGGAGTCTGTGTGCTTGGTTAAAGGGTCAGGGTGGGGGTGGGTGGGTGAGGGGGGGGTGGTGTGAGTGTGTTCGAAGGCCAACTGAAGTTGACCATATTTTTTTTAATGAAAACTAAGCAACGAAGGCCTCCCCTGGAAGAATATGCAAAATGTATGATTTACAATTACATTTCCGACTCTTTTATTATTATTATTTTTTCGACGGGGTGGGGGCATTAATAATCCGCATCTGAAAACTTAATGACACAGTATACCTCTATCCACTACCACCAGACACACACACACACACACACACACACACACACACACACACACACACACACACAGCGCGCGCGCGCGCGCGCACGCGCTTACATAGCCACAAATACATCACACGCATTTGCGTGCAAACACACGTGCACACATTTCTATAGCAGGCCAACTATGTGCGCGAGCTTGAACACATAAGCCTTGGCCTATAAAATAATCTGTGTGCGCACATACATGGCATATGTGCACGTGCACACATACATTGCTGCACACATATGTACGAGCCTGTGTACTCATACCTCGGACTACAAAACATAGACACGCGTACACGCACATATAGCCTACTACTGCACACACAAGCATTGGCGCGAGCACTGACAAATCGCACACATTTATGTTTTCCCAATCGTATGCATGCACGCACACGCGCGTCCCCACACGCATGTACACACACGCGCGCACACATACACATTGGCGCATGCAAAGGCACTGGTGTGCATACACACTCGTACACGCACATACTGGCATGCATGCTAAACGTGCATAGCATATACTATCACATGTGGGTACACCACACACCACACACACACACACACACAAATGCACCCGCGCACGCGCGCGCGCACACGCACGCGCACACACACACACATTGGTACCCACATGCCCGCAAATGCAATCGCGCATACCAAACTGG
>CM065680.1:70094395-70109395 GCA_017654935.2 Phymorhynchus buccinoides
CACTTGTTTTTTTCTTCTGTTTAACCTACAGGCCTTTTTAGTCCACTTTACCAAACTCTATCCTTTCTTACCAAGTCCTTCCAGTCTAGTGTTTTCAGGAGCCAATTGAAGGAGGCGAGCACGTTGCAGACTAAATAGAACTTTCGGCAATACAGCTGGGGCGCATACTCTAATCAATACCGAGGTGGCTTCTTACCCCCTCCCTGCCTTGCCTCTGTGTCCACTGACCTGGCAACCTAATGACCAATTCAAAGCATCTCGCGCGAGAAAACAAAGTATGTTTCGTCCGCAAAATTATATTCTAAGAAATAAACATGGCGTGCCCAATGAGTTTGCTTTGCCTGTGTACGTGTCGCATGAGAGAGACTAAAGCGAACGATCGTAAGGTTTGATTAATGGAGTAAACACACACACACACACACACACACACGCACGCACACGCGCACACGCGCACACACACGCACACACACACACACACACGCACACACACACGCACACGCACACACACACACACACGCACACACACAACATGGAATTGTCTTAAAAAGGATTGTTAAATGTACATTTTATGATGGCGGATAAAGAATGTAATTCAAGTGTAGACATTGCAATGCACAAAACTTCAAACATTTAACTGTATGGTGTTTTTTCTTCAAAACCAAATAGCTAAAATAAGCGAAGAGTTTGCCTTGTTTCCTCGAGTCACTAAAAACACTCGTTTGAAGATAGCTACTGATTAGGCCTACGGGGCTGTGCACATGGCACGCGAAAACCTCACGCGCTTATCCGCAAATAAGTTTTAAAAAAAGTAAGTAATGCGCGGATGGGATAAGCGAAAACGCATGCGCATTTTTCTTACTTTATTGTATTTATCATGTCTGCGGATAAGGGCACGAAGCTTATGCATGTAATGTGCACAGCCTCTACTTATCGTTTCGACTTGTTTCACCAACGGGCTTCTCTGTACTATAAGTCATACGTTTCTTTATTGTCCATTGGCATTGTACAACGCACATGGAAACTTGTCTTCCACCGTGTAAAATAAAAAATATTAAATCAAAGTATGAAACATAAATTTACATTAACAAATATGTAACTCTCACACCACACTCCCAATCATTCATCCGCTCTCCGCTATCTTGCTCACTCATCATGCAACCCACCACCACTTTCGCCTTCATTTTTAACCCTGGACCAGACCAACAAAACCGAAAAGCACATGATAGGTACAGAAGGAACCTCTTCTTCTTCTTCTTCGTTCCCTCAGACAGTTCATGTCATATGAGCGTGGATGCGTCATGCTGCCGTTATGCGCCAAACTAAAAACATAGCTAGGCCCAGCATGTCCGACTTCGGCTAAAGAAATCTTTGTAGGAATTTCTAGAAGAAAAAAAAGGCAGGAGAACGGATCAGTGAGATAGAAAGATAGCAGATGAGAATAAGCAAAGGGAAAAGGCAGAGTCAAAGAGAGTGACAGAATTAGAGGAAGTTACAAGCACAGAACTTCCAGAAGGTGGCCCGTGGGGAAAGTATTTGTACAAAAGACCCCCCCCCCCCTCCCCGGTATCCCCACGCGGGGGGGGGGGGGGGGGGGGGGGGGGGGCAGAAGGAACTAATGTGTACAACAGATCATGCTAATGTAATCAGTATTTTGCGACTGCTCGAAGTCTACCCTATTCTTTTCTTCCAAGTGACCTTTTTTGTTGTCTGAGACTTGTTCCAAGAAAATGACGACATAATAGGTTTGTATGCTTTCTGGATGATGAAGAAAGTAATGTAAAGTAACAATCAGCAACGACGGTAACGGGGTATAATAAGGTGATGTAGATAATAGGGAAGCCAACACAAAAGCAAGAACAATGTATGCCTTATTAACCATGGGAGGATGGAAGCAAAGACATTGAAAAGAAAAGACTAACATCCGGTCCCTTTTCCCTATATGAGTAGTGAGGACAGAAACACTGGTTATGTCCCTTTTAAACGTGCCACATTTACACGTCGATAGGCCAGTTGAATTATCCGTTCAAATTCCAGCCCACTAACGATAACTCTATCAGCCCGGCTCGCCGTAACTCTTAAGTAGTCCATCTTACCCTTTTAGAGTCTTTGATGGAAGTCGTCATTTCAGACCGCGTCTGGCGGCAGCTAAGCGAATGAAAAAGCACATCAAGAAACTAGAAACGCACCGAAACACACAATAATGAAAACCCTAGCAGACTGTTACGCTTAGTCCATTTAACACCGATTAACCGATCCAGAAAGCTATACCTATGCAAGTTACTTGCGTAGCCTTACATGATTACATGAACACAAACACATGTGCATGATTAGTAAAGTTGCAGATCAGCACCCCCCTACCCCCTTCCATTTCTCGGTTCTTTCTGCTTTTTTCAGTCTTGCCTTTCGTACTGTAGATTGAGCGCTTCAACCTCTGTCGTTGTTTTTATATTTAACGTTAATACTCATCCATTTAAACAATTAAAAAATATGCATTCGCTAATAGTAGAATATAAAGGTAAGACAGACACAAATTGCAATGAACCAAGACATTGAGAGTGGTGCTAATATGCATCTTGACCGCGTTTTCGTTCTCTTGCCTTGCATGTTTGAGAAATAATGATAGGCCCGGTTGTGGGGTTTTTCAATTTAGTTCTTGATTTATTTCATATCATTTTTATTTTATTTCGACGTACAAAACCTGCAAAGCTAAAGACAAATGAACATACACATGGGTACATGGATTTACACTTGCAATAGTAGCCTGAAATTACCTTTAATTCTTCTTCTTCTTCTTCGATCGCTCAGACAGTTTCCTGTCAATTATGAGCGCAGATGCGTCATGCTGCCGTTATGCGCCTGAGAAATAGTTAGGCCCAGCAAGTCCGACTTCGGCGGAAAGAAATGTTTTTGAAAGTGCTTCGTGGAAAGAAAAAAAAAGACAGGAGAATGGACCAGTAAGGCAGAAAGATAGTAGATGACAGTAAGCAAAGGGAAAAGGCAGAGTCAAAGAGAGTGACAGATTAGAGGAAGTTACAAGCACAGAACTTCCAGAAGGTGGGGGAACTATTTATACAAAAGACCCCCCGGTATCCCCACGGGGAGATTACCTTTACTGATTTATTATCGTTAGAAGATTAAACAAAATCACAAAACTTCTTTCCTTTCAAACAGGAAAACTATTGTCTCTCTAAAAGCAATTTCCACTTAAGGGCCAACCACACTGCATACGATACGATGCGATTGCGATCCAATTGCGGTCCACGTTTTTCCTTTTTACAATTTATGACATGCCAGGTGTTTGTTTTTTTATTGTACACTGGCATCCACACGTGATACTTGCGCACTTGAGTGGGCACCTGTTGTCCATTCTGCAGTGCATATTTGCTTATATAGCCTTTTTTATGTATTTTAGCTTACTAGTATGTATTTGATATCATTTTTTACTTTTTTTTAAAACCTGGATCTGATAAATGAGAGTAGCGTGGCTCCACGTTTCCAGCACTGTGTGGACTTATGTGCTATAGGGTATAATAATGGAAGTGTCATGTTATGAATTGTACCACATTTTTTTGTTTTCAGGTTTTGTACGTTGTTAAGATTCTTGGATTTGTGTTTTGCTATACGTGGTAGATTTTTATGTGGTGACAGTCCTGAGATAACCATAGCTGTTGACGGGACTATAACAAACTAACTAACTAAATGATTCATGTGAAATGCTTCTGTCTAAAAATAATTATAGTATGCTCATGTTGATCCCACTACATGAATCAAATAAAATGTCTGATATAAAAAAAAAATAATATTGATATTTCATCAGATTCGTGTACATGGGACTACAAAATATAGCGAACAAACCTAGTAGGATTTCATCAGAATCATGTAGGCAGTTGAATGCCACATTACTCATGCCTCACAAATGCCAAATCGCATCGCATCTTATGTAGTGTGTCTGGCCCTTCAAGGGCCTGCTACACTACATACGATTCGCTGTCAGTGCGATGCGATTGTGACTGTGTGAGTCATGATTCGCGTGAAATTCGTGCATTGGGTGTACTTGAGTATATAGTGCGAAAGTAGTAGAATTATGTTTAGACGGAAGTATTTCACGTCAATCATGACTCGCGTCGTCACAATCGCATCGCATTGACAGCGAATCGTTGGTAGTGTAGCAGGCCCTTTAACTCACAGAAATTAAAACACAGTCGCAAAATTCGAAATGTTCACAACGAACAATACTTTTCTATGTCTGTGATAATCGTCCACGGTTGTTACTGGCCGACACTTTATAAGCGCTCACGTTACATTTACAAAACCAGTATGGTTACAAATTCGGGACTTTACTGGTATTGCACTGCCTCTGGGCATTGTCTCCAGGTTCGTTCCCACCATCGCTATATCTACTGGTGTCCCATTATGTGTATGTGCCAGACTGGAGGACGTTAAACAGATTTTCTCTTTTTTTAAAAACAACCCATCAGATTCATCGGAGATAAGACAGGCTTACTCAGACAGACTGACTGGGGAAGAGTAATCAACTGCGCGTAATTAGCCGCTAATCAGGAAATCGAGAGTAAACGAAGACATTGGCTAGGATGGGAAATAGCAGTTCAGTCGAAGAGGCTAGGGGCTACAGTAAAGTGTAGTTTTTTTTTCCTATCTGATCTTTTTTTCGTGTAAATCTTCCTTCGATGGAACCCCCAAGATACATCTGCTTGGTTCCACAACAGGGGTCACGTTTCGACAGTGATTTGCCTTGTTAGGTGGCCGGGGTGGGGTGGGGGGGGGGGGGGGGACTCTCTCACCCAGACTGATGATTAGTCTGTTTTTCCGTGCTCCGTTCACGTTTTCGGTCGGCTGGTATTAAATTGTGTCTCGTTCGGGTCATGCCTCGTTCAGAAGGATTCTGATGGTCATTTCGTTTTGCTTCGTGTTCTTCCTTGCTGTACCTCTTTTGTACAGTTTCAGGTGTCGTAACGTCCTCTATCTCTCTCACTCTCCATGTCTGTCTGTCTGTTTATCCGTTTGTCTATCACTGTTTCTTTTGGTACACGCGTTACTTAGCTTTGTTTTGTTGCTTGGAATGTCTGATTTGTTACTAATTATTATTTTCCCCAGGGCTGGGTGGACAGAAGTTGCTAATGCTTATCTCATGTTCCATGGCTAAATTAGATTTCGAATTTCGTTCTTTTCTTCTCGCTCTCTCTCTGTAACAAAGTGTGTGTATGTGCGTGCGTGCGTGCGTGCACGCGTCTGTGTGTGTGTGTGTGTGTGTCTGTCTGAGTTTCACTCCCATATTTATGCAGTATATTCGTTGTTGGATTAATATTATTAATAATAAAAACAGACTAATGTTCGCAGTTCCTGTTCTCGTAATCCAACTCATTGGTGAAAATAATGCTACAAATGTTTTGTTTTAATTGTATTGTTTTTGGCGTGTTCTGCCTTACAAAAAGGCATTCTCTAATCAACTTTGGTTAAGACGAAGATCACTCATAAACCAACTTCCCATTGTTGTTCTTCAAGTTGGAATTTTCCGTCCATTATATAGTTTGTAGACCATAATAACAAAATAAAATGACATAATAATACATAAAAATGTATTGGCTTTTCTAAAAGCAGCGTATTCAAATGTTAATCGTACACTTCTTTTTTAAATGTTATTATGTAGTCAAGCAAATGACCTGGGCCTGTATTCACGTTGAGATAGCATGAGACTTAGCATCATGCTAACTTAGAAGCTCTTTCAAAAGTCCTATTAAATCCTATAGGACATTGGAAGAGCTTCTAAGTTAGCATCATGCTAAGTCTCATGCTATCTCAACGTGAATACAGGCCCCGATCAACAGCGCGGGGTTTGCTACTCAAAAGGCTAGACGATCAGTCATTAAACTAATGGGAAATTAACAAACAAACATAACGCACAATGGCATGCCCTCTCCCTCTTCCACTTCCTCGCTGTCCTCGATGGACCTCTTGTAGCAACAACTATTAGTATAGAGTAACAAGAGGCAAAGCCTTCAAGGCTCACTCGAACAGGAACATGTGGAACAACAACACACACATATTGTGGGGGTGTCTAAAGTACAAGATTGCCAATACAAATTTAAAGTACAAATGAAACTATCGTTAATGGATACAACTAACAAAAATAGTGCCCGTGCAGAGAATCGGACCCGGAACCATTAGCATGACAGACATCCACTCTACCAATGAGCTATCGAGGCTTTCAGTGTTGATGAGTTTCTTACCTCATGTTGCCTGTTGAATACTCTCTAACCCACTAATCTAAACTGTTATCTGTTTGTTATCTGTTTACATGGTTGTTTTAAGTATGTAATTATTCAAATCATTATTGTTTGAAAGCTAGCATGCACATATATATGTGTGCAAAGTTTGAACAATGCATGCCTTCTATTTCCCGAGAAAATGCCAACGTTAAAGTTTGGAGATTAGACCACGGACGCAACACACACACACGCAACACACACACACACACACACACACACACACACACACACACACACACACACACACACGCACGCGCGCGCACGCGCGCGCACACGCACACACACACACACACACACACACACACACACACACACACACACACACACACACACAACCCACCGAACAACTACCATACAATAGACTCACTTCGTGTTAACTTTACGAGTGAGCCAAAAACAAAGCCATACATGGCGACACCCATCTGTGTCAAATGTTAAGAGCCATAGTGGAGCGACCATAGCTTCAAAACAGGCATTCCACATCAGCTGCCTGTCTGTAGAATAGTGCTCAGAGGAAACAGTTGACCAAATAATGCATTATCAAAGCCACAGAACTAAATCTCATGAAGCCAGTATTTTACAGGGAGAAGGTACTGAGCTTCGTGGTAGCTTTGGTAAATGAAAATATTAAAATTAATTATTTCGCTTCCTTTGTAATTTCTTTTATTCTTAAATAATAAAGTAATAACTTGCATCAAACAATGACTGCAGAAATATACAAAGGGGGGTTCGCTTTTTATATTTCAGCAGTCTTTTTTTAATACAATTTATTAGTTTTCGTAATACGTTCAATAATATGTAGATAGTCCGTTTTGACTCCAAGCCATCACTTTTTCCCATGGACTTTATCGCGGGCTTTGTCTTGTCTTTCTCAAATCAATCTCCTCATCGCAAGGCCACTTTAAAAAAAATCAAAAAAATCATGTGCACAGCCTAAGATAAAGTCAATCTTCTTCTTCTTTCTTTCTCTTCCCAACCACCATCATCAAGTTGATGGTTCAACGGCAACGGCATAGAACGTGCGAACTTCGGTCAGGCAGAAATAAACTGTCCACACGGAGGGGCGAACAAGCCAAAATTGGTGTAGTTCATAAATATTTTTTGTTGTTTTCCCTTGTGTGTTTTTTTATATATACATTGTCTAGAATTTCTGAAAATTAATCATTCTGAGTTTTTTTAAATGATTAGTTCCATTAAAGTAAACAAAAATGGTTGTGACTCGCGCTACTTAAGCAGCCGCGATACGACAATCTGTATTATGTTTTCAGGGCTGTCTGTATGCTTGCTTGTGGCTGACAATGTTAACACGATAGCGTTTGAACGGCGGGACCTGCGGCCTTCAGATTCTGCAGGATATCTAATTTCGAACATGAAGGTCGTTGGTCAAAGGTGAAGGTCACATGCAGACCTGTTTACTCTACTCTTTTCGAGTAGTATTCTACTCAATTTGGACCTCTACTACTCTTCAAAATTGAAAATAATGCTCTAATTACTCATTTTCAGTGAACATTGTTTGATGGTTTATTCCTTTCAACGCCGAGGTCGCATTTTAGCACCACAGTAATTTAACACCTAGGTCACTAAAAGGCATCAAATTGGGGTCTACTATCCAAAGACCCTATTGTCGTAGTTTGGGGAAGTAAGGAAAGACTTTATTTTATATATTTCACAGAAGAATTCCCAATACTGCAGATGGATTTTGTTCTCTACCCAGGTAAATTTAATGGAACATTTTGGCTGAAATATGGCTGGCGGTGAAAGGGTTAATGAATAAAACTACACATTTTGCACCCAACATACTAATTTCAGCCATCCAGGCTACTCAAGACTTGTGTAGGGGGTAAACAGGTATGGTCACATGAAACGAACATTCTGCCGCGCGGCTGCTTGATCTAGTGCGTAGGTAATTTCAGATGGTGATGCAATAACAAAGTGCAATGGCAGCAGACCAATCTGTCCCAGTTTCTAATATATCATGCTCCTGGCCTGTCAATACTCTACCTTATTACAATAAGAACCGGATGGATGATTGGTGGGTTTTTTCTTTCGTTCCTAGTGTAGGCTATATAAGTGGAACCGTTTCACTCATTTCAGAGTGCATTCAACAGGAATGGGAATAAAGTCATCTCTCTCTCTCTCTCTCTCTCTCTCTCTCTCTCTCTCTCTCTCTCTCTCTCTCTCTCTCTCTCTCTCTCTCTCTCTCTCTCTCTCTCTCTCATCAAATACGTTTTTGCAGATAATAAGCATTAAACGTTTTGGAAAAACAGCAAAGAATTGTGTATGACTATTTGGAGAAAAACCCCATTCTACATCATTAATAACCAACGCGCTGTTTTTGTTTTTTTTTAATGAACAAAGGTGGGGTGGGGTTACTAGAGTTTCCTGTGTATAAACCAACGCATCTGTTGTCGTTTATGATCCAACACATCTAATATACGTCTTGCTTTCCAATGGTCGACTTATGGCGATTATTTGCCCGCCAGGGGGCAGTCAATCCACTAGGGGCTTATCACGCGATTTTCTTAGTTGGGCGTAGTGATCCCCAACTAAGACTATAGAGAGAGATTAGAGAGACTCGAGAGAGAGAGAGAGAGAGAGAGAGAGAGAGAGAGAGGGGGCACTCCTCCCTAGCTCTCTCGCTCATTCAACTAAGAATATATTAGCCCCACTCGAGCGTTATGCCACTGGTGGGCAAAAGAGCCCAGTAAGTCTTCGTCAGATAGCCTCATACTCAAGTGTTTCCACTGTATCATTGTTCTTTGGGGGGGGATACTGGGGGGCGGGGGGATGGGGGGAGAATTACTCAGGTTTTATGAAAACTATATCACCTTGAGAAGGACATGGCCTTCTTCATCTCTGCAGGCTTTCTGTTTTCTCCGAAAAAAAGCAGACGGTCCAGTATTGATGTCATATCCTTTCATTGATGAGTTTCCTTGGTGTCTTTTGAATAATCTAAAGGCGAGTGTTGACTCTCTCTCACAAACACACACGCGCGCACATACACACACACACACACCATACGCAAAACTGAACAACGAGAAAAGTGCATGCATAACGATACTTTACTCATCAGATTTCAAAAAAGATAATCTTGATTATTACCTTGTTTGCGTGTTCTGAAATTTAAGTAGGGAGAGACGGTTTATCTAACAAAGCAAACTGCCTACAACCAGATTATAAATATCTTGATTGTTCAGACTTTGTTTTACTAATGCAATCTGTGGCAATATATAAGGTGCTGATTTCAAGTACCGTTTTCCCCAAGAGTCACGACTGGTCTGTCAACAAAATGCCATTCACACCAGTCGTTCTGGATATGACCGCGTGTTATATTCTTTGACTTGGAGAGAACGAACGAAAGAGAGAGAGAGAGAGAGAGAGAGAGAGAGAGAGAGAGAGAGAGAGAGAGAGAGAGAGAGAGAGAGAGAGAGAGAGAGAGAGAGAGAGAGAGTGTGTGTGTGTGTGTGTGTGTGTGTCGGCGCTCTTTTGCTGTTTCAGGACCAACCTCCTGGAACAAACATCCTCTCCCCCTCCGTCGGCGACCGACCCTCTCTGCTTTCAGATCAAACCTTAAAACCCACCTGTTTCCCCGTCATTGAAGCTTTTTCTCTCTTTCCCTCCTCTTTCTTGCCTTTAGGACCATTTCTCAAATGTGTGTGTGTGTGATCCTTGTTTAAATGCGTTATGGATATTCAACGTGGGTGTGCACGTCGATTTGATTTCTATTAAGATATAGCGCCGTATAAATACTGTATGTTGTTGTGTGTGTGTGTGGTCCCCGTTTTTGTATCTCTCTATTTCGCCCAATCACCTTTTGCCCAAGTCTTTGTTCTCGTTGCGCATCAGTGAGTACCTCCGAGTCGAAGCTCAGCAAACGGAATGTGCCACGGTTCGCCCAAATTGCTCTAGCACTGTTCGCCCAAAATGGTTTCCTAAGCGCGAACAGTGAGAACAGTAATCAAACCCTAACCCTAACCCTAACCCTAACCCTAACCCTAACCCTAACCCTATTTCTTTCTTTTTGTCCGTCACCGAAGGTGATCGGACTTTGCGATGGGCTGGTTTGTCTGTTTGTTTGTTTGTTTGTTTTTTGTTGGGTTTTTTTGGTGTTTTTTTCTGTCTTTCCCAAGGATATCTCCCGAACTGCTTGACCGAATCGCGTCAAATTTTGTGTGAAGGTGTGCCTCCTTAATAGGAAGAGATCGGCGCAAACCATTTTGCCGTCGTGACCTTGACCTTGACGTACGACCTTGAAAACCGAAAATCTATTTTTAGCCATATCTCGGGCACCGATCAACATAGGATGTTGAAACTTGGCATGAAGGTGGTTTGGCTTATGCCCGTTCTGATGATGGCATACCGATCAAGGTCAAGGTCAAGGTAAAAAAGATCGCTGGAGCCTGAAAATCGGAGGGTCATTTTTTTCTCCTTCTGTCTGTCCCAAGGATATCTTTCGAACGGGTTGACCGAATCACGTCAAATTTTGTGTGCTGGTGTGTCACCATGAGAGGAAGGCATCCGCGCAAACCATTTTGCCGTCGTGACCTTGACCTTGGCGTACGACCTTGAAAACCGAAAATCTTTCAGGGGCCATAACTCCCACACCGTTAGTGTTAGAGTCTTCAAATTTGGCATGAAGGTACTTTGGCTTATGCCCGTTCTGATGGTGACATACCGATCAAGGTCAAGGTCACGGTCCGGGCGATCAGTAGGCCTTGAAAGTGGTAGGGGTCTACACATTGGGTTTTAAGCCATATTTTCCACATTGGTACTTGACAGAAGCGCTTCAGATTGTGTGTGGTACTGTATACCCTAGAGAAGAAAACATCCGAGCATAAATTATCACCATGCTGACCTTGACCTTGAAGTGTGACCTTGAAAACCGAAATTTCCTTCTTTGCGCTATATGTTTCTTCTTCAAGCTGTACCTCGTGAACTAGAAGACATAATCCCTTCCACTTTTGTGTCAGGATGTGACACTCTACGGGGTGTCGCAAGTGCGTGGCATTGCTGGTGACGGACATGTCTGCCGCTCGGCGACGCCCTTGTTTAAATATCTGTTTGATTCAACCATTAAATTATTGATTCAATTCCCTGATTTCCTTGCATGATTGTTGGGCGGAACGTGATGGATGTAAACCGGTATAATTTCCAATTGGGCGAAAGGTGATTTGGCGAGAGGTGATTGGGCAAAACGTGATGAACCGGAGTCTATATGCGCGCTTGGGTGAATTTCCTTACGCGTGTGCGTGAGGACAAAACGTGGACATTAAGTATTCATTTACTAAAGCATGTTGACGTTGGACAGAATAGAGAGCGAGAGAGAGACATTCGGATAGCTAATACAGTCTCCAGAGGGGAACTCGACCCCCACTATGCCCCTAGAGTTTATCGCAGGAGGTGGTGGGAACCATTTTGGAGGGTCCGTATCGATTCTAGAGGCAACCATCAATCACCTTATTCGTAGTCCATCCGCAACTTATGTGTTGGAATCACATGCACATCTACTCGCGCGCGCGCGCGAGTGTGTGTGTGTGTGTGTGTGTGTGTGTGTGTGTGTGTGTGTGTGTGTGTGTGTGTGTGTGTGTGTGTGTGTGTCTGTGTGCTCCCCACCCCTCTCTCTCTCTCTCTCTCTATCTCTCTCTCTCTCTCTGTGTGTGCGTGTGTGTGTGTGTGTGTGTGTGTGTGTGTGTGTGTGTGTGTGTGTGTGTGTGTGTGTGTGTGTGTGTGTGCGTGTGCGTGCGTGCGTGCGTGCGTGTGTGCGTGTGTGTTTTAATCAAGTCTAATTTCTTTTCAGTCGTCTGCCATTTAAGACGTATATGTGAGTATTTATGCTTACGTTGAAAGACATACGGGTGGGATTTTTAACAGAATAAAACGTCTTAGAACGAAGACATGCGATTGTGATTATCACTCAAGGCGCTCAGGTTCGTGGTTAATAATCACAAGAATAGCCTGGTAATGTTTCTAGCATACACACACACACACACACACACACACACACATACGCATACACACGCTCCGCCTTGGCTACAGGCCAGCCATGACAAACTTCTAGCATAACATCAACCTCTAACATCCACCAGAAGACGGCCTGTGGCTGCCCACGTGGCGGGGTAATACAAAACCGGTCACACACGTAATGTTCTCATCCCTAGCTAATGCAGTTGTACCATAGTGTTCAAGTGCTTTGGCTATTGGGATGATCCCTGGAGTCTTTTAGCCAGGGTAAGCAACAACAACAACATACACACTAACTGCAGGCGACCTGGTTACACCTTACACAGGTCTTACTTTACACACTTCACGCATGCGTCAAAAAGATAAGATACCCCAAAGCAAGAAATTGATTGCGTTTTACTATGGCTTAAATATTTGTTTATTAAGTTCAACAGGACATTATGCATAAATACATTAACGAAGGAATGAGCAACGACAAGCTTAGAGCTTATAGCGTGCTGACTATCAACATAAATATTACATATTATGACGACTGTTGAAAGAAAAGAAGATATATTAGTAGTCATTTTAAGAAAAATAATAAAACAAACAAACAACTAATTATAAATTAATGAAAAGTTAACAAATCTAAGAAATGAACTGATTTGACAAAGTTAATTAGCAATACATTTCCAGAACAATTTCCCAGCTCAAGTCAAAGGATTGAAAATCAAACCACAAATTATTTTAAACATTAGCAAATTTGATAATCAATGGAGAAGAAAAAACAACACAAAAAAACCCATCAACAACAATGCCTATGAACAAACAAACGAAGAAAAAAATGGTAAAATCTGAAAAAAGACAGAAACAAGAAAACGAATGGGGGAGCACAATTCAAAAATGTTCTAATTATACAGCTCACTATTTATCCATAATGTCTGAACATATTAAGAATGTGAAGAAGGAGGATGGAAGTTCAGCTTAACGTCGCGTATCGGCTTTCGCCATGTAGGACGGGATGAACAAACAAACCAGGGTATAAACAAACATTTATGTTCCTGAATCACTGTCTTAGCCAAAAGGCCGAGAAGCGATCAGAATAATGAAGAAGGAGGGTCGGCTGAAGGACTATTTTATAAATGGATTTATGGTACACAACTACAGCTAATATAAATTATATAATATAAATATGTAATAAATAGTATTAATCAGCATCTTTTGACCAACAGCGTTAAGATGTAAACCTCTTTGACTCCTGTATAAATGTGTGAACAGTTTGAACTATGGAGATATTTGTTTCTTTAGGCAAGTCTGATTTTCCATTCAGAAGCATTTTCAGGTGAATTTGATCAGGAGGTAGGGTTAGAACTGTATTTTGCTTGGCAGCACGAAACAAGTGGCAGGACAGTAGGTAATGTTCAGCCGTTTCACTTGCAGCACCACAAGCACAAAGAGGATTATCTATGATATCACGTTTGTATAAATCATCGTTTTACTTGAAGCGATATGGCGTTTGTATAAATCATCGTTTTACTTTAAGCGATAGTCACTTGATTTGTCTTTATTTTGAGAGCAGTTTTACATTGCTCGTATTTGTTGTTTTTACACGCGGGTTTTTTGTTTCACCCAAGCCAAAAGAAAAAAAAAAAGATTTGAAAATCGAGATCAAATTTCAAATAGCCTACCTACCAAATTTGACTGAATAGTTTATTTGCTTTTAAAATTTGCGAACATGTTCAATCCATTTTGGGAAATTAGTTATCGAACTTTGAATTGTTTCATTGAGTTTCGGAGTGGTGAAACATCTCCCTACCATGCACACTACACATTAAAGTAGCGTGCATGGGAACAAAGAAAAGTTAATGACCCCGTTGTTCCTACGTTGAGCCACGTAGCAAGAATCAGAGAACTAGAGAGAAAGTTTAGAAAGTGCGGTAAGAGTCTTGAGTAAGGGAGAGGGTTGGGAGAGGTGTGGGGGAAGGAGAACGACAAGGCAGAAGAGGCTACAGGTCCTGAGGCTGTCGGTAGTGGGTATTAGGGGTGGAAGTAACGGGGTTTTATTTGTTTTGTGTCTTCGTGACTATGAAATAACACGGTCCCATTCGCTACCACACACGCTTGAAGAGTACGTTCTGAAAGAAACCCACCATGCAGGAACATAAAATTTGTTTTTGCAAAAGAATTTGCGTGTTTATGTGTGCATTTTGATTTTGATTTTTTAAGCAGCAAAAAGTTCAAGAAATTTCAGATTAAAAAAAACCTCCTTAGTTTGAAACGGGTAGGCTAGTCTCAGTGCGAAACGTTGCCGAAATATGTTCCCCTTTTCAAGAAAAAAAATAAACACCATCCACAGTTTACTGATAACGTGTACTTGTGCAAAATTAAAGTAAGTAATTATCAGCAAAGTGTAGCAGGCTTCCAAATTGGGTAGAACCGTACTCAAAATGTGTAACGTTACCAGGCCCGTAGCTAGCTGACACCCTACATAACAATTATTGCAAAGTGGTGTTATTTTAATCACACAAAAGGATACCAAACAGCTGTCACTCTGTGAGTGGCATGACAACTAGGCGTTGAAGACTGCATTTCTTCATCTCCAAACATGGCACACTCAATTTTTGGCTCACTCGTGTTAACAAAGTTAACACGAAATGAGTCTATAGTATGATAGTTGTGTGTGTGTGTGTGTGTGTGTGTGTGTGTGTGTGTGTGTGTGTGTGTGTGTGTGTGTGTGTGTGTGTGTGTGTGTGTGTGTGTGTGTGTGTGTGTG
>CM065680.1:70114395-70141895 GCA_017654935.2 Phymorhynchus buccinoides
TGTTTGTTTTTTTTTTCATATGAACGCGCTCTCTCTCTCTCTCTCTCTCTCTCTCTCTCTCTCTATATATATATATATATATATATATACACACACACGCACGCACTGACAAACGGGTTGCTTGATACCCAGAACAGAAAGGTTAACGAAAGGGGAAAGTGTACAGTGGGTATAACAATGGTGAATGAAATGTGCAAGGAGTGGGCCAGAGGTATTCTGATGAGGGGTGCTGTCATAATCCAAATCGACTGAGAGAAAAAAACGGTAGCAATAATTTCCTTCTTTTTTTCTGAATCGGTAAAAACTAAACTAAAATGCGAATACAACCCAGTGCATGACAATAGGACTTGTTCGAAAATAATCAAGGGGAGTAATTTCATGGTGTGTGTGAGTGAAATTGCATAAATCCATCGGTCAAACAGGGGAAGTTACTCCGCCTTCAGGTAGATCCCCAGCTCTCGCCTCGTGTGTTTGAGTGGACTTACATCACTTAGAACACCGTACGCCATTATAAACTTGATGTCATTGATATTTTTTCGTCACATTTTGCAAGTTCTCTCAGTTTGTGGATACTGGCCGCCCCTCATTTTTCTAAAAATAAAATGTTTGCAAAGTCGTTGACTCGCATCCTGCGGTTTCAAGCTTCGACGCCATGCCGCCATTGTTGCTATGGTTTCGACCAAGTAAATCGAGGTAATGAACTCTAATTTTCCCGAAGTGCTCTCCCCTGTTGTTGTTGTTTTCGAAAATCGTCTATTGTCGGACAGCAAAAACAAACGTACGGGAAGGGGTGAGGGGGGTTGAGATTTTTAAAAAAAGGGGGTGGGGGTGGTGAAGACTCAACATGAAGAATGTTCCACCCCCTGACACGACCAACCCTCCGATGAATTAGTAATGACACCCCCCAGAGATCCGCCCCAGTGTTGTTAGTCCCCGAGCCGAAGGTTCGGGGAGCTATTGTTTTTGTCTGGTTCGTCCGTCCGTCCGTCCGTCCGGTGTCCGTCCGTCCGGCTATTCGTCCGTTTTTCTCAAACACTATTCAGTCTATCATCATCAAATTTGGTATACTAGTTTGCCAAGATGCAAGCTATCCACTGATGTATTTAGTTTTACATTAAGGTCAAGGTCGCGCCAGTTACGGGGTTCAAACCCCGAAACACATAATCGCTAATATCTCGCGAAGTTGTGCATGTATTTTAATGCAGTTTTGTTCACAACATTTCCTGATGAATGGTCTATAACACAGTTGTCATGAATGTTTCTGTGCGCGCGTGTGCGCATGATCGCGCGCGCTCAAATCACGGGTCCGAACCCCAAGGCTATATATAAAAAAAAATATTCAGTTACGTGCTGTTTTGTTGCCTTTTTATGTAGTTACGTGCTGTTTTGATGCGTTTTTATGTATGTGTACAACCGACACATTCCGGCGTTGCACTTGTTAGTCCGTCACCATGCGATGGGCTGGTTTGTATTTTTGTTTTTTTGTTTGTTTGTTTATTTTTCTGTCTGTCCCAAGGATATCTCCCGAACCGCTTGACTGAATCGCGTCCAATTTTGTGTGAAGGTGTGCCTCCTTAATCGGAAGAGATCGGCGCAAACCATTTTGCCGTCGTGACCTTGACCTTGACGTACGACCTTGAAAACCGAAAATCTATTTTTAGCCATATCTCGGGCACCGATCAACATAGGATGTTGAAACTTGGTATGAAGGTGGTTTGGCTTATGCCCGTTCTGATGATGGCATACCGATCAAGATCAACGTCAAGGTCAAAAAGATCGCTGGAGCCTGAAAATCGGAGGGTCATTTTTTTCTCCTTCTGTCTGTCCCAAGGATATCTTTCGAACGGGTTGACAGAATCACGTCAAATTTTGTGTGCTGGTGTGTCACCATGAGAGGAAGGCATCCGCGCAAACCATTTTGCCGTCGTGACCTTGACCTTGGCGTACGACCTTAAAAACCGAAAATCTTTCAGGGGCCATAACTCCCACACCGTTAGTGTTAGAGTTTTCAAATTTGGCATGAAGGTACTTGGGCTTATGACCGTTCTGTTGGTGGCATACCGATTAAGGTCAAGGTCACGGTCCGGGCGATCAGTAGGCCTTGAAAGTGGTAGGGGTCTACACATTGGGTTTTAAGCCATATTTTCCACATTGGTACTTGACAGAAGCGCTTCAGATTGTGTGTGGTACTGTATACCCTAGAGAAGAAAACATCCGAGCATAAATTATCACCATGCTGACCTTGACCTTGAAGTGTGACCTTGAAAACCGAAATTTCCTTCTTTGCGCTATATGTTTCTTCTTCAAGCTGTATCTCGTGAACTAGAAGACAGAATCCCTTCCAATTTTGTGTCAGGATGTGACACTCTACGGGGTGTCGCAAGTGCGTGGCATTGCTGGTGACGGACATGTCTGCCGCTCGGCGACGCCCTTGTTGTTATTGTTGCCGTTGTTTATCAAGGACATGTTGAAATGTTGACCAGTCGAAGGGGCAGAATGTCTGGGAGCTGTCTGGAGGTAATCTGATCAAGGGAGAGAAAAACGAGAAGATAAGAGGTCCTGTGTCTTTCAATAACAACTGCCTCTGTCCCATTTAGCTAAGTGTTCTGCGTGCACGAACATGTACCCATGTGCGCAAAAGAACACGCACGCATGTGCACGCACGACCGCACCCCCCCCCCCTCCACACACACACACACATACACGCACGCACGCGCGCGCGCATCTTCATTTAATCTCTCTGTCTACCGATCTATGCGCTTTTGTTTTTTAAAAAGCTTAACAACAACATCCAGTGTGCAAGTGTGGTAGCGATCTGAACACTCTGAAAGGATACACGCCTCTTCCTTTCATGATCTCTCTGTCTACCGATCTATGTGCTTTCGATTAAGAAAGCTTAACAACAACATGCATATTCAGTGTGTAAGCTAAAATGGCAGCGATCTGAACACTCTGAAAGGATACACGCCTCTTCATTTTCTGATCAGCACTCCAGGCAATGCAACATATTATTCCAACTCAGTAGTCCTCAAGTGCCTTTGACTGAGACTGTGGGAGGTATAATTCGAGCAAGGTAGTCCCCACCACAAACAATTAGTAATATTGATTTTTTTTAAATCGGGACTTTCCTGCTGTTGCACTGCCTCCGGGCATTGCCTCCAGGATCGTTCCCACCATCTTTATATATACTAGTGTCACATACGTGTCTGCTCCAGACCGGAGGACGTTAAACATAATTATTTCCATCCGCCACAAACAATTTTAAGCCCAGCTATCTGTAATTCTTCTGCTATCTCAACATCATTGTTGGACACGAGTTATACTCATACAAACACAAAGAATGCGCACGCGCGCGCGCATGCACATACACAAAGACACACACACACACATACGCACTCACGCAAGTACACACACACACACACACACACATACACACACGCACGCACGCGCGCGCACTGACAGACGGGTTGCTTGATACCCCCAATTAATATGGCTAAAGAACAGAAAAGTTAACGAAAGTGTACAGTGTACAGTGGGTATAACAATGGCGAATGAAATGAATCGGTAAAAAATAAACTAAAATGCGAATACATGCGCGCAAAAGAACACGCACGCATGTGCACGCACGAACGCCCCCCCCCCCCCACACACACACACACACACACATACACGCACGCACGCGCGCGCGCATCTTCATTTCATGATCTCTCTGTCTACCGATCTATGCGCTTTTGTTTTTAAAAAAGCTTAACAAAAACATGCATATTCATTCAGTGTGCAAGCTAAAATGGCAGCGATCTGAACACTCTGAAAGGATACACGCCTCTTCATTTTACGATCTCCCTGTCTACCGATCTATGTGCTTTTGCTTTAAAAACAAAAAGTTTGACAACAACTTGCATATTCAGTGTGTAAGCTAAAATGGCAGCAATCTGAACACTGAAAGAATACACGCCTCATTACGCTGTCTAAATTAGTCGAGCAAACGAAATGGCGAATCGACAGAACTCGATCTGTGCCGTTCGTAAAAAGTTCAGTTTAACGAAGTTCACGATTTAATCAGCAAAAGAAAACTGGATCTTAAAAAAAAAAAAAAAAACGCTTTGTGAGGTTGAGGTTTCAATGAATCAAGCCAGTTTTGCTTTCATACCCATGTGTTCCCCTCACTTTCAAGGTTTCCCTGCAACTATTAAAGAGATGAGACCAATATTGGGATCTTCTTCTTCTTCTTCTTCGATCGCTTAGACAGTTTCCTGTCAGCTGCCGCTATGCGCCTAAGTAAGAAATAATTAGGCCCAGCATGTCCGTCTTCGGCTGGAGGAAATCGTTTTGAAAGTGTTTCTTGAAAAAAGGCAGGAGAATGGGCCGGAAAGGCAGAAAGATAGTAGATGACAGCAAGCAAGGGGAAAAGGCAGAGTCAAAGAGAGTGACAGATTAGAGGGAGTTACAAGCACAGAACTTCCATAAGGTGGGGGAACTATTTATGCAAAAGACCCCCCCGGTATCCCCACGGGGGGGGGGGGGGGGGGGGGAATATTGGGATCAATCCTTTCGGAATGTTTGATCTCAATCGCTAAAGAAGAGCAACAACCGTTGTTTTCATCTCCTGAAAATGCGAGAGAATGGGAAATGCACATGGAATGCGGGTAATGCACATGGAATGCGGGTAATGCACATGGAATGCGGGTAATGCACATGGAATGCGGGTAATGCACATGGAATGCGGGTAATGCACATGGAATGCGGGTAATGCACATGGAAGGGGGGAGAGGACAAGAAAAACCGCCACGTTTGAAAGATACACTGACCCACCACGATTAAGTCCCTTGGTTTTTTCTGGGTAGCTGTGACCCATATACAAATGCCCCCAACTTGAAATTGAGGCTACTCTTTAAAATTGTTTCGTTTTCAATTTGGGGGCATTTGTATGGGAGCAACACCTATTCAAAACAAGATTTATTACCAGCTATAGGAGGGAAAACACGTGAAACCCGTGATTTTGACACATGATCTGGTGGATCTTTAAGTAAAAAAAAGAACAAAAAGATTTCAAAAGAGGACGTAGGTTGAGAAGTGACAGATTACGCTTTGTGTGTTTTCTTTTAATCCTATTGAAATTCCACAATGTGTTGTGAGTGAAAATCTCAACCATTGACATTTACCGGATTACACAATCTTGAGTGCGAGAACAATGTAAAAAACGATAAAGACCGATATTATTTTGCAAAGGTCGTCTGGAAAACGCAATGCACATTTTCCATCTTTTGTGTACGTGCGTGCATACATGACACACATTTCAGAAAAGTCGTGAATGAATTTTGATATTTTGAAAAGAACTTGGATTAGGCTGTCATTCATATGCAGGATTTTTTTAAAATTTATATTTAATATCACAAAAATGCTTGTTACACTGCGAGTCTTGATCTTTATAATTATAAAGTGAAGGTTTTACGTCTATGTGTGCATGCGTGCACAGGCACACGTTTATGTATATGTGTGTATGTGTTTGAACGCATGCGTGTGTTTTCTTATACTTTATTTCTTAGCTTAACAGACCCATTCTAATTTATTGCAAAGTGTAAAGTGACACGGGATAGGATGGATTCCACGTGCCGTTGCAACGGATCCGACAATCCATTCGGGGCCCAAGGGAATTGAAAGTGATTAAACCGAAGGGGTAATATTGGACGAAGAAATTGACACTGGTGCTATTGGACGGGTTTCTGCTGTTGTTGGGTTTTTTAATCATCCACATTTACCAGTGATTCTCTCTCTGACACTGTTTATTTATCTCTTCCGAATCCCAACTCGCAGCCACACCCTGGTTTGTCAGGTCGCAGGATCCGAAATCAGCAGTCCAAGGGGAGCGAATCATATATGGTAGGCTATCAGGAGGCAACCACCAGGGAAGACACTGTACTGCTGCTGTGACACTTCAGTGGAGTTCGGTGGAGCCTTTGCTGAATTACGATACGTAAGCCCCCTACTGACGACAATTATGTCTCAGTCGTGGAGCCAGCGTGAGTGATGTCTTCCTCCGAGGGCGCCACCACATCCGTCGATTGACAACCCCCACCCCACCCCCACCCCGAACATATTGATCCTCATGACTTTGACCCGAACGCCCCAAGGGCATAGATTGGAATGGACATCGAAACTGAGAGGTCACTATGAGAGCAGGGCATGCAGGCCCGATAATTACAGACACCTGTAGTGTTGGTCTTGAAATTATAGCAACACTCTCAGAATCGCACCCGTCAAGTGGATGAAGCTCGACTGTGTGGATTCAGTCTTCCAACTGGGCCCATAGCAGGCTCATCCTGGAACGATAAAAAAAACCACCATCGCCTCTGATGGAATTCGAACCCGAGACCTCCCAGCCACTAGTTCGCGAAACTACCACTGCGCCATGGCGGCTAAAAAGAATCCAACAACTTATTTACAGACCTAAATGAGCTGATAACGTCCCTACGTCATCGGTGAAGTTGAAAGTTTAAAATAATGAGACGTTTTGAAGCCGATTGCATTGCCGTTTAAAATAATCCAATAGGCCTATGTTAGGGTTGCTCATTTTGTCTGAAATTAGTCAACACAAAATGAAGACAACGTCTTGGGGCGAGGCGGAGGCAGGAAGAAGCATTGCTCGAATCTTTTATGCATCTAGTCTTCGTCCAAAAACAGAAACACGAAAATGATACACGATTAATAACATTCTAGACCGTGACAAAAAAATATGACTGGCATTTATTTGTATCCCTTTTTACGTTTCTCTGTAACATGCCCATCACACCAAAATTAAGATTCATTTTAAGTGTCGTTCTCATTATGGCCTGCAAGTGAAAAACGTGTTCAAGAAAAAGACAACAAGAAGAGCAGCAAACAGAGAGAAGCAAGCACGTGCGCAGACAACTTCCATATGGCCCACATTATCACCTCCTACCATGCCTTCCCTTGGCCATTGAGGCCATTAACGGCGCATAAACGATGGGCCCTAATTCACTTTGCTTTCTTTGGGGACCCGGAGATGGGTCTTGTTAGCTTCTGTTGCGAAAGGCTTGAGGCTTTTTGCCTGATATCGATAATGGTGGCTAAGGTCAGGGTGACTGGACCCGAACGTGAGTGGTGGGACGAAAATAAAATGGACAACAAGGCAAGAATGTGGATCGGGGGTGGGGGGTTGTTGTTTTCTTGCAAAGAGCGCTATCTCCCCTCTTTTCATTGGTGCTAATTCTTTCACTTCATCTTCTTCTATCCGTACCCTACCCCAGCAGCTAATATAATTCACCACCACCACGATCGCGCTTGAGAAAACCCAGATGGCATCAACTGCAGAAACACAAACAGTTAACGAATTTAACTCTATCCCTTAACTTGGCTGAATAAAGAAATCCCAATTACTTGCGGTTCGTTGTTGTTGGGGTTTTCTTTGTTTGTTTCTGATCTCAACATGAATGATTATGACGTGAGCATCCACAGTCTGGGATACACGGGGTATAGTAGGATCTCTATCCTCACCAAACCCCCTCAACAAACTTTTGTTTTTCAACACAACGTACCTGGGGGTCAAAGAAGCATACAAAAAGATTGAAAACTTCATGAAAAGTGGATGAAATATGTGAGCCAGCACCACGAAAGGGACATTAAGTCGCTGTGCTAATTTCTCACAACAGGCTGGACAAGTCCAAAATCTCATTTTTTGTCAATTTTGGGTTATGGGTTCTCTATTATCTTATCTTTCATATTTATAAAGGAAAATCTTTAATATGGTCCCTAAATGGTTTTATTTATAAGTGTTATGAAACGAGAAGGCCAATGCATTTTCTTCAGCTAGGCTCGACTTTAGACTGCGTTTTCTCAAAATGACAGACACTCACCCTACTAATTTTAAATGCTCATAAATCTGGAACGAAAAACGATACAAGACTCGTTCTTGTATCATTAGAACGAGAAGTGTCTGCAGTTTTCAAGAAAATGATTTTCTCAGAATTGTCAGTTTGACAATGTTCCTTTCATGGTGCTGGGTCACATATACAAAACCGAGAAGACAGACATTCTTTTTTGTTTCTATAAACAAAGGTAAGAATTAAAACTCTTGATCTGAAAGGTACAGAGCCCTTTCAAAATCCACCATCGACACCAGTCTGCCTAGCCCTCTGAAAAGTAAAAGGCTCTACACTGTCTCTTCGTCTACTACTAGGAGGAAGGGCAGACGTTGAAGCAGAATGGGGAGGGGGAGAAGGAAGGGAAGGGAAAGTATAATAGCAAACATGAAAATGTGCAGTGAAGATATTATCCAATGTTACGGTCTGTGTACGCGTTAACGTTTTTCACAAAATATCTCTATTCCCCCATGGCAACACAGTGTTGGGCCACTCATAATATGACTTACAACTCACAGTGTTGCCATGGGGAAATAGTGATATTTTGTGAATGGTGTTAACGTGCACACAGACCTTTACTAAGCTTATTAATTTCCAAATACCGTAGTGAAAGAAAAACTGAACCCGTAAGGACTACCATTTCTAACTTCCGCATCTAAATCAAATTATATTATGCACACAAGGCGATCCTGCCACTAAGAGTTCTATTTCACTCTCTCTGTCACACACACACACACACACACACACACACGCACACGCACACGCACACGCACACGCACACACACACACACACGCACGCCCCCCCCCCCCACACACACACACACACACGCGCGCGCGCGCGCGCGCGCGCACACACACACACACACACACACACACACACACACACACACACACACACACACACACACACACACACACACACACACACACACACACACACACACACACACACACACGCACTGTGACACACTATCATGTTTGCAAGATACACACAAAACATGAAAGGTGATACATTCTGTTATTGATTTCCTACAAGGTATCTCTCTTTTTGAAAAAGAAAAAGAAGACAGGTGGTGGGGTGGGGTTTTGTACCAAAACAAAATGTGTCCCTGAAAAATGCCATTAACCCTTTCACCGCCAAAGTCGCATTTTAGCACCACAGTGATTTACCACCTATGTCACTAACATGCATCAAATTGGGGTCTATTATCCAAAGACCCTATTGTCTTAGGTTTGGGAAGTAAGGATAGACCTAATATTTTATATATGTCACAGAAGAATCTCTAATACTGCAAATGGATTTTGTTCTCTACCCAGGTAAATGTAATGGACATTTTTGGCTGAAATATGGCTGGCGGTGAAAGGGTTAAAATGTAGTTTCGCGGGGACTATCTAGATTAGAGATTGATTGCCAGTAGAATCTAAAATTCAAGCAATCTCAAGCTTCATCACACATCAAAACAATCCACACAAAAATACTTTTACGGCTGAATGGATTCCTATTCTGGCCCAACGAATGACACTATAGCAAACACAAAGCCAACACGACTGTCTTGTTCATTTTTGATCAAAGTAAAGGAGGGTGGCCAAACATAATGAAAACAACAAAAGGTTCTTGTTTCCAAAAGCAAGGCAAGACAAAAGCACAACAGATATATTATCAACATTTCGAATGCTATTTTGCAAATTGCAAAGAGGGTCAAACCACAATTAAAATCATTTAACGGCTAAGCTGCGTGCAGCTGCCACATTTCTCCAACAAGTGTGTAGCCTAAACCCTTCTCCCAACACTGCCTACTGTTATGTTGAACAATTAAACAAATAAACGAACAAATGAACAAATAAGCTAAGAAACCTGGTACAGTCAAACTGCCATGTTAACTAGCAATAAGCCCAAAACTAAAAATCAATTTTGAATAACTAAATGCCCATTGCACAACTATGCAGGCTAATAATCAAATGAATAGTGTTATCTCCTGCTGTGCAATTTTTAATAACTAAAAGCCCAATGCATAATTATACAGGCTAATAATCAAATGAATAGTGTTATCTCCTGCTGTGCAATTTTTAATAACTAAAAGCCCATTGCATAATTATACAGGCTAATAATCAAATGAATAGTGTTATCTCCTGCTGTGCAATTTTTAATAACTAAAAGCCCATTGCATAACTATACAGGCTGATAATCAAATGAATAGTGTTATTTCTAGCTGTACAATTTTTAATAACTAAAAGCCCATTGCATAATTATACAGGCTGGTAATAAAATGAATAGTGTTATCTCCTGCTGTGCAATTTTTAATAACTAAAAGCCCATTGCATAATTATACAGGCTAATAATCAAATGAAGTGTTATCTCCTGCTGTGCAATTTTTAATAACTAAAAGCCCATTGCATAATTATACAGGCTGATAATCAAATGAATAGTGTTATTTCTAGCTGTACAATTTGTAATGACTAAAAGCCCATTGCATAATTATACAGGCTGATAATCAAATGAATAGTGCTATCTCTAGCTGTACATTTGTTCTTATAACTAAAAGCCCATTGCATAATTATACAGGCTGATAATCAAATGAATAGTGATATCTCTAGCTGTACATTTTTGTTTGTGGCACAAGCCACAAACCTATTACTCACTTTGTCGGTCTGTCAGTCTGTCGGTTGGTCCAAAATTGTCGCACGCCACAAACGATTGCGAATCCGCCCTTGTTTTCTTATAAGTAAAAGCCCATTGCATAATTATAAAGGCTGGTAATCAAAAGAATAGTGTTATCTCTAGCTGTTCATTTTTTTGTTTATGGCACAAGCCACAAACCTATAACTCGAGTACTTTGTCGGTCTGTCTGTCGGTCGGTCGGTCGGTCGGTCTATCGGTCGGTCCAAAATTGTCACACATATTGCCAAAATTGTCACACATATTGTAAAGGATAAAAAACTAATTTGGGCATAAAGCAACATTTCAGTTGTCATATCTACAGTCCTTAGGTATGGAAAGAATTGTATACTGAACAGAGCACATGAATCTTCATTTTAAAGCGTACACAATAATACACATACGTAATACAGACACTGCAACAGACACGACGTGTATGCGGTGCTTCTTTCGATGAGCATAAGTAGGATAAATCGTTTTAAATGTTTTCCAAAAGATATAAAAAGTTACGAAATGGTGCAGAGATAACATTCTGGTTTACAGATTAAAATTATTGAAAAACCAGGGGAGGCGACTCAGTGTATGTAATGATTGGAGTGGTAAAAATAGACCGCTGCCACAAACGATTGCGAATCCGCGCTTGTTAATAACTAAAAGCCCATTGCATAATTATGCAGGCTAGTAATCAAATGAATAGTGATATCTCTAGCTGTACATTGTTTTTCTTGTAACTAAAAGCCCATTATACAGGCTGGTAATCAAATGAATAGTGCTAAATCTAGCTGTAAATGTTTTAATAACTAAAAGCCCATTGCATAATTATACAAGCTGGTACTCAAATGAATAGTGTTCTCTCTATATGTACAATTGTTAATAACTAAAAGCCTATTGCATAATTATACAAGCTGGTACTCAAATGAATAGTGTTCTCTCTAGATGTACAATTGTTAATAACTAAAAGCCCATTGCAAAATTATACAGGCTGGTAATCAAATGAATAGTGTTAAATCTAGCTGTACAATGTTTAAAAACTAAAAGCCCATTGCATAATTATACAGGCTGGTAATCAAATGAATAGTGTTATCTCCTGCTGTGCAATTTTTAATGACTAAAGGCCCATTGCATAATTATACAGGCTAATAATCAAATGAATAGTGTTATCCTCCTGCTGTGCAATTTTTAATGACTAAAGGCCCATTGCATAATTATACAGGCTGGTAATCAAATGAATAGTGTTATCTCTAGATGTACAATGTTTAATAACTAAAAGCCCATTGCATAATTATACAGGCTGGTAATCAAATGAATAGTGCTAAATCTAGCTGTACAATTGTTAATAACTAAAAGCCCATTGCATAATTATACAGGCTGGTAATCAAATGAAATACTGTTCTCTCTAGCTGCAAAATTAATGGGGGGGGTTTCCACCACATGTCAAACCTTTATTTACTGGGCATGGATACATTGATGGCTTTCATGCTATTCATTATGAGCCCGTCACACGCACACACCCAAGGTCCAACCCAAAGGTCACATTGCAAAACTGGTAGCGTAATTTTGTACACGGTTTATTCACTGGTTTTCTTGCTCAATTCCTTTGACATAATAATGCATCAAATTGCCCCTTTTTCTGTCAAACATTATTATTTGTCAGGGCTTCTGAAAACGTAGAGATTGTGCGTACGTACGCACTAGAGCTCTCAAATCACCCCCTATCATGTCAAACCATGTGTGACAGTTACCCTTTAAAATCTCAAGTAGGGGGTGAGGTGACGCAATACGATGATTTATGAGTTAACATAGCCGTTAATCTTCAGAAAATAACTAGATTTGCTCATTCCAATAGTCTGCTAGGCCAAACTAGGCTACTGTCACAATGAGGAATCGCTAACCTAGAAGATCGTGCAGAAACTGCCAGAACGCAGTAAACATCGAAAACTCATTGTTAATTGGCAGACCCTTTTTCTCAAAATCCAATACAAATCGTTTCAAACAACTGATATTCCTTTCATCAACATGCCACCAGTCTGGCAAGTGTCAAAGAAAACTTGAAGACAAAGAAGAAGAAACAGGTTGTTCGTCAGAGAACAAAAACGAGCACACCGAAAAATAGTGATCAGTAGGTAGTTGTGTGAGTGAAGAGAGTGTGTTGTGTGCACGTGTGCATGTACGTGCGCGTGTGTATCTGTGTAAACGTCGGAAGTAGGGTATTGACCATTTCACATTTAGAACTGGAGGTGAAAATACCCCTTAAAACTATAAAACAGGGGGTGAACGTGCCTCTTAAGGGAAATGAAAATCAGAAGCCCTGTTGTTTTACTTACGAAATTACCCACGTGATGCAAAACTTCCTAAAGAGAGACGATTCCTGACAGTTTCAAGGACAGCGACGACGATGAAGACGACGACGACGATGACGACAATGAAGATGATGATGTTGTTGTTGTTGTCGTCGTTGTTGTCATACCCTGGCTAAAAGACTCCAGGGATCACCCCAGCAGCCGAAGCACTTGAACTCTGTGGCACAAATGCACCAGCTAGGGATGAGAACATTACATGTGTGACCGTTTTTTAATACCCCGCCACGTGGGCAGCCACACTCCGACTTCGGAGGATATGATGATGATGATGATGATGATGATGATGATGATGATGATGATGATGATGGTGATGATGATGATGATTACTAGCTTTCGGGTTTGGTCTATTGCACGTAGACGGCCATGTACGAGATGAAGCTAATGTTTGGGGATGGGAAAGCATGATAGTGGTGGTGGTGGTGGTAACAGCGGGGAAAGATTAAAAGCCACATTGTTATTTGATTGGAGGCTGTTGCTTTGTTCCCTCCTAAGACCTAAGTTCTCCTTCTAAAAGGACATGGTAAGCAAACGACGAAGCAAGAACAAAAGACCGATACAGAAAGGGAAAAAAAAGTAATACGATCGTTAAATAAAATAACATTAAAAAAAAGCAAACAAGATCAAGACGGCAAAGAAGAAAAATAAGAACACAGGGGAAACGGGAACAAAAAGTGAAAGAAGAAAAACAAGGGAAGAATTAGTACAAGTTGAGCAAAAAGAAAAAGATGAAAACGTGTGTGCATCTGTGTGTGTGCGCATGCGCACGCGCGAGAGCACATGCAACACACCCGCACAGAACGAGAGCATCAAAGGTACTCTCTCTCTCTCTCTCTCTCTCTGTGTGTGTGTGTGTCTCTCTCTCTCTCTCTCTCTCTCTCTCTCTCTCTCTCTCTCTCTCTCTCTCTCTCTCACACACACACACACACACACACACACACACACACACACACACACACACACACACACACACACACACACACACACACACACACACACACACACACACACACACACACAGAGATGGTTGACCATTTACTTCTGGTATTGGTAGGCTGTGCTTGACCTTTACATTCACTCGCCAAAACGGAGCGCAAGGTTGTATCGACCTCATGTTGTAAATCATGACGTACAATTTCTGTTCGCACACAACGCAACAAAACTGACAAAACAACCACCTTCAACAGAAAGACTTTGAATAATGGAAATGAATGCATCAGCCAGTTACATAGACTCAATCATATAGTAATTTGGCAAGTGTCCGTGTGTGTGTGTGTGTCTGTCTGTCTGAAACACAAAACGGGCCTTATAACTCCGCCGTTTTTCGACCGAATCGCTTCAAATTTGCTGTGAGCCCTAACGGGGCGATGGCAACGGCAACCGAGGCGGCCGTGTCATTTGCGCGGTTTGGCAAATGCGCGAAACGCGTATCCGCCGGACTCTCAGTGCCCGTATCTCCGGCATTTCTGGACCGATTGCCTTCAAATTTGGCAGATAGATGACCGGGGACGGTGACTAACGGTGTACCAAACCGGAAGCGAATCGGTTCAGAAACGCGCACTCTATATTTCGCGAACCCGGCGAAACCAGTACTCAGCGTTACCAGTATGTGGCGTTACCAGTACGGTGCATTGCCAGTACTAGGCGTTGCGCTAGTGACTATTAAGGGTACCTATGCAACCTGAAGGTTACGAGTGTCGAGGTCTCCAAGCGACCGTTATGGTCACGCTAAAAGGTCAGGCAACTATTACAACGCACGGAAGGCGAAAGCCCCAGAGGCTTCTGCTGTGCAAACTGTCGCCAGGGTATACTATGTTACTAAAGTAGCAGATGGATTCTTTTCTGCCTGCCTGCCACAGAAATAGGACGTATGTTTACCAAACACTCAGAAAGACAGAAACACGGGCACGCAACACACACACACACACATACGCGCGCACACACACACACACACACACACGCACACGCACGCACACGCACACACGCACGCACGCACGCACGCACGCACGCACGCACGCACGCACGCACACATACACACACACACACACACACACACACACACACACACACACACACACACACACACACACACACACAGCTTTCCACTGTTTACTGTAAATATTTATCTGTTCCGTGTTTCTTTTTTTTCTTGTATGTAATTAAGCAATATGGCTTGTGTCTTGTGCGTGTGTGTTTGCATTTTGTTTTTGCTAGATGGCTTGATGGAAAAAAGCATGTATGTTTGCTTATTCAATGGCCATCTCTAAATAACATTTTGACTTGACTTGACTTCACACACACACAGAGACACACACACACACACACACACACACACACACACACACACACACACACACACACACACACACACACACACACACACACACACACACACACACACACACACACACACACACACGCGCGCGCGCGCGCTTAAAGAGAGAGAGAGAGAGAGAGAGAGAGAGAGAGAGAGAGAGAGAGAGAGAGAGAGAGAGAGAGAGACAGACAAACAGACAGACAGACAGAGACAGAGAGAAAGAGAGCCAGAGACAGAGAGCCAGAGGCAAAGAGAGAGAGACACACACACAAAGAGACACATAGAGAGACATAGAGACAGACACACACACAAAGAGACACATATAGACAGAGACAGTCAGACAAAGAGACAGACAGAGACAGTCAAGACATTGACAGTGTCACGCGTTCCTGAATAAAGAAAGATGTAGTTGAAAGGTCCGCAATATTTTCCTGAAATAGCCGCAAAACAGGACTTGCAAAGTTTGAAAAAAGTGACATTTTTGTTGTTGTTACTGGTTTGGTTGTTTCCGTGTCCCTTGTTTACGATTGTTTTTCACGTTAACCCTTTCACCGCCAGCCATATTTCACATTAAATTTACTTGGGTAGAGAACAAAATCTGTCTGCAGTATTGGGCATTCTTATGTAACATATAAAATAAAGTCTATCCTTTCTTCCCAAAACTAAGACAATAGGGTCTTTGGATAATAGACCCCAATTTGATGCCTTTTAGTAACATAGGTGTGAAATCACTGTGGTGCTAAAATGCGACTTTGACGGTGAAAGGGTTAATGTTTCCTGTTCTAGAGCGTAATAGGCCTTGGGGAAAGACTTTCGGCAGACAAGAAGCCAAGGACACGGATATTTTCTCAAACAGCCATTACTCCTAAAACTTTGTGAGGAAGGTGGATGAGTGCGTAAAGGCGAGAAGGCCAAGAATTGAGTTAATATGAAGCAGGTAGTGTTAATAAGGACAGGTGTTTTTGCTCATTAAAATAAAAAGCAATGAAATATATTCCTCACAAAAAGTCAAGCAACAACACTTCTCATTGCAAATTAACTTTAATCATAACACTCACAAAAAGTCAAGCAACAACACTTCTCATTGCAAATGAACTTTAATCATAAATCATAGTTAACTTTTAACAGTTGTGAATTCATCTTCAACATTTCACCAAGTAAAACTGAGTAAACCACAGAGCAAATTCATCTCAATCTCAGGATACTGAGCAGCAAAAGAAATGGGTGTCAGAAACAAGCGTAAAATAAGGCCACCTGTCAATTGCAATCTAAAGACAACAGTGCGCAAACAGTTCAGAACGTCATCAATGGCGAGTGTGACCTCCGTATGCATGAATACAGGCTTGCATGCAGCATAGCAAGGAGAAAAATGAGTCTATTCAGCTGTATCTATGGGATGGCTCTCCAGGGCCGCTTCCAAGGCAACCAGAGTCTGGGGACGGGCGGGCATGGCGGGCATGTCGCAAACAGCTCCCTCAAGCATGGACCATGGCTGTACGATCTGGTTGAGGTCAGGAAATCAAGGTGGCCAGTCCAGATGGGCGATGTTGTGGATGTATAACTCATTCCTGATGACATGTGTCCCAAAGGAAGATCCCCAAAGGCCAACCAATCCCATTGGCTGAATAAAATAATAATATAGAGTTTGCTAGCAAACAACTGTACTTGAATCTACAAATATCGTGTGCGTGCGTGCATGCGTATGAGCATGTGTACCTGTATGTGTGTATACGTTTTTGAATGTTTTATATAACTTTGCTGAATCAACATTTTTTTGTGAAGAGAGATCGCGCATGGACATCCACCGAGACAGATGTTCCGTATTTAGATAACGACGTGGGTCCAGTGCGTCTCTGGGTCCTATCCACACCTCCTGGTGTTTCTTTTCCATAATGTCCAAATAGATTTTGCCTCAAATGCGGAAGCCTTGGCTACGTGTCCGAGTTTGTCTTCTTTTTTTTTTTACATGTTCTTGATCTTAGCTTTTCAATAAATAGCGCTCTTGATTTGACAATAATCATGATGACATTTATAAAGTTCAAAGCCTATTTACAAAACCATAACACACTCAAATACAATTTCAGCAATGAGTATATAATGATAAATATTTTATATATCCAAAGAGACGTAATTTTGTGCTGACAATGCGTGACGTTGGCAAACTCTAAACGTCTCTAAGAATAATGTATTGAGAGCAAAGGTAGCTGGACGATGTTAGTTGTGCCAGTTATAGATACACACAAAGTTTTAGATATACATGTTATGGATCTTTAAGACAGACCTATATAACATACGCAACACGCCTTTCCTCAAGCAAAATCCTGCTGCCTACAGATTTGAAACACATACGTTTTATGTTAGTAATGTTACACAATATCTCAGGACCAGTTTCGAAACAACTCGTTCTGTTGGGGAAATAGAACTGTCGAGACAAAATATGTCAGCGTTCTTGAAGCTGTCATGATGTTTTCTACTTCCATCTAAACTTTAGACAGACAAATTGCAGAACTATGGCATGCAAAGAATAAAGCGACACATCTTCAACTGTCGACGTACCTTGTGAATACTGCATACATTTAATATCCTTGGCAAATTCAATGTTTTGTTTCAAATGTCTCGTCATTGACAGCTTTTTATAGCAGATTGTCATAAACAAGACGGATAAAATCTGCGAAAATGTGAATGGGTCAAACTTTAAAATAGTCATACTAAGAGTTATTTAAATACGCAACCAAGTGTAGTGCGAGCTCTAAGTAAGAATGTGTGTAGTTTTCGATGTTTCCATTAAAACAAGAACATAGTGTTCTAAACGGAACTTGGGATCAAACGCTGCTGAGTTGTTACTAATAGATCAACCGATGTACATGTGCGCAAGCAAAAGCGTACATAGGCGTGTATTGTCAAATAATACAAGCTGTAAAACATATGTATGATTCACGTATGCAAAAATTGTTCGTTGTTAATGTGTCCATTTCATTTGTTATGTCATTGACTAGGCTGAATTTATAACTTCATAGAATCTAATTCAAGCATGCAACACACACACACACACACACTAGAACTGGAACTGGAACCAATTTATTGTCAGATTAACTATAAAAGCTGTACTGACACACACACACACACACCAACAACAACAAAAGCATGGGCATATTTATAGCAGTGCCTAATAACATAGACTAGCTCTATACTATTTTTAAAGGGGGGCAGGGCAAGTTTGGTTAACAGAAAAAGATTGGTACTGGGTGAAGATAAGGCCAGTAATTGGTCAAGTGTCCATAAGCTTTTCGAGACCTATCTTTAACTTATATTCCAGGGGAGAGAAAAAAACTGACTCAGTTTTTTAATCAGAATTTTGTCTCGACAAGAGAACACGAAGTCTTTTTGCATAGGGTAGTCTCATAGATATATAAACCCACTTACGTTCAAATTAAGACACGATGCGGGTCCTGATCAGACGCCAGTGATGTAAAGGTTCATTTACGGTCTCTTTCATCTCTTGATGGCAATGGCTAGAGTAGACCGAGAACATTATTTAAGACTTGATCAATCACCCATACCGAAGTTGATACGGTGGGGGGGGGTCAGCTGATTTTTGAAAAGTACGAAGAACCTAATCAAAACTTCTATGTCCTTGGAAGAGGTGCCGTCTCTCCCAAACCTCTTTCATTTATTGTCACGAGAGCTTTCGCATGTACCTAACATGAGAGAGTCGAACTCAGACAAGCGCCGTGTTCAGTTATCACAAAGTTAGTGGAGAACCACGATCAGTATTGAGGTTGTTTTCACTTTGTATGACCTGCAAGTCAACGGTCAAGAAGGTCGGCCGATGAGAGAGAGAGAGAGAGAGAGAGAGAGAGAGAGAGAGAGAGAGAGAGAGAGAGAGAGAGAGAGAGAGAGAGAGAGAGAGAGAGAGAGAGAGAGAGAGAGAGAGAGAGAGAGAGAGAGAGAGAGAGAGAGAGAGAGAGAGAGAGAGAGAGAGAGAGAGAGAGAGAGGCGTTCAAAACAACCGTACGTTTCTGCATGATCTCCACAAAGGCAGATTAGGGGGAGTTCCAAAACACACACACCCTTTCCAAAGAAAGAAAAATAAAGAACTGAAAAGTAAAGGGAAAAAAAAGAAAAAATGTAATTCCATGCCATGGTTATATATTGTTCTCCCAGGAGAGGCCTTCGTCGCATCTTTTACATTAAATGTATTGTCAGGTTCAGATCCCTCAACCAAGCACTGTAGTTGGAATAGCCCCCCTCCGTGACTAACTGATCCGCCCCTGCTCCGCATTATCAAGCCCTACGCTGAGTTCCTTCACCACTAATCTGTTAGAGATGCATAAACAATGAACCCTAATTCAGTTTCACCGACTATGTCTATCAGACCATACGATGGAACTTCTCTTAGAGAAAGAGAGAGGTCTGCGGGTTAACAGGAGTCACAATGACGAGGATGACTATATTTCTAGTCCAGAGAGTGAGAGGAGAAAGAGCACAGAATGAATCTGGCCACACTCTCTCTCTTGCTGCTCTTTCCTATCCACACCCACCTCCCGTCTTCTTCATCGGTCACACTGACCAAAACGCTGGGTTTCTACAGAACTTCAGCTTAACGTCCTCTTGGCTTGGAACACGTACACACGATACGCTGGGTTTCTTCGAGTCGATATTCAATTACGAATCCAGCAGGACCCTTGCCTCCAAACCCTATCCCAAGGCTGCTGCACAGTTTCGCAATACAAGTCATGTGATTTTAGGAACGATACACTCAAATCTGAATAAAGCTGCAATAGGTTTTAAAAAGCTCTAAAACACTATATCGGCCAAAGCTATGTGGTTCTTATATGGGCCGACGTTGTGCGGTTCTTGAAGGGGCACTCTGACGGATGAGTTTTTTTTTGCAAGAAACACGTCGAGATCACCAGGAAAACACCCTTTACAGATATCGCAACACTCACTTTGCTCCGGTTTCCTAGAAATCAAACCGTCAATTCGGCGATTACTCCGTGGCGGAGGTGCTGGAAGTCAAGTTATTTCAGTAATGGCCCCCTGAGTTTAAACCAAATCGTTTGCACGAAATGTCCACAATACAAGCCTTTTTATTTACAGTTTACCAAAAAGGAAATAGCTCCTTTTTTTTTTTACTGCACTACAAAGAAGAACAAGCTTCAACCACTCTGAGTGTCCTCCGCCCACACCGTCCAAAATGGCTTCTCTCTCCGGCATATCCGCCAAGGAGGAATCGCCGTTTTGACGGTTTGATTTTTAGGAAACCAGAGCAAAGTGAGTGTTCCGATCCTTGGAAAGGCTGTCTTTCTGGTGATATCGACGTGTTTTTTGCAAAATCTCATCCGTCAGGATCCACCTTTATAAATGTATCAACACGGTAACAAACAAACAAAAAACATATTATGTCAATTCAGTTTTCCTCCGGTATAAATAACAGAAAGCGTGCTGTAGTTCGGAGACTACCATCTCGCAGCAAGTTACCACCCACATCCATAAATCGCTATGTACAACAAAGTAGCCAATGTATTTTTTGAAATCATCCTCTAAACGTTGCGTTAGCAACCCATCGAGAGTTGTGTTTTTTTATAAAATAAATTGTTCTTTATGTGTGGCAATGAGGTTAAAATCCCTTCCAAGATAACAGTGAACACGGTAGCAGAGTATATGTAAATAATACAGTATACAGAGCTTTTAACCCTTAAGCCGCCAGCCATTTTTCAGCCCAAAAAATACCATTAAACTTAACTGGGTAGAGAAGAAAAACAATCTGCCATATTGTAAATTCCTCTATGATGTGCATAACATTAGGTCTATAATTACCTCCCAAAATTAAGAAAATAGGGTCTTCGGATAACAGGCCCTGATTTGATGCCTTTTAGTGACACGAGTGTTAAACCATTGTGGTGCATAAATGCGACATTGGCAGTGAAAGGGTTAAATATCCACTTGCCCTGAGTTTCCATCCAGTTCATTTGCTTTGTATTTAGTATCAGTAGTTAACGGTCCAGCTCACCGTTCAGTCATCTGTCGATCACGGGGAATAAACGGGTTCGTTTTAAAGCCCGTATCGATCATTCCTCCCATCCAGGGTCTAGACAGATTACTTACGATCGGTTCCTAAAAACCGCTTTTTAGGACTTTACTCGGAACACTTTTTATCACATAACAAGAAGAGTGTTTCTTTTTCTTTTGTAGGATGAAAATCTTGAAAAGGTTTTGTGTGTTCAGCTGCCAACCCTATAAATCAATAACGGTCTTGGAATAGGTATGTTCTGTTCAGCTAGCAAATTTATACAGAGAATTCCCTCTCTCTCTCTCTCTCTCTCTCTCTCTCTCTCTCTCTCTCTCTCTCTCTCTCTCTCTCTCTCTCTCCTCTCTCTCTCTCTCCTCTCTCTCTCTCTCTCTCTCTCTCTCACTTCAGTTAAAAGTTAACATGAGTAAAAGTAACATTATAGTATTTAGAAAAGGTGGGTATCTAGGGGCAAGAGAAAGTGGACTTATGATGGTAACCTCATGCCTGTTGTAAACGTATATAAGTATTCAGGTATTCTGTTATCTACACGTTTAAGTTTTACTTCTGCTTGTAGAGATCTGGCTAGTAGGGCGAACAATGCATTATTATGTGTATTAAAACGGCTTTCATCGCTTGATGGTGTGTCCTTAAATTTATTTTTCAAACTATTTGATTCGCAGGTACAGCCTACAGTACAATATGGTTCAGAAATATGGGGATTGAATAAAGCTGCTATTTGTTGTGAATCTGTACACTTATTTGCTATAAAGAAATTTTGGGGGGTTGAGTTACGTACGCCTAATGATCTAGTATATAGAGAAAATGATAGATTCCCAATTTATATTAATTCTGCTGTTCAGTGTATTCGCTATTGGTTTAAATTATTGCAAATGGATGATCATCGATTTCCTCGAATGGCTTATAAAATGTTGTACTATCTGGATGACAGGGGTAAGAAAAACTGGGTATCAGATGTACGTACTTGTTTATGTGAATATGGGTTTGCTGATGTGTGGTTAAACCAGGGAGTCGGTAATGTAAGGAGATTCATACACATGTTTCGACAACGTTTAATTGATTGTAATTGGCAGAGATGGCATGATCATGTTCTAAATAGTGATAGATTTAATATGTACAGAACCTTTTGTCATACTCATGAAGTAAAACCGTATCTTATGCTTAGTATGGATAAACACCTGAAGTTTATAACCACTCGAGTTAGGTTGGGTATTTCAGAGTTAGCTGTGCATTATTATCGTTATAGAGTGTCTACTAATGCTGAACTTATGTGTCCATTGTGTAAAGAATGCACTGAAGCTTAATTGCATTTTATTTTGCGTTGCCCTGCATTAAATTATATCCGAAAAAAATGTATCCCTCTTAAATATATTCGTAATCCATATGCGTTTTAATTAACATTGTTGTTAGCTTCAAAGAAAGAAAGTGATATTCGGAATCTTGCCCTTTTTTTTATATGTATAAAGCTTTCAAATTTAGAGACATTGCTATTTCATAGTCCTTCTTCTGCCATGTTCTTACTGGATATTAATTGCCATCTGACTGAAGCAATTGTTATATGTAGCGACACTAGTATAATGTATCACTAGATTATTGATGATGATTTGTATTCCTTTTTTATTATTTGATGGATTGCTAAGTTTATTATGGCTGTTGATCTTTGTTTTGTTCACTTCCCCTTCATAAGGGGCCTTGGCCTATTTGAATAAATCATTCGCATTATCTCTCTCTCTCTCTCTCTCTCTCTCTCTCTCTCTCTCTCTCTCTCTCTCTCTCTCTCTCTCTCTCTCTCTCTCTCTCTCCTCCCCTCCTTTCTCTATGCTTTTGTCTCTGTCTCTATCGCACTCTTTCTCCCTCAGAACATACAAAACACAACGAAAAAGAAAAGAATGAGCATTTTCTCTCTCTCGCTCTCTCTCTCTCCTCTCTCTCCAGTCTCGTCTCTCTCTCTCTCTCTCTCTCTCTCTCTCTCTCTCTCTCTCTCTCTCTTCTCTCTCTCTCTCTCTCTCTCACACACACACACACACACACACACATACACACACTGTCTCTCTCTGTCACACACACACACACACACACACACACACACACACACACACACACACACACACACACACACACACACGCCGCGCGCACGCATGTACTCGCACGCATGTACACGCACGCACGCGCACGCACACGCACGCACGCACACGCACGCACACGCACACACACGCACACACACACACACACACACACACACACACACACACACACACACACACACATACTCAACCTGAATGGTCACGAGCATCAAAGTCTCCAGACAACAGTTATTACCAAGGTATTGTCGAAGACAATTAACCCCCAAACTACCCTTACTTAAGACACTAACGAAATGGCGAGGCTAGCTGGGGGGGAGGGTCCCTGTCACTGCGTGTTGTTTTTAGATACCACGGACACTGGGATCTTCTTTTAAAGACCCCCCACGTCACGTGTCACATTCCCTCTTATGCTAGGAAGATTTCATAAGATTTCTTACCAGCTATAAGAGGGAAAACATGTGAAAACCGTGATTTTGACACCTGACGTGGGGGGTCTTTTAAGGTCGCTTAACTTGAAGTACATAGCCCAACGCTGCATGGCGCCGGGCCTAAAGAGTGAGCAAACAAAGAAACACAAAGTGTGTATAATGTCCTTTTGGGATCTGCTTTAACCCTTTCATCGCCAATGTCACATGTTTGGCACCACAATGATTTAACACCCATGTCATTCAAACCCTTGAAATCAGGGTCTGTTATTCAATGATATTGTGTTCCTACATTTGGGCACTGTAAGGATTGACTCTATTCTAAATGTGTCACAGAGAAATCCCACAATATTGCAGACAAAATAGTTTCTGTAGCCAAGTAAGTTGAATGGAAATGTTTGGCTCCAATGTGGCTGGCGGTAAAAGGGTTAAACGTGTTTCCCTGTTTTAAACAATGTGCCACTTTTTCTAAGAGAATCTGGTTACACAATAAACGGGCATTGGGAGTACATTTGGTTTAAATGTTCTATGCATTTCAATCTCCTTTCGCGCGTCAATAAGTCAACTTCACGTCTCACATCACAGGGATGTACTCTTTGAATATATATGTTTCTCCTCTCTCTCTCTCTCTCAGTCTCTCTCTATCTCTCCTCGACCTCTCTCTCTCTCTCTCTCTCTCTCTCTCTCTCTCTCTCTCTCCTCTCTCTCTCTCTCTCTCTCTCTCTCTCTCTCTCTCTCTCTCTCTCTCTCTCTCTCTCTCTCTCTCTCTCTCTCTCTCTCTCTCTCTCTCTCTTCAAAGTATTATCAGCCTTCTTCATTCCCTGTGTGATTGTGCATTATGGCTTTTATCTGAGCATATGCAAACAACGCTATGAACAAAATACGGACCAAGTGATTCCTAAGGGGGGGGGGGGGGGTTCTCCGCGGGGGGTCCAGGGAGCTGCTTAGGTTCCTGGTTAAGGGGCAGAGTACCCTTTGGTGGCCCAGAGGGCAAAGACCCCGGACAAAGTTTGCAAATGTAATGATTATTAAAGCAAAAATCGAGTAACGTTCTTACTTTTCACCCTTGTATAAGGGTTAGAGGGGGGGGGGGGAGGTTCCGAAAACCAAGACACCCCCCCCCCCCCTAGATCCGGACCTGTTAACTACTGTGTGTTGGACAAATGCGCATCGTCAAGATTTTTTTAATTTTTATTAGACATAGGTAATCGCAGTTGGTATCTTATACTCAAGGACATTTGTATGGAATACAATCACCGTAATATAACTTTAAGCAATGTACGTCATCAAATTCAATCTTTACTTTAAGGGGGGGGGGGTCGCCGGCGGCTGGGGGGGATGCGGGGAGGTCGTGCTCTTAGCGACTAACACTAGTCAGTACTGTACAGCCGCTTCTCTGCGTCTGTCTGATGAGTCTTTTGACTCGCTTAAGAGAACCGTAGAGCTTCTTCAAACTCGTTTAAGTGACTTGTCTTTTAGAGCCAGTCCCCTGTTAGCCGGATTGTCCCACACGCCATTTGCGAACATCGATGGCACTCAACTACCACCCTCCCATGGTGTGCAGAGGAGTCTGGATTTTTAAAAGGGCTAGGGCCTGTAGTCATAAGTGCGGCTAAGACAAATAATCCGGGATGGAAAATGCTAACTAGTCTAGACTGCCAATCAGCGGATTGGCATTTTCCATCCCAGATTAGTTATCTTAGCCGCACTCATGATCGATGACACTCAACTACCACCCTCCCATGGTGTGTACTCTCTCTCTCTCTCTCTCTCTCTCTCTCTCTCTCAGATGCTCTCTCTCTCCTCCTCTCTCATCTCTCTCTCTCTATCTCTCTCTCTCTCTCTCTCTCTCTCTCTCTCAATCTCTCTCTCTCTCTCTCTCTCTCTCTCTCTCTCTCTCTCTCTTTCTCTCTATCTCTGGTCTCTCTCCTCTCTCTCTCTCTCTCTCCTCTCTCTCTCTCTATCTCTCTCTCTCTCTCTCTCTCTCTCTCTCTCTCTCTCTCTCTCTCTCTCTCTCTCTCTCTCTCTCCTCTCTACCCCCCCCCCCCCCCCCCTCCTACGATGTATTTGGTCATTGCAGTCCCATTGACCTTTTGATTAAATAAATCCGTATGGAAAAAAGTACAATTTGCAATGATGCCTTTTAGAGAGAGAGAAAAATAGAGATTTAACGCCTGCTGGGCCAAAGGGCCATTTGGGGCACTTGAAATTATAAAGATCCTGGTACCTTTTAGAGAAGAAGAAGAAAAGTTTTGTTTTACGTCCTCTCGGAATTAACCATGTGGGACAACTTTTTAGAGACAAATAAGATGGGGTTATATACCGCCCCCTACCCATATGTGATACGGGCACAAGGCCTAATCATTAAAATGCTTGAGTTTGAGTTGAGTTTGAGTTTGAGTCTCTCTCTCTCTCTCTCTCTCTTCTCTCTCTCTCTCTCTCTCTCTCTCTCTCTCTCTCTCTCTCTCTCTCTCGCAATGGTTGGTTTAACGTCTAATTAGGCGTAGCCTCTTATGGTGTGTAGATGAATCAATATTTAAAAAGGCCAGGGGCTGTAGTCATAAGTGCGGGCGGCTAAGACAACTAATCCGGGATGGAAAATGCAAGTTTTTGTTTATAATTTTTTCCTAATCGAACTGTCTTTTCGTTGCCTTTATATGGACAAGAAAGACGACGTTCTCCTCACTGCACATGTTCCTCGATCGCAAACATACACGCATAAGTAGCCTACGCAGAGCAAAGAGAGAGCGAGAGAGAGAGAGAGAGAGAGAGAGAGAGAGAGAGAGAGAGAGAGAGAGAGAGAGAGAGAGAGAGAGAGAGAGAGAGAGCGGAGAAAAAATAAAACAAGAAAAAAACCATGCAAGTGATAATCAATTTTATTTTGTAGTGGAGGGGGAGGGGGGGGGGGGGGGGGAACGGCGTGAATGAAGAAAAACGGGATGTTTTTGTTTGTGTATACGTTTAATGCTTTTGTTTGGTTTTTTGTTTTTTGTCATTGGTTGTGTTCTCAGTCACTCTCTCTCTTACTCTTCTCTCTCTCTCTCTCTCTCTCTCTCTCTCTCTCTCTCTCTCTCTCTCCTCTCTCTCTCTCTCTCTCTCTCTCGTTCTCTCTCTCTCTCTCTCTCTCTCTCTCTCTCTCTCTCTCTCTCTCTCTCTCTTCTCTCTCTCTCTCTCTCTCTCTCTCGCTCGCTCGCAATGGTTGGTTTAACGTCTAATTTAACGTCTAACGTCTAATTTTTTTTGGTATACGTTTAATGCTTTTGTTTTGTTTTTGTTTGTCATTGGTGCAGTTCACACACTCTCTCTCTCTCTCTCTCTCTCTCTCTCTCTCTCTCTCTCTCTCTCTCTCTCTCTCTCTCTCTCTCTCTCTCTCTCTCTCTCTCTCTCTCTCTCTCTCTCTCTCTCCTCTCTCTCTCTCTCTCTCTCTCTCTCTCTCTCTCTCTCTCTCTCTCCTCTCTCTCTCTCTCTCTCTCTCTCTCTCTCTCTCTCAAATTGGAAGAATAGGCGTTGCCTAATATCTATATCCTTGGAAAATAAAGTTTAAGTTTTCAAAGCTTAAGTTCTCTCTCTCTCTCTCTCTCTCTCTCTCTCTCTCTCTCTCTCTCTCTCTCTCTCTCTCTCTCTCTCTCTCTCTCTCTCTCTCTCTCTCTCTCTCTCTCTCTCTCTCTCTCTCTCTCTCTCTCTCTCTCTCTCTCTCAAACACACACGCGCACACACACGCACACGCACGAATAGCGTCTGTGTATGCCC
>CM065680.1:70151895-70154395 GCA_017654935.2 Phymorhynchus buccinoides
ATATACGGCTGTTGATAGAAGAGTGGAAAGTTATCCATGCACAAGCTAAACATAGTAATGACCCACAAGACTGGCACACATTCAGGCAATTTCATAACTTCGTCACTACTAAAGAAAGAGAGCGAGAGGCTGAGTACTATGCAGAAATTGACAATAAAGCATCAGATCCATCAGTTTTTGGTCACAAAGATTGGTGGAAATTGGTTCGATCTTTTTTTAATAAAAAGGGTATTAACAGCGATGAAATTCCTCCTCTGTTAGCAAATGGCACATTATATTACTCTAACAACAAAAAAGCAGAAATACTCAATACATTTTACATCGAACAATCCACCGTAGACAATAATGATGACGAACCACCTCATGTTCCTTTTACTGATTATGAAATAAATGAAATAGTTCTCACAGAAGAAGATGTGGTGTCAGTTATTAAAAACCTTGATAAGACAAAGGCATCTGGACCAGATCTAATTCACAACAGGCTACTTTTACATGCACTCAATGTTGTATCAGCTCCCCTCACACGGTTATTCAACAGATGCATGAGTGAAGGCAAATTTCCATCTCTATGGAAAATTGCACATATTTCTCCTATTTATAAGAAAGGTCCAAGAGAACTTTGTGATAATTACCGCCCAATTTCCCTCCTCAGTTGTGTTGGGAAAGTTCTTGAAAGGTGCGTCCACAAACATGTATACATATTCTTAAAATCCCATAATGTAATCACCCCTTTTCAGTCCGGTTTCACACCAGGTGATTCCACTGTGAATCAACTGTTGATTACATATAATAATCTCTGTTATTCCTTTGACCGGGGAATACCAATGCAAAGTATTTATTTAGATATATCTAAGGCATTTGACCGTGTATGGCACAAAGGACTTCTGTTGAAGCTGGAGGCTGCGGGTATAAGGGGGAAATTACATGACTTTTTTAGTGACTACCTGAACAACAGACAACAGTCAGTGGTTGTAAAAGGTGAAAAATCAGAGTTAAAAAGAATATTGGCGGGTGTCCCACAGGGATCAGTACTTGGTCCCCTACTATTCTTGTTGTACATCAACGATATTGTTGATAGTATTGAAGCAACAATCAAACTTTTTGCTGATGATACCAGTTTGTCACATGCCTTAAATGAACCACTCATTAGAGCAGAAATTCTAAATTCAGACCTCCAGAAAATTGCCCAATGGGCAACTGATTGGAAAATATCTTTCAATGAAAACAAGACTAAACTTCTCAATACAACGCGTGATAACACTCACAATTCACCCCTTACGTTTGGAAACAAGCTTCTAGAACCTACAAATTCACACAAGCACCTAGGAGTAGTTTTCCAGAATAATTGCAAATGGGACGAACACATCCAAGTTATATCTAGCAAAGTAAACATGCTAATAGCATGTCTTAGAAAGTACAAACACAGACTAGCACGTAAGACTTTAGAAATAATGTATAAATCTTTTATACTACCTATATTTGACTATGCAGATTTTATATGGGATAATTGCTCAGATGCCCAGTCAACATTGCTAGAAAATCTTCACCTAAAAGCAATTCGTACTATTACTGGCGGAGTTAAAGGTACAAGCCACCAAAGATTATACGATGAATCTGGTTTTTATTCTTTAAAAGAGAGGAGAAAAAGACATAAATTAATTCAATATTACAAAATGGTAAATGGACTTTGCCCTGCTTATCTAACCGATCTGCTTCCTTCTCTTGTTTCTAATCAAAACCCGTATCATAGACGTCGGCCACTGGAAAGAATAGTGCCACGATCTAGGACTGAATTATACAAAAACTCATTTCTACCAAGTACAACACATTCGTGGAACAACCTACCAGATGATATTAAGTCAACAGATTCCATTAGTCGTTTCAAACGCCATCTGTCTCTTTCTGATGTAACTGTTCCTTCTTACTATTATATTGGATCCAGAGAAGACCAAGTAAATCATTGTAGACTACGATTAGGGATGAGTAATATAAACAATGATTTATACAATAGACACCTAGTAACTGATTCAATATGCTCGTGTGGCCATCATACCGAAGACGCAGAACACTACCTTTTATATTGTACAAACTACACCCAACTAAGGAAAGACACTATTTTGACTTTGGATCCTAACAAAGTCAACACCCGCAGTCTTCTCTTTGGTGACCAAACGTTATCGATAGCAGAAAATGAAACAATTTTCAAAATAGTGCACTATTTCATTGCTCAAAGCAAAAGGTAACAGGAAAAGGATTGTTGAATTCTATTATTACTATGGCTCAGATACCTGCTCTTTCTTACCTGTCTGCTTGCTCATCAGTTTCTTTGTTTGCTTGTGTGCCTGCTGGAATATATCTGTTGATGTGGTCTTCTTCATCCTCTGTTTCTTGCCGTTATCATATGAGAGTTTGTATCCTTTTCTTTCTGTTTTCTGTATTTGTAACTAGTGACAGTGTTTGATGCTATTGTGTATGCTGTAATTGATGACTTAGTGATGTT
>CM065680.1:70159395-70161895 GCA_017654935.2 Phymorhynchus buccinoides
GCGTCCTGTTAGCGGGCAGCTCTTAAGGACAAGAGGAATCAGGGAGCCATCGACTCATTTATTACAAAATGGACCCTTTCTGTCTATCTCTGCCTTGCTAATGGAGACCTTGACATGGGGTGATATTACTTGCCGGACGTGATGATGGCTTTTTCCTCGCAAAGTGACCATCTGTAGGAAGCCGTCCGTGACTAAAGAGACCAATAAGGGAAAAGGACACTGCGTTACACGCTGGATGGACAAGGCTATGTCTGAATAAAAGTCAATCCAGCACGTGTTTCATATTGCCCCGCTGGCCACAGCGTCTTATAAAGAGACACTAAAAGTCAATGACTGTCCAAAATCATAATTACAACAAAGGCCCCTATTTCTCCTGTCCCTATGCTGAAGCATACAACATTGGTCATTTTTCTCCTCTCTCCCTATTTGCTGAAAAAGACCTTGACTTGAAAGTGCCACCTCGCAGGACCTGACGATGGCATATCCCTCGCGTGTGGGAAGACATCCTGGTGGCTAAAATGATCAGTCCAATACTGAGAGAGCACGCTCCGTTACAGTCTGGGCAAATAAAGGTGAAGTCTCAATCAAAGTCAATCCAGCCGTTGTTTCGTTATACCCTGCGGGCCACGAGTCATATCGGGCGGAACCCTGAAAGTCAATAACTGTCCAGAGGTTGATTAAAACTCAAATGAGCTATACCCCCTCCAGGAATCAGGGAGCCCATCAGCACATTTACTACAACAATGACCCTTCTTGTTGTCTCTGCATTAATCAATCCCTATCATACATCTGTATTGTTACTAAATCGGGACTTGACTCGTGTTGCAATGCCTACGGGCATTGCCTCCAGGATCCTTCCCACCATCCTTATATCTACTAATGTCCCATATGTGTCTGTTCCAGACCGGAGGACGTTAAACAGATTTTCATTCATTGTCTCTGCTTCCCTATGCTCACAAATACCTTGAGTTGAGGTGCCATATAAGAACTAGAACCAACAGGATTTTACAGATGAGGATTAAACCCGCGGTGTCGCCAGTATCAAAGTCTAGACTTTGTGGAAGCGAGGGGCTAGCAATGATGGGGCGAAGAGGCTATCTCGGACACATCTGTCTCTAAAACCCTTCCGACATAGACCGCAGCCAGATTAATGACAAGCATCGGGCTGAAGATAACGATGCCGTCCAAGTGACTCCGTCCATTCGTTTTGTATAGTTCTGACCAGCACAACGCGTTCAATACATTACAAGTCTCGATTAGCACCCAAAATGTAAAGCTATATGTCGGGAAAATGATTGTTTAATGGGTATTCTTGGATGTACAACATACAAATTATCTATCCTGAACTTTTTCTCTTTCAGTTTTATTGTTAAAATGTGCATGCCAGACCACACATTTCTTCGCTTTGTTGTAAAGGCAATGAAAGGATTTTGATTGTGTGATTGTGATTGTAAAGCTAGTGTGATCTAATATTGAAGTGCTTTAGGGCTATAGCGTGTAGGCGCGGAATGGTTTGACAGTGGAACCTCCCTATTTAAAACACTCCCTATTAAGACTCCCTCTAAACTTTATCCGAATCCTTTCACGGACGCTTTCCCCTTCTTCCCTTCCGCTTAGAGCTTAAAGGATAGGCGCTGCATACATTGTCTTAATAAACATATATCCGGACAACTGAGTGTCTACCTCCCTAATAGACGATTTTCGAAGACAAAAAAGTAGGGGAGAGCACTTCGGTCAAACACCATAGCAACAATGCAACAATGGCGTCGAAGCTTGAAACCGCAGGATGCGAGTCAGCGACTTGCAAACATTTGTTTTACAAAAATGAGGGGTGGCCAGTATCGACAAACTGAGAGAACTTGCAAAATGTGACATAAAAATATAAATGACATCAATTTTAAAATGACGCACGGTGTTCTAACTGATGTAAGTCTAATCAAACACACGAGCCGAGAGCTGGGGATCTACCTGACGGTAGAGTAACTCCCCCTGTTTGACCGATTGAATTAGGCAAGATCACTCCCACACACCATGAAAGTATTCCCCTTAATAATTATTTCCGAGCGATTCCTATTAAGACCTTTTGGACCGCTTTTTCAAGGTTCCACTGTATATGCGTGTGTGTGTGTGTGTGTGTGTGTGTGTGTGTGTGTGTGTGTGTGTGTGTGTGTGTGTGTGTGCGTGCGTGTGCGTGTGCGTGCGTGTGCGTGTGCGTGTGTGTGTGTGTGTGTGTGTGCGTGTGCGTGTGTGTGTGTGTGTGTGTGTTGTGTGTGTGTGCCTGTATGTGTGTGTATTGTGTGTGTGCGTGTGTGTGTGTGTGTGTGTGTGTGTGTGTGTGTGTGTGTGTGTGTGTGTGTGTGTGTGTGTGTGTGTGTGTGTTTGTGTGTGCGCGTGTGTGCGCGTGCGTGCGTGTGTGTGTGTGTGCGGGGTGTGTGTGCGTGTTTTTAAAAAAATGCATGCTGGGATGTCAATAATGCCTTTGCTCTAACTGGCAACTGGA
>CM065680.1:70169395-70171895 GCA_017654935.2 Phymorhynchus buccinoides
AAGCATTAAAATGCCATTTGCAGCACTGCCTGGATTGACTGGGAACACATTGAGCTGCGAAGAACGAGCAAATCATGAGAGTAGGTAAGGATTACTGACAAACTGAACAGAGAGAGGCGATGGGGTGGGAGTGGGGGGGGGGGGGGGGGGGGGGGGCGACAACTGCGCAAAAGGAACCATGTCGTGCAGAAGGCAAAAAGGGAGAATGCACAGTGACATATTATGACTGGGCCATCACTGCGTTGCCATGGAGAAACAGTGAAAAGTGTTCGCGTGTACAGAGACCTTAAAGGATACATTTGACAGAACTATTGCGTTGTGTTAAGGTATTTAACTATGTTTAAGATGTGGTCAAAATTCCGGACCATTGTTCGTTCCTTCTTCAATCAATGCGTTTTCTCTCTCTTCTTTTTTTTACAGTAGTGGTGACGATGGTGATGATGACGACGACGACGACGACGACGACGACGATGATGATTAATTCAATTCAATTCAATACAACTTTATTCATCCTTGTGTGGAAATTAAATTGTGCAATCACAGGCTCGATGAACAATACTAAAAACATTCAGATTACATAAATCGAAACACCACAGTTAAGACAATAAGATGCATACAACATCATCAAGGAATTAAAAGAGGGAGAGAATGTGATTAGAATTATGTAAAAAACTTGAAAAACGTACAATCATATAAAAACTACTAATATTTTCCTAAAATAGATGAACCAATTAAGATTAAGATTAAGATTAGGGATGCCTCGTCGGCGACCAAGGCCATGCCAGGGCTGTCACCACGTTAAACTTCACCACAAATTAATAAACAAATAACTCAATTAATAATAATTATATACATAAGTATCACAAATTAAAAACAACAGCGGCAACAAAACATAGCACCGAAGTCGGTTTATGCACACACACACACACACACACACACACACACACACACACACACACACACACACACGACTCAGCACACACGCGCGCGTGTGCGCACACCCAATGACAGGTTAAGACAGCTGGTCCACATTTGAATTATACAGACCGATGGCATCAAGTGCCTTGATGTTCTTGCACGTGGGGCTCGCAGTCTGTCGCTTCTGTCCGATCGACTGCTGTCAATGTCGTCCTGTAAGGGGTGTGTCTCGTCGGTCATGATCGTCCTCAGTTTGTCAGTCAGTTTTCTGTTGTACATGTCGTCAAAGGGTTTTTGTTTTTTGCCCACCACCCCACCCGCTTTCTTTATTACTTTATCTAGTCGACCTTTGTTTCGTTTTGAAATGTTCACTCCCCAACACACAGCGCCAAAGGTTAAAACACTACAGATCACAGAAGAATAAAACATTTGAAGGATTTCAGTACGAACGTTGAAAGATCTCATTTTACGAAGACAGTACATACGACTGTTGAGTTTTCTTAAAATGAGATTATGATGATGATGATGACGATGATGATGATGATGATGACATTGATGATGATGATGATGATGATGATGATGATGATGATGATGATGATGACATTGATGATAAGCCAGCTCAGCAACATCATCATCATCGTCTTCACCATCTCCCCCCTCTCTCTCTCTCTCTCTCTCTCTCTCTCTCTCTCTCTCTCTCTCTCTCTCTTAATTATGAGCGCATTTACTTGCCTACTATCGATTTATGTATGCACGCATTTAGTTAATAAGCTATTAATTTAGTTATGTATTAATTTACTCATTTATTCATTTATTATTTGATTGTTATGGTATGTGCTATGGGTCGGTGGACTGCACATTAAACCAGTGTCAACTAGTGTCAACCAACCAGTCTCTCTCTCTCTCTCTCTCTCTCTCTCTCTCTCTCTCTCTCTCTCTCTCTCTCTCTCTCTCTCTCTCTCTCTCTCTCTCTCTCTCTCTCTCTCTCTCTCTCTCACGCATAGCTCCAACCGTGTCTTCTAAAGAATTTTAGATGGACACTGTTGCTTTTCACAGCTTACTTGTTCCTAGGTCTCTAGGATCAATACCTCACGGCAGTACTAGTAGTGTTTATCCCCTGAAATGGCCTGATTCCTGTAGCAAACGTATCCCCCAACGCCACTGAACGCTGGGCAAAATGGCCCTCGTGCCCATTGCTCACAATAATAATTATGACTGGGTGTTTCAAGAAATGGGCCGTAAAAATAATAATGATTTCATAGAAGCAGACGCCCCGTTTTCAGGCACTATTCATGAACTGCCACTGAAGGGGGTTTGTTCCCTTGTTTATCAATAATTCATTGAAGATGGTGGTTCTCTCTCTCTCTCTCTCTCTCTCTCTCTCTCTCTCTCTCTCTCTCTCTCTCTCTCTCTCTCTCTCTCTCTCTCTCTCTCTCTCTCTCTCTCTCTCCTCTCTCTCTCTCTCTCTCTCTCTCTCTCTCTCTCTCTCTCTCTCTCTCTCTCTCTCTCCTCTCTCTCTCTCCCTCTCCTCTCTATTCTCTCTCTCTCTGTGTCTGTCTCTCTCTCCCTCTCTCTATCTCTC
>CM065680.1:70176895-70179395 GCA_017654935.2 Phymorhynchus buccinoides
TCCGTCTCCCATCTCTCTCTCTCTCTCTCTCTCTCTCTCTCTCTCTCTCTCTCTCTCTCTCTCTCTCTCTCTCTCTCTCTCTCTCTCTCTCTCTCTCTCTCTCTCTCAAAGTTTTCTTCTTCTTCTTCTTCTTTTGTTTATTTCCGTATTGATCATTTCCGTTGCACGTTTTCTCTCCATTCTCACTTTTTTCCCATTCTCGCTTTCTACCCCTTTTGCTCGTCTAGATTACATTACCGTTGCACGTGCTTGTGTTGCCTACTTCCTTATTTAATTAATAATTTTGTTTGGGGAGTTTTCCAGATAAAGTTGATATCACTGTGTCTCACACACATATTTCCGTCTTTCAAAAAACACCCACTCCATTCCAAACACAGTAACAATCTTGAAGCTGTCAGCAAACCACCAGCTCAGCGTTGTGTTTGCGTGTGTCTATGGTTGCGTGCTTCCCTCTTTTTTTCAGAGTTGTGAAATTGATTCCTCTGTTGGAGGAAACGGTCTGCTCCATCCTTCTATGGCCTTTAAGAGACATACACACATTCGCACGCAAACCTTACATAATGCGTGCAATGATATCAATCAGCAAGGATAAACACATATTCCACAAGAACCATCGCGTACGCACGCAAGCACGCGCGCGCGCGCGGACGAGCACACGCACGCACGCACACGCACGCGCGCACACGCACACACACACACACACACACACACACACACACACACACACACACACACAACGAACATGTCATTAAAGGGACACCCTGACGGGTGCGTTTTTGCAAGAAACACGTCGAGATCACAGAAAGACAGCCTTTTCAATGATCGGAACACTCACTTTGCTCTGGTTTCCTACAAATCAAACCGTCAAAACGACGATTCCTCCTTGGCGGAGTTGCCGGAGAGAGAATCGGGTATAGACTACTAGCCTAGTCGCTGCGAAGTTCTGCCTCGCAGCAGCTCGGGCAACAGGGAAAAAAGAACGGTTGAACCGTCTCTGTCGTGAGCAGCGATGAGAATGATGGCGCGCGCCTCGCGTGAACGCTTTATATATGCCGGCTGTGGGTTTAAGTCAACTCAATGAAAAACAGTTTAGGCTGCATTTGTCCCTTTTCATGTTTTGTTCCGTTTTGTTATTCCGGAAAACAAAAATAATAAATAAATAAATAATGAGGAAAATTTATATAGAGCCTATCCTACTATGTAGGCTACAGGGCGCTTTACACAGAATTGAAATGGAATAAAAAACATGAAACAAAAATCCAATAACATGAGCAGACAAAACAATACCGGTCAGATTTCGTTTGGCAGGTAAAAATGCACATAGCAATCAGCAACAACAACAACTGCTGTGACTACTACTACTACTACTACTACTACTACTACTACTACTACTACTACTACTACTACTACTACTACTACTACTACTACTACTACTACTACTACTACTGTGACGTAATGTGAGACACGCGTCCCCACTTTCTACTATACACCCCCCCCCCCCCACCCCCGTACTATTCCAGCCCGCCACTTTAATTGCAATCATGTGACATCAAAGCAATTCACCGATTCCAGGCGGCATCTCTTTCATCCCCGTAATTCCCTTCCGATCACGCGCTCTTGACACGCGCATCATCTGCAGCTGTAGGAATTTAGGCATGTGATGATGACGTAATAATGAGCGCATGACTGTGGCGTCCCCTCTTGTTGTCGACTGCTACTAACCAATCATGGGCCCCTGTAGATTTGAAATCAAGTGGTGGGAGGCAAACCGCATAGCGTTCTCTTACACACAAGACTACCAAAACCTGGCTGAGTCAACACTGTAGAAAAAAACTATCTGCTGTTACCTGCCAGTCATACTATTACTAGTAGTATTGGCCCAGCTCCAGGGCATCGTGGTCAGGACGTTCAAACCCTGACTCACAAGCAAGAAGACGGGGCCACCGCCAAGACGCCACCGCACCCATAATCCGTGAGGAGACCATGCCTGCGACGCCGCAACCGGAACGACTGGGAGCTACTCTACACCGAAGAGCAAGCCTAGTCACCCCAGGACCTTTAAAACAGCTAAGTCCACAGGATAGTGCAAATCATTCGAACTTACCTCCGGACACTGGATAATATTAGTGACCCTTCCGGCTTGGGGCTAACCTTCTAGAAAAGACAAAAGTCTTGTATAATCCTTTCAGATTCCATTGTTTTCTATTCATATTTTGTTTTGGCGCCATTGAGTTGCTATTCTTATTGCTGCATACTTTGCTATGCAGATTTGTGAGAAAATAAAATACAAGTGTACAAATAATTCTGAACCCTTTGGTCAAACTGATGAGAGTAGAAGTTTTGTAACGTTCATGTAAAAACCTACTTCACTCTGTCTGTCATTTAGAGCAAATCTACCACTTGTATTTCATTCAATCATACGAGCCAGAACCCGGGCACAAATATACATTTATTAGATGAAAAGGGGCCGGGAAAGTTGCTCACCTCCCACACCCTAGAG
>CM065680.1:70189395-70191895 GCA_017654935.2 Phymorhynchus buccinoides
ACACACACACGCACACGCACGCACGCACGCACGCGCGCACACACACACACACACACACACACACACACACACACACACACACACACACACACACACACACACACACACACTTGCAACGACATAAGAAAGCAAAAATAGATAATCATTTATTTATTTTTAAACGATTTTTGAAATAATTCCTTACTGCAAGTAGGCCTATTTACGCCATCACAAAATCGAAATGAACAGAACAAAAATTATTATAAACACATTGACACTTTTTTTTTTTGGGGGGGGGGGGGGGGGGGGGGGGGGGGCCCGAGCATTAAATCTTCTCAGAGCTTTCTCTCTCTGTATGTGTGTGTGTGTGTGAGTGGGGGGGTGTCATTTTTTGTGTCTTGAGAACGTGACAGTTCACTCTCGTTGTTTCTGGGAAAAAGGTCGGTAAAGCGGATCAAGCAACGTCGACGACCATCACATTAGACACAGACGAGGGGCGATGATGATCGGACGAGTCTCTCCTTTATCCGATTAAGGGAGTGCATATAATTATGCAGTCTCACTCATCTCATCTGCCCGACAGCAAGAACTAAGTACAGCGCTAAATGCCTAACGTCATATTGTGTTTTTTCAGATGTGCCACCCCCCCTGCATTTCTCGGTTAATTCTATTTTTCCGTTTTTGCCTTTCTTACCATACATAAAGCTGTATTTTAGGAACATTTTTAGCTAATAACCTTTTTGGAATACTAACCCTAGCCCTAACCCTAGCCCTAAACCTAACCCTACCCCCCACTATGTACTGCAGTACACCGCGATTTGTCACAGTTGTGGTTCGTTGCGTTTTTCCGTCTTATAGGGTGGGGGGTAGGGTTAGGTTTAGGGCTAGGGTTAGGGATAGGGTTAGTATTCCAAAAAGGTTATTAGCTAAAAAATGTTCCTAAAATACAGCTTTATGTATGGTAAGAAAGGCAATAACGGAAAAATAGAATTAACCGAGATAGGTAGGGGGGGGGGGGGGGGGGGGGGGGGCACATCTTGACCTTTACCTTTTTTTTCTTTGCAGTCTAATCTCATCTGCCCGACAGCAAGAAATAAGTATAGCGCTAATTGCCTGACCTCATGTTTTGTTTTTCCACATAACTTCTTTTGGTTTGCAGTCTAATCTCATCTTCCCGACAACAAGAAATAAGTACAGCGCTGAATGCCTAACCTCATATAGTTTTTCCACATAATATATATTTTTTCTTTGCAGTCTAATCTCATCTTCCCGACAACAAGAAATAAGTACAGCGCTGAATGCCTAACCTCATATAGTTTTTCCACATAATATATATTTTTTCTTTGCAGTCTAATCTCATCTTCCCGACAACAAGAAATAAGTACAGCGCTGAATGCCTAACCTCATATAGTTTTTCCACATAATATATATTTTTTCTTTGCAGTCTAATCTCATCTGCCCGACAGCAAGAAATAAGTACAGCGCTGAATGCCTAACCTCATATAGTTTTTCCACATAATATATATTTTTTCTTTGCAGTCTAATCTCATCTGCCCGACAGCAAGACATAAGTACAGCGCTGAATGCCTAACCTCATATAGTTTTTTTCATAATATATATTTTTTTCTTTGCAGTCTAATCTCATCTGCCCGACAGCAAGCAATAAGTACAGCGCTGAATGCCTAACCTCAAATAGTGTTTTTTCCCACATAATATATATTTTTTTCTTTGCAGTCTAATCTCATCTGCCCGCTGTTTTTGTCAACATAATATATATTTTGTCCACATAATATATATGTTTTCTTTGCAGTCTAATCTCATCTGCCCGACAGCAAGAAATATGTACAGCGCTGAATGCCTAACTTCATATAGTTTGTCCACATAATTTTATTATTTCTTTGCAGTCTAATCTCATCTGCCTCACAGCAACAAATAAGTAGGCCTACAGCGCTGAATGCCTAACCTCATGTTTTGTTTTTCCACATAATATATCTTTTTTCTTTGCAGTCTAATCTCATCTGCCCGACAGCAAGAAATAAGTACAGCGCTGAATGCCTAACCTCATGAATTATATTTTTTCCACATATCATTTTTTCTTTGCAGTCTAATCTCATCTGCCCGACAGCACGAAATAAGTACAACGCTGAATGCCTAACCTCATATAGTTTTTTCACATAATATATATTTTTTCCACATAATATATGTTTTTTCTTTGCAGTCTAATCTCATCTGCCCGACAGCAAGCAATAAGTAAAGCGTTAAATGCCTAACCTCAAGTTTTTTTCCACATATCTTTTTTTTTCTTTGCAGTCTAATCTCATCTGCCGGACAGCAAGAAATAAGTACAGCGCTGAATGCCTAACCTCATGAATTATATTTTTTCCACATATCATTTTTTCTTTGCAGTCTAATCTCATCTGCCCGACAGCAAGAAATAAGTACAGCGCTGAATGCCTAACCTCATATAGTTTTTTTCACAATATTTTTTCCATATATTTTTTCTTTGCAGTCTAATCTCATC
>CM065680.1:70199395-70201895 GCA_017654935.2 Phymorhynchus buccinoides
TGGTGACACATAAAGAGAGGGGGGGGGGCACATAGAAACGGGGGCGCATTACTATGTAACCTCCAGTCTCCTCCCCAGCACCGTTTACACCATAGCCACAGGCTATTATATAGCTATTATGACACATAAAGAGAGGGGGGGGGGGCACATAGAAACGGGGGCGCATTACTATGTAACCTCCAGTCTCCTCCCCAGCACCGTTTACACCATAGCCACAGGCTATTATATAGCTATTATAATTATACAGGTGTATTATATACTAGATACACAGGCTCTGGTTTATAGAGGTGGGGGGAAAAACCCGGTTTGAACCGAAAAACCGGTGCTAAACTTTCGCGGTTCGAAAAACCGGTTCGAGTTGCTGTTAACCGGTTTTTCAACTGCAAACTGAAAGTAAGTTTTTCATAGAATAACGAAAAACAACACCGATTCCCAGTGCGGATGGGGGGTGTTTGTAAACCAAGAGTAGCTGTTTCTAGTTTGTGCTGGTGTATGGCTTTGACTTTGACTGAGTGTTGAGTTGAGTGTGTGTGTGTCATAAGTCATAAGTTTCTTGTGTGTGTGTGTGTGTGTGTGTGTGTGTGTGTGTGTGTGTGTGTGTGTGTGCGTGTGTGCGTGTGCGTGTGCGTGCGTGTGCGTGCGTGTGCGTGTGTGTGTGTGTGTGTGCGCGCGCGCGTGCGTACGTGCGTGCGTGCGTGCGCGTGTGTGAATATTCTGACAAATAAATATGTATTTGCATACGTGAAACTAGTGATGTGAGTACTGGTTGAAAAAACCGGTTCGAAGAGGGAAAACCGGTTTAAAACCGGTTCGCATTTTTTAACCGGTTCTCAACTCTACTGGTTTAAACGGCCCTTGGTGCACTGGGCACATTGCACATCGCTCACTGTCACAGGCGTGATTTACTGATTCTCTCTTCTTCTTCTTTTAAGTTGTCCTCTCCGGAGAATAGCCCGTGTGACAAGGAGCCAAAATATGTTGGCGGGCATAAGGGACATAATTATATGGAGAAGGATTAGAAAATGAACAGGGCGGCAACCCCACGAAAGTACTCCCAATGATCAACCTAAAGCCTGCAAACATAATAAGAGAAACGCGGGCCCTTGATCCGGTGACGATGTCACCCTTTACTCACAAATCTGGAAGAAGGAAAGTCGACCTGACTCAGAATCGAACCCACGCCTCCGTAAGACATGCGACAATACTAGCTTCTGAGCAATACATTTTATAAACATCATACAGATTTAAGTGGCTTTTAAATAATCTTAATTCATGACTTTTCTTCATTCAGGTACTATGTAACGGCAAAGCTGTTAACGCAGAACGTTTGCTAAACTAAGATAAGGAGCATAATGCATAAAGCCTACTATAAAATATGTTGAGATGCGTGTGTGAACGTTAGTTTTAAATTCCCCATTGTCTTGCTAATGAATATACCTGTCATTATTTGCGGATTTGAGTTTGTTTATGTCCTTTTGGTCAGTATAATTACCTGGTATCCAAAGTTCATTAGTTTTGTGAGTAAGAATCATGTTGTCTGTGTTACTATCCGAATCAATGCGACCACGATCAGCACGGTAGTTTAAACTGTAGATCTGTGTGCATATTTATGCTTGTATTAGGCATTAGGCACTTTACAGTCACAGAGGCGTCTCTGTGAAATTCGGGTTGCCCCCACCTGGAGAGAGCGTCGCAGCCAGAGGCGCGCCACCCAATTTTATTTTTGTGCATGCAATTTTTGTGTGATTGATGAGGAAAGAAAGGGTGGGGGTGGGGGGTGGGATAAACTTTGACCAAATGACAACTTTGTAATTGCATGGGCACACGGGACCTCGGTTTATCGCCTCATCCGAAAGATTCCACCTTCAACCCGTCAGGCCTAGTGCAAAGTGAGAGGAAAACTCCCCTGTACCCAGGTTCGAAGAGTACAAACACAGACATATACACAGAGGAACACACACAAAACACCGTTTTGGTCGCATAGTACTCATTATATATATTTTTTTAAACTCATAATAAAAAAGATGGGGTGGGGTGGGGGTGGAGGTGGGGGGGAAGCTCGCATGCGTCATCAAGAACACACCAGGGACTCAACCTATTTTGCCTCTGTCCCGTAACGATTTTTGTTGTTGTTCACATAATATAAAAGAGAAGTCTGTCAGAAATAGACCAGGGGGGTATGGAGTTGGCGGTGGGGTGTGTATTCCTCTTCTTCTTCTTTTTTTCTTCTTCTTCTTCTTCTTCTTTTTTTTTCTTCTTTTCTTCTTTCTTCTTCTTCTTCTTCTTCTTCTTCTTCTTCTTCTTCTTCTTCTTCTTCTTCTTCTTTTTCTTCTTCTTCTTCTTCTTCTTCTTCTTCTTCTTCTTCTTCTTCTTCTTCTTCTTCTTCTTCTTCTTCTTTTCTTCTTCTTCTTCTTCTTCTTCTTCTTCTTCTTCTTCTTCTTCTTCTTTTCTTCTTCTTCTTCTTCTTCTTCTTCTTCTTCGATCGCTCAGACACTTTCCT
>CM065680.1:70214395-70236895 GCA_017654935.2 Phymorhynchus buccinoides
AATAAAAATTAAATAAAGTGATCAAAAATCACATTAAGTTAACGGCCAATATAAAACTAAAGTCACATTGAAAAGGCATGAGTCTCGACTATGAGCATAGGCTGAGTATCCCACTCTAAAAGACGAAACAAATAATTACTGTGTATATCCAAAGTTAAACAGAACGCTTGCCTTGGCATGAGGCTGTGTCAGACCAATTGACATAAGCTAGAACGCCAAGGCTACATCAAAATGTTGTTATGCTCTGAATGGTTGTGCAGGGATTGTCTTTAGCCATGACAAGCTCCCAGCATAACATCATCAGTCTAAAATCCCCCGAAGACGGAGTGTGGCTGCCCACATGGCGGGGTAATCAAAAACGGTCACACATGTAATGTTCTCATCCCTAGCTGGTGCATTTGTACTGAATTGTTCAAGTGCTCTGACTGTTGGGATGATCCCTGGAGTCGTTAAGCCAGGGAACAACAACAACAACAAACAGAACTGAGTAGTATAATCAACAAAGCTGGATGGCAATACAGGGCAAATGGGGCACATAAATATAAAATAATGCACACATATGATTCAACGCTCAAACATCAAAATAGAGCGATGTTCATACGATCACGTCGAAAAAGACAAACAGCGTTATTATGGTCATGTCGTAGGTGAAAGTGGACGGATTACTTCTTCTATCGAAAGGAAAATGATAGCTGAGTAGGTGAAACGGGATGAATAATAGGGCGGCCATCTTGCTCATTATCATATCAAAGCGTAGGAGAAACAGGAATAGATTAATAGGGACGCTCCCGGTGAAGAGGGGGTGCAGTTGGAGTGGTGATGGAATCGACGGTCACAGTCAAGGAGTGACTAGAGAACGATATGGATTGCAAACATCGTAGTATTCCAAAAGAGGCTTCCATTACTTCTTTTACACTCAAACCATCGTCAGCTTCTGGGGGCCAAAACCCACCCCCCACCCCCTAGACTCCACCCACCCACCCCCGCACCCCCCAGAAACCTCTGGAGGGTCAAGCCTCCCAGATCCCCATTTCAGCCTGACCACTTGCAGAAGGCTTGCTACGCCCCTGTAATGTTATGTGGTGCACACGGGCGATTGTGTTTCTGTGTAACTGTGCATAAGTGGGGTGCGTTTATGTTTTCTGGGGAAATTAGTTGGTTTTTGTATACGAAGGCTCGCGTTAATGTTTGCGTCCCTGTGAATTTGTTTACGTATAATGCACTTTCTGACTTCAATAAACAGTCCATTTCAACGGCTTGCTTTATAAAAAGGAATAGTTTAACCCTTTCACCGCCAGCCATATTTCAGCAAAACATGTCCATTAAATGTACCTGGGTAGAGAACAAAATCCATCTGCTGTATTGGGGGTGCTTCTATGACATATATAAAATAAGGTCTATCCTTACTTCCCAAAACTAAGACAGCAGGGTCTTTGGATAGTAGACCCCAATTTGATGCCTTTTAGTTACATAGGTTTTAAGTCACTGTGGTGCTAAAATGCGACTTTGGCGGTGAAAGGGTTAACAAAGCAAAAAACAGCTCGATGCAATTAACTGCACCACCTACGACATTTAAACGTCCTTTAATGTCTTCTATCATTCGCCGCTTAAAATGTTGAAACCTGTCTCCAAAGTAAACGATATCATTTTACTTCCAAACAACAGGTGCAACATGGCATTTGGATATATCGCTTACTTCGATCAATTAGACTTGGTGCTGTCTCCTAAATGCCGCTGATTGCTTGGCCTACGTTCGTTTCATTTGTTTGTTCGTATTCTATTCTTTTGTTTATTTGTTTCCTTCGGCTTGACATCGCTAACAAGCGAAACATTTGTATCATGCCTTCTCTCTCTCTCTCTCTCTCTCTCTCTCTCTCTCTCTCTCTCTCTCTCTCTCTCTCTCTCTCTCTCTCTCTCTCTCTCTCTCTCTCTCTCTCTCTCTCTCTCTCTCTCTCTCTCTCTCTCTCCTCTCTCTCTCTCTCTCTCTCTCTCTCTCTCTCTCTCTCTCTCTCTCTCTCTCTCTCTCTCTCTCTCTCTCTCTCTCTCTCTCTCTCTCTCTCTCTCTCTCTCTCTCTCTCTCTCTCTCTCTCTCTCTCTCTCTCTCTCTCTCTCTCTCTCTCTCTCTCTCTCTCTCTCTCTCTCTCTCTCTCTCTCTCTCTCTCTCTCTCTCTCTCTCTCTCTCTCTCTCTCTCTCTCTCTCTCTCTCTCTCTCTCTCTCTCTCTCTCTCTCTCTCTCTCTCTCTCTCTCTCTCTCTCTCTCTCCTCTCTCTCTCTCTCTCTCTCTCTCTCTCTCTCTCTCTCTCTCTCTCTCTCTCTCTCTCTCTCTCTCTCTCTCTCTCCTGTAACCCAGGTGCAGAATAAAGAAACCATACTTCTCCCCCGACCTAGAACCGACCTATTTATGTCATCGTTGACATACTGAGGTGGAAGGCTGTGGAATGAAATTCCTGAGTGCATTAAAACTAAAAGCACATTGCTGTCATTTAAAAGATGCTTTCATAAATATTAATCGAAAGGTTATAACAGTTCATTTTTCTTCCCTATTCTAAACTTATATATTGTGCATGTTATAATCCTAGTAAGTGCGCAAGTCTGTAGCTTAGGCTCTTCTTATCTGATATTGTTAAATTGTCAACTGATTACTTGTCTAACTATAATACATGTGTGGGAAAGGAAATGTGAGAATGTTGATTTATATTTCATGTTGTCCTCGTTCTTTGGCTTTGTTACATTTGATTGTTTCATTGTTTACTTTTGAACCATTTGGGTTTGTTTTTTAATTTATTTAATTGTTCACTTTTTATTTCATTATTTTAGAGGACCTGGTGAAAAGAAGCAGTTATGTATGCTTACTCAGCTTATGCTCATAAAAAAAAAATCGACTTCGAGTTCGAGTTCTCTCTCTCTCCCTCTCTCTCTCTCCCTCTCTCTCTCTCCCGTGCATTGCCATAATGCATAATAAATCACATAAAATAAAATAAAATGGAGCCAGAAAATTCTCCACAACCCACGTGAAAGACCATAAGCTTGACACTGCAGCTTGTAAAAAAACTTTAATAATCAATATTTTCACCACAATCGCCGTTTCTACTTTAATGCTCAATCTTCCCCCTCTCTTCACCTCTCTCTCTTTCTGGTTGGTTTAACGTCTAGTTAGGCGTAGACTCTTATTGACAGTGTTCCTTTAACTTTCCACCACAAATCTCCGTTTCTATCAAATCGCTGTCTCTGCCGCCAGGCTGGTAAAAGCCACGATCGCAGTTTCTACTAGCAGAAACTCCGACTACGTAGCCTCTACCAACACATTCGTGGTAGAAAGTAACGGCGATTGTGGTGTCTGCTAGCAGAAACTCCGACCGTAGTCTCTACCAACACATTCGTGGTGGAAAGTAACGGCGATTGTGGTTTCTACTAGCAGAAACTCCGACCGTAGTCTCTACCAACACATTCGTGGTGGAAAGTAACGGCGATTGTGGTTTCTACTACAGAAACTCCGACCGTAGTCTCTACCAACACATTCGTGGTAGAAAGTAACGGCGATTGTGGTTTCTACTAGCAGAAACTCCGACCGTAGTCTCTACCAACACATTCGTGGTAGAAAGTAACGGCGATTGTGGTTTCTACTAGCAGAAACTCCGATCGTAGTCTCTGCCAACACAATCATTCGTGGTAGAAAGTAACGGCGATTGTGGTTTCTACTAGCAGAAACTCCGATCGTAGTCTCTACCAACACATTCGTGGTAGAAAGTAACGGCGATTGTGGTTTCTACTAGCAGAAACTCCGACCGTAGTCTCTACCAACACATTCGTTGTAGAAAGTAACGGCGATTGTGGTTTCTGCTAGCAGAAACTCCGACCGTAGTCTCTACCAACACATTCGTTGTAGAAAGTAACGGCGATTGTGGTTTCTACTAGCAGAAACTCCGACCGTATTCTCTACCAACACATTCGTGGTAGAAAGTAACGGTGATTGTGGTTTCTACTAGCAGAAACTCCGACCGTAGTCTCTACCAACACATTCGTGGTAGAAAGTAACGGCGATTGTGGTTTCTGCTAGCAGAAACTCCGACCGTAGTCTCTACCAACACATTCGTGGTAGAAAGTAACGGCGATTGTGGTTTCTACTAGCAGAAACTCCGACCGTATTCTCTACCAACACATTCGTGGTAGAAAGTAACGGCGATTGTGGTTTCTACTAGCAGAAACTCCGACCGTAGTCTCTACCAACACATTCGTGGTAGAAAGTAACGGCGATTGTGGTTTCTACTAGCAGAAACTCCGATCGTAGTCTCTACCAACACATTCGTGGTAGAAAGTAACGGCGATTGTGGTTTCTACTAGCAGAAACTCCGACCGTATTCTCTACCAACACATTCGTGGTAGAAAGTAACGGCGATTGTGGTTTCTACTAGCAAAAACTCCGATCGTAGTCTCTGCCAACACAATCATTCGTGGTAGAAAGTAATGGCGATTGTGGTTTCTACTAGCAGAAACTCCGATCGTAGTCTCTGCCAACACAATCATTCGTGGTAGAAAGTAACGGCGATTGTGGTTTCTACTAGCAGAAACTCCGACCGTAGTCTCTACCAACACATTCGTGGTAGAAAGTAACGGCGATTGTGGTTTCTACTAGCAGAAACTCCGACCGTATTCTCTACCAACACATTCGTGGTAGAAAGTAACGGCGATTGTGGTTTCTGCTAGCAGAAACTCCGACCGTAGTCTCTACCAACACAGTCGTTGTAGAAAGTAACGGCGATTGTGGTTTCTGCTAGCAGAAACTCCGACCGTAGTCTCTACCAACACATTCGTGGTAGAAAGTAACGGCGATTGTGGTTTCTACTAGCAGAAACTCCGACCGTATTCTCTACCAACACATTCGTGGTAGAAAGTAACGGCGATTGTGGTTTCTACTAGCAGAAACTCCGACCGTAGTCTCTACCAACACATTCGTGGTATTATGTGGTTATCGGCATTATGTAAAATTAATGTGCGAATAATCGATTGTACGTTTGGGAGAGGGGGTGTGGTAATAGAAGGTGAATGGGTGGGTGGGGAGTGAGGGTACATACACTTGTTTATTGCATTGGTGTGTTGGGTGCATGTGTGTTCATTCTTTAATTTAACGTCTATCCACCATACAGTGATCTTAGACCCCACACAAATAATGGTGTTTTTTTAAATGCATGTGTGTGTAGCCTGTACGTATGTGCAAATGTCCGTTAAAGGGTGTTTGTGGGTGTGCGTGTACGAGGTATGTTAGTCTATGCAGGCATATAATTTACATGAGTAAATGGGGAGAGGGGTATGTTAGGCGCATACAGTGTGTGTGCGTCCGTAAGTGCGTGTGTTTATATATGTGTGTGCGCGTGCATGTACGCGCGCATGTGTGTGTGTGTGTGCATGCGTGCGTGCGTGTGTGTGTGTGTGTGTGTGTGTGTGTGTGTGTGTGTGTGTGTGTGTGTGTGTGTGTGTGTGTGTGTGTGTGTGTGTGTGTGTGTGTGTGTGTGTGTGTGTGTGTGTGTGTGTGTGTGTGTGTGTGTGTGTGTGTGTGTGTGTGTGTGTGTGTGTGCATACGCGCCTACGCAAAGAGACACGATCAATCGATGCACATATGTTTAAGAGCACGTTTTAAACTGCCAAGAGTTAATTAGACGCTTTGCTACCGCCGTTTAGGCATCTTTAATGCCTTCTCCTCTCCCAGCTTACAACAATAATAAAAAGACATTTTTTGGGTGTTGATGGGGTTGTTTTTTCAGGCTAGAGAGTGCAAAAAGACTTTTAGTGTTGCAGGCTTCAATCAATAAGAGTTTTTGTTTGGGGGTTGGGTTTACCTGCCTTCTTTTAAGTTTACACTGGTCGTCTAAATAATTATCTTCTTCCTTCCTTCCTTCCTTCCTTCCTTCTTTCCTCCCTTAACTGAGTTCGGACAAAACAGATGCACAAACACAAAGGGAGATTTCTATTCAGGAAAATATATACATTTATAATATTCATACATACATTATTTTTTTAAACCTTATTATTATTATTATTATTATTATTATTATTATTATTATTATTATTATTATTATTATTATTATTATTATTATTATTATATTGTCATTTTTAGTGACTCCAGATCCTACCAAATCGAAGCTTTAGTTTTCTTTAATCAAACATAAAAAGAAAAGAAAAAAGAAATAAGCATACGTTAGCAATGTTGTATTTACACCACCACCACTGCCAATTGGAATTGCAACAGCATCCGAATTCCAACAGCATTGAATATTGAATATCGAATAGTGTGTGTGTGTGTGTGTGTGTGTGTGTGTGTGTGTGTGTGTGTGTGTGTGTGTGTGTGTGTGTGTGTGTGTGTGTGTGTGTGTGTGTGTGTGTGTGTGTGTTGTGTTGTGTGTTGTGGTTGGTGTTGGTGTTGGTGTGGTGTGGTGTGGTGTGGTGTTGTGTTGTGTTGTGTGTGTGTGTCTGTGCGTGTGTGTCTGTGTGTCTGTGTGTCTGTGCGTGTGTGTCTGTGTGTGTTATATACTACGTTGTATATTATGTTGTTTACACTAATTGTTCGTGTTTTATCGTTTTGTGTGGCTGTGTTCGATAATGAGAGACGGAGCATTGGGGTGGGTGGGTGACGGTGAGGGATATGAAGGTTTGTTAATATATGTTTTTAATATATAATTCTTTAGCTAAACAAATTGCAAAGCGCTTAGAGCTTTGCTGAATAAGCGCTATAGAAATGTACATAATAAATAAATAAATCGGAACCCCTCTTTCTCAGTGTCTTTTTTTTCCAAAAGGAAACAGAAAGGTCGGCGGTTTGACCGAGGGCCTTCAAAAGAAGGAGAAGAAGCACACATGCACACGCATATAAGTAACGCGTACACGCAAACAAACACATGCACATACGTGCGCGTGAGTATATTCAAACAACAGACCAAAAAAAACATCATAAAACATAACGTTCGGTAGACGAGTAGCACCGACTAAAGACAGCAACTTCGATATGAAGGATGAGAAAGGAGCGAAATGTAGAAGAAGAAGAAGAAAAAGAAGAAGATAGAAGAAGAAAAGAAAAAGAAGAAGAAGAAAAAGAAGAAGATAGAATAATAATAATAATAATAATAATAATAATAATAATAAACAACGGATATTTACATAGCGCTTTTTATCGAGCACAAAGCGCTTTACAATCAGCATTGAAAAAACTCACACACGCACAACAGACACACACGCACGTACGTGCATGCACGAGAGTGAACGCGTTCTTGCACACAGACATACACACACATCCCCACACACATTTCATCAAACACACAGAAAAACACATTCTCACTGAAACGCACACAAACTTACTCAAACATACACTTGTACAAACACGCGCACACGCACACACACACACACACATACACACAAAGAAGAAGAAGAAGAAGAAGAAGAAGAAGATAGAAGAAGAAAAAGAAGCAAAAGAAGAAGACAGAAGAGGAAGATAGAAAAAAAAGTTATCTCTGATACCTCTCATTCTAATGTCCTTTGGAGAGCATGTAAAGAGAGCATGGAAAAACAAATCTCCTTTTAAACACTCTCTCTCTCTCTCTCTCTCTCTCTCTCTCTCTCTCTCTCTCTCTCTCTCTCTCTCTCTCTCTCTCTCTCTCTCTCTCTCTCTCTCTCTCTCTCTCTCTCTCTCTCTCTCTCTCTCTCTCTCTCTCTCTCTCTCTCTCTCTCTCTCTCACACACACACACACACACACACACACACATACGATAGTTTTTTGTCCACTTAAATATTCACTGCCCCGTCACGGATATATCCGTCAACTTCCGGTAACCTGTAAACTGCCCCGTCACGGAAATATTCGTCATAGGGTTATTCTACGAGTTTCCATTTTTCTATCCGTATGCTTTTCGTAGTATGTTTGAATGCATGTGACAGTGTTCTCAAATGATAGTATATTCAATTCCCTTTCAGAAAAGTTATATGCACTTTTATTTTATTTTTAAAAAATGCGATAGACTTAGCAACCTAAAACGGCTTGGCAAATAGTTGCCCCGGAACCGGAAACGGGCTCGGCAGTGAAGGTTTTTTTAAAATTAAATTAAAAAGGAAATGCACACTCGACAATGTCATTTTCTCTTGCAAAATATATAACTTTCTTTGTTTAGTTTTGTTCTGTTACATTTCCTTCGTGTATTTTCTTTCTGTTTTATTCTTCAAAATCTGTCCCTTTCTGTCTTGTTTACTCGCACGCATGCGCGTGTAAATGATTATTTTTGTATGTGCAAAATGTGGTCTATTAATTTTGTTGTTGGGTGGGAGGATGGAAGCAGAGGGTGTGTGTGTGTGTGTGTGTGTGTGTGTGTGTGTGTGTGTGTGTGTGTGTGTGTGTGTGTGTGTGCGTCTGTGTGTGTCTGTGTGTGTCTGTGTATGCTATATACTACGTTATATATTATGTTGTTTACACTAATTGTTCACGTTTTATCTCTTGTTGTGTGGCTGTGTTCGATAATGAGAGATGGCGCATTCGGGGAGGGGGGGGGGGGTGACGGTGAGGGATATGATTATTGTTTGTGGCACAAGCCACAAACCTATAACTCACTTTGTCGGTCTGTCGGTCGGTCCAAAATTGTCGCACGCCACAAACGATTGCGAATCCGCGCTTGTTTTTCTGTATCATGTTATGTAATGCCCCTTTTCTTCTTCTTTTTTGTTATAGGAGTTAATAAAACGACAACACAGTTGTGTTTGACGTGCGGATAAGCTATCCCATTGATACACCGCTGGCTGCACAGAACAAAAACAGTGTAAATTGGCTCATTTTGGAAACGAATGAAATGCGAAGAGGCTGTTAAAGCATCCTTTAAAACGGGATCCCAGCGTTGATCCAAATCAATATTTAATTTCTATTAATTAAGGTCGACCGTCTGTTCTTTCTATTTATTTATTTTTCACTTGAGTCTGTCTGTTTGTTTTAGTTTTTTTCCTTAACTTCCATGACATCAAAGCCATGACAAACTTATCGACAAAGTTGTAGTTCAACCACCACTCACACTACCCCATTCCCTCCATCCAGGCCTCAATTGTTGTTGGGGGTTTTTCAGTTGTACGTGCATCAAAAAGCCTGAATATACTAAGAAATCGCACTCCGCAGCTGACTGAAGCCGGGTTTTTTGCTTTTTACACCCACCCTTTTCACCTACACTACAGCTGGGAACCATTGTGAACTCACTCACTGCCCACAACAACACTAACACTTCCCACCTTCCAGGCGGGAAGTGAGAAAGTTGGCTTCACTCTTTGCAAGGTTGGTAGGCTGCGACGTTACCACTCTTTGTACCATCTATTAGGCTTTTTGGTTGTATGACAAAACCCTAAGCTGATCCTAAAATTAACCCATCCCTTTCCCTGGAACGGCAGAATGTTGTTGTTGTTTTTTCAGTGAACATTTTTGTATGTGAAAATGTGGCGTGTGTGTGTGTGTGTGTGTGTGTGTGTGTGTGTGTGGGAGGGGAGGGGGTCTAAACTGCAAAACTGCTGTAGTTGTGTATGGATTTATCTCGTGTGAACTATTCATGGTCTTTCCCCACCTGTTAACGAGTCGCACCGCTCGCTATACGTCAGATGAATTAGGCATCAAAAGCAAACCCCCAACCGCAAGTCGTTATGCTGGCAGCTTCTTTGAAGTTTTATTAGTATTAACATAACAGAAAGGTAATGCATGTGCCAATGAATCCGAATGTGAATGAATGCATGGGCCAGAGGCAGTGTGGAAGAGCAGGGTAGGGTGGTGAGCATGCTTCATTCTTCATTTGGGTATCTTTTTGTATTCCTCTCTCTCTCTCTCCCTCTCTCTCTCTCTCTCTCTCTCCTCTCTCTCTCTCTCTCTCTCTCTCTCTCTCTCTCTCTCTCTCTCTCTGTGTGCGTGCGTGCGTGTGTGTGTGTGTGTGTGTGTGTGTGTGTGTGTGTGTGTGTGTATATATATATATGTGTGTGTGTGTGTGTGTGTGTGTGTGTGTGTGTGTGTGTGTGTGTGTGTGTGTGTGTGTGCACGTGTGTGTGTATGCGTGTGTGTGTGTGTGTGTGTGTGTGTGTGCGTGCGCGCGCGTGTCTGTCTCTGTGTGTGTGTGTGTGTGTGTGTGTGTGTCTGAAACTGACATTTAGGCCTACTTTTACAAAACTCAGACAGACAGGTCAACGACGGAAAAGCTTACAATAATTTTAAAAGCAACATAATTCTATGCTTTGGTGAGATGCGCAAAACGTAAGCTTATGCATTATTCGGAGGCGTGAATGTGCTGTAGATCCTGTCCCAATTTGCATACGTTGTTGCATGCATGCAGGACATTACAAAGATGTACCCAGGGCTCCCAATCGTTCCGCAAAACAAGGGGTCCCAGGGACTCCTTCACCTACAGAATAGAGGGTCCTAGAGGCGGGATAGAGGGTCCCAGTGGCATTGTGAATGCTAAAAATAATGTTTCTAGTGCATCCCTGGGACACTCATTCTCTTAGAGGGTCCTTTAGAATTCTAGTACTTCATAGACCCCCAGAAATGGGGGTCCCTGTGAGCCCTGGTACCTTATAGTCACCCCCTCATGTTCGCGACCCTCAACCTCAAACTCAGCTTCTTTCCGTTTTGTGAAAATAATTCTAGGCTGATCCTAACCCTATCCTTTTCCCAAGAAACACAGAATGCTGCTTCTAGGTGGAAAGTTTCAAATCGAAAATTTGAGGGGGGGTGAAATACATATTTCCCCTCGAGTCCAACAACAACCTAAGCTTAAGTTTTAAAGAAAAAAATATATATAAAGGGACGAAAAGTAGCTGTACTTACACATTTGGTTTTGAACATTGGAAAGTTTTGGGGGTTTTCCACACTGCACTTGACCTTGATCATTAATGTTATGACAAATGCGAACGGTTGAGCTGCTCTGCCATTTCACACCGGTGTGAAGAGAATGTTCTACTCCATGAAATAAGTAGCCTTTCCTCATTATTTTGATTTTTACGAAACTAAGTGGCATGGCTTTGTACATCGATTTCTCGGCAAAGATATAGATTTACACCCTCCTGCTCTATTTCTTGGTTCCTTCCGTGGTTAGGGATAGGGTTAGGGTTAGGGTTTGGATGGTTATAGTTCGCATGTGAAGGGTACTTATTTCATGGGAGGTACTTATTTATCATGACACCGGCACACAGTAGCAGACGACAATACGTCACGCTTACATAATGCCTCTTTTTGGATCCAAATTGTTTCGATTGTTTTTTTCCATGGTTTAATTTTCACGTGTGTATATATCAGTCCTGGGTAAAGATGTAAACTGAACTAACCTTTCAATAACAAAAATGGAAATTGTCATTATACATGTATATTTCTGTATGCTAACGCGCCATTCTCCCACGTTCTCACTCTCCCTCGCGCAAAGCTCGTGAATGGTAACCATGTAGCCATGGAAACAGTCATCTGACACGCGTTTTGTCCACCCAATACAACAGCTTGCTGAATAAAAAATGCAGTTTACGGTTTCTTCGCTTCGCCTTTTCACATCAGAAAATAAATCGGTAAACGGGGCTACGTGTGTGTGTGTGTGTGTGTGTGTGTGTGTGTGTGTGTGTGTGTGTGTGTGTGCGTGTGCGTGCGTGCGTGTGCGTGCGTGCATGCGTGCGTGCGTGCGCGTATGTGTGTGTGTGTGTACGTGCGTGCGTACATGCGTATATGTGTGCGCGCGCATTATTTGACATTTAGCCTTGGACTAGGAGTTTGTAGTTATTGTTATGGAAACAAGAGCTATGTCGTGCCTATCCTTTCTTCTCCGATCCCAGCGCAGGAGTATAAAACCCACTTAGGATAAGCATGGTCGTCATACTAGTATATTAGTCATATTAGTACTGAAGCATACTACGATTACTTGTGGCGGTGCCATAGCCGATGAGGTTTAACCGAGGCGTGGTCACCGCTACAGCTATCTGTATTAATAAAACAAAATCGGGAATTTACTGGTTTCGTTACTGCCTCCGGGCATTGCCTCCAGTATTGTTCCAACCATATTTGTATTTACAAATGTCCCATATGTGTCTGATTCAGACCAAGAGGACGTAAAACTCCATTTTCTCTCTCATGGTCGTCATACACACCGATGAATCTGGTCTTGAAAGGTGTCTTGCTTAACCCTTTTGCCGCCAGCCATTTTGTAGCCAAAAATGTCTGCCAAACTGACCTGGGTAAAGAAAAGTTGGCATCAGCAATACTGTGAATCCCATTCCCCCTATGACATGTATCAAATAAGGCCTGTCGTTATCTCCCAAAATTAACAACATAAGGTCATTAGATAACCGATCATAGTTTCATGCCTTTTAGTAACATGGGTGTTCAATCGGTGTGGTGCAAAAATGCGACATCGGCGGCGAAAGGGTTAATGAATAAGCAAACTTGTGTGATCGCCTATCTTTGTAGGCCTAATCCAAAACAGGTGTTGAAATTCTCAATTTGTGAACTCGGCTTCTTTGTAAATGCAGGATTGTGTCAGATGGAAATGGAACAGACCCTACACCCATTATTGATTAAGGTGTCTGCTGGAGGCTCCCTAAAGATTTCTCTGTTTTCAGTTTAAGACATGTTGGGAGACGTTTTCGAGATGTTTGAATTTGAACTCCCTATGCCCAGCTATATCGGTTGTTTCCACTTGTTCGGTCTTGCCTTTCTTACTGCAGATTGAGTGCTTCATCCTCTATCGTTTGCTATATTTAACCTAATTTTCATCCATTTACATAATTAAACACATGCATTCAATATTAGTAGAAGATAAAGGCAAGACGGAAAAAAACGCAATGAACCAGGACTGTGACAAATGCTCCGCGGCTGTTGTGTGTACTGGGGGGGGGGGGGGGGGGGGGGGTCCTATTGGATAATAGCCTTTATCACAACTGCGATTAATTTTTCAACAATGATAATTAGCTGAAAAAGTTAATAAAATACAGCTTAATGTTTGGTAAGAAAGGCAAGTGTAAAATGCGGGGAGAGCCGAGAAATGTAAGGGGGGGGGCACATCTTGACCTTTACCTTTATTACACAAGGATTAAGATTTTAGGCCAGGCCTATTCTTCCAATCTGTCCTTGGGACGAGAGAGAGAGAGAGAGAGAGAGAGAGAGAGAGAGAGAGAGAGAGAGAGAGAGAGAGAGAGAGAGAGAGAGAGAGAGAGAGAGAGAGAGAGAGAGAGAGAGAGAGAGACAGACAGACATACAGACAGACAGAGAGCCAGAGAGAGAGAGACAGGAGAAGAAGAAAAAAACACAAGGACAAGAAGAATACCGAGAGGCATTAATTCTGCAAATAGTAAATTGTGGATTTTTCCGGTAAAACGGTAAAACGTTTGTGAACTACTTTTGCTCCCTAGGGTCCAAGCTATTTTCGGAGCCACTCGCCATGCATCTAGCCATGGTGGTTGAGCGACAGCTCACTTGGTCCGAAACACAAAAAGCTAAAAATAGTGTTCAAAATGAAAATAATAAATATTCACGTTTTGCACATGAGAAACTGGCCGGATGGCCATAAAAAGTGCAGTAGTCAGCTTTTTTCCATCACTCACCACCAAAACGCCATGACCTGTCAAAGATGACCGACGAGGAGATTATGGGGCTCCAGAGATCTGGCTGAAGCATTAAAGCAAGCAGCCTGAGCCATAGATGGACATTTTCAGCAGAATACCAAATGGGGGAATATTGGATACTCACAAGGAGAGTTTCTGAGAAACTTTGACCTGATGCTCTAAGCGTGATCACGCCCAAGACATGTCAAGGTCATGCACCGAAGACGTCTCCAAGATCGGTTCCAGAGCACCACAAAAACCACCAGAACACCTCAAGGACTACGCGGGGGACTGATCAGTAGTTCCACAATCTGAAAACGTCTGGCAGAAACTGGCTTCATGTGCTATGCCGTGATCAGAGCTGTATCAAAACCAGTCAAAAGACGTTCTCATGCTGTCCAATTTAGTCGCAAAACAAAATAGGTCGCGGGTTTCACCCAACTGAATTTTTACTGAATGTTTATCAGTTAAACATTTCACTTTAGCAACTCACTTTAGTAACAGCCTGTTTCACTTGATTAAATTGAACAATATGAGAGAACATTAAAAAAAATGGAGAAAGCAGACAAGACAGAACTGCGCAGATAACCGTAATTTGCTTCTCAAGGAGAAATGCCTTCTTTTTTTGTTTGTGGCTCAAGCCACAAACCTATAACTCACTTTGTCGGTCGGTCGGTCGGTCCAAAATTGTCGCACATATTGACAAAATTGTCGCACTTCAAATCGAGAGGAGAAAATTGAGTTTTACGTCCTCTTGGTCTGAATCAGACACATATGGGACATTTGTAAATACAAATATGGTGGGAACAATACTGGAGGCAATGCCCGGAGGCAGTACGAAACCAGTAAAGTCCCGATTTTTTTATTAATACAGATAGCTGTAGCGGTGACCACGCCTCGGTTAAACCTCATCGGTTATGGCACCGCCACAAGTTGTATGAAATGTGACATGACTTCAAATCGAGGCTGCACTTCAATTGAGGCCGCTCTTTAAAATGACGTATTTTAAAGCGTACAAAATAATAAACATACATAATACAGACACTACAACAGACACGACGAGTATGCGGTGCTTCTTTCGATGAGCATAAGTAGGATACATAGTTTTAAATGTTTTCCAAAAGATATAAAAAGTTACGAAATGGTGCAGAGATAACATTCTGGTTTACAGATTAAAATTATTGAAAAGCCAGGGGAGGTGACTCATGATTGGAGTGGCAAAAATAGACCGCGTGCCACAAACTATTGCGAATTCGCGCTTGTTTTTAACTTAATCTCTCTTCACATAAGCCACGTTCATGGCAGAATCCAAGTGTACAGAACAACAGACGACAAGAGGCTGAACATTTCCACAATTCAACAAAATTAGAGACAAAGGCTATTAGTCATGTTTGGGCTGCAATCGACACCGATTTCCAATCACCTCTTGTTGAAATGGCACAGGGCCACACTTATGCTGTTCCTCATCGTTTTGTTTTGTAGAGATAACTAATCTAATTATTGTTATTACACGTAAAAATGAACAAATCATAGAATATTAAAAATTCACAAAGATTGGTGAAAAGGTTGAGTTTTTACGACTTTCTAAAAACGCATTTGCGGAATTTATGCCTCTCGGTACATAAGCAAACGCATAAGTAACGTGATTATCATTCTGATTCAAACGTATAGATTATTAGCATAACAGTCATCACCCACATCTACAAAAGCTTTATGATTACCATCATGATCTATGTAGCCTGGCCGTCATCTTTTTCTTTCATTTCTCTTTTCTTTCTTTTCTTTTCTCCCACTTCTTGTTGCTGCTTCTCCGTCTATGTTTGTGTCTTCTTCTTCCCGTTGATCGGCCTCCTTCATCAAGTAGAAGATTCTGGCGATGTTGGAGAAAGAAAGAAAAAGAAAAACGATGATCTAGTCAAAGCAAGGATTTGTTTTCGCAAAAGCTTCAGAACACTACTCACTAAAAATAGACAGGTCGGTCCGGTCGAGGAAGTGTTGCTCGAAGAAAAGGGAGTAAATCATTGAATCAAATGGCGGAGAAGATACTAGAAGGGGAAAAAACATGAGAGAGATAACTTTCCTTTCGGAAGAAAGGGAACGAAGTTAGAATTTCCAGTTCATCAGTTTGATTCCACTCTTCAGCCATGTATCCACCACCTCCTTCATTCCCTTCAATTTCGTTTGGTATTGTTTTGTACATTCTAGTCACAGAGACTTATCTCTGTTAAATTCGGGCTGCTCTCCCCCGGAGAGCGCGTCGCCGCAAGTGCAGCGCCTACCCAATTTTTAAAAACAAAATTGGGGGGCAGAGGGTGAGGAGGGTGTGTGGACACACTTGGAAAACCTAGCTATGAATTTGGCCATGCCAGGCAGCGGGATTCATCCCTGCTCTTACCGACTTTCAACGGCCGTGGGATTTTTACCGTGCGTAAAGCGCACGGGTCAGACTAGCCTTAAGTCCCCACCCGAAGGACTCGACGTTCAGTTCGATCTTCCTGTCAAACTAGAAAGAAAGGGCGAGGCCGGGATTCGAACCCGGGTCACTCACGCTGCAGTCACGCATTGCATTTGGCAGGCGAACGTCTTGACCACTCGGCCACCTTTCTCCCTTTCAGCTTCTGATTCTGTTCTGATTTCCATCTCCAAACAGTCGTGTTCATGTTAAGAGATTGGTTGGGGATTATTTTTTTAACCCGGTCTTCACATTTCCTGCAGGGATACAATCTTCTTTCCGTTTTTTAGACAATCATTTTTTCTTTCTTTCTTGGAGTTACCTCGGAGCTGCAATCATGGCCGTGGATATGTTCACGTTGCCAAGCTTGACATTGAGAACGAATGAGAGAGAGAGAGAGAGAGAGAGAGAGAGAGAGAGAGAGAGAGAGAGAGAGAGAGAGAGAGAGAGAGAGAGAGAGAGAGAGAGAGAGAGAGAGAGAGAGAGGGGGAGAGGAGAAAGAAAGAGAGAGAGAGGGAGGGGGGGAGAGAGAGAGAGACTGAGAGAGAGAGGGGGTGGTTGGTAGGCTTACCCTGGCTAAAAGACTCCAGGGATCATCCCAACAGCGAGAAGCACTTGAACACCAAGGCACACATGCATCAGCTAGGGATGAGAACAGTACATGTGTGACCGTTTTTGATTACCCCACCATGTGGGCAGCCACACTCCGTCTTCGGGGTATTTTAGACTGATGATGTTATGCTGGGAGCTTGTCATGGCTTAAGACAATCCCCGCACAACCATTAAGAGCATAACAACATTTTGATGTAGCCTTGGCGTTCTAGCTTATGTCAACTTTGACGCAGCCTCATGCCAAGGGAGAGAGAGAGAGAGAGAGAGAGAACGAACGAACGAAATGTTATTTATTCAGGGTAATGAGATAAGCTAATTAGATACAGCTTTTTTTACTCAGCCCTGAGGCAAACAACAAGAAAGTAACAAACAAATAAAGTTAAGAAGAAGGGAAAAAAAAAGCAAACTAAGAAAAGCAACAATCATATAAAAAAAACAAGAACGTTATTTACATAAATACACATAACCAGCAAGAGTAAGAGGAGATGGGGAATGGGGATTTTGAAAAAGGATACTGTAAAATGTGGCTACTCGAGAAAGAGAGAGCGAGAGAGAGAGAGAGAGAGAGAGAGAGAGAGAGAGAGAGAGAGAGAGAGAGAGAGAGAGAGAGAGAGAGAGAGAGAGAGAGAGAGAGAGAGAGAAAGAGATAAAGAGAGAGAGAGAGAGAGAGAGAGAGAGAGAGAGAGAGAGAGAGAGAGAGAGAGAGAGAGAGAGAGAGAGAGAGAGAGAGAGAGACCAGTGGTGGCGAGGGACTGAGATAATGAAAATGAACAAAGTGAAGAATCAGGATGATGGATGGTTAAAGGGATGGAGAGGAAAAGGCAGCGTGATGAGTGTAAAGATAACCTTTGAAAGAAACCCTAGCAGCGTTTTGTAGGTCTACTATTAGAACTCCAAGTAAAGCAAGATTGTGTTCTTGGACGCCTTTGATAAGATACGTATCGTTCAATTCTTCATCATCGTCATCGTCATCATCAACATTATCGTCGTCATCATCATCATCATCATCGTGATCATTATCACCATCTTCCATTTTCATCATTAGAATTATATCATCATCATTCCCACCACCACCACCACCATCTCTCTCTCTCTCTCTCTCTCTCTCTCTCTCTCTCTCTCTCTCTCTCTCTCTCTCTCTCTCTCTCTCTCTCTCTCTCTCTCTCTCTCTCTCTCTCTCTCTCTCTCTCTCTCTCTCTCTCTCTCTCTCTCTCTCTCTCTCTCTCTCTCTCTCTCTTATTATGCAAGTTTTATAAACCCATATTTCAGCCTATGTTTCATAATATCAACTGCTTTGCTACCTTTGTGTAATAGTATGCCTTGCCATGTTTGTGTTCTGTGTTAGTATTTTATGTTTCAAGGACAGATTGGAAGAATAGGCGTTGCCTAAAATCTATATCCTTGGAAAATAAAGTTTAAGTTTTCAAGTTTTTAAGTTCTCTCTCTCTCTCTCTCTCTCTCTCTCTCTCTCTCTCTCTCTCTCTCTCTCTCTCTCTCTCTCTCTCTCTCTCTCTCTCTCTCTCTCTCTCTCTCTCTCTCTCTCTCTGTGTGTTCTGTTGTCTGTATGTCAAGTCAAGTCAAGTCAAAATTATCTTTATTGACGATAAAGGAGTAAGCTACAAGCTTTTTTTGATCCTGTCGTATGTGTGTGTTTGTCTATATGTCTGTCTGTCTGTGCGCGCATTAATCCTTTTGGGTCCCTCTGAGAGAAGTAATAATAGTGACTGTAAATGTTATGCTTCGTTTCTGTTACCGCATTTTTCTTTGTGTTTGCCGCATAACAACAGAACCTGAAAATGAAATAATTAGTCACATATTATGTATACTAAGCGCATTACGTATACCACTTGCATAAAGAAACAAGCAACCTAGGCGCCAACACCTTTTTATCACCGTCGCGTAGAGCCATCCAGACAGTAGGAAACCCCCAGGAGGTATTGCTGTATTGATCTTGTTTTGCGTCCATTATTCTAAAATCAGTTCCGTGTATTGTTATTATTGAGTGTTATCATTTACTTGATGTGGTTTATTATTATTATTGTTGCTGCTGCTGCTGCTGTTGTTGTTATCGTTTTCGTTAGCTTATTACTGTTAATGATGCTGTCGTTCCTGTTTTGTCGTCGCTGTTGTTGATATCTGTATTAGTAGGGCATAATATTCATGTTGCTATTGTTGTTGTTGTTTCGGTTTTGTTGCTGTTGTCCGTTCAAATCTGAAAAGGCTGTCACTGACGGCGATGTTCATCCAATAACTAATCCGATCAAACAAATCGATTTGTACTGACAACATTACTTGCATTCTAATTCATCACGATGCATTTTACTTGGTTCGCAATACTATCAAATACATATATTTAGAAATGCAATGATGGTGCTATATAAAGAACGATAACGTCTGTTTAATACATAGTTAACCCTTTCACCGCCAGCCATATTTCAGCCAAGAATGTCCTTTCAATTTACCTGGGTAGAGAACAAAATCCATCTGCAGTATTGGGGATTCTTCTGTGACACATATAAAATAAGGTCTATCCTTACTTCCCAGAACTAAGACAATAGGGTCTTTGGATAATAGACACCAATTTGATGCCTTTTAGTGACAATAGGTGTTAAATCATTGGGGTGCTAAAATGCGACTTTGGCGGTGAAAGGGTTAAACTTTGGTTATATATGGAAAGAATGAAAGAAAGAAAGAAAGAAAGAATTGAGTAAGCCTACGTTTTCAATTTTGTGGAAAGCAACATTGTGATGTAACACTAACACCCCCAATTCAGTATGCAAAGGGGACTACTTTTCGAACGTGAACAGGATGAATAATGCTTGTTGCTTTAGTTCAGCTGTTTTATATTCATGGAGTATTTCATGCTACCTCTTAATTTCAGCCAGAGGTCATTCACTTTTTCACATCTTTGCTTCATGTTAGTCTTAAATATCATAATCATTTCATTTGCTTGGCTGCCAAACGAAAAAAAACCAACTGACTCGGCTTTTGACACATATTTTCGTCACAATATTGAATCACATGTGTGAAAATGACAATTCTGATAAAATGGCACAGTTAGAACCTTCAGACAGTTCTCTTTCAAATGATATAAAAAATCCATTCTTGTATCTTTTTTCCATTCAAGAGTTATGAGCATTTAAACTTGGTAGGGTGACTGTCGGCCATTTTGAGAAATCACAGTCTAAAGTTTAGCCTATCCTAAGAAAATGCATCAACCTACCAATTGTAACGTACTTTTTTTAAGTATTTAAAGACAATATTAAAGGTTGTCCTTTATGAATATGAAAGATAAGATATAAGAGAGCATGAAAATACCAATAATTCAAAATTGACAAAAAATGAGAGTTGAGAAACTAGCCCTGCGACGTTATGGGTCACATTTATTTAGGGTTTTTTCTTCTGTGATTAAATTATTATTCAAAGGGTTCTTGTGCCCCCGGTTAATGTCACATTGCGAAGATTAGGTAAACAGTGAGATTGACATGAGAGAGAGAGAGAGAGAGAGAGAGAGAGAGAGAGAGAGAGAGAGAGAGAGAGAGAGAGAGAGAGAGAGAGAGAGAGAGAGAGAGAGAGAGAGAGAGAGAGAGAGAGAGAGATGGACGAACAGACAGAGAGGCAGACAGAAAGGGAGATAGACAGACATGGACAGGCGTGCGTTTGGAGGCAGACAGACAGATAGATTGTCGGAAGAACGGACAGACGGGTGGAACAATAAACAGACACATTAATAGACAGGTTAACCCCTTGACTGCCGTATAACGTATCACGTACCGTCTTCATGACATCACTGATGACGTCTTCAGATGAAAAGGAATAACTCTTTTGCTCTATCACAGTCAAGAGAGTTATATCCCCAGACCATTTTGCCAGATTGGCTCTATCAGTTGTCTTTTTCATGGCACGATTTGTACAAGGATTTTGTCTTTAATTTTCTCTGGCAGTCAAGGGGTTAATACATGCATTTTAACAGTAGGCCTATATGGTTTGATGCGTGGGTTGACGAGCTGAAAGATGACAGATAGCCACAGAGCTACGGTCGAACGGACTGACACAATCAGTGTAATGGTTGCATGGATGAACAGAGGGATATTTTTTTTTAATACATTCACAGGCAAAAATAGGTCTCTATCAATTTTAACTAAGTGCATTAAAAACACATGGAACCTAACCCGTTTATGTAAATGAAGGATGGAATCTTTAGATCATGAATATTTTCATCGTGTAAAATATATAGGCTTACGCGAATAATCTCTCTTCTCTCTCTCTCTCTCTCTCTCTCTCTCTCTCTCTCTCTCTCTCTCTCTCTCTCTCTCTCTCTCTCTCTCTCTCTCTCTCTCTCTCTCTCTCTCTCTCTCTCTCTCTCTCTCTCTCTCTCTCTCTCTCTCTCTCTCTCTCTCTCTCTCTCTCTCTCTCTCTCTCTCTCTCTCTCTCTCTCTCTCTCTCTCTCTCTCTCTTACTCCGCATGTATGCACGCGCAAGTATTAAGCATTATGCTTGTGCGTATGCAAGTTTTATAAATCCATATTTCAACCAATGTCTGTATATATAATATCACCTGCTTTGCTACCTTTATGTTAGCATAATATGTGATAGTATGCCTTGCCACGTTTGTGTTCTATGTTCGTATATGTATCAAGGACAGAGTGAAAGACTAGGCTTTGCCTAAAATCTTTATCCTTGGAAAATAAGTATGTGTTCATGTTTCAAGTACTCTCTCTCTCTCTCTCTCTCTCTCTCTCTCTCTCTCTCTCTCTCTCTCTCTCTCTCTCTCTCTCTCTCTCTCTCTCTCTCTCTCTGTTACTTTTCCTGCATCATCAGAATAGAAACACGTGGGCCACATCTGTCTGTTTTATGCTTCATAAATATGGTTTTCAAGAAGTCTGGGAGAATCAGGGAGTTGGAAATGTAAAGCATTTTCTTGCACTCTTACGTTTAAGACTAGTTAACGAATTTAAAGAAAAATGGTGTTCTCAACTTCATGATAGTGAACGTTTCTCCTTTTACCGCACTTTCAAAAGTGACCTAATACTTTCACATTACTTGTTGGATCTGAAACACATTCAAGCGAGAATCAGTCTTATACGGTTTCGACTCGGTGTGTCACAACTTAATATTCACAAATTACGTTTCAGAATCAATGTAAGAGAGGAAGACTTAGCATGCCCATTTTGTAAGTCCCAAAGAGAAACAGAGTTCCATTTTGTGTTACGATGTCCCATGTATGATAACCTAAGGCAACAATACATTCCTGCTAAATATTATAATACTCCATCTCTCTTTAGACTGACTTTGTTATTAGCATGTGAAAACAAATCTGTGGTTTTACGTTCAGCTGTGTATTTAGATAAGGCATTCAAGGTACGTTATTTGAATATGCTTGAGTGAATCCTGTATCCATATGTATCGAATGCGCGAGAATGTTTGATTAATTGTTTGTATATTATAATTATGGATGTGCATGTTCTTTGAAATCAATGCTAATTAGCCCACTTTCTTTTGTAACCATCCCTCGTGACATGGGCCAATGGCCTATTCATTAAAATCGTTCAGTGTTCAGTGTTCAGTGTTATCTCTCTCTCTCTCTCTCTCTCTCTCTCTCTCTCTCTCTCTCTCTCTCTCTCTCTCTCTCTCTCTCTCTCTCTCTCTCTCTCTCTCTCTCTCTCTCTCTCTTACTCTTACTCTCTCTCTCTCTTTCACGGGCGCGCATGTGCTCTGTGTGTGTGTGTGTGTGTGTGTGTGTGTGTGTGTGTGTGTGTGTGTGTGTGTGTGTGTGTGTGTGTGTGTGTGTCTGTGTGTGTCTGTGTGTGTGTCTGTGTGTGTCTGTGTGTGTGTGTGTGTGTGTGTGTGTGTGTGTGTG